>OZ004705.1:200429828-201029828 GCA_963924515.1 Vespertilio murinus | reverse complement strand
GGTTTTGGCTGAAGTGTTTTTTTTTTTTTTTTAAATCATCTTTGGTCTATTTTCACAGGTGTCTTACTCAGTGGATTGACTCTATAATACTTTTCTAACTAAAAATGATAAGAGCCCCCTTACCTTACAGGCGTGACTACAGCAATGCTGTAAGAAGGCGTCCCTCAGTTTACCCGAGATTTTGTTAACATCAGCACCAGTAGAAAGTGTGAGCAGTTGGCACGCAGGTGACGGACGGACGGACTGACGGACGGATGGGCAGCAGCCACTGAGTGCCTGCCGTGTCCTGGCCTCTGTGAAGGGGACAGGTGGACCCACAGGCCTGCCCTGGCGCCACGCTGTGTAAAATGGAGTCGCCAGTGCAGCTTACCCACGAGCAAGCTCCGTGGGAAGAGGGCCAGTGCCACGTGCTCCCATGCTCAGCTGGGACGCATCCGCTCCAGGAGACGGGGCAGGGAGGCTCTGGTGACCGGAGGTGAGAAATGTTGTAGTAGGAGGCTTTCTTCAGAGGCACGCCTGTGGCTGCTACCGTGTTTCTCCGAAAATAAGACATCCTCCGAAAGTAAGACCCACTTCATGGAAACATGATACATCCCCTGAAAATAAGACCTAGCGAGTCGTTGGGAGCAAAAATTAATATAAGACGCTGTCTTATTTTCGGGGAAACAGGGTAGCACGGGGTTCCGTGGGTGTGGGAGGGAGGGGGGAGGTGTCTGGCCGCTGATCTCCATGCAGAACCTGTCCAAGGAGGGATCCATGACCTCGCTGGTCCGTGGGATACGAGAGATCACACTTCAGTGACAGCGCTGATCGCTTTATAGCGATGACATGGAAAAGCCTCACAGGAGGACCCCACCTGCTTCCTCTGTGCCGCTTGCTTAGGAGCTGTCTGGCTCAGGTGACTGTATTTTAAATAAGCCACACGCATTAAAACCAATGGGAAAAATGTGGCTTTTGTATAGACTTCGTCTTTATAGGCAGACGAGTGTACCATGTGGTTTGATAGTTTATGAAGTTTACAAGCGTTTTTGAAAGAGAACGCAGGAGATTCAAGAATCAGTGAGCCACGTGACACTGACAGCTGCAAGCGCCCAGGTTGTAAAGTCAATTAAGACACAGACCTGCTTGTTGACCAGAGTTCCTCGAATGCTAACCACACTTGTTGCAAACCTCCCCCTTAGGGCTACTATGGTAACAGTAGTTAAATGGTAAAGAAATCTCATAATGGGAGGAGGAAAACCATCATTTTAAAATGTCTTGGGGATCTACCACCTTGACCCTTATTTTAAAATGTCTTTAGAATTCGATTTACTAGTCGATCATAATCAGGTGGATATTGCTTTCTCCGTAAATGAAGTATTGTGCAGAAAGTACTAAAGCAAATGCAGACGGAGCTTGATTTAAAAATGACATCGTCTGGAAGCGTGTTTGGATAACGAGAATGTCCTCGTGGCCGCACGGACAGACGACCTTGGAGGGTTCATTCCCACACCCACACCCACTCCCTCTTCATCCCTTCCCGGGGAGACGCTGGGGACCCCGCTTGCACCTCTGACAAGGAAGGCTGACCTCCCAGCCTGAACCACCCGTCATGGCACTTTCCACCGGGCCGAGCTGCCCGCCTCATGCTCTCCGCGTTTTCATTCTCTGCAGAGTGGACTGGCATTTCTCCACGGGAACGAGGAGGAAGGCCATGTTTTTCACAAAGAGCCGCCCCAGGGGCATCAGTCACCCCGCCCCACGGAGTGACAGCCCTGAATTCCGGAGGCGCTGAAATCCTGCGGCGATCGGATGCCACCTGACCCCAGGCCACCAGGGGACCGTCCGGATGCTGAGTTCTCTTAGTTCGGGACCAATGTGCCGTCCATACAGATGTGCAGGGGCCGTCTCCCTTTTCGGACACACCCCTAAGAGGAGGTCGGAGGGAAGGGAAGGAATCCACGGGGAACTAACTCCCCGCAGATGTGGAGGCACCTGAGCGGGCGCGCGTTGCGCCTGGCTCTGGCACGGGAACCGCTGGCTGCACAGTTTCCCGGGAAGGAAAGCGGCCCAGCGCCCCCTGCGCTCAGAGCGACGGAAGTGGCCTCGGGATGGAGCGGGGAGCGCGCCCAACAAATGCCACCCGTGCAGCCGACACCCGCCCCGGCGGCCCTCTCCCCTCTCCCGTCTCCCGTGGTCACGCCTCTTCTCTCCGGCGCCTTCCCGCCGGCACCGGAGCGCAGGAGGAGGAGAGGCGGCGGCCTGGGTCCGGGAAGGGGTTAGCGAGGTTCCTTAGAGGCGCCCCGATGGACCGGACAGACCCGCAGGGCAGGAGGCGCTGGATGGCCTCCTGCCCGCGCAGGTCGGAGGCTGCAGTTCAAGCTCACGGGGGGCGTGTGTGGGGCGGTGAGTCACGCTAACGACTCCAAAAGGCAGCCACGGGACGCACACGCAAGAAGAAACACGCCGCGCGTGAAGGGACGAAGAGTGGACACCGGAGGAGACACCGGCCTCCCCAGAGCGGCGGAGACGCGCGCACGGACCCGTGCCCGCCAGGAGCCGGAGGCCAGGCAGACCCGGGGCAGCGTCCCTCTCCCCCTTTCCCTCGCCGCCCTCACCCCAACACAAAGCAAACCGGCACAGCCCCCCGAGCAATTTAAGACGCCTGGGTCCTGTTCTCCAGGCGCAGGGACCTGGGCCCCGGGATGCCCGGGCCGGCGCCCCGCTCCCTCGCCAAGATCCACCGCGGAAACGCCCGCGTCTCCGCCGCGCGAGGGGCGCCTGGCGGTGTCCCGGGAGCCCCGCCTGCCCCGCCTGCCCCGCCGCCAACACGCACTTTCCCGGGCGCGGCGTCTGGGTGGGCGCGGGACAAGCCTAGCCGAGGGGAGGCTCTGCGGCCACCTTCACCCAGAAACCGGGGACCTGGCGGGAGAGACGCAAACCTGGAGGGTGCGCGCGAGCCGGCCCGGGCAGGGGCGCCGCCGGGGCTGAGGCGCCTTCGCCTTCGCCTCTGGCCCAGCGCACGGCTCGCCCTTCGCCCGGCTGGCCTGGGCGCTCCGCCCCGGGAAGGTGACCCGGCCCCGGGCGTCCGCGCAGCCCGTCCCGCCGCGCTCGCGGACACCTGCGCCTCCGTGCGCCCGGCCGCCCAGCCTCCCGCTCCGGCCGCCCAGCCTCCGTGCGCCCGGCCGCCCAGCCTCCCGCTCCGGCCGCCCAGCCTCCCGCTCCGGCCGCCCAGCCTCCCGCTCCGGCCGCCCAGCCTCCCGCTCCGGCTCCGGCCGCCCAGCCTCCCGCCCCGGCCGCCCGGCCTCCCGCTCCGGCTCCGGCCGCCCAGCCTCCCGCCCCGGCCGCCCAGCCTCCCGCTCCGGCCGCCCAGCCTCCCGCTCCGGCCGCCCAGCCTCCCGCCCCGGCGGCTCCTGGTGCTCGGCGCCCCGGGCCGCACGTGTCCCGCCGGCGCGCAGACTGCATTCGAGGCGGGAAAGGCAGGCGGCTCCCCGAGCGGCAGGCAGGCGGGCGGGGTCCGGGCGGAGGGGCCGGGACCGCAGGGGTTCCTCCTTTGAGCCCAGTTTGCCCTTCCCTCCCCGGTCACCGGGCGAGCCGGCCGGGCACACGAGTCCCCTTGGAGGTGGCGCCCAAGGGAGCCGGGGAGGGCCTGCCCACCCGCCGTGTGCCGGGAGCACCGAGCTCTGAGCGGTGGCTGAACCCGCCACGTCCGGCTTGAACCCGGGGCCTCCCTCCGCGCACGGCCCGCGGGCCCGCCAGGGGGGCTCCGGGCGCGGGCAGGCCGCCGAGGGCCGGGTAGAGTCCGCATCGCCCGGCCCCTCGGTCCCCGCCCGCGCGCACCGTCCGCCGGGGTCGCGGGGGCCGGAGCCTGCGCGCTCGGCGGTGCGTGGGCGCGGCCCGCGGCGGCGTGGGGGGCGCTGCTCCGCCCGTGGGCGTCCTCGTCCCCCTCCTCCTCCCCCTCTGCCTCCTCCTCCTCCCCCCTCTCCCTCCTCCTCCTCCTCCTCCTCTTCCTCCTCCCCCTCTCCCTCCTCCCCCTTCTCCCCATCCCCTCCGCCTCCTCCACCTCCACCGGGGCGGCACTGCGGCGCGTTCTCCGCGGCTCGGCCGCAGCCCCCCGGCCGGAGAGCGCGGGCCGTGCGCCGCGCCGGCCCCTCGCCCCGAAGTGAGCCGCGGGGTGAGGCGGGGCCGCGGGGGCGCGGAGCCCGGCCCGGAGCCCGGCCGTCGGCCGGAGGGCAGGTCCTGCGGGGCGGAGCCGGCCGAGGCCGGGAGGCGGGGGGAGGGCCACGGCCAACCGCGAGGAGCCGCGCTCCCGCCCCCCTGTCCCCCGGCCCCCCTGCCCGCAGCCGGGGACCCGCCTGGCTCCGGCCCCGGCCGACTCCGCCCGCCCGCAGCCCCGGCGCCGCGCGGCCGGCGGGGGGAGCGCGGCCCCGGGAGCGGCCGGGCCGGGCCGGACCCAGCGCGCCCCGCCCACGCGCCCGCCCGGGCCGCGCCTGGACCGCGGGGGCTCGGGGCCCGGCTGCGCTCCGGCTCCCCCTCCGTCCCCTCCCCTCCGTCCCCTCCCCTCCGTCCCCTCCCCTCCGTCCCCTCCCCTCCCCGCTCCCCGCGCCGGTGGCCGCCGCCCCCGCCCCCCGGCCCTCAGCCGCCCCTCCCCGCGCTCCGGGAAGGGCGGCGCGGCGGCGCGGGGCGGGGCGGCGGGGCCGGAGGCGGCTCCCGGAGCGTCCCCCCCGGCGGCGGCAGTCCCCGCGGCGGCGGCGGCAGCGGCGGCCCCTCCTCGCCCGGCGCCCCTGGGTCCGCGGCTCCCGGCCCCGCCCGCCGCCGCCGCCGGCTCCGCTCGGCCCCCCGCCCGCCGCGCGGGCTCCGCGGGCTCCCCGGCCCCGGCCCCGAGGCGCAGGCTCCGCTCCGCCGCCGCGGCCCCGCCATGGCCGACGGGCCGTCCCCGCGCACGAGCTGCTTCCGAAGGCTGACCGAGTGCTTCCTGAGCCCCAGTGAGTGCTGCCCGCCGCCCGCCGCTCGCCAGGGCGCGGGGAGGGACCCGCTTCCCCGCTTCCCGGCTGCCCGGCTGCCCGGCTTCCCGGCTGCGCGCGGACAGGCGGCCGCCGGGGCTCCGGGCGGCCGGACCGGACAGCGGGCCCGGGGGTCCCGGCGCGGCCCCCGACGCGCCCCGCACGCCCGCTCCGGCCGGCCCGCCGGCTCCCGGGCCCCGGGCGGGGAGCGCGCGCCTCCCCCGGGGGCGGGTCCGCGGGGACCCGGCTGGGACCGGGCTGGCCGGGCCCCAGCCCCGCGCCCAGAGGCACCGCTCCCTCCGTCCCCGGGTCCGTGTCCCCGCCCCGCCCGTGACCCCGCGCCACCGAGGCTGCTCCCGGGCCGGCCGGCCGGGGGGACGGAGGGCGCGCCCCGCCGGCCCCGCGGTCCCGATGGGGGACGGCTGCGCCCGGGAAGCGAGGACAATGGGTTCGGGGCGGAGGAGGGAGGCGCCGGGGGCCCGGGGCCGGCACCTCGCCTCCCGCCCGGCCCGGCCCGGGTGAGGGGCGCGCGGGGCAGGGGCAGAGGGCGTGTCCCGGGCGGGCGAGGGGGCGCGGGGCGCTCAGAACCCGGCGGAGGGTCCCGGAGAGCGGAGGGCGCGGGCCATGGCGCGGCCCCAGGCGCCCGGCGCGCAGAGGAGGGGGCCGCCTTTGTCGCCGATGGAGGGCGAGCCAGGTGAGGCCGGGGCCCGGGGCTCGGGGCCGGGCACACCCACACCCACACCCGCGGCGCCGGCGCCGGCAGAGTCGGGGCGCCGCTCCCCGGGCCCTGCGCGCGGGGCTGGGGCGCAGCATCCACCGCGTGCGCCGAGCCTTTGTCTGCGCCGCCCGGAGCCGCGCTTCCGCGGCGCCTTCTCCTCCCGGCTGACTCTCCCCGGGGCTGCTGTGGGGGCTCCCCGCTCCGGCCCGGGCTTCCCGCCACCGGCACCGGCACCGGCACCCTGGGTCCAGCCCCTCCTCCAGGCTGAAACTTGTCCGGGTGCCTTTGGGGTGCAGCCGCGGGGCGTGCTGGCCTGGCCCTATGGGGACCGGGCTGACCACTCCCCTCCCAGCGAACCTGCCTCCCCGGCTGGGGGTGGGTCTCTCACACCCCCCTGGCCAGCTCTGGCCTCTGCTCCTACTGGCTGCCTGCCGGATCTGCTGGCCACGGGCCCTGGTCTGGGAGCTGAGCCCCCGATCCTGTGCCTCCCCTGGCGGGATGGGTGCAGCGCCCGCCCCACCTGCAGGGTTGACCGGCTCAGAGCGGTGGCCGCTGAGGAGGGAGGGGGTCTGGGCACCAGGGCTGGCCTGCAGCCAGAGATGCCTTCCGGGTGGACACTGGCACTTGCCGAGACGGCCGCTGTGACGGGATGTCCCATGCGGAGCTGTCAGTGGAACCTGAGGTGCCTGCCTGGGGCTGGCCCTCCTCCTCTCTTGCCGATTCCTTCCCTGAAAGATCCACGTCTACTCTTCACAGCTGTCCGTGTGGTCCCGAGGAGGGCTGCCACCTCTCCCTGTGACAGCGTGGCTCCGGGAGAGGCGGGTGTCGAGGAGACAGGGGTGCGGGCTGCCGATGGGACCCGCTTCCTGAAATGATGAGGTTTTATGTGCGGGTGTGTGTGTGGTGTGTGTGTGTGTGTGCGCGGGGCTGGGCATGTGGTGAGGGGTGCTGTGGAGCAGAGAGAAGGTGCGCAGGTCAGTGGGGTGAGGTGGTCCCAGGGGAACCCCCCCCCCCAGGCTTCCCCTGTGGAAGGACAGGGGGTCTGGAGGGGACGGGGGCCATGGGGCCCCCTGCCACGTCCCTCAGGGAGAAGCCCAGCCGGGTACGCCCAGGAGCTGTGGAGGCCCAGTCCGGTGGGGGGGGGGGGGAGGGTCGCCTGGTGTGTGAACGGGCACAGACACAGAGCCTGGGGAGGCAGTGAGCCGAAGGGACCTTTACGGTCGGTTGGTCGGTCGGTCGGTCTGCTGTTAGGCCACCTCAGGGGGCGGTGGGAGGTGGGCCGAGGCTAGACCGATGCTTAAAGGACAGAGCCGGTTTCTGCCGGGACGCTGAGCCCTCCACGCGGGGGTCTTTGTTCCTGTCACTGCTGACAGCCGCGTTCGTCTGAAGTGTCTCAAGTTGGCAGACTCTTTAGGCACTTGGCAGTTAAAAAGAGACTTTTGGGGAAAAAAAACCTGGATACTATGAGAAGGCAAAGATGCGCAGATGTGTCTGTAATTATTTTTAAGTCCTCACCTGAGGGTGTTTTTCCCCATTGATTCCTAGAGAGAGTCGGGGGGGGGGGAGGGAGAGAAACATCTATGTGGGATGAGAGAGACACTCCACTAGTTGCCTCCCAACCTGCAACCGAGGTGCGTGCCCTTGACCGGGAATGGAACCGCTGACCCTTTGGTTGGCAGGCCGACACTCTGGCCACGGAGCCAAGCCGGCCAGGGCACAGACGTAGCTAGCTTGGTTGTGCTGACTCCCTCTTCCCTCTCAGCGTGACCCCTTCGTCTGACTAGCCAGTGGTTGTGTAAAGGGCTGCAGTCAGTTACTGGGTAGAGCAGTGGTTACCGCGGGTGGGGGGGCGATTTGATTGGTGATTTGATTCTTAAGTGGGGCGATTTGAGAAAGAGTTATTCACAGTGAATGTTTTGCATCTTTATGGCTCTAGTGCAGCCGTGGGCAAACTATGGCCCTCGGGCCAGATCCGGCCAGTTCCGCTGTTCTATCCGGCTCTCTTGCTCTCCCCTCTGCTCCTTCACCAGCAGCCCAACATGAGAGTGCCAGCATGGTCAGGTTGCTTTTGTTCCGGCCCTCCGGTCCAGTATAAGAACCCATTGTGGCCCTCGAGTCAAAAAGTTTGCCCACCCCTGCTCTAGTGCCTCATATACAGTATGTAAAGATATATTGTGACATATTTATGCATTTCAGTTCTCTATTATGTTTTGAAACTTTATTTGCTATTTTTTCATATCACTTCGTATTATTATTTTAAAACAATTTCTTAGTGATTTCTCCCTCAGTCCTTCAGCTGCCCTTTCATTCTCTTCCTTTTCTCCTCCATGGAGGCCATGTTCTTCGGAAGCGTGTTCAGACCGAGTTCATGGCCTTTAGGCTCCCTCCTAAGGAAGAGACTAGGAGCTCGCCTTGTGAAGAATAAGAACTGGGTGTCACGGGGAGGTGGGGCGTCGGGCTTTAGAGGTGCGTGGGGGCGCGTGGCCAAACAGCTGGGAGCCACTGCCTGAGGGAAGGCCTGTCTCACCGTGGTCGCCACCAGAGCGCCGCGTGTAGCAGCTCCGATACCAGCGATACCCCGTCCCCCGGCCGGCATCGGTTCTCACCATCACGTTCTCACCATCGCGCACAGGACCAGCTCCTTCACAGCTCCCGCCCGTGCCGGGCGCTGCCCTGGCCAGGCCTCCCCCCAGGGACCCACCCGCCCACCAGGGGGAGCCCCTGGAAGCGGGTTCAGCGCCGATGCCCGGGGCTCCCAGGTCAGCGGTCCCCCTCCGCCCCCATCGGCCATTCCCGACTTCACCTCATCCCACGTCTGCCGGGGTGCTGGCCTCCACCTCTTCAGGAAGTTGCTGGTCTGCACAGGGACAGCACCAGGCCCTTGGGGGGCCGAGCAGCCAACTTTGCAGGGGTGCACCCGTGTGCGTGCACGTGTGTATATGTGTGTGCATGCTCGCGAGCGTGTGTGCACGTGTGTGTGTGTGTGTGTGTGTGTGTGTGTGCATGCGTGTGTGTTCCAGCGAAGCCGAGAAGTGCCGCTGTGATAGGCCAGCTGGAGCCTCCAAGACCTTGTCATGGCTCTCGCTCTCCTGGTGCCCACCTCCCCGAGGGGTGTGGAGTCCCGGCCGGCTGCGCGGAGTGAGGCCGAGCGGCAGAGAAGGGAGGGCGGGCGGCCGGGCACAGAGAGCGGCACGGACTGGTGATGCCGGCCGCAGGGCACTGGCTGTTTCTCAGACACTCGGCACAGAAAGTGCGTGTTTGCAGGAACTGTGGCTGGAAATACACTCTGTGTGTGTGTCCCTCTCGCTCTGCTTCTTGAGGCTACGACACTGTGTGCCACCCCTTGGACACACGGACACACGGGGTCCGTCGGGAGAGCCAGAGGGAGGAGTGCAGGGACGCTCCCCTGGACCTCACGTCTCACGTGTCACCACAGGCCTGGGCGGCTGAGGCCACCGACGCCAGGGACACGGGGGGTGGGGGGGCAGGCCAGCTGGGGCAGCAGAGGCGGCCGCCAGCGGGTGGTGATGAGGCCCCGTGGGGTGCGCGCTGCTGGAGGAGGCAGGAGTTGCTGGAGGAGGTGGGAGTCGTGGACGGTGCCCTCGGAAGACCTGAGCTGCAGAGCAGACGCCGCCCGGGAACAGCAGAGCCGGGCCTGGGCGGGCCGGGCAGACCAGGCGTCCCCGAGACGCCGAGACCGGAGTCCTCAGGAAGGACGGCCCCCCACGGGCGCGCGTCGTGGATGGGGCGCGTCGTGGACGGGGTGGAACGTCGTGGACGGGGTGGAATGTCGTGGACGGGGTGGAACGCCGGGGGCCCTGAGCTTCCACTGCACGGCGGTTCTCTGTGGGATCCCTTAACACGACCCGCACGGCTCAGGGCCCACTGAGGGTCCGGTTTCTGGAGGAGGCCACACACTAACATGAAGAGAGAGACTGGAAAAGAGTTAGTTTGGGAAAATGGGGGCCAGGCGGGGAGTCCACCTCTAGTGGGAAGCCTAACCCGGGCTCTGCCTTTTACCATTCCTTTTACTGAGATTCCGAGACAAAGACATCTCTTAGGCGGGAAAGTTCCAGCAACAAAAAAATCAACAAGAATTTACATATGATTAACAAATTAGAGTTGCCTCAACCTCCACTATCCCAACTAGACAATGAGTTCACAGCTCCGACCATTCAGAGCCATTGGGGTTGGCCAGCTCTTTTTGCATTTTACTACCAGTGACAGTGTTTGGTTTGGTTCCAGGCAGTTCTCTCTGCTTTTAAATACATCTTTATTGGTTTCAGAGGGGGGCGGGGGTGAGAATCGGCCATGATGAGGGAGAATCGTGGATCGGCCGCCTCCTGCTCCATCAGGGGTGGAGCCGGGAGTCCAGCCGGGACTTCCTGGTTCACAGGTCGATGCTCAGCCGCTGAGCCGTGCTGGCCGGGCACGACACGTCTCTCTGGATGAAACACACACTCCCAGCCAAACGTAGAAAATCGGCAAAACTTCGAATGGGAGTGCAAGAGGACAGGGGGTGTCTTCCTTCATCTCGGCCCGACAGGGTCGCCGTAGGTGTCTGATCACACAGCGCCTTCGTCCCACGGGGGAAAAGCTCGCAGGGGTGCCACAAACAGGCTCGTGGGTGGGTGGGTGGGGGCAGCGTGCAGCGTGGTGCCGCCGGCGGGTTGCAGCCCGGATCGCGGGTTGGAAAGTTGCTAAGAGACGTTCTCATCGCGAGGGAGCGACGCCTCGCACCGGGTGACTGAGCAGGCGAGCAGGCTGTCTGCCCGCAGCAGGTGGCACCGGGGTGGGGACCTCCCGCAGGTGACACCGCGCTAACCGTTTGTGTGGGAACGGCAGGGGAGTGTGACCTGGGGGGAAAGGAACTTCCAGGAGGTTCTGCTTCTCCCTCGAAGGGGAGGCCCCCGCAGGTGCCATTCCTCGAGAGCTCTGATTTCCTCCAGCCGATGCCTCCGGGCCCGTGGCCGGCAAACTCCTCCGTCCACAGAGCCCAATGCCAGCAGCACAGCGACTGACCTTTCCTGTGAGAGCCCCATTTTTTAAACGTAAACTTCTTCCAACGCCACTGCTTTCACATAGACCCGCCCAGGCCGTGGTGTTCTGTGGAAGAGCCACACTCAAGGGCCCAAGAGCCGCCTGTGGTTCTCGAGCCCCTGTTTGCAGACCTCGGCCCTGGGCTGAGGGCGGGCGCAGTGCGGCGCCAGGGGGGGAGGGCTCCCTGAGGCCCAGGAGGTGGCGCTGCCCCGGCTGAGTGGGCCCGGCCACGCTCTGGGAGCCTTTGGGTCGTGGCTGGCCCGCTCGCTCCCTGTGCCTGCCGTGCCCTCCCCGTGCGGAGCCGGCCACGGGGGCCTGGGCTCACCTGGGAGGCGTTTCCCGGGTGCCTGCAGCTACGGGGGACCCAGGAGGCAGGCAGCAGGGAACCCCGGGGTGGGGGGGGAGTGCCTGGCCGTGGCTCTGTGGTCTGGGGGGCTGTGAGGCCTCCCGGAGCAGCCGGAGGCAGCCAGCGGTGCGGACCCCAGGAGCAGAGCACCCCGAGGAGGGAGCCTGGGGTCGGAGGTCAGGACGAAGGGGTGCCCCCGGGCCCTGGGAGCCGAGCGGACCGGGTGGGAGGAGGCCGGGGCTCACCGCCGGGCCAGGATGTCAGTCGGGGGCAGTCGGGGTGCCCTGTGGGAGCAGGGGAAGCTCCGGGGTGTGGCCAGGCGGGCGGTACGTGGCTGGTGCTCTCGGCAGCTCGTGGGGCTGCGGCGTGGTGCGTGGACCTGGGAGACGGTCCACGGAGGCCACCGGGGGAGCCAAGGCAGGAGGCTCGGTGACCCCGGCGAGGGTGGCGGTGATGGAGGTGAACGTGGCTCCGTTACCCAGGGGTGTGTGGGGCGGGGGGCCGTTTGGGGAATAAAGGGTGGGAAAGGAATCAAGAACTGCACCTCGCCCTCGCTGGTGTGGCTCCGTGGGTAGAGCATCAGCCTGCAGACGGGAGGGTTCTGGGTTCAATTCCCGGTCAGGGTACACGCCCGGGTTGTGGGCTTGGTCCCCGGGAGGGGGTGTGCAGGAGGCAGTTCTTCAGTGATTCTCTCTCAGCGTTAATCTCTCTCCATCCCTCTCCCTTCCTCTCTGAAATCTCTGAAAACATTTAAAAAACTAAGTGGAACCAGAGAGAGTGAACCCCCTCATGCCCTCCACACACATCTCGGGCGCTGCCAGCAGGAGGCGCCGGGGAGGCGGGTGCTCGGTGTGCGAGCGGAGGGAGAGACCCCCGGATGGAGGTCCAGAGAGAGCCCGGAGGTGAGAGCCGGAGAGAGCCCGGAGGTGAGAGCCGGAGAACAGCGAGAGGGATGAGTGAGCTGATGGCGGCCGGGCGGCCGGAGGGCGTGTGGGGGAAGCCGGGGCGGCCAGGCGGTCTCTGACGTGTTTGTGGGCGGGTGTGTGGGGGGGAGACACAGTGTCCCGAGAGCGTCACATGCCCCTGCCCTTGGCCGTGCCGGCTGCCGGCTCGCCGGGCCAGAAGCCTGCGGACACACCTGCTCCCGGCCTTCACGGAGCCGCTGTCATCGGCGGAGGGGACGAGGTCAGAGCCGCCCTCCGCCTGCTGCCCGCCGTGGACAGGGCGCGTGTGGGCGGGCGGAACGCCGTCTCGTGGCCGCCCCTGCCCACGCAGCCTTCGTGTCTCAACCTGCTCCGGAACGGTCCCCACGCCGGCACCTCTGCGTCCTCCGCACGTGTCCCCCCCCCTCCCCCCCGCCTGGTCCTGGCGTCTCCCCAACTGGGAGCCTGGCCTCCGGTTGCCCGTGGGGCCCCCCAAGTCCCCCCCTCCTCCCTCTGGCTCTGGGCCCCCTCCTCTGGGCCTCCCCGGGCCGTGCCCGCAGACTTGTCTGCGCGGGTGTGTCTCCCTCCCGCCGGCGTGGGCTCCTTCATTCACTTTCTCCCCCGGTGCCCAGCGTGCGTGCCAAGCACAACACACGGTCCTTTCCAGAGACCAGGCCTCCCTCCCGAGAGGAAGGAAATCATGCAGTACAGTGCTTGCTCAAAGCTGCTGGTGACGTGGAACTTTGTTCCATGCGTCGTCACTGTTTTTTTTTTTAAAAATAATATTTTACTGTTTTTTGTTTTGTTTTGTTTGTTTTTTTACAGAGAGGAAGGGAGAGGAATAGAGAGTTGGAAACATCCATGAGAGAGCAACATCGACCAGCTGCCTCCTGCACACCCCCCACTGGGGATGTGCCCGAAACCAAGGTACATGCCCTTGACCGGAATCGAACCCGGGACCCTTGAGTCCACAGGCCGACGCTCTATCCACTTAGCCACACCAGCCAGGGCGTCGCTGGTGTTTTTGATGTGATCCCAGCACACCGCTCGGCCCCGGGGGCCAGGCGCGGGCAGGAGGGCACGCTCTGCTCCGGAGCCGAGCCGCAGGGCAGCGCGTCCGGCGTGGACGGCAGGAGGGGGTGGTTCGGACCACGTGGCGCCTGCGTCGTCCCCCGAGGAGTCAATGAAACGCTCTTTACTTGGACGGAAACAGCTTCTGCGCCAGCAGAGGGAGGGACGCGCACGGGGCGTGGAATCGTGCCACGGGCTTGGATGCGATGGATGACTTACAGAAATACACCGCAGTTGCACTTGGTAAAGTTGGCAGGCCTACGTCAGAGCAAGTTTGCACAGAGAGCCGGTCGCTGTGCCGGAGCCGAGGCTAGAAGGAGCTTCCAGAATCGCGGCCAGCCGAGGAGCCGCCCGCGGGCGAGGAGGCGCTGCGCCCGCGCCCCGTGTGCTGCCCGGTTCAGGATGTCCTTCCTCGTGGGTGGCGGGCCATGCATGTCTGGGCTGCAGTGTCAGCAGCTCCCGAGGCAGGTGAGGGAGGGGAGACCCCGGAGGTCTGGCTCCGAGGCCCCTGGATGTCGCAATCCCGCGTCCTCTCACTGCTGCCAGGGCCACACGCCCGCCTTCCCGCGCCCCCTGGCCCCGGACGCAGATGTCTGCTGCTCACGGCAGTCACGTCCCGTCGGTCTTCCCATCCAGGCGGAGGAGCGACCGGGAACTGAGCACGGGCGTGTGAGGCCCCTGGTCATCCCGGCGGAATACAGGCCGGCCGAGCTTTCACCAGAAACACAGCCCACCCCACGCTGGACCCGAGTGGGCCCGATGCTTACACAGAGGGCGCGCCCCCTCAGAATGTGTCCCCCCACGCCCAGTAGCTCTGAGGGCAGTGCTGGTAGAGGTGTACTTTATTGTCAAGATTGTGCTCTCCGCTGTGGGTGTGTGTGTGTGTGTGTGTGTGTGAGAGAGAGAGAGAGAGAGAAGGAGAGAGAGAGAGAGTGAGTGTTGGGACACCCTGCATCTGCACCTTTGACCTTGCACAACATGGGGGTTGGAGGCACCAAGCCCCAATTCAGTTGGAAGTCTTTGTACAACCTTTGACCTCCCCAGTGACCCGACTACAGTCATCCCTTGGTCCCTGGGGGGACAGGCTCGGGAGCCCCGAGTCACCCCATCTGAGGTGATGGAAGGAGGCAGAGCAGCGCCCGCCCGGCCCGCCGTGGACTCCCCGCCGTGGACTCCCCGCGGTGGACTCCTCACCGCCACCAGCATATCACATCCCGTTGGGTCCTCAGCTGGGGGAATCTGCAGATGCAAAAGCCAGGCTTAAGGAAGGTGGGCTGACAGTGCATTTAAAAAAAAAAATTCTTGCCCGGCCGGCATGGCTCCGTGGTTGAGCGTCAGTTTGGTTACGGCCCGGGCACAGGCCGGGCTGCGAGCTCCATCCCCAGCGTGGGGCGTGCAGGAGGCGGCTGAGCGACGATTCTCTCTCAGCACTGATGTTTCCCTTCCTCATGTCCTCTCTGAAATAAATAAAAAGAAACCTGTATGCTCAAACCCGTGTTGTTTTAAGTGTCAACTGTATATAAAAGGAAACCCTAAAGACACAAGGAAACTTCTTCCTGGCCTTGGAGTGGGGGAGTCCTCGCACGTAACTCCCGGTTCACCAGTCCTGAAAGGAAAGCTTGGAGTTTATCGCTGACAACGTTTTTTGTGGCCCCGAGACCGTCCGCCAGTGCGACCTGTCCTGGAGGCCTGGGCGGTGCCCTGCCCGCTGCCCGCTGCCCGCTGCCCTCTGCCCGCTGCCTGCTGCCCGCCCGGCCGCTTCCTGCCGGGCCTTTGAAGCTCGGGCGGCCCTCGAACGTCTGCCCCAGAAAAGGAAACACTCACGCTCAGATCCCAGCACAGAGCTCCCCTTCCCGGCAGGGTGAGAGCTCCCGGGGCGGCGAGGAGAGAGCGCGGCGGGAAAGGAGGGCGAGGGCACGGAGAGCCGCGTTTAGAACGCGGACAGAGGAAGCGCGCTCCCCTCCTTCGCGGTGAGAGCGGCCCCGGCCAGGCGGGCAGCAGCCGGACCCTCCGCCCGCCGTGGCGGTCCGTGAGGACGCGGCACACGGTCCCCTCCCGGCAGCTGGGCAGGATTGATCGGTATTTAAACACGCATGTCTCCACGGACCCAGCAGTTCTGCTTCTGGGAATTTACTGATAGACTAACACCGTGGTCTGCAAATTGTGGCTCGAGAGCCACAGGCGACTCTTGGGCCCCTGGAGTGTGGCTCTTCCACAAAACACCACGGCCCGGGCGAGTCTGTTTGGAAGAAGTGGCGTTAGAGGAAGTTTAAGTTTAAAAAATGTGGCTCTCCAAAGAAATGTCAGTCGTCGTCCTGTTGACATTGGGCTCTGTGGACCGGTGAGTTTGCCGACCACTGTGCCAACGCGTAGGCAAGGTGACTCACTGAGGCAGTAGTGCAGCGCAGGCTGAGAGGCCACGGGGAACGCGTGAAGTCTGTCGAACCTGGCGGAGTGAAATGTGCGGAGTACCCGGGACAGAGACGTCCTGAAGGTGTGACGGGCACATCCCTTTGTAAGGAGAACCTCACGACAAGCAACACACCCCGCACCCTCTGTGCCAGGGAGGTCGTGTCCCCGTATCTGCTGTGGCTGCCTAAAGAAACTGGCCACAGCCTGCCGGCGTGGCTCGGGCTGAGTGTGGATCCATGGACCAGGAGGTGAGGGCTCGATTCCCCGTCAGGGCATGTGCCTGGGTTGCAGGCTCGATCCCCAGTGAGGGGCATGCAGGAGGCATCCGATCCATGATTCTCTCTCACCATTTCCCTTCCTCCTTCCCTCCGTCCCTCCCTTCCTCTCTCCCTCCCTCCCTCCCTTCCTCCATCCTCCTTTCCTCTCTGAAATTAATAAAAATCTATAAAAATCACTTGGAAACTGGGCAGAAATGGCAGGAGCTCTGGGCACCCCTACCTGGCAGTGTGGGGTGGCCGTGGGATTCGGGGACTGGGGGGCAGGGGGTGCGGGGACGGGTTTAGAGACTTCAGTGCACACTTCTTACATGATGGGAGTTTTGAACAGTGTAACCGGTTACCTTTTAAAAAGAGAGTTCACTGAGGTGCCATGAAGTAGCCGCAGGCGCTCTGCATGGGGTGACGCCATCTCTCTGGCCGTGGTTTTGTGGTTTCCTCCTGAGACCACAGCTCAGTTCTCAGCCCTCAAGTAGGTTTGCTCGATGCCTGCCTCCTCTCGCCTCCCACCTGCTGCTCCTACACCGGACCCCAAATGTCCAACCCCCCACATGCACCCGCACCCCTGATACCTGACCACGCCTTTCCACGTCACGCAGATTTGGAGATGGGAAAGCAAGCGCATGCCCCTCCCTTTTAAAAAATATATTTTACTGATTTTTTACAGAGAGGAAGAGAGAGTTTGAAACATTGACAAGAGAGAATCATCCATCAGCTGCCTCCTGCACACCCCCCACTGGGGATGTGCCCGCAACCAAGGTACTGCCCTTGACGGGAACCGAACCCGGGATCCTTCAGTCCCCAGGTTGACGCTCTGTCCACTGAGCCACACCGGTTTCGGCGAGCGCGTCCCCTTTAACGTGAGGCCTGACTGTCGGCGGGCTCCTGTCGGCGCCGGAGCTGCTGCTGAGACGCTGGCGGGCTGCCCGGCCTGCTTCCGCCGGTGGAACCACTATGTTTTGGCAAGACACCGCGTGTGGAAGCGTGGGCTCTGCTTCCTCGAGCTTGTCAAGCGAGCGGCCACGTGGCCTCGGGGTCCTGTGCTTACTGCGTTTCCCCGAAAATAAGACATCCTCCGATAATAAGACCTACTTTCTGGAAACATAAGACATCCCCTGAACATAAGACCTAGCGCATCTTTGGGAGCAAAAACTAATATAAGACACTGTCTCATTTTCGGGGAAGCAGGGTAGGCCGGGACGGGGCCACGTCGCTCAGGGCCACCTCGGCCCGTGGCACAGCCCCGGGGCTGCCGTCGGGAGCAGGGACGGGCACGCTCGCACCCATTCACCCGCGGCGGGTGGCTGTGCGGGCGGGTGGGAGCCGAGCGGGGCGGACGGCGGACGGAACACGCGGGCCTGAGGGGTCCCAGGAGCAGGACGGCCTCCCGCTGAGGAATGGGCATTCTTCAGACCCGCCTTCCATCCCTCGGGGTTTCATGTCAGGTGTGACGCCCACAGACACGGCTGCTCTGAGGCGCGGAGGTGTGTCTCCCCCGCCCTCGGTGGGGGATCGCCCTGGTTAGGTTCCGTGTTCCGTGTGCCGTGTTCCGTGTTCCGTGGGCGATGCTGACGCTCCCCTTTGCCTCATCACTTTCATTATTGCCTCCTGGGCACCGGGGGCTCTGTTTCAGCGGCCGCTTCCCTCCCATCTCCCAGTCACTGGGTTGTGAGAGCCCGCTCTGCCTCCCCTGACAGACGCCTCTGACCCGGACGTCCGCGCTGCCGGGTCCCCACGGACAGCTCCCGCTCGCCTGTTTGGGGCGGGGACGTGGCACACGCCCGTCCTTAGCCTGGTGCTCGCAGCGGCCTCCTCGTGGTGCCCGTGTGGGGAGGCTGGACGGTTCTCGCTCCACACCGGTGGAGGGGCCGTGGCGGGGGCGGGCAGTGGGCTCCCCGCTCTGGCTTCTTCCCTCGGTGGAGCTCCTCAGAGGCCCCTGGCTGCGTGGATGTAAGGCGGTCGGTTGTCACCGTCGGCGCTCCTGGGTTTCGCTCCTCACCGACCTCACTCACCGCCGCCGTGGGCCTGGCTCCGCTGTGTGCCATGCGGGAGCCTGTCCCTCGCCCGGCTGTCTGCAGGGAACGTGCCGTCCCTCCCTCGGCACTCTGAGCTCCTCTGGTTGTGCTGATGTGATGTCGGAGGCGGCCCGGCCAGGTGTGTGAGCGCCGCTCTCGCTGTGATGCCTTGTCTCCCTCCGGGTTCCGTTGCTGAGACAGGGAGGCATTCTGCTCGGGGTGAGGGGGGCCTCATGATGCACAAAGGCCATTAGAAGCCAACCTCAGAGCAGTGTGTGTGTGTGTGTGTGTGTGCGTGTGTGTGTGTGTGTGACGTGCGCGTGGGAAGGATTTGCTCAGTGCACTCCTATTGCTGGCCCTTGCGGGGTTGCCTAACTCCGTGGTCGGCAATCTCATCCGTCAGCAGAGCCAACTATCAACAGCACAAGGATTGAAATTTCTTTGGAGAGCCAAATGTTTTAAACTTAAACTTCTTCTAATGCCACTTCTTCAAGATAGACTCGCCCAGGCCGTGGAGTTTTGTGGAAGAGCCACACTCAAGGGGCCCAAGAGCCGCCTGTGGCTCGTGAGCCGCGGTTTACCGACCACGGGCCTAACCCTCCAGGATGGGGACTTCCCGGTGAGGAAAAGGGAGCCCACAGTGTTGAGAAATGGGAGAAATGGGTCGGCGTTAGGCTGCCTCCTGAACTGGCCTCGGCCAGGGCTGGGGATCGACCTACAACCGAGGCATGGGCCCTCGGCCAGGACTGAAACCCGCCCCGCCCTTTGGTCTGTGAATCAGCGCACTAACCACTGGGAGACCCGTGAGTAGTTCTTATTTTCGGAGGATGTCTTATTTTCGGGGAAACACGGTACTGTCCAATTGGGGCTCAGATCTCAGCTAGGCTCAGTGCCGGGAATTCCCTTTTCTGCAGAATGGGTGCTCGGTAGATGTTGATTTATCCTTAATAAGTTTCCTGCAGGCTGGACCCGGCACGTCTGGGTTAAGTCAGAACCTTTTGGGATTTTTCTCACGTCGTAAAATCTGCACACCTGTAATGTTTCCGTTTCACGTCTGCATTACGTGAAGAGGCTCACCCAAGTGTTTTAATACAGAAAGAGAAGAGAAGCCATAACGGTGCGGCTCAGTGGGTAGAGCGTCGTTGGCCTGCGGACTGAAGGGTCCTGGGTTCGATTCCGGTCAAGGGCATGTACCTTGGTTGCGGGCACCTCCCCAGTAGGAGGTGTGCAGGAGGCAGCTGATCGATGTTTCTCTCTCATCGATGTTTCTAGCTCTCCCTCTCCCTACCTCTCTGTGAAAAATCAATAAAATAAATTTTTTTAAAAAAAGAGAGAGAGAAGGAAGATGCGGAGCAGCCTGTGGAAGTCCGTGGCGTGTGGCCTGTGCTCTGTAGAGGAAGCTGTGACCTCCGGGAGGCGCCGGGGCTGTCCTTGACCCGGGCTGTGCGGGCCGAGGGCGGGGGGCCCCTCTGCCTCCTCCCGGAGCCGCCGTCCCGGCCGCTCCCAGTCTGGCCCGCTTCCGGGGAAGACGCAGCAGCTCCTATTCTGGGATCTGACCCGCTGCCCGACGCTGGCCCGTCTGCCCCCTCCCCGTCCCCAGCCCAGCCCCCGGGCCCTCGGCACGGTGGACGGTGCGGCCGCCGCAGGGCGGGGCGGGCGGGGAGTGGTGTCGTGGTCAGTGATCGGAGGTGGTGGGAAACCTCAGCGCTGGACGCCTAGGTTAATGCCGAAACGGCGCCGTGCAGGTCCTAACGGAACCTTTGAAGCTTGGGTGAACAAAAGCCGCCAGGCTGTTCCTTCCTGGAAAGCAGTCTCGGCAGCTTCAAAGCACTCTCAGCGTCTGGAGGGTTTGCGTTTTCTGCATTTCTTGGATCCTCACGGAAGGGGGGGGGGGCATGCAGTTTTGAGAACTGTGACCCATCGGATGTTACGTAGGTTGCTTTTTATGTCTGCCTCAGTTGGCTTTTTTTTTTTTTTTAATATACTTTTATTGATTTCAGACAGGAAGGGTGAGGGAGAGGGAGAAGGAGAGAGAGAGAGAGAGAGAGAGAGAGAGAGAGAGAGAGAGAGAGAGAGAGAGAGAGAGGAACATCAATGATGTAATGATGAGCGAGATCGTGGACCGGCTGCCTCCTGCACGCCCCTCCCTGGGGATGGAGCCCACAACCGGGGCTCTGCCCTGACCGGAACCACGCTGTGACCTCCTGGCTCGTGGGTCAGCGCTCGGCCCTGCACCGCTCTGGCCGGGCTGTGAGTGGGCAGCGCCCCCCTCCCCCGTTCGCCCAGATGAAGATGGGATGGTGAACTCCCGCGCTGCGGGCTGGCTATGAGGGTCCGGGACACAGCGTGACAGCGAGCAGGCCCCTTTGTTATCTGCCGCGTGCGTGGCCCCGCGCTCTCCTCCCTCCCGGCCGCCGAGGGCATCGTTCCTCCACAGTCGCCCTGGGCTCCAGGTGGGCGGGGAGCACGCACCTGTGGGTGCTGCGTGGGGAGGGAGCACACACCTGTGGGTGCCGTGTGGGCAGGGAGCACTCACCTGTGGGCGCTGCGTGGGCGCCTTCGCAGGGAGGACTCGCTCCCACGTGCTCTCACTTTGACGAGGAGGCGGTTAAATGGTGGCGTTCTAAGGCGTCCTGCTCCTGTGGCTTCGGCCCGGCAGTGATGTCCACAGCACAGGCTGTGAGGAGGGAGTGTGGCCTCCGGCGCCCGCGCGGGCAGATCCGGAGCGGGGACGTCCCGCACCCATCCCTGCAGGGGCAGCTCAGCCCGGGGATGGGAAAACAGTACCTTCGCTCGAGAGCTAGGTTTTGTTTTTGATACAAAATGACAAAATGACTGAGTCAGCCCTCCCTCCTCCCTCCCTGCCTCCCCCCTCCCTTCCTCTCTCTCTCTCTCTCTCTCTCTCTCTTCCTGCCTCCCCCCTCCCTCCCTCTTTGTTGAAAAGCCCTCTTCACTGGGCTCCTCTGCACTGGGCTCCGTCTCCCTCCGGCTTTCGCTCCTGCACACCAGAAGCGATGGGAGTGTGAGTGGCAGCAGAGGGAAGGTGGGTGTGCTGCCTGTTAGAATCATTCCAGATGGCAAAGCTCAAATAGCCTTTTTTCCCCCAAAAAAGGTAGGAGCCCTTGTCAAAACCCGTGTGGCTCAGTGGATAGAGCGTCAGTCTGTGGACCGAGGGGCCCCGGGTTCAATTCCGGTCAAGGGCATGTACCTTGGTTGCGGGCACCTCCCCAGTGGGGGACACGGTGTGCAGGAGGCAGCTGATGGATGATTCGCTCTCATCGATGTTTCTAGCTCTCTATCCCTCTCTCTTCCTCTGAAAAAAGTCAATAAAATATTTTTTTAAAAAATTCACCGCCCCGGGAGCCTGCAGGCCTGGGGGCGGGGGTGTGGCCCTTGGCGTGATGGAGCAGAGCCCCGGGGCAGAGGTGTGGTCCCCTCCTGCTGGTTCTGGTGTTGGCTGTGTCCCACACTCTGTGCCATCCTTGCCTGGCCCCGAGGTTCAGTGCCCGGGTCCTGGGACCACAGCACCCCCCGCCTGGGACCACGGCACCCCCCGCCCCGGCCTTCACCACGGAGTCTCCTCACTTCCGTTCGCCTCACTTACCTCGTCTGGAACAGACTGAAAAGAACGGCCCCGTGCCCATCCCGCCGTACATTGGTCACACAGTGGGCGTGTCCATAGCGTGGTACATTAGTTACATAGTAGGCGTGTCCATAGCGTGGTACATTAGTTACACAGTAGGTGTGCCCATACATTAGTTACACAGTAGGCGTGACCATTGGGTGGTACAATAGTTACACAGTAGACGTGTCCATAGGTGGTACATTAGTTGCACAGTAGACGCACAGGACGATGCTCGGTGTGTGTTAGGTCCTTTACGCAGCACGTCCTCGTGTGTCATCCTGGGAGGTCCCAGCGAGCTGGTGGGAGCGGCAGCTTCGGGGTGCCAGGTGAGGTCCCCACCCCTTCCCTCCGAGGTGATGGTGGTTGGGATGGAGGCCGGGTGGGAGGCAGGCGGCGCCTCCAGTAGGGAGATAACGCCTGATCAGAGCGAGCTCACGGGTGCCTTCCCAGCCGGTGCGTGTCTGCACCTCCCGTCTCTCACCGTGTCCTCACCGCGCCCTCACCGTGTCCTCACCGCGCCCTCACCGCGCCCTCACCGCGCCCCCAGACGCACTCCCCAGTTGTTGGTTGGTTGGTTGTTTTTAACAGAGAGGAAGGGAGAGGAGAGAGAGGAACATCCAGGGTGAGAGAACCATGGACCGGCCGCCTCCTGCACGCCCCACACGGGGATGGAGCCCATAGCCTGGCATGTGGAAAAGCAGACGCTCCTTTTCCACGATCACGTTTAATCCTCAACATTGTGTGTCCGGCAAACACTGGAGACCTCGCCACGCGGGTTATGAATTACAGTCCCCTCTCCAGGCCCTATCGGCTGCTCCGGGCCATCCTTTAAAAATATATATATATATTGTTGGTTTTTTACAGAGAGGAAGGGAGAGGGATAGAGAGTTAGAAACATCAATGAGAGAGAAACATTGATCAGCTGCCTCCTACACAACCCCCTACTGGGGATGTGCCCGCAACCAAGGTTGCCCTTGACGGGAATTGAACCCGGGACCCTTCAGTCCGCAGGCCGGTGCTCTATCCACTGGCCAGACTGGCCATTCTTATAACTCTGTTTTGAGAGGTGGTGTGTGTGTGTGTGTGTGTGTGTGTGTGGTCAGAGCTTTCTCTGGAGGTAGCCAGTGAACCTGCTCCAGTGTTGGCTCCCCTGATGGACCGCGTGGGGATAGTGTGTGGGATGCGTGTCCCGGTAAGAAACACGGGGCTGCTTTGACAGTGTGCACCCAGGTCCTGGGTAGGCGAGAGGTTTTCCGTCGCCACGGGAGCGGAGAGAAGGTGGTGGGCCTGGCGTTGGCAGAAGCAGGAAGAACAGAGGCCCGGGCCTCCCCAGCGGCCGCGGGGGGGGGGGGTGGGGGGCTCCCAGGGGCCCCGGCGCTCGCCCACGGGGCAGGCGGCTGTGGTGTTGGTGCTGGTGCCGAGGCTGCCCGGAGACCGTGCCGGCGGCGGCAGCGGCGGCGGCTCCCCATCACGGAGCAGCGGCAGCCTCTTCCTGTTGACACGGGGCTGCGGCGTGCGGTACAGTCACACGACGACGCACCCCCGTTTATTTCTCCGCTCGTCGTGTTTGCTCGGGTGCCGTCACAGTTTCTTCTGTCCCGATGCCCCCATCACCCCTCTCTCCGGGAGCACGCTGTGCTCTGCTCGCGGGTCTTTGCCACGCTGGGCCGGGGCAGGCCGCCCTGTGGGCATGAAGGGGGCTGCTCCCTGAGGAGGCAGCCTGGTCTCCGGGGCGTTTACGGCGTCAGCGTGAGAGGAGCCGGCCTGCCACCCTGCCACCCTGCCACCCTGCCTCCGGCCCCTGTGGAGGAAGTGGGAATAACATCAGTGCGCTCTGCAGGGAGCACCGCGTCCTCCCCCACGGCGCTGGCCCAGGCTGGGGCTCTGGTTACGAGTTCACCGGAGGCGATGCCCACAGCAACAGGTGTGGGCCCGGCCGAGGGGGCTCGGTAGTTGAGCGTCGACCTGTGAACCAGGAGGGGTCAGGGTTCGATTCCCGGCCAGGGCACAGGCCCGTGTCGCAGGCTCCATCCCCAGGGTGGGGCGTGCAGGAGGCAGCCGGTCCGTCCTTCTCTCTCATCGTGGATGTTTCCATCTCTCTCCGCCTCCCTTCTCTCTGACACCAATGACACCGAAGTAAATAATTAAACACAGTGTGCCCCCCACCGAGGCCGGGGTGACCTCCAGCCCACCGCTGGCAGGAAGGTGTGCTTGGCGAGGGGTCCGAGCAGAGGCGGCCTGGCCTCGGCATGTCTGTGCCGTGGTGAGTGCAGCGCCGGGGGCCCGAGTCGCACAGGAGCTGGCGGCGGGCCCGAGCTGGTGTTCACAGCCCCGAGGCCTGTTCCCGTCTGGTTTACGGCCCCGAGGGACCTCACTCCGAGTTTGTGACGAGGCTGCCGGGCTCACCCGTCTGTCCTCTCTGACGTGTGCGCTCAGCCCTCCTCCCCCGGGACGCACCGTCTGGGCTGAGAGCCCCGGACCAGTGTTCGCCGAGGCAGAGTCAGCCCAGCGTGTTCTGTTCTTAAGTTGGAATCCCAAAGTCGTTATTGACAGACGCATGGCCCCGTGCACAGATTCGTGCACCTTGAAAGGGAATTAATTAGAAGAAATATTTTAATGTCGCTGTTCACCCTTTCTCTATGATAGAGGCGTCAGAGATGGTAGGAAATTAGTAAAATGTACCTGAAAGTATAAATTGATTAATAATAAACAGTAACAACATGATATAACAACAAAGATATGACATAAAAACATGTAAAAACAAAAACATGATATAAAACAACACTGATAAAAACAATGACTGATAAATTGACTAAACTTAGTCTGATGTCTCCCCGTACACCACATTAAGAGTAAAAACACTCTCAGAGTGCTTGACTAATGTCCCTTGTGATGAAGTATTTACAACTTTAACATCACACGCTCTTTGAACTCGAGAGAAAGCAACATAAAACTGACCATGTCCGAAAACGGGTTCAGGCGGGAACATTCCTGCTCCGTCCAGAGTTTGTCCTTGTGACTTATTAACAGTCACCACAAATGCTGGCATCGCGGGAAGCTGCCTCTGAGTCAGTGTACATGGCGGCCGGTGACAGGCCGGACGCTGGCTCCTGGCGGCCCCAGCGGTGTGCTGTGCCGGTGGTTGGACTCCGGACACCTTCCGCCACCATCGCTGCCGCCACCTTCCAGCTCCAGAATGTCAACAAGAACAGCCGCCTTCAGGGACAAACACACTCGCATGATTGGCGCCAGCAAGAATCGCAACCAACCAAAGGAACGAGAGGTTTCCTAAAAATTAAGCTCCTGGGTCACAGGGCACCAGCGAGGACGTGAAGACCAGCCTGCAGGGAGGGAGAACACACCTCGTGGCCAGATTATGACGATCTCTGAACACATATAGTCTGGCCACTCAGAGTGTGTGTGTGTGTGTGTGTGTGTGTGTGTGTGTGTGTGTGTTTGAGGCCCGGTGCATGAATTTGTGCATGGGTGGGGTCCGGCCGGCCTGGCCAGGGCAAGGGGACATGGGACATAGTCGAGGAGACAATTTGCATATTAGCCTTTATTCTATAGGATAAGACGGAGTGGCCAGATTATTATGCGTTCAGAGATCATCATCATCCGGCCACTTAGCGTATTTGCAAATCATACCTCTGTTAAGGATTTAATATCCGGGATATACATAGGACTCCTACAGCACAAGAACAGAAGACAGACACCTCAGCTAAAACACGGGCAAAGGACTTGAGTAGACATTTCTCCAAAGAAGACATGCGGACGGCCAGCAGACACACGGAGGGTGCTCAGTGTCACCGGCCCTTAGGAGAAGGCACATCGGACCCACTACCGGCACCGTCACACCGCCTACCCTGGCTGTAACTTTATTTTATTTATTTAAGTATGTTTTCCTTGATTTCAGAGAGGAAGGGAGAGGGAGAGAGAGAAACATTAATGATGAGAGAGAGTCATTGACTGGCTGCCTCCTGCACACTCTCCACTGGGAATGGAGCCCGCCACCCAGGCGTGTGCCCTGACTGGAAATTGAACTGTGACCTCTTGCTTCCTAGGTCAATGCTCAACCACCGAGCCATGCCAGCCGGGCAATAGCTGTAATTTTTAAAAATGGGAAACAAGTGTCGGTGTGGAGCAGAGAAATTAGACCCATGGTGCACGACTGATGGGGGAACAGCAGAGGGACGTCTCAACATAGGATTCCCCTGTGGTTTAACAGCACCACTCCTGGGGGTCGTCCCAAGCAGTTGTAATCAGAAGTCTCACAAACACTTGTCCATTCAAGTTCATGGCAGCATGTCTTCACAACACAGGTGAGAACAGCCCGAATGCCCATCAGCAGGCGGGTGGGTAAATACAACACGGCATCTCATACTCTTACATACTATTTAACCACAAGAAAGGAAATTCTGAAACATGCCACAACACACATGCATCTTGAGGCTGTCACGCCAGGTGGAAAAGGGCAAATCCTGTATGGTTCCCCTCATGAGGCATTAGGCAAAGTGATCAGGACAGAAAGGGGGGCAGAGGGGGTCAGGGCTGGGGAGGGGGAGATGGGGGGGGTTCGTACTTAGTGGTCACAGCGTTTCTGTGGGGGAGATGAAAAGGTTTTGGAACTAAATGGTGGTGAAGGTTGAATACTATTCCCCCCCCCCCCACATTTACTGCCACACCTAAAAATAGTAAAACTGGCAAAATCGACGTGCCGTATCTTGATCACAAGAAAAGGACGTCACATACCAAAAAGCATTGAGCTGTACACTTGATTGTGTGATATGCACATTGTATCTCAGCCTAGCTTTCCAAGGAAACACGCCGGCAGCCTGGCTGGTGTGGCCCAGTCGCTGGGCGTGGTCCTGTGCATCGCGAGGTCGCCGGTTCAACTCCCGGTCAGGGCACCTGTCCGGTTTCAGGCTTGAGACTTCAGTCTCAGCCCGTCCATGCTTCAGTCTCTCGCCCTCTCCCCTCCTCCCTCTCTAAAAACCAACTTAAAAAATCTTAAAAAGCTCACACACATCATACGGACATTTCATGAGACTTGATGTCATTGAGCTGTGAAAGGGAAGTCATGACCCCTCACGCTGTCATGCCAGCTGATGCCACTGCCCCCCTCACACTGTCCCCCCCACGCTGCCCCCACCTCCCATGCTGCCCCCCTCACACTGCCCCCCTCACACTGCTCCCCCACTGCCCCCCCACGCTGTCCCCCTCACGCTGCCCCCTCACACTGCCCCCCCACTGTCCCCCTCACGCTGCCCCCTCACACTGTCCCCCCTCACGCTGCCCCCCCACTGTCCCCCCACTGTCCCCCTCACGCTGCCCCCTCACACTGTCCCCCCTCACGCTGCCCCCCCACTGTCCCCCCACTGTCCCCCTCACGCTGCCCCCCCACTGTCCCCCCACGCTGTCCCCCCTCACGCTGTCCCCCTCACGCTGCCCCCACCTCCCATGCTGCCCCCCTCACACTGCCCCCCTCACACTGCTCCCCCACTGCCCCCGCACGCTGTCCCCCTCACGCTGCCCCCTCACACTGCCCCCTCACACTGTCCCCCCTCACGCTGCCCCCCCACTGTCCCCCCATGCTGTCCCCCTCATACTGCCCCCCTCATACTGTCCCCCCTCACACTGTCCCCCCCACGCTGCCCCCACCTCCCATGCTGCCCCCCTCACACTGCCCCCCTCACACTGCCCCCCACTACCCCCCACACTGTCCCCCTCACGCTGCCCCCCTCACACTGCCCCTTCACACTTTCCCCCCTCACGCTGCCCCCCCACTGTCCCCCCACGCTGTCCCCCTCACGCTGTCCCCCCCCTCACGCTGTCCCTCCCTCACACTGCCCCCTCCTCACGCTGCCCCCACAGGAGGCCGGCTGACGCTCATCACACACAGAGGGCCGGAGGACGCTCCATGTCTGTCCAGCACGCCTCCCTTAATAACTTACTTACTGGACGGGCGGGGCAGGGCCACGGGGGGATGAGGGAGGAGGAGTCTGAAGGGTTCCCTCGGGTCCCCAGGCTTTATTTACTTGTTTAAGCCGATCAGGGTGGGTTGGCTGATAGGTTCTGTCGGTTCCGAGTGCACCGTCTGTGGGACGGCATCTGTGTCCTCGCTGTGTGCCCACCACTCACGTCAGGGCTCCTTCCGTCCCCGATACGTGACCCCAAGCCCTGTACTGCCCTCCGCCCCTCCCTCCGGACCGCCGGACTGCTGCCTGTGGCCAGGAGGGTCTGCCTGCCGGGTTCCTCGTTTGTCCACTCGTTGCTCTCCCTGTGACGTCCCGTGGGAGTGAAGTCTGTGGCCTCCCGCTTGCTCTGTGGGGCTTCCTGGGCCGAGTCCCCGAAGCCCATTCCCGCGTCCGAGCAGCCCGTGGGCGCCCGTGGGTGTGGGGGCAGCCACGCTCGGCTCCGCGCTTTTACGCCGAAGCGGTGGCGCCCTCAGGAGCCGCCAGCGCTGTTTCCGACGGCAAATGTGTCCCTGAGGTTCTGTTGATCGTGGCTGGTCTTCGTATCGGGCTGGTGTTTAATTAGAACCGAGATGAAGTGTGTGCCTTACAAATGATTCAGTGCGGTAACAGTTTATTCTGGTTAGTGTTTAAATGGGAAGCAACTGCCACTGCTCAGCTCATTACAACTCTCTCGTGGGCTTTAATTTAAAACAACGCAGGCCTCGACGAGGCTAATTGAAAGTAGGTTTTAATATATATTTTTTCCATGCTGTACTTGGGCAGTTTGTACACTCATTTATGTCAGTTACAAAGTAAAAAGTTTAGATTTGAGAATGCCATCCAGCGACTTGTTTTCTGAATTTCTGAACACGGTGACATGCTTTTTAACAATGCGAGGCCCAGCCGGCGTGGCTCGGTGGCCGCGCGTCGACCTGTGAGCCAGGGGTCGTGGCTCCATTCCGGGTCAGGGCCCGGGCCGGGCTGCGGGCTGGGTCCCCGGTGCGGGGCGTGCGGGAGGCGGCCGACTGACCCGTGATCCTCCTCATCATGGATGTTTCTCTCTCCCTCTCCCTTCCTCTCTGGAGTCAGTAAAAATGCATTTTACAGGACAAAGAAGAACGCTAGGTCGGGGGAAGCTGTTTCTATGGAACCTTAGCCACAGGCGCGTCACGTCCTGCCCGTGCTGGCTCCCAGCACGCAGCGTTCTGGAGCCCTCCTCCCCGGTCTGTGCTCCCGCGGTCCCGGGGGGAGGAGGACCCGTGGCTGCGGGCGGTGTAGAAAGCGCTTCCTTTGGTGGTGGCAGACGTGGTCTCTGAGGAGCAGGAAGAGCCGAGGGAGGACAGTGTGTAATATGCTTCCTCCGGTGGCGGTGGACGTGGACTTTGAGGAGCTGCCGCCAAGCTGTCTGATCTTCTCTCTCCACAGCCTATTCCCCCGCGCTCAGGAGTGCTTCAGGAGTTTCTCCATCACTTAGCCGCCCGCCCGCCCCCTCGCCCATGAGAGATCCCGAAATAGCGCCGAGGCCCTGGTCTCTGTGTCTCTGTTCTCGGCACTAGCGCAGCCGGGACGCGCCTGCCCGGGACGCTGGGCGTGGCCGAGGCCGGCTCCCCAGCCCTGGCCGGCGGCCCCCGAGGTCAGGGCCTCCCAGTGTCTGCGTGCGGCCAAGTGCAGCGCTTGCAGGTTCGGAGCGTTTCAGTCTGTTTGCTGAGGAAGATGTATGCCCCCCCCCCCCCCCGCCATTCTGGGGGCTCCGACCCCGGGCGTGGGGACGGGTGACTTGCACCTCCACGGGAAAAGTCATCCTTCTGGAGGGAAAAAATCTTTCAAACTTTGCTTCAGAAAGGATGTGTGCGTCTCCGGCTTCCAGACCAGAGCAGCCCGGTCGCACTCTCGCTGGTCCCGGTGGACATGTTGGCGTGAGCAGCGTTCGTTGGCTGCGGGTGGGCACTGTGCCGGGGCCCCAGCCGCTCCCGTGCGGGGTGACGCCTGCCTCACTGCACACGCCGGAGCGAGGGTCAGGGAGGGGCACCAGTGCCCTGGACCCAGGCGGCTGGTCCCCGAGGGGGGGGGGGGGCAGTGCCACGTGCTGTGCTCTTAATTTCTGAGTGTATATCATACCTGGTGCATGGATTCGTGCACATTTAAAGGAAATTAATTAGAAGAGATATTTTAATGTCGCTGCGCTATTCACCCTTTCTTTATGATAGAAGTGCCAACCAAATTCACAATGACAAGTCGAAAGACGTGTGTGCAACTGGTGCCAGCGAGAGCTTTATATGTGCCGTGCATGTGCGAGTCAACTTAGCCTTTTATAGACATCGAGTAAACTTGGAAAATTAGACCCGCTTTCTGATGTAGCTGAACGTTTCCCAGCCCAGGGAAGCACCCCAACTTCTCTTTCAGGCAAGTGTCAGCCACACGGCAGTAAATATCAACACGGAGCAGGCTATCATTGTAGGTCACGCAGGCAGAACAAAGGGTAAGATATTTAACTGCAGCAGCGTTTGCCTATATTCTGTGCAGTGAGAAAACCCAAAGTTACTTTCAAGGTCCACCATTTTTTCTTTCCAGTTGGTTCAAGCTTCTAAGCTTTCTAAATCTCTGTTTTCTGGCTAATGAAAAGAAAATAGGACTCCACTGAGTTTCCTGTCTGCCTACCCCAGGACTTCTGTGAGGATCAGGTGAGATGAGGCAGGGAAAATGCTTCACAGACATTTGGTTAAAGTGTAAAATGTTTGCACCTGGCTATAAAGCAAGTCAAGTTCCTGGGCTAAAGAAACTCCAAGGAGGCTAGTTGCTAGGGAGAGGAAGCTGGGCGTTGCTATGTGATGTCATTACCTGGCACCGACAGCCTCTGTTTCTGGGCTGGGCTGTGGGCCACATTGTGTACCATGAGGTCTTGGCAACATTGGCTGCGATTTGGTGGGCTGTCGCTCCGGGGTGGTGGCGGGGCCTGTGTCCCACTTGGGGGAAGCTGAGTGTTGCTTTATGGGTGCCAGGTCCGTGGTGCTGTTTCTCTGTAAATGGCCAGTGTGCGTCACGGCAGCTCCTGTGTTGAGCGTCTGCCCCCTGGTGGTCAGTGCCTGTCCTAGTGACCAGTCAGATGGTCAGACACTTAGCATATTAGCCTTTTATGTAGATAGGTAGTACATATTACTTATTACACGTCTATCTGATTCCCAAGAGGAAGGGAGAGGGTGAGAGAGTGAAACATCAATGACAAGAGAGAATCATGGATCAGCTGCCTCCTGCCCGCCCCACATGGGAGGGGTGGGGATCGAGCCCACAGCCTGGGCATGTGCCCTGACTGGGAATCACACCATGACCTCCTGGTTCATAGGCTGATGCCACTTTTTGCCGCGGGGCCACCGGCCCGTGGAGCCGGACGGCAGGAAGGGACTCTCTCTCCGCGGTGGTGGTTGTCCCGAGCTTGGCCTCCAGCCCAGGTCGCGACCCGGTCCTTTGTCGCTGCGGCGTCTCTGGTCACGTCGCCGTTCTTGAAGTTGTGCCCGCAGTTTTCATTGCAGCATCCGAGACGGGAAGAGCATTGACTCATCGCAGACAGTCAGGAGGCGCTGCCAGCAGAACCAAACAGAAAATATTTACTCTCAGGGAAACACATCGGAAAAAAACACGACCTGTTCGCAAACGTTTGTATAGAACGAGGCTTCGTTTTCCTCAGGAAACACTGGTTGTTACAGCATCACGTGGGCCCTCGGCTCTGTGGCTTGCAGATCACTCCATTCTCCTCCTCTTTGTGCAGGGAACGGGAGTGCACGTCAGAGTGGGGCCTCGCGAGGGCTGGCTGCCGTCCGTTGATGCCGGCCGGGGGTTTGGCTGGAAGGAAGCTGGCAGGCAGCGGCCGTGCGGGGCGGACTCCTAGGACACGCGCTGGGCATCCACGCCGAGGGCACGCGGCAGCGGCATGGACAGCGGCCAACCCAGAAACCTTAGACAGCACAGCGTCTCCGCCCCCTCGGCCCTCCGCCGCCTCTGCCCACAGAACATGCTTCTCCAAAGGAGGGGAAGCTACTTGGAGGGAAACATCATTATGTTTCTCATGAACTAATTAGTTAACTAATTAATTTGAAGACTTTAAAGATATGTTTTTATTGATTTCAGAACGAGGAAGGGAGAGGGAGAGAGAGAGAATCATGGATCACCTCCTCCTGCAAGTTTTACGCTGGGGATGGAGCCCACAACCCGGGCTTGTGCCCCGACCGGGAATCAGACGGTGACCTCTGGTTCCTAGGTCGATGCTCAGCCACTGAGCCACACCAGCCGGGCTGTAATTGCTTTTTGAAGTGTGTTTGCTCTGCCTGCCACAGAGCAGCCCCTGCAGGGCCTCAGGCCACGCTCGTGAGGGTTGCCCGGGGCCTTACGCTGTGTCCTTGCTGAAGATGGGAAGGGAGTCTTGCCCGTCCCAAACCAGGCTCTGTGGCTTGGCCGGCGGGGCCAGTGGCTGAGCGTCGACCTATGAACCAGGAGGTCCTGGTTTGATTCCCGGTAGGGGCACAGGCTCAGGTTGTGGGCTCCATCCCCACTGTGGGGCGTGCAGGAGGCAGCTGGTCCGTGATTCCCTCTCATCATGGATGTCTCTCTCTCCCCCTCTCCCTTCCTCTCTGAAATCAATAGTAAAAACGTATTTAAAAATGAAATACACATACACCAGGCTCTGCGCTTCTCCTGAGGACACTGTTGTTACATTGGGTTCCTCCGAGGGCCCCGGGTGCCGACCGCGGAGCTCTGCTGACGTGTGTGCCGTGTCCGTGCGCAGGGCGGGGGACAGGCAGCCCTGTGCCCGGGAGAGGCCTGGGGGAACTGGGAAAGAAAAACAGAGGCCAGGCCGTCCATGCTGCCGGCGGCGGGGGTCAGGCTCAGGAAGGAACCCGCGCTGTGGGCAGAGCGGAGGGGGGTGTGGAGGGGGCGTGCGGCTCCTGCAGCCTCGTGCACACGGCTGGGCTGCTTCCCGGGCTCGGCCCGCAGGGCGTGGGCCCCGCATTCCCCGGCGGTGAGCGCTGCACGGCCGGCCGGGGTGCGGCTCAGGTCACGGGAAGCAGAAAACGAAAGTGACCGCACCGGGGGCGGGTGTCCGGGCCAGGCGCCGGGAGGTGCCGGGGTTCTTGGATTTTAGCAAAATGAACCTGGTGGTGACCCAGTCGGTTCCTGCACACCGAGCACAGAGCTCTGAGGCCCGCAGTCCCTGGCCAAAGAGGTTTGAAACTAAAACTGGCTGTCTGCATTTGGATACACACCATCGTTCAATGGACCGCAGACTCACACATGGGAGGTTGCATCGCTTTTTGACCAAAATTCTTTTTTTAAAATGTATTTTATTGATTTTTTTTTCAGAGCAGAAGAGAGAGGGATAGAGAGCTAGAAACATCGATGAGAGAGAATCATTGATCAGCTGCCTCTTGTACGCCCCTTCCTGGGGATGTGCCCGCAGCCAAGGTACGTGCCCTTGACCGGAATCGAACCTGGGACCTTCCAGTCTGCAGGCTGTGGCTCTATCCACTGAGCCACACCGGTCTCGGCTGACCAAAATTCTTTCACGAAGATAACCCAGCGGCAATGTCTCCCCGTCTCCCTGGAGCCTGGTCCCCTCGCCTTCTGCTCCTGCTTGTCTCCCGGGGAAACAGACCAGCCCTGTCTCCGCGCTGTGGCAGCAGAGGCGTGTGGCGGGGCGGTCGGGAGCATCCGCACACGTGTCTTGGGAAAGGGACATGCACGACGACAGGCTTAGGTCACCGATGAGGCTGAGTGGGCTACCGTGTCAGCTTTGTTCTATCTCAACGTAAGGCATGGACTGAAACTCCTCACGCGAGGGCTGTGGGCTCTGTCCCCGGAGCCTCACCTCGGCCCGGGTGACGATGTGACCGGATCCCCGCGGCGGGCAGCACCCCGATGTGCTCCTTCCTCCTGGCTCACGGGGAAGGCCACTGACCCTGCTCCGGTGTCTCTCCGGTTGGATGTGTTTGGTCCGACATTGGAACGTTACCACACGCCTCCCCGGTGCCGGGGCTCGGCGGCGAGGCTCGCACCTGCAACAGGAGCAGCATCCAGACAGCCTTCATCGCCCGGCCGGCGGGGCTCAGCGGCGGAGCGTCGACCTGGGAACCAGGAGGCCACAGTTCGATTCCCGGGCCGGGCACAGGCCCAGGTTGCAGGCTCGACCCCCAGTGTGGGGCGGGCAGGAGGCGGCCAATCCGTGACTCTCTCTCGTCGCTGATGTTTCTCCCTTGCCCTCTCCCTTCCTCCCGGAGACCAGTAAGCATCCATGAGAAAAGAAGACGCCCCCTGCCCGAGGCGGACTGAGGTTACCCGGCCTCACACGCAGCCTCACTTGGCAGAGGCCTGGTCCCGGCGTTTTCCTGGACGGCGGCTCCTGGCCCTGCCGCGGGGAGACCCGCAGGTGGCATTGAGGAGCGCAGGTGGCACTGAGGAGCGAAGGTGGCACTGAGGAGCGAAGGTGAAGGGGAGGGGTGCTGACTCAGGAGGCTGTGGGAGGCGGGGGGTTCGGGTTCCGGGGTCACTGTGATGTCAGCGGTGGGGGCCCAGGCTGCCCGGCCTGGCAGTTGGAATCTGTTGGAGGCGGTTGGTGGGTCCTGGGCCGGAGAGAGCGGGGCAGCAGCGGGCGTCCCCTCCGCCCCCGAGGCCCAGCTCTGCCTCGGGTGGGAGGTGCCTGGCCAGCCCGGGCCGGACCGTCTGCACGCCCGATGCCCGCGCGGGGGCTCGGGTGCCCGCCAGGCCAGGGGTGCCTGCATAGAGGCTTCGTGCCGCGGGGGGACGGGTGCTCCTGCGCCTGCCTGCGCCCCCGGCCCGCCCGCCCATGGCGAAGCCCCGGCTCAAGCTCCACATATACGGTGAGGAGGGCGCCCGTCTGAAGGACGGGACGGAGAGTGTGTGAGCCGGGGGCTCTGCGCAGCCCCAAGGGCCCCGGGAGCCCGACCAGCGGGGCCCAGGGGCGGAGCGTCCAACTGTGAGCCAGGAGGTCACGGCTGGATCCCAGGTCAGGGCCCAGGCCCAGGTTGTGAGCTCGATCCCCAGTGGGGGGTGTGCAGGAGGCGGCCGATCCACGATTCCCTCTCATTCTTGATGTTTCTACCTCTCTCTCCCTCCCCCCCCTCTCTCTAAAAGTCAATAAAGACATTTGAGAATAAATAAGCATGCTGAAAGCAGTTTGGCTCAGTGGATAGAGCGTCGGTCTGCGGACTGAAAGGTCCCGGGTTCGATTCTGGCCAAGGGCATGTACCTTGGCTGCAGGCACATCCCCAGTAGGGGGTGTGCAAGAGGCAGCTGATTGATGATTCTCTTTCATGGATGTTTCTAACTCTCTATCCTTCTCTCTTCCTCTCTGTGAAAAATCAATAAAATATATTTTTTTAAAAAAGAATAAATAAGTAAAGACCATGGGGTTCTCCAAGTGGCTGTTTATGACACCCCCATGGAACGGAGGCGCCCGATGTTTACTGGTGGGTGGGGTTAGCTGACGGAAGCAGAGACTCCCGCGTTCCTCTGACTCCTGTTATTCCTGGAGCTCAGGGCGACGCTGGGGAAACAAACCAGCCTGGTTGGCTTGTGCGTTATTGGGGAGAAGCCGGCAGGGGGTGGGCCAGGGAGACAGAAACCCTGGGGGCCGAGCCGCACCCTGGGCCGGGCAGGTTTGCCGCCCGGGAAGGTGGCCCCGGTTTGTGGTTCCGTGGCCTCGCCTGCGCTTATTTCCTGGTTGTGGCTGCTGTGTTCCCAGCGGAGCCTGTAGGACCTGCCCAGAGCTCCGTCCTGGTGGGGAGAGCTGGCCTGACATGTGTTCTGATTGATTGTAACCCTTAACCCTCCATTGTTCCTGTAGCGTGGCCTCCGGAAGGGGGCAGAGGGCAGGCCGTTGGGATCCGTGAGCGTGGGGAGCGGAGTTCAGTGGAGGCACTGCTGGCAGGGCTGTTCTACGGTTTTGGGAGGGTCCGGGGCACACCTGGGGGGCGGCGGGAATGAGAAGCAGGAAGGAGCGCTCCCCTGGTCACCTGGGTCCCTCGGGAGACTGAGGGTGCAGCCACACCCCCCCCCCCCCCCCCCCCGCAGGTGGCAGCAAAACCAGCTCCTGACTGAGTCCAGGAGCTGGGTGTCAACATTTTCCCAATTCACTTGAAAAGGGACAGGTAGGTAGGGATAATGGGATTCTTTTCTTTAAAAATTGATTTGTGCTTCTACCTATTGCATGAGCTTAATAGAAAAGAGAAGAACCCAAGGAACCAGGTTTTTTATTTTTTATTTTTTTTTTAGTAATTATTGTGTTCTAGACCAGTGTCGCCAGCTTGAGGGCCTCACAGACCGCCAGCCGGCGACCGCTGTTCTGGCCGGTATGGAGACTTCTCCATGCATCCTCTCCGTCCTCTTCACAGCATCCTCATGAAGCGGTGGTTATTTATCACCGCTTTGCCGGTCGGAGCACGAGGGCAGCCCATTCCCCAGGGGCCCGCGGCAGGCGGGGCCTGCCCTCGGTCCCGGATCATCCGGGGAAGGAAGACCTTCCCTTCCCGGGCTGCGGGACTGCTCTGCCCCAGTGTCTTCGGTTTGTAAAGACGTAAGCGGAGTTTTTGCTAAAACATACAATTTTCATTTATGTTTCCTGTTTCAAAAGACACGTTGACAGTGAGTGGTCAATACATCTGCACGTCAACTCTCAAAAGCTGTATGTTTGGGGTCTCTCTGACGCCGTTAGTCTTTCGGGGCTCTCTCTCCCTGACCTGGAGATGAGGGAAGCGGAAACCGAGGCGGCGTCGGGAAGTCTCTGATGTCAGAGTGGTGAGAACAGTGAGCGCCCCACTCCCAGGAGTGAGTCAGTCAGGCTAACGTGTGTGGTGGCGTTTTAAGGTCTGCCCAGCAGATGGAGAGGTGTGGGGGTTTTCTAGCCACAGACAACACCAATTGCGTGCCCTGGGCCTCGAGTAAACACATGAGCACAGGCATGGCGCCTCAGGCGGGGGGATTGCCAGGGGGAAAACGCAGGGCGAAGGGTACGGAGCTAGTGCTAGACTCGGATGGGTGAGGGCCGGGGGGCCGCCCCAGGCAGGGGAGCCCTGAGCGAGGATTCTCGCAGGAAGCGGGGAGCTGTGCAGACCGCAGTGCCACGGCCTCCAGCCGAGGGACGAGCAGCACGTGCAGGCCCTCCCTGAGAGCACGTCTGGGTGCTCAGGACCCGTCACGGGGCTCCCCCGTCCTCTCAGCGACATGGGAAGCTGAGGGTTGTAAGCAGGGGAGTCACCCCGGCTGCCGCGCTGAGGACCGAGGCCGGGAGAGGAAGGGCAGGAACGGGGGACCAGCCAGGAGGCCAGTGACCGGCCCAGACCAGGGTGCTGGCGGCCGGGACCACGGTGAGGGCGGCATGCTGGATGAGAGGTGGTGCGACTGGGAGTGTGTTTTAAAGGTACAGCCCATCTGTGGGTGAGGACGCCGAAATTGGGTGGGGGACACAATGCCGTACACAGAGGCGTACCATAGACTTGTACACTTGAAGCCCATACAGTCTCATTAACCATTGTCACCCTGATACATGCGATAAAAAAGAAAAAGTGTTGGCCAAGCTCTGTTGTTTTTCCTAAAGTCTGTAAAATGGAGGGCCAGGTTTGTAGGGAAATCAGGTGTTCCTTGTTACACAGGTTAACTTACCGTACTGACTAGGCTTTTGGCTGTTATGATAGAGGTCTGGGTGTTAAAAATCAATTAGGATAAGTGTTGATTTTCATTTGAGGCCGTTATAATGGATCCCAGGCAAGCGTTTCATGGGTATGTTTCATGGTTGATTTTATTTAGTCGTTTCATTGGACTAGAACAATCCTATATGATATCCTATATCATAAAGAGCTAATATGCTAATTAGACCAAACAGTAGAACGGCCGGCCACCTGGATGACCTTCCGGACGAAGCTGTGGCTTTGAGGGCCGAGTCCCTTGCACGAATTTTGTGCATCAGGCCTCTAATACGATGACAATACCCCTTTAACTTGGGGTGTTGTGTGGGCTGACCTTCATTACCTTTGGAGGCATCCATCCCGAGGGCAGTGAGCCAGTGTCCTGCCTCTGCCACAGCCGAGGACCCCGGCCCTGACTCGGCCGCAGTGCTGCTGCGGGCGTGATGGGCTGCTCCCGTGGACGCTCACGGGGACTCGAGTAGCGGCGACTGGTTCCGGGGAACAGGCCTGAGGCGAGGGCTGGCCCCGGGAGGAGGGGGCCAGGGTTTAAGGGAGCCATCCACCCTTGGCCGGACCCGGACGTTAGGCGGGAGGGTGGGTGGGGAGGCCAGGCTCCTGTCGTCTGTGGAGTCCGAGTTTTAGAATCAGACAGAGCTGGTCCCAGGTCCCGCTTTGCCACTCACAGGGCACTTGGCTTTGAGGAAGTCATCCAGCTTTTCTGAGTTCAGTCTCTTCAGCCACCGACTGGAGGCAGACCCAGCGGCGCGGCCGGGGTGTCGTTGATTGTCCTGCGGCCCCTCTCCGCGATGGTTCGCTCTCAGACTGTGCGGGCGTCCCTGCTCCCCGGCTTCTCGGGCTCTCTCGGCGTCATTCGGCGTCAGTCCGGTGTGTGGTGATGCCAGATTTGCTCACCGGGTTCAGATGGCGGCCGCTGTCTCCACTGGGATGGCATCTTTTCTGCTTTGTAACGCGTCCTCAGGGGACGGTAGTTGGCGATGGTGTGAGTAACGTGAGTAATGTATTTCCGGTTTGGGCATTCATTGGTTGCTTTGCCTGGATTATTTTTGGGGGGGGTGGGGGGCTGGGAGCTCACAGGAGGATGGTATGTGAAGAATTCTACTCCTCCTTCTACATCTACACCTTCAATTACCCTATAAAGAGCTCTTCCCACCTTCGCCTCCCCTCTCCTTCTCCTTTGCTTTGGGTATGAGCATGGACTCGGATCCCTTTGGTATTCAGTGTTATAATAATACAAGCCGGTATTTATTCTTTTCCCTTTTACATGTAATGTGTGACATACAGCCCACTGCTGTGTTTGTATGTTCTGATCCCCACCGGCCCAGACGTGGCCCATTCCGCATCGTCTCCATTCGCTCGAGGTGCCCGCTGGCCCGGCTGGCACAGAACGTCCGTATCCACTTGGTGCTTTTCTACCTCCGACACGGAGTCAGCCTTCTCTCCAAGGAGCCCGGCCCTGCTCATGGGAAAGGGCGTTGGTAATTCAGCCCTCAGCCCTCGGTGCGCTCGCTCCTTCGGGCCCTCCGCGTATAAAGCCAGGGGGTGTGCACTCAAATACCCCCCATGCTTGCTCCAGCCGAAACCCAATACTGTAGGCTCCTTCTCACTAGCAAATGGCATTTTAAAAATTATTATATGATCAGCACAGAAAGCAATCATTAGAAAGTGTATATGTTATGGGCTTCTATGATTCAAACTGAATCTCAGCTTACGGTAAAAGCATTCCTGGTGGCCGTTTCATTCACTTAGAACACGTATGTCCCACGTGTGTTGTGCTAGAACGAGAAGGCGGGGAAGTTCTGGTTCTCTCTGGAATTTTGGCCTGCTACCGTTTGAATCCCGTTCCTCAGAATGGCCTGTGAGATGAGGGGTAACAGGAGGGCCCTTCCCAGAGGGCGAGTCTAGGAGGAGCACACGCGTCCTTTAAAATGTCCTGTTAGAATAAAAAGCTCCTCGCCGAAGCCAGTGCTTCCTGCTAACTACTTCAAGACGCTGTAATGCGACCAATCAATGCCTTCACAGACGCTGGCGACGTTTTGCTGATGGGAATTCCGAACTTCGCGATTCCTGTTATCTTCTTGCAGGAGCCCCCTGCGCACTGCTCTGCTCACTTTAGAATGTTGACTCATATCGTCAACTTTCCTGCCTAGGGCATTCCGGACTTGAGCATTTGTGGGTGAGGATTTGAATGAAACCTCAAAAGTGGATTTTCCTCCTAGCATGGCCGTTGCCTGCTGGTATTGTAACACAGATCCTCTGTTAGGAACGCGTAATGCCGTCTCTTCAGTGGGCAGCACTGATGGATGGACGGGCCGGCTTCCTGGGTTAAGCTCCTTCCTCGAGCAGCCGACAGGCCGCTGGCCGCCGTCTCAGGCCGGCGGTCTTCTCCACTTAGGTCAGGGGGTGTATGCTCAGCAGCCACTTACACGTCTTGTTTATGTCTTTTATTTATTTATTTTAAAAATATATATCTTATTGATTTTTTTACAGAGAGGAAAGGAGAGGGATAGAGAGCTAGAAACATTGATGAGAGAGAAACATTGACCAGCTGCCTCCTGCACATCCCCCACTGGGGATGTGCCCACAACCAAGGCACATGCCCTTGACCGGAATTGAACCCGGGACCCTTCAGTCCCCAGACCAGCGCTCTATCCACTGAGCCAGACCGGCTTCCGCTGTTTATGTCTTTTGAGAGCCTTGTTTGTGAACCTCAGGTTTGAGGTGAACTTGACATTGCCCTTTGGCCCAGATTGCTGAGCAGGGCTGGGCCAGGCGAGTGATGGGTGTGTGCTCGCACTCTGGCAGGCCCGCCGGACAGCTGTGCTGCTGGCTGTTGGGAAACCCGGGCCCTGAAGGAGGATCGGCCGCGGGACTGGCAGGTTCGCCCTCACGGAGCAGAGCGGGCAGGCGCTGCTGCTGACGGACGCCCGTGACAGCGCACTGTTCGGTGTTGAGTGCGGAACCTGAGCCCCGGTCCAAGGTTGTACCTTCAAAGAGTAGCAAAGGCAGGCAGAACCCTCGTCAGGGCAAAGGCTCCAAGTCCCTCCCACGATTCGGGGCAATGGAAACAGCTCCCCTTTGGACCAGGCCAATTAACTGACAGTGACTTGTGTCATTTTAACTTTCCCTCCTTCCCTCCCACCCTCTGCTCCTCTTCTCCTGCCGCTAGGATCCAGGTGACTGATGCGATGTAATGAGAGAATCTGGGCAAAGCAACTCTTTCCCGTTCTGGGATTTATTTTGATTTAAGCACTTAATTATTTGAGGGGAAATAACTCCACAAACCTGTGATTTCATTAAGATTGTTTTAATTGAGTTAAATACCCACACTACTTATTAAAATAGATACTTGATGCTTTCATTATGAACATGGAATACTGATCTTCCTTTAGCCCGGATGGCGTGGCTCAGTGGCTGACCATCGACCTATGAACCAGGAGGTCACGGTCTGATTCCGGGTCAGGGCACAGGCCTGGGTTGTGGGCTTGATCCCCAGTGTGGGGCGTGCAGGAGGCAGCTGGTCGATGATTCTCTCTTATCACTGATGTTTCTCTCTCTCTCTCCTTTCTTCTCTGAAATCAATAAAAATAGATTTTGTCAAATGATCTTTAACGTAAGTCATACTTTAGTCTCTACCTCAAAACACTGTGTGCACGTGTGCAATAAAAGAAGGAAAAAGGAGGCTACGGGTTTGGCTGGCACATTGGCAGCACTCAGGAGGCTCTGGGGCGATGAACGTGAGGGTCTGTGTCTGGCGGCCCCTGGCACATGGTCTGGGTTGATTTGGCAGGTGCTGCCCCTCGTGACGGAGAGTGGGACCCGGAGGCCCAGCCCCGGCTCTGGCACCACCAGCTGAGTGACCACCTGTCTCAGCGCTCTCTGCTCCCGCCGCCTCCTCTGTAAAATGGCGGGAATAAAGACTCACCGGACAGATGCGTCACGAAGGATAACTAAGTTAAAACAGCTTCAGCCCTAGTTACTGTGACTACTTTCGTGGAAGTCAGTGTCGCCCGGTTCTGAATTGTAAAATGGAAGGAAAAAGCCCTAAGATCCAAGGTTTTCTCGGAATACTGGTGTTGTTATAAATGGAAAGCGAGTTGTTAAAGATTAGTCAGTATAATCCTATTTGTGAACCTCTTCTAGTCTTTATAAATATCTCTAAAACACAGCCACTGATAATCCAAAAATGTATCTCATTCTTCAAATGAAAATCCAAATTCTTCAGGTAACCTTCAGAATACTATTTTTTTATACTTTTAAAAAAAATCTTAGTTTGTCATATTAAATGAACATAGTAAGCACATTAAACTTAAAATTTATAGTTGAAGTGTTTTTATTAACACCTTAAATTTTAAAAATTACACATATACCTTGATGCAGTTTTAAATACCAAAGAAAAATGTTAATGCACTTAGATGGTCAGGCTGTTGAAAACCTATTCGCTTGCTTTCTAGTTTGATATTAAAGTTGCATTGCAGAGAAGTGAATTAGTCTGAATACACAGAATACTCCAGTTATGGCTTCCCCCCAAAATTTACATTCTTCCACCCATTTGGCTTTCCATCATCTGCCTGCCTGTCCATCCATCTAGTAACAAACATCCTCTATGCCAGGCACTGTATGTGTCCGGGATAAATGCAATTACTTTAAAATATGAGGATAAAATGAAGAACCACACACTCACAAACCAGTGTAAGAAATACTAACTTGATTTTCAAAGTTAAAAAAAAAAAAAGAAGCTTGTGGTGTTCATTTTCTTTAGGTTGTGATTGAGTCTTCACCTTACTGAAAGCTAATATAAGGAGGTAAAATACCTTCTTTAAATTTCAAACTTTTTAAATGTAGAGTAATAGAGGATAATTATGAGTGGGAAGATGTGATGCCATCTGCTCTGTAGGGAACCAGGCCGCACGGAGCTGGGACTGACTGGAGAGTCGCTGTCATTTTAGTTTTACCCAGATTGCTGCTCTCCGGAGCCATGTCCAGGAAACAGAATTAGGAGCTGAGAAAGGCCTGGAGTATTTTAATGGCTCTGCTCTGTGTGTTTGCAATTGATTCAGTTTTTATCTTCTTACTTCATGGACTTCAGCAATGTGCAGGGAAGTATACAAGCGAGTTGATAAATGTTGGCAGTATGTTAACCTGTCTTAAATACATTTATTTTCTGGTCACGGCTGATTTAAAAGGAGCTTTATAATTATGCTTAACGATTTTATTGTATGTGTTCCATCCTATATGACTTTAACACCTAATTTTCTTCAGTTAGGGAAGGACTTTACTGAGGTTGGTGGTGAAACGATGAATGTAATAGGTGTGGAGACTTCAGAACCCAACACTAGAGTCTGTTTTGTAAGCGCCGATGTCTGTATTCTGTGTATTTTACCTGTATGTACTCTCCAACCTCTGGGGGAGATGCCATGTGTGATACTGTGTTTATTTCACTACATGAGTCTGTGTTCTTACCAGAAATTGCTGTAGTGAACAGTAAACCATTATGGTATATTTTTAAATTTTCTAATACTTTTCATGGAATAGTGACTGGGAACATGCACATGTGGCATTTTATTTTCCTTAGAAACAGAAATTGGGAAAAGTTAGGTTTTCTTAGAGAAGTTATACAGACTCATTTTCCTATTTATGAAAGGATTGTAATTCTCTCCTCTCCCCCCCCCCCGCCCCCCCACAATGCCTTCTAACAGATGAGAAAATGTAACTTAAATAGAGGTGATTTACTTTGGAATATATTTGCAAGTACTGACTTGAGGGCAGGGGACCCAGTGACATCAGAAAGCGCATTCCCCACTCGTTTAATGCCACCGAGGTGTTTCTCTAACACTAAGCTGGGTTTGGGGTGGGGAGGCACTTTCCCCTCGTGTCTATTACACTGAGTCATACAGTCAGAAACGGCAGGACAAGATGTTAAAAATCCGTTTTCATAGGAGTAGTTAGCAGCTTCATAAAGCGCCTTCAGAGCCGAAGCTAACGTCCTGGCTGAGGGTCAGAAGGGAAGGTAAAGGCCGGTGCCGGTGCCGGTGCCGGTGGGGAGAATGGAGCGGCAGCACACGGGGACTGGGGGGCCCGGGGCCTGGTTCCGGCGGCGGGTCCCTGGGCCCTGCCAGCCCTGGCCGGCGGTGTCTGTGCAGACACCCACCCTTAGGAGAGGCTCACCCTCGGGCAGCCTCCGCCGCCCGCAGCCTCGAACTCTGAAGAGGAAACACAATTGTCCCCTTTCCTGGAAACGTGTGGGAACGCGGCTTGCATGCCGTTTAGCAGCACGTGGCGCCGGGGCCTCCGTCTGTCACGTGGAAGAGACTCCACAGGTGACAGCAGGAGGAGCAGCGGACACCCGCGGGGCCCGGTCCCCGGAAGCGGGGCGCAGAGGGGCTCTGGGGGGGACCCCATCTTCCAGCCGCTGTTTCCAGGAGCCCGAGTCGCCGGGCCGCGGGTGCGGCTTCGAACGCCGCCGTCTGTAAACCTAGGGGCTGTGAGGCGGCCCGCGCTGGCGGCCGGGCCGCTCCTGCTTCCGGTGTGCGTGCGACGTCACCGGAAGTGCCTGGCGCCAGTGCCGCGTGGCGGGAGGTGAAGGCCCTGAGGGCCTGAGGAGGGCCCGGCCCCGCGAGGAGGGCCCGGAGACCCGGCGGGCGGGCGGCCAGGGGGCCCAGAGGTGCGCTGAGGCGGGTGCTGCTGGGGGTCGCGGGTGGCGGGTCAGAGCCGAGGGCGGGCTGGGGCCCGCCCGGAGGCCTGCGCCGGGGCAGGAGAGGCCCAGGAGGGCGCCCTCGGGCCCCCACGCGCCCTCTCCCGCTGCCCTGCGCTCCACTCCGCGTGCCCGGCGGCCCGTGTGTCGGGCGCGGAGCCCGGGGCGCGGCGGACACGCCGGCAGGAGCGTGGCCTCTCCCGGGCGACGGCCACACGGTGGCCACAGGGAGTTGTCTCCCTGACCGTCCAGCGAGGCTCCGTTCAGAGCTGGCGAGGGGCCCTGCCCGGCCCGGGGGAGGAGTGGTGCCCGCCGGCCGAGCCCGCAGAGGCGGTGCCCGCAGAGGCGGTGCCCGCAGAGGCGGTGCCCGCAGAGGCGGTGGTGCCCGCAGAGGCGGTGGTGCCCGCAGAGGCCGGGCCCGCAGGGGCGGTGCCCGCAGGGGCGGTGCCCGCAGAGGCCGGGCCCGCAGAGGCGGTGCGGGGCGCGGGCAGGCCCGGCGGGCGGACGGCTGAGCGGGACGCGGGCGTCGCACCGGCCTGAGGGCGGGCGGGCGGGCGGAGGCAGGGGTTCATTCGCGGGGTGGCTGCGGTCGGCCTCGGTGACGGGGAGGAGGAGGGCTTGGCCTACAGAGAGAAGGGGTGCAGGGCGGGAGGAGTCCAGGAGGAAGAAGCGGGGGTCAGTTACCGGGAGCCATTGGTGGTCTCCTTTGGGGGCCAGGAGGATGGATGGGAAGGCACCCGCGGGGGCGGTCCGGTGGGAGACAGACGGGGGAGAGAAGACGGGAAGGAGGCAGCGGAGGAGGAGGAGGGGAGCCCGGACCGGACCGGACCGGCGGCGGGGAGTCCGCGGCAGCGAGCGGAGCCGGGAGGCCGGGGCGGCGGCCGGTCGCTCGGTTGTGAGCTGCCAGTTTATTGAAACGGCAATCCACTGAGACAGCTCCGGTTCACGCACTGGACGTCTTGGGGGGAGGGCTTTATTGTGTTAAAAAGCGCCCAGCCTCTGAACGGGAGGGGTTCGCTTCAGCAGCTTTTGGATTTGTCGCAGGTTCTGGGGGGCTGTTCTCATTTTAGGTGTTAGAGAGTGACCGGTCCTTTAAAAAACACATTTGCCTTAGGCACACGGACTGTTGGGTAAACCGGCCTCCTTGGCTATGTTATGGGAGAAATTCTCCGGGAAGCCAGGGCCCGGTTAGCAAGATGGGACATTGCTGAGCCCAACGAAGACGATGATCGAGATCACCCTGAAAGCGAGGGAAGGATGTTCATCTGCTCGGGGAGCGGCTTCTCTCTGCAGCGCCGGCGGCTGGCCTCCGAGGGCCGACCCCGCGCTGATGGGAACGAAGGCCATTGAAGCACAGGCCGCCTGCTGTCCCACCGGTGAGCGGGAGAGGCGGAGGTGGCTGCTGAGGTCACCGGATTGTGGGGAAGCCACGTCCGAAACCTGTGAGAGGAGAAAGAGCTTGGCGCGGGACAGTGAGTGAGATGAGGGCTTCATTGAAGGCGGGGAAGGAGTCTCCCTCCGAGAGGCAGAGCCGCCTGCCTTAGGAGAGAAGGTAGGGGACACGGGAAAGTGCAGAGAAAGGCGGAGGGGAAAACAGGGACCCTCTGCGGGGAAGGAGGAGGTCATGTCGCGGGTCAGGGAGGTAACCAGGTGTGGACGCTTTAAGGGGACGGCCCTGACTCCGCTGATGGGGAGAGAATCGGCATGACTGCGTTTTCCTCTTATAAATAATGAATTAAACACATGGCAGCTCTGATGAACAGTTAGAAATGCCAGGGAAGGGAAGGGAATGGGACGCTAGTGTTTGCGTACTGCTGGGGATAAGCAAGGGGTTCCGTGGTGGCAGCTGAGGCTTTTTGTAGTAATTGGCCAAGATTTTCGGAATCAGCAGGGAGGCAAGGTTTAGGCCTAGAAACCAGGTGATCTGGGGCCAGAGGTGAGGGCAAAGGCCAGGCTCTGGAATGGCCTGGAGCGTGCGGACGGGAAAAGTGCCTGCCTGCCGGCTGCTCTGTGATAGAACACCGAGGGCCGTGGCTCACCCAGCACGCGTCTCTCTCTCAGCTCTGAGGCCGCAGGACAGGGCAGGGCGGTCAGTTCCCGGTGAGCATTCCTCGCTGGCCGAGGTGGCTCTCTTCTGGATGGGTCTCCCCCGGGGAGGGACGTGTAGCTCTTACAAATGGCATCCCTCCCATCACGGGCCGCTCCAGTGCCTGTTAGCTGCCACGGCCCCATTTCCGAGGGCCACCCCCTCAGGGGAGAGCTGCGCCACAGGCTGTTGTGGGGAAATCCAGTCTTTGGGTCCGGAGTGGAAGGAAGTGGGCCGGGAGGGAAATTCTGTGATGGGAGAAAACGTTTTTCCCACATGGTTTATTCATGGCTTATAAGAGCATGGCCGCCAACACATGTAGAAGAGTATCTGGTTCAAATTAATTGTGTGTGTTCTAATTTAACGGCAAGCTGGAAGAATGGGAAGGGTGGGTTTATAAGGTGGGTTTCGTGAGTCTCTTGTTTTGTTAGCTGTGTAGCCAGTGCTGTGGGTAATGCAACTCATGCTGTTTTTAGTAGAGGACTATTTAACATGCACACTTTGAGTTGACAGTAGTAACTAGTTTTGTTTGGATATTAAAAATACAAGTTTATGACATTAGAAAATCAATTTTTACTTAGCAAGTGTGATGTCTAAATACTTAAAATTTCTTCTAAAGTGATGCTAAAATCACTTAAAAAAACGTTAATTTCTGGGTAGTTCTTCTCTTCAGGAAACTCCGTCTGGGTCTGAGCGGCGGACTGAGCCGCACGGGCCCTCGCGTGTCCCTCTCCCGCCTTCACCCCTGAGCTTTGGAGGCGCAGATGCTAGCCAACTTTTGGAAGCAGTTTTCTTCTTATTCACATCCCAGAGAACGGCTTTACGGGAGCTGCTGTGGGAGCCACGTGTGCGTTTCCTAAGGAATTGCCTTCCCTTCGCTCTGCCGGGGCGTCTAATGGACTCTCTCCCCAAAATCTGAGCTGACACACGTTTGCGTGGCTAGGAGAGGGTGGTCACGGAGCTGGAGCGCCTCGTTGTAAACTCTCTTAAGGTTGGGTTCGAGGCCAGAAACTTCCATCAGCACGGCTGTGCGGGCCTGTTTGCTTTGTTAAAAGTGGCCGGTGCTTAGCGCACAGCTCTACCCTACAGCACACACCTTCCTTCCTCCCCGGTTCGCGCACCGGGGAAGTGCCAGACACTTAGCTGATAAGATAAGGAACACGCGGTCCTGGCCGGCGGGCCCTCCCGGCGCTGACGCACGCAGCCCGCTCTGATGTCAGCCCGCCGATAAGGAGCCTTGGCACCCTGCCCACGCTCTGCCGCGCGGGCGAGCTGAGAGGCTCCGTCGGAAAGCAGCGCCATTGAAGTGTTTGTTAAACACGTGATTGCTTTTCTTGGCTGTAGGCCAGATCCCCGTCTGTTTAAATGGCTCCGAATTATTTCTGAGCTGTTGGGCGGAAATAAATGTTTGTTGGCACAAATGTGTTTAATTCATCAGGAATGATATCCTACGATATGTTTGTGGGTGCGGCAAGCTGATGAAGGGGTTCGTTGAGTGGGTCTCAAACTCCAGGGCTTGCTCTGTCTGTCGCCAGTGACTCGAACTCTGTCTGATTCTCATAAACCTTGAGGCGGGGAAAAACAGAGTAAGGACCAGCATCAGTTGGGCAACACTTAACATCAGAGAGGCTGTTTGTCTCGACATACTCACCGGCGTTTCCACGGAAATGCGGGGAGGGACTTGGTTCATGAGGTCGGACTCGCGGGGACCGGGGGTAGGCCGAGCCCGTGCCCACCTCGCTCTCGCTCCCGATGAAAAAGAATCCAGACAGAACAGAACATGCTCCGGAGCCAAGCTGTCATCGTATTGACAGTCTGAGCAGAATCGTGTCTGGTGTGGTATGTGCTTCACTGTCTTCGTGGCTCATTATGAAATCCTAAAGCAGGGGGGGAACATCCAGCCCTCGGGATCATTGGGTCTGGCCCTGCTGAGGCAGGAGGGGTGAGTTAATTAAATGTTTGGCCAGCTGGAGCAGGCTCATGTTTAAGTTGATAATTTTGTATGGTCTGAGGATGATGTTATAAATATCCCAATGGCCCTGTCCTAAAGGACAGAGATAACTCCACCCTGCCCTCTGTGCTCGCCTTTGAGAAAGGGGAGCCCGAGGTGCCCCTCGCACAGCCAATGCTCCACACAGCGAGCACGTTATACGTCAGAATTGTCAGTGACTGCTTCTCAGGACCAGCTCAGGTTAGTGAGATTCAAGTTTGCATCATCATGTAAACTACATTTCACAATACACGCGAGTTAAATAAAATGAGCAGTGAGAACTGTTGATCACAAAAATAAACTCATGTACCACTTAAAGCCACGAAGAATGGTGAAATGCATATGTAGACATTGAAAAATCTGAGCATGACTGTTTAACGTCTGTTTTTTTGTCACTGAGGAAGCTGAAAAGAAGTGTTTGGGAGTTTAGCAATGCCTCTGAATTCCTCAAGTTCCATTTCTAGGCTGTGATAGTCTGCTGAGGCGGCTTTTCTCACAACTTAGTCCTCTTTTGTTGACTTACATAAACTATTATTATACTTACGTGTCCGCAATAAAACACCTGTACTGAGCCCTGTTTTAAGGAATTTTTATCTATTATTATTTAATCCTCAAAACAAACATAGTGTAGGTACTGTTATTATCTCCGTTTTTCAGATGGAAATGGAGGCCCAGAAGGTTAGCTGACTTGCTGGGTAAGTGAGCATGGGGTGGAGCTCAGAGGCTGTCTGCTCTAATTAGGTGATGCCATCCTGCCCAGAAAAACAGTGCCCCTTCTGATTAGCTGCTCACTTTCTACCGTTAAGTGATTCAGTACTGGGTTAGCGAGTTGGAGTTTTAAAGGTAATAAGTGACATTCAAGAAAGGATGTGCTTTGTTTTTATTTAACCATTTCTCTGCTAGAAAGAGAAATGAGCACAGCTCTGTGCATTACTGTTTCTGTGCATTGCGTTTACGCTAGTTGTGCGCAGAATGATGGGTGTCTGCCTAGCCATGGGTTTATTTCTGAGTCTGGGAGGATCTGGCTCCGATGGTGAAGAAGAGCGGGCAGCTGCCGTGAACTGGGCGAGCGGGGTGACGGCGAGGCAGCAGGCGGAGGCCTGGGAAGTGTGTGCACGGGAGGCGGTAGGACGCCAGCGAGCAATGGCTTGAAAACTTCTGTGAGTTTTTGTGGCACAACTTGAAACGGTGGAGAATGCCTGTGCCTTGGGAGGAATAAACACAGGCCGACCAACGGGCTGAACACCAGGGAATGGGGATTTTTGTTGTTGCTAATCCTCACCCAAGGGCATCTTCCCATTGATTTTTAGGGAGAGGGGGAAGACAGAGAGACATATGGGTGTGAGAAACATACCGGTTGGTTGCCTCCTGCGTGAGCCCTGAGTGGGGAGGAGCCTGCAACTGAGGTACACGCTGTTGACCGGACTCAAACCCAAGAACCCTTTGGTCCATGGGCCGATGCTCTATCCACCTAGCCAAACCGGCACTAGGACTGAATAGAACCTTTTAAAGAGCAGAATCAGTTTGCCTATGAGGGGAGTGTGACACTCCCGCAGGGTGTCACGTGTTTTCAGATGGCTCAGGTCACCAGTGAGAACTGTCTTTTCCGCGGGCAGCCAGCAGCTGCCCCTCCCCCTCGGAGAGCGCATTATCCGCAGCGGGGACTGACCGAGCACAGGCCTGTTTTACTGCCCCGAGCTGGGCCTGCACGGTGGGTGATTTCTTGTTCCAGCTGGTGGAGGGACTAAATAAAGTTCGTACGTTTCCCAGCAGAACTGGATGACACTTGTAGAAAGTTCACACTCGGCAGGCGAGCGGCCTGTGCGCTAGCAGGGCGGGGCCTAGTGCCCAGGTCCGCCGGGCCACGGCGCGTGCAGCGGTCCCTGGTGGGTCCATGTCACGTGGCCACGCCTCAGTGGATCAAAATGGTGATGTTGCTGGAGATCACGGGAACACCTGGTTATGATAATTTCATTCACTCCCTCTCCCATCCCTGAGCATTTCTCACATGCCTGCTGGTGAACATAGAGTCTGTCCTCATCGTGTGTGGGTTCTGTCCTCGCGAGTCCGTCTGCTCACTGAGATGTATGTGTAGCCTGGCAGCGGGGCTCTGGTGCTCTCGCCGTCACTGGAGCACATGTGTGTGGGCAGAGCCGTGGGCCGCGGGAGTCATCCACGGTGCGGCACGTTCTGGTGAGGCTGCACCACGCGGCACTCTGCCTTTTGGTCTTGGCTCTCGTGGAAACAGGAATCCTGTTTGTTGTGGATTTGGTACCATGTTTTTTCCATTTCCCTATATTTTAAAAATACTCTTACTAATTTCAGAGCGGGAGAGAGAGAGAGACATCAAGGATGAGAGAGAGCCCTAACCAGCTTGGCTCAGTTGATAGAGCATCTGCCTGTGGACTGGAGGGTCCCTGGTTCAATTCCGGTCAGGGGCATGTACCTTGGTTTCGGGCATGTCCCCAGCGGGAGGTGTGCAGGAGGCAGATGATCGATGTTTCTCTCTCATAGATGTTTCTAATTCTTTATCCCTCTCCCTTTCTCTCTGTAAAAATTCAATGAAATATATTTTTTAAAAAGGATGAGAGAGAATCATTGATCAGCTGCCTCCTGCATGCCCCACACTGGGATCGAGCCTGTAACCCAGGCATGTATCCTGATTGGGAATTGAACTGTGACCTCCTGGTTCATAGGTCAACATTCAACCACTTAGCCACACCGGCAGGGTTCTGTGCATTGTTCTGGGGACCTTGCTGTATAAAGTGGCCTAGGCCTCGTGCTGTTGCTCGTGCTGAGGCAGCGATGAGCCTTGTGAGGCCTGAGTTAGGGTGCAGTGCTCACGAGCCCACAGTGTAGACTAAAAAGGTCTTTGAAGAGAAACACGTAAGACACGTTACGTAGTGACCGGTGGATGGGAGTGTGACCAGGAGTCCAGGAACCTGGCTGTTCTCTGAGGCAGTGGCTCCCTGTCAGCTGACTCGGTGCAGGTGGCGGCCAGATAGAAGGGGAATCCGGCTCCCGGCGGGACTTGGCAGTTGTTGCAGGCTCTGGGGACGCGATGAGGAATGCGGGGGTCGCTCTTGCCTTTGAACATCATGCGGATGGTCGAGAGAGACTTAGCGTTTGAAATAGGTTCACTAAAAATGCCACCCAGCATACATCTTTCACCCAATACTTGGAAGATGTCTTTTAGTTGAGATGCTAATTTATTACTTTATTAAAGAAAATTAAGTTGTTCCTATTTTAAAATTAAGTAGTACTTGAGAAAATTGGTTTTGATTCTGAAAACATCATAAACAAAATATGCTCTCTTTTTGATATTAATATACTAAAATAACCTGAATTGCCATAATTTCCCGCTTGTGTTTGTGAAAGCAGATGGTAAAACACATTATTATATGCATTGCATTAATTCTCACTAAAGCACTCTCATTTATCTTGATTGTTTCTCCTGGTGGAAGCAACTAAATGTGAACATTAGAAGACTGTAGGCATACATTTGCATGTTACACATATCAGAGCAGATTAATAGTCTGTTTTTGCATGTTTATTATTTCTTCGCACAGTGCAGTTGTTAAGAAGATCAGCTCTGTCTTTGAACATATTTTAGAAAGAAGTGTGAGATGGGCAGCCAGGAGGGCTCTTAGTTTGCCAGGGCTGCTGCCGGGACACAGGCACCGGGACACTCCAGTCACATCCTTCACACCGTCTGCCGTCACTCTCAGTGGTGGTCCGCGTGTACAGTGCAGCCCAAGGCAGTGACTTTTCCATTAACTTGAGCCGAATTGCCTGGAAGGCCGACCATCCTCTGGACGGCGCTTCTCTGTGTTAGTGAATATTTTAAGGACGTGTGAGCCCAAAATATCTTTTTAAAAAATTGTTATTTATTTTTTTATTAAGGTATTATATGTGTACATAGTTTACCATTGCGCCCCCCCCCCACCTCCCATTCATGCCCTCCTTCCCCAGAGTTCTGTGTTCGTTGGTTGTACTTATGTTCATGCATACCAGTCCTTCGGTTGTTCTCTTATCTCCCCCCAGGTCTCCTTCCCCTCCCCGCTGTCATTTGACATTCTGCTAGTTTTATGGTGACTATCTCAGAATCACATGAATAGAATCTGCTCCTCATTTGGGAGTCTGCTTGTTTTATGGTGACTATCTCAGGACCACATGAATAGAGTCCGCTCCTCCTCTGGTTCACACCGCCCCTCCCCCCGGGTCCCACTGCTTCCCCTGGGACACACGGCTCTTCCGGGACACCTGGCCCCTTTGGGGGACATGGCTTACTTGGAGCACACGGTCCCCTGGGACACAGGGCTCACCCGGGGCTCACCAGGGGCACACGGCCCCCTAGGACACACAGCTCACCCGGGGCACACGGCCCCTCTGGGGCGCTGGGGTCGCGAATTGAAGGTGCCGCGCTAGCTCCTCGCTAGCATGGCGGGTAGGCTGGGACGGCTGCAGGTGGGCTGAGATGGGTGTAGGCGGGAAGACCGCCCTCAAAGGTGTCTCGTTCGGTGTGGAAGCGGAGCAGCTGAGGACACGGAGGCTAAGTTCTGAGGCCGCCCACTCCCTGAGCCCGGGGCATAGTGAGCTCTGTTCTTGGTGGATTTCCTTTATTTGCGGCGGTGGTGGGTGCGGTAGCGACAGTCGCCCCTGTGGTTCAATTTCCACTGTAGTTTTAAAGTTCACGTGGCGGCAGTGATGGAAGCTTCGGCTCAGCCATGCGGCGGTGGCGGAGGAAGGACTCGCCGGGGCTGGGAATGGAAGGCGCCGTGCCAGCTCCTCACCAGCACGCGCCATCTCCACACCATCTCGGAGGGTGTGCTGGGAAGATTGTGGGTGGAGCCCAAAATATCTTAAGACCAATAAACACTCAAAAGACTTGTCAACATCAGCGTGTAAACACCCACGAGTGAGTGGGGGCGTGTGGCCTGTTGAGCACGCAGCCACACCTTTACTTATCCTGCGTGGCACAGAGGCCACTCACACTGCCCGGCAGGTGTGTGCTGGCTCGGGAGGGAGGCATCGTCTGGGGAAGGAGGAGGCCCGGAGCCGGGTGGTACCCAGTGCTGGTGCCGCCTCTTCTCATGGGACTGATCGTAAAGTCCATGGGCCGCCAGGTGCTTGTCCTTTCATCAACCACCGTAAAACCGAGGCCCAGGGACTTGGGTACTTTATCCAAAGCCACAGCTACCTCCTGTTAAGAGACACCTTTTGGGTCCAAATCCTTACCTTTCCCCTAATCATGGTTTTCACTATTTCTGGGAATGCCAACCAGGGCTTGTGAGCTGGAGGACAGAGCCATGCTCTCCTCCAGCTCTCTGCCCTCGACCTAACTACGGAGTCTGTGGCTATGACCTTATTTGGAGAAAGTCTTTGCAGATGTGATGAACTTAAGGATCTTGAAGTAAGTTCATTCTGGATGAGTTGGTTGGGCACTAAGTCTGATGTCAAGTGTCTTTGTAGGAGCGGCAGAGGGAGAGAGGGCACCCCCCAGGGGAGGAGGCAGTGGGACCTGGGGGCCAGAGGTGCCTACCCACCGAGACAGGCTCTCCCCCAGGGCCCTGGAGGCAGGGTGCAGTCCTCCCGGGCCAGGCCTCGGCCTGCAGGACAGGACAGTGAGTTTCTGTCAGTGAAGCCCCAGTGGCGGAGATGGTCATGGCAGCCATGGACACAGGGAGAGAGCAGCTGCTTACTCGGAAAGCGCGGAGGCGGGTCTGGGATCTGACTCAAGTCTGCTCTGCCAGTGACTAGCCCTGTGCTCCTGGGCCGTCGCTTCCCCTGGGCCATCGCTCCGTCACGAAGGGACAGCAGCCTGCCCAGGGCTTTCCCGTCCTGCAGGAAGCACTGCACTGGCTGAGCACAGCGCTTTCCAGACAGCGGTGGGCCTTGCTCAGTGTGAATCAGGAGAGCGCCATTTGTTTTACGTGCGACGTTCCATTAAACAGCTTAAATACTTATCTGAAAGGTACCTTGAAGAACAGCTAATGCTAGTGTTTTCGTATAAAACTAGAGGCCCGGTGCACAAAACTCATGCAGGAGTTGGCCGTCTTCCCCTGGCTGCCAGCACCGGCTTCCCTCTGGCACCCGGGACCAGGCTTCCCTCCCTGTCCAGGAGGACATCCGGTCTAATTAGCATGTTACGCTTTTATTATTATAGATTGGTATAGACAGGTGAAAAATTGAGACCTTTCATGGTGACTTAAGAAGGTCAAATTCATTACTTTCCCAGGCTTGTGGTGTTGATAAGGAAGTTTGTTCTAAAGAAACTCCACCCTGTGAATGGACATTTGGTTTCTCTCTCTTGAACTATTTTAAATGTTACAATTTTTAGTGTTAAAATAAGGAACGAGGACAGAGCGTCTAGTAAAGCAGCGGCAGTCATGCTGAGCCAGGCTTCGCCAGGCTGGGCTTCGAGAGAGAGCGCCGCGCTGCCTCTCCCGACCCAGCCTCAGAGGGCCCTGCCAGCGTTGTTTGTCCTCTTTAATGCGCTTACATAGGAATAGATGTTCTGGGTGCCAGTCATTCTGATGTAATTACACTTCATTATAATACTTAAATTGTTTCCAGTTCTGATGTTGGAATTTTGAAACACACAATAGCACTAAAAATTAATGGAAAGGACTTCCTACATGATCCAGAAAAACCAATTTTAATACTTCATAAAACTCGACATTTGGGGGTTTAAATACAGAATTGAAGTTAATATGAACAACCTGTTATGTGTTCCTGTTGGTTAATTATTGGCCTAGTTTCGTTTATCAGCTGTGAACATGACGTTGGAGGAGAATTCCGACCTTGTTATACAGAAGGAGAGGGAGGCGGGGCGATTACCCAAGGTGCCTTTGGGCTGTGCTCTGACGTCACGCGTCCAGGCTCCTGGGCTGCGGGCTCCGTCCTCACCAGCAGGGAGCGTGGGAAGGTGTGGCCTTGGGAGCAGGGACAACCTGGATCTGGGTTTGTTAATGAGGCCAAGACTGGCCCAGGAACAGAAAGTTAAGATGTGGAGACAAAGGATGAAGAGATAATCTTGTCAGAATGTAGTCTTGGGTGAACTCTGATGTATGTATGGAAGACAAAAGCTTAGAGTATTTCTTACAGAGTTTTTCTTCCTTTTTTCTTTTTTTTTAAAATATATTTTTATTGATATTTTACAGAGAGGAAGGGAGAGAGATAGATGTGTTCCTGAAATGTCAATGAGAGAGAAACATCGACCAGCTGCCTCTTGCACACACCCTACGGGAGATGTGCCCGCCACCAATGTACATGCCCTTGACCGGAATCCAGTCCTCAGACCGACGCTCTACCACTGAGCCAAACCGGTTTCGGCTCTTCCTTTTTTCTTTGGACAACATGGAGGAGCAGTCGCTGCGGTCTCTCCCTCCGTGGGCAGGGGCCTTCCCCTCTCTGAGCTACAGACGCAGGGACCACTGTGTGCAGCACTGGGAGATGTAGCGTCCGTGTCTCTTTTCTCTCAAGATGCTTTCTTTTAACTTAGGATCAGAGACCAACTCATCGACTTTCGTTGGATTTCATCTGTAATTCTGAGTCTTGATGATTTGAATAAAGAGGTGAATGATCAAAGGATTTATTTTACAATCCAGTTGAAAAACATACATTCATGATTTTTATTTTTATGGAATGACTTAATCTTTCTAATGAGACTGTATTTACTATAATTTTCTTCCATAATTTAAAAAAATCATATAGGGTGAAGATGGGAATTAACATTTTCTTTTGCCATATGGGATGCACTGCAGTATTCCTGGCAACCTGATGTGTTAGTAAATCGATAATCAATATGGGTGGCTTCTGAGCCGCAGGTTAATTAGTATTTCCTGCTGGCTCCTTGACGTCACCATATAGGTGGCCCACCAGTCAGCAGGTCCGAGACTCAAGCCAGCTTCTTCACGGGCTTTCCCTGCTCTCTGTGTTCCACGTTCCCGCCAGTCACCCGAGCTGGCAGCGCTGGGTCACCTTCGTCATTGCCTGCTGCCTCATTAATCCGTAACTAGTTTTGTTGGCTAGTCTTACCTGGCATTAAAGATAATTTCAAAATTCCACCAGGTTAAGGATGTGGTTTCCTATATATCAGCCTCAGAGATAAGTCTGGTTCATAGAAGCACTCAACAAACATTTATTGAGTGAATCAAGGAATCTCAGTGTTTAGAGTTGATCATGTCCAATACACTTTATGTTCATTTATGCACCTTATTAACCTTCCAGCTTAGTTATGTCTGACTACTCATCTTCCTACTATTTCTTAGTCCCCTGATTTAAGAGGTGATATAATGCCTGACACTGTAAGAACTTAATGATGTTTTTAAATGAATTACTGCACTGACTGGAGAAGCATAAATGGTGATACACTTTGATAGAGGAAGCCCAGGAAATGCTATTTCTTGGTCAACTTGAAATAAAATCTTAAGAAGGTATGCTTTGTAGCAAAGGAAGAAAATGTATGCCTTTTATATTTTTTTGAGTAAACCCTATTTTTTATTTTCTTTGTTTCAGATTTCTTTATGAATATTATGGTTTTTTAAAATCTCATTGAATAAACAATAAAAAGAAGTGGTTCCTAGAAATTGCCAACATATGGGATTTGCATACATTCACCTTTAGGGTATAATTCCTTTACACTTAGATGAATGAAAATACCGATGGAAATACTTAAAAAATCACCATTAAAATTACAGTTGTTATTCTGCTTGTCTTATCTAAATCCAAGTTTTAAACCACTGAGGTTATGAATTCAAAGTCTGCTTATATATTATTATTCTCCTACTTTTGTGCCTCTCTTTTCTCCATTTTTATCTTTTTATTTCACTAGGTTAAGTTGTACCACATGAAACCTATATTCTTTCTATTTTAATGCCTTCTTAAAATATTGTTTGCTATGAAAGGCTTATTTCTGTGGCGCTGTTTATCATTAGTTGTGGTGGTGGTTGTTTTTGGCATTTTATTAAACGCTTCCTGGAATCTCAGCATAGCATGGTAGACGGACATTCTCTCTGTTGCTGCTCCTCGGCCTGGCAGGGTGTGCTGGGTCTTCGGCAGCTGCCGCTTGCCACAGGCTCCCTGTCTGCGGGCTGAGGCGGGTGTCCTCAGGGTCAGGCTTGTCGGCCTGTCGTGCTGCTGTCCAACATTGGAGACGTCACGTTCGCCTTCAGGTGGCAGTTTGACGTTAGTCTTTGGTTATGGTTACCAGCTGGCTTGTGTTAATAACATATTGATTCTATCTGCATGCTTCAGAGTCAGTGATTACTCAGTCCTGTGCCTTTAATCCATTTCAGTAACTATGACCAGGGTACCATCATCCAAGGAGAGCCTTCCATCCCAAGCCTCTGCTTGCTCCTTCCTCCTCTTCCCCACCCCCGGCCACTGCCTGCCTCTGCCTCCGGGCGGCTCTTCAGGCTGGTCTCCTCACCCTCGGACGGGGGGCCCTTGGGCTCCGGGGTCTTCCCAGGTGTGTACGGTGACCCTGCAAGCATTGGCCGGCCTTTCGGGGGTGGGGGGTGGGAGAGCAGGAGGCCAAGGGGGTGCAGTGACACCCGCAGAGAACACAGCCTGCAGTGGAGCATGCATCCTGTGACCTCCAGCCCGGGGACCTGGGGTGCCAGGCAGAGTGCTGAGAGTATAAAGTCTTTTTCTTTTTCTTAAAGTTTTTTTGATTTTTTATAGAGAGGTGGGGAGAGGGATAGAGAGTTAGAGACATTGATCAGCTGCCACTTGCACAGCCCCCACCGGGGATGTGCCCGCAACCAAGGTACATGCCCTTGACCGGAATCGAGCCCGGAACCCTTCAGTCCGCAGGCCGACGCTCTATCCACTGAGCCGCACCCGTTAGGGCGAGTATGGAGTTCTTTACCCTGCACGGCATCATCCCGTTGGGGTCCTGGGTACTTCAGCTTACTCCTGCAGCTCTACTCAAAACCACGCTGTCATGGTGCTCCTGTCATTTTGAGGGCCGTCAGTGTTTGCCTGGCTTTCTCCGCTCCAGAAGCTGGCGTGGCTGGCCTAGCCACGGGGAAGGCCATCTCCCCTGGTACCGAAGGGCTGTGGTCGCTTCTGATCCTGCAGGTGAGGCATGTGGGAGGCGTGTGGAGTGGGAATCTGATGTAGGCCGGAACCCTGGCAGGGTGTTCAGCCGGGGCTCAGCAAGGGTTGCTTTTTAGGTCATAGACACCCGTCGTTTCAATAGGAATGGAAGATAATTAGAAGACAAACACATTTTTTCAGTTTTATTGAAATGATTGACTCATAGGTAAGCTTAAGGTATACAGCTTGAGGATTTATACACATGTATATTGAGAAATGATGACCCGGGTAAGGTTAGCTAACACCCATCCCCTCACATAACTACCTCTCTTGTGATAACTTTGAAGATCTGCTCTGTTAACTTTCAAGTATACTGTACAATGCAGTAGTGTTGATTCCTGCCACCCTCGGTATGTGAATTAGGTCTCCAGAACTTCTTAACTTATGGCTGGAAGTCTGTACCCTGTGATCACTCCTCCTCCCCGCCCTGCCCCGTGCTCCACACATTTGGCCTCCCTCCCTCCCTCCTGAGCACGCGCTGGTACTCAAATTCATATTCATTCTCATTCTCTCTCTCTCTCTCTCTCTCTCTCTCTCTCTCTCTCTCTCTCTCTCATTTTGCTTTCCCTAGGATGTGGTATGATTGGGGTTTGATAGTACGCGGCCTTTTCAGACTGCCCTCAACGCTGTGCATTTAAAGTGACCCATCTCTTTTCAAGGCTGGTTAGCTGCTCTCTCTTTATTGCTAAATCGTACCCAATGCCATGGACATGCCACAGGACCTGGTGCTTGCTGTTTGGTCGTGAGGAGAGCTGCTAGCACAGTCACACGCAGTCTTCGTGCCAGTGAGTGACTCCCTGTAGTGAGCCCCAGGACCGCGTGGCGAGACCACACTGAGCTTTAGGAGAAGTTGCCAAGAAGGCTTCCCAGCGGCCACTGCTCTGCATTCTCACCAGCAGTGAGTGAGGGCCTTGTTACGCTGCAGCCTCACCACCAACTGGTCCTCGGCGACTGGTTATAGCCATTCTCATGGGGATCCATGTATCATCTCTGGTGAAGGATCTGTTTAGATATTGGATTCACTTTTAATTGGTTCGTTTTTCTTGTTGAATTTTAAGAATTCTTTGTTTATTTTGTCAGATATATAATTTTGTAACTTGGCAGATAAGACCTGAATAATAATGCCCTAACATGAAATGAGATGACAAGGAGGGATGAGTCAATTACGGCTTTTTATCTTCCATCTGGGTTTCTGAGGAAAGGGAGAGGAACGGAAAAAGGGAAGTGGGAGTTAAAGTCACTTTGAGAAGAAATAGGAAGGACAAGGATCATTGAGGTTTGCATCAAGAGGGAGCTTGTGGTTGTGGAAGAACATTCACGGACTAGAGACCAAGCATATATATTCAGATCCCAGGTTTAGATGTCATTGCAGTCAGCATCGCTTATGGCAGAGAAAGCAGAGGGGCACACACATAGGCAGTTAGGGTAAGAACTGGGAAAGGGAGCCCCAGAGTGGGCGGGGGGAGCGTGAAGCAGGAATCCAGCATCGTCTCCTGCTGTGTGGTGGGGGAGAAGCTCCAGTCCACGCACTGTGCATTGTCTGTCTGGTTGAAGGTCAAGTCAGAGGTCACCTCCCTTAACACCCGGTCTCTTGTGTCTGGGACGGCAACTTGCTCCGTCAGGGGAGCTCTCTCTTTAATGAGTCTTATGTGCAACCCCTTGTAGGATTTCTTAAATAGAATTTTACACCATGGGGCTCTTTTGTAGGTTGAACATAGGTTCTCGTTCAAAAAAATCTATTACCAATATCCATCTCTGTATAAATCTGTATTTCTATATCTCTGCCTTTATCTCTAACTCTCTCTCTAAATCTGTTGTTTAAGTTGCCTAAGTACTAATTCACTGGAAGAAATCATCTGCTGTCTCAGTTACACTGTTCTGTTGTAGAGTCATCAGAGGCGTGACTTCTGTCCCCTGAGAATCACACCCATGAATCCTGGCCTGTTTGGTGGGGAAGCACCCAGCCTGTTCCCTGGAGTCAGACAGATTTACTTTTTATTTTTATTTTACCATTTATTTATTGATTTATTGATATGTATTGATATGGTATCACATAATTGTCCTTATCCCCCCATTCCCATCCCAAACCCCTCCCTACATATTCCCCCACCCCCTGTTGTCCATGGCCACTGGCTAGGCCCATGTACATGCACACAATTCCTTTGGTTGATCTCTTCCCTTTACCCCCACCCTCCCCTACTTTCCCTCTGAGGTTTGAGAGTCTGATCTATGTATGCTTCTCTTTCTCTGGGTCTGTTTTTGTTCACCAGTTTATGTTGTTCATTATTTCCTCTAGATGTGTGAGATCATGTGATCCAAGAAATACCCTTGTAAGAACCTAAACTGCAACAAACCTTAATGGTTATGCTGAGAGGCAAATGAATCAGTCAGTAGTGAGTTCCTTTCTGGGCCAACAGTTCTTTTGAGTCCCAATTTCAATGTCAAATAGTTCCTTATGTGTACATGTCAGCCATGATATTTCAGATCTGGTTGGTGGACAAATGGTGGTGATGCAAGTCCGACCATCTCTGGTTTGGTGCTAGGCATCCTTCAGTAACACACAGCTGCTGTCTGCTGGTATGGTGAGGCGTCGTCAGCATCTTCCGTCTCTGAATTGTGTCTCTTCTGTCTTCATGGCTGGAGTACTTCTGTCTATTGCTCTCTGTTACAGGATTCCAGATGGTCTTGGAGTTGTTTTCTGAAAATATACATATTCTCGATGAAAAGTTAATATAGGAATATTTTCTTTAAATTTGACTTGGGATTCTTTTTCACCCCCCCCCCCCCCCCCAATAATTTTCCTCTGGCTTGTTTTGACACCATGAGTGTATTTTCATGGGTGTCTTGCTGTTAGCGTTTTGAATGAAGGTTAATTTTCTAAAGTACAAATTTTTTAGATGTAAATTATTCTCAGGATATTTTTCCTTACATGATATTCTTCTACTGTTACTTTAAATAATAGGAGACTTTTGGAAATTTTATAATGTAGTCTTGATAGCTTTTACATTTTAATTATTTGTGCTACACTATGACTGCTCTAGGTTCATAACTTGTTGTGCAATTTTACTATGAGACGCTCTGCCAATAAGAATTTTTTGTTAACACTTTAGGAACAGCTTTTTGTACAGTACAGTCAGTTTTTCTAGAATATTTATTTCCATTAGCCACATTAATTTCCTCTGAGAAATTGGCTACTATTCATCTGTCAAACTCAACACTCTAGCAACAATCTTATTTACCATGTGTGTATTAGTGGAATTGATTGTTTGCCTTCTTGAGAAGGACCTGAGCATTCCTGCTACTAGGCTGGACTTGGATATTAAAAACCCACTTGCCAACACCATGGGTACAAGACCTCTCAAACAAGTCTTGTTGCAGTGAGAGGGCAGCTGCTGTCAGCCAAGTCTCTGTCTGTTACCTGGGTCCCAATTTGAGTTGTGCATGGAAGCAAAGCAGCCATGGGGTCAGGAGACCTCTCTCAGAACGGGAGAAGGTTCAGGCATCTGCCACGTTGCAGGGTGGTGGTGGTAAGGGTCTGTGCCCCACCTCTGTTGACCCCCAAGTTTTCTGCTGATGGCCCCTCTGCGACTGTGCCTGTCTTAGGTTGTTCCTTCCCTGAGGAATCTTACTGGTCTCTGGCTAACCAGCCATCCTCTGGGCCCAAGCAGAGTGATGTGAGGTTTAGTTCTGTCTCCTTGATAGCCTATGCCCCCATGGGCTCCACACCCAGCACCTGCCTCGGGAACCCCTCACCTGCTGGCGAGGCCTGGGCGTTGTTCTCATATTTTTGGGAACCCATATTTCTTCTCCAGAGAGGGAGATTTGCAGCGAGGCCACAGCAGTGGGAACAGCTAATGTTAGTAATAAGTGAGGGTAACCTGTTTGGGATTTGGAGTTCGCAAAATGGCACAGCAACAGGAAGCACCAAATGCAAAACGTGGCCTGATGTATTGTGTGGAAACACGGGAAAGTGCGTTGAAAATCCTGGGTGGAGAAGGGCAGCTGTCATTGGAAGAGGACGTTATTTCCGTGAAAGAGACGAAGGAGGTAGAATCTCTGTGAACACATTTCACGGTGACTCTGCGCCTACAGATTCCGTGCCCCAAGCAAGGGGTGAGTTTGTGTTGTAAACAATAACTGATAGAACGTACTCATGAAACATGTCTGGGACCTGGCATGTGCCAGCGGTCCCTTCTGTTTGGCACGGCCACTAGAGCTTCCTTTGCTTTGAGTATTAAATCCAGGGTAGCTGCTGACACACCACAGATGAGGACTCGGTAGGGCGTGGCTGCCAGCTGGGACACGGCCTCAGTTCAAGTGGAACGTTGCCCTGGGCCGTCAGAACACAGCTGCCTCGTGATGTAATGTCTGTAGTTTTAAGTCACTGAGGTTCTAACTTTACTTTTTCTGTTTTTTTTTTTTTTTTTTTTTTTTTTAATGGTGGTAACATCTATAACAGAAAATTGCCATTTTTGCCATTCCCAGTGTGCCATTCGGGCATTCATTATACTCACAGTGTGCTGTCATCACTGTCTACTTCCAGAACATGCCTTCACTCCAAGTAGAAATGGTACCCATCAAGCTCTACTTCCTATCCCCCGCTTCCCAAGCGCCAGGCCCCTGCAGTGTCTGTCCCTGGCGCCTGCCTACTTAGGCACGTCGTGTGAACGTCTGCCCTCGGACTGGCTTATTTGACTTGTTTTTAAGGCTCCTTCAGGGGGTACATGTATCAGAACGTCGTCCCTTTGTATGCTGGGTATTATTCCATTGTATGCACACACACTGTATTCTTCTTGTACTTACTACTTTTTACATCAATCAGTGTTATTAGATCTTTTATGTATGTGAAGATGTCATGTGGATTAATTTTATTCTTTTCAATTCCTTTACAGGTTTGACAGAAGAAAAAGTGAAGGCATATCTTTCTCTTCACCCTCAGATATTAGATGAATTTGTATCTGAAAGTGTTAGTACGGAGACGGTAGAGAAATGGCTGAATAAGAAGAACAACAAAGCAGAAGGTGAGATCTTATTCAGACTGAATGTGGGTTATTTTCCACTTTATGTGACAAAGGACAGGCATGTGACATGTGCTGGAAAGGAAACATGGGGTAGACAGATAGCTTTGTGATCATTTTATTCTGTCTAGAGAGATAACTAGACTTTAGTGTGAGGGGGGCTGGACAGAAAAGAAAGACCCTTGATTAAAAAGAAAGACCTTGACAGGTATTACCTGAAAATTTATTTAGATGTGAACGCATTGAAAGATGCAGTATTAGACTTTGTTTTGTTTAATGATGATTATTAATGATTCTAAAAAATTATTTGTATTGCAAAGCTATATTAATGTTAATATATTTTGCCAAAAGAAGTTTTAACGCGGTTTTTACCTGTGCTCAGTAGGAAAACTGATGACTTGTCATTAGATTTTTCATTCAGATCTGTCCACGGAAGAAGTAGCTCTGATGAAAAAAGAAATGTGGGCTCAGGAGGGATATGAAGTTAATTTCTTGCCAGATTGAATGCACATATTAATATGTAGGATCTGAATAATGTCATACAATTTTGGTTTTATATGAATTGCATTTGGCCAAATATTCATTTCTAAGAATATTGTTTCAGAGTGGAAATTAGTTTTAAATATGATTTTAAATAAATGAAGACCTTTTATATTAAAAACATCAAAATAAATACTGTTCTTCTGGAAATGTGTTTAGTGTAGCAAAAGTGCTATATTTAAAGTTAAAGGGATCCTTGTTGAAATGTTGTGTTGTGAGGAGGGAGAGCTGATTCTCCTTACTTTGGCGTTGAAAGTTTTTGCATTTGGTACTCAAGAGGGTGATTGATTGAACTCAAATGATCTAAAAGTTATGAGCATTGGAGATTAAAAATGGTGGCAGAGTAAGCGGATGCTGCAGGGACATGCTCCCAGGAACAAACTGGTATTACAACTGGAATACAGGAAAACGTCCTGAATAATCAATGGAAACTCACAGGAGAGAACCTGGATACCGAGGACTGGGAGTGGAACTGCATACAGACTGCTTTGTTTTGTATATTGTAAAGAGAGAGGGAGAGAGAGAGAGAGAGAGGAGAGAAAGAGAGAGAGAGAGAGAGAGAGAGAGAGAGAGAGAGAGAGAGAGAGAAGAGAAGAGAAGAGAAGAGAAGAGAAGAGAAGAGAAGAGAAGAGAAGAGAAGAGAGAGAACTGCAGTAAAAAATAAAAATTATGAGCTGCAATGCTATGTTTTATGGCCAATACTTTTTATTATAATTTTTTGTCTGTTCAGTAGCAGGCCATGTAGCTATTGGAGTATTCTATCTACTATGTATTTCTTGCCTGTCCATCATTCTAGAAATAAGATTTAATTTTTATTCAAATATTTCATGCTCAGAAGGAATGATATTTCAATTATGCTCCTAAATTGCAGATTAAATAGCATTTGTTCTGCTTTGTATGTGACAGATGTTTTCTGTGCTTGTGTGTGCACAGCAGGTGATTCCGTGAGCAGGGCAGGCATCAGTGCACAGTGTTAGGTGGCTTTAGCGAGGGGGACACTGACAAACGGCAGTGCCTGTCAGTACACATCACCAGTAAGGAAGACACAGGTTGACTTGGAACTTCATTTGGTATGCTCTTTCTCCTTTCTCTGAAAAACCTCTTAGATACTGAAACTACACTTCCACTTAAGTAGAACTTTCATATCATTTTTTTGTGTGTGTGTAATACAAAACCAGAAAAGATGTGTCAAATGCCTTGATGTGAACCAAAAGCCAATGAGTTCACCATCTATTCCTTAAAAGCTTCCTGGAGATTAACATTGGCCTGGATTATTTAATCAAAGGTTGGATAATAATTTCTAGAAACATTTATTTGAGTGGTGACTGCAGCAGGAATGTGACCAGCTTCCCCTCATTGCTCTGGCTTGCCATTCAGTGTGTCAACAAACAGATATTTATTGAGCACCTGGGTATGTAATTGTAGAATAAGCAATATGTAAACTTTATCCCTTCAAGGTCATTTTCTTACAGGGAAGATAGATGATAAACAACAGATGATAAACAACAAAAAAGAAGATTACTTCAGATTTGTTGACTGTGTGTTTGAAAATACCTAGCAAGTAGACATTTTTTAAATTTTTTATTTGTATTGATTTCAGAGAGGAAGGGAAAGAGAGAGAGAAGTATCAATGATGAGAGAGAATCATTGATCTGCTGCTTCTTGCACACCCCACACTGGGGATCGAGTCGCAACCCGAGTGTGTGCTCTGACCAGGAACCTAATCCTGACCTCCTGGTTCATAGGTCAACATCAACCACTGAGCCGTGCTGGCCAAGTCCTTACAGATGCCTTAACACAGTAGCTCAGTCTTCTAAAATCAAAGCGAAAACGGTCTCTCTCCCGTGTTTGTGAAATATCAAGGGTTAAAGTTTTGCTGGAAACATTTCATAGAACCTCCGTGATGTCTTAGCTCTCCCAGCCTTACCACTTCAGTAAGAAAATATTTTTGATTCCAGTGATGTATTTTTGTCATTTTATTTGTGCTCTCCATTTACTCTTAATAATTTGCTCTGCTCCCATAATTTGTGGATAGAATAAAGCCGTGATTTTTAGAAGACAGTGTTTTCTAGCAATATTATAACATTCAGTAAAACTATTTGGGACCAGACAACTCTACGTTGAAATGTGGGGTGCGTCTACCTCTGAATCCTTAGCAGAATGTGGCTGCGCGTATCACTTGTGTGTTTCCTGGTGCTGTGGAGCGACAGTTACCCACTTCTCTGCTGAAGCCCAATCTGTGACTTCCCGCTCCAGAGAATTCTGAGTGACATTCGTGCTGTCTTAAGTAACACCCTACAATGAGAATGCTGGCGCTAATTGCTTTTACCGGAGTGTGTTTACGAGTTGACCACTTATCTCATGTTTTTGTCTCTGGTGCGATTGGAATTTCATTCTGGTAGAGATCTGCGAGTCTTCTGAGTCTGCCTGAGACTTGTGTTAATACGTGTGAAAAGCGCCCCTGCTCATGCTTCCCCACTTGGCTTCCTTTCATAGATGCTTTGTGAACTGGTTTTTAAATTTTAAAAAGGAATCATTGAAATCCCTTTTAGTAATAGCTCTCCATGCATCGGCTGAGTCTCTAATATCTTCTGCAGTGTTTGACATATGGGCCACATTAAATCTCACGTAATGAATAAAAGATTGGATGAGTGACTAAATGATTTAAAAGCATTCATGTTTATTAGATTAATTTTGACACAGTGTTGATAGCAAGATAAGGTTGTATTTCTTAGCATATAATGTTAAAAATATAGGCTTTATATTAATTGGAAACTATGGTCTTTAGACTAATTTGTTTATTGTTACCTCAGGATACCTTACCTAAAGGTAGCTGTAAATTTGTTCTGCTTTGGCCTTGTTGCCGCTGAACATGGTAAAGAGAAATACTGTATTATCAAGATTATTTTATTTTTATTTTAAAATATATTTTACTGTTTTTTTACAGAGAGGAAGGGAGAGAGATAGAGAGAAACATCGATGAGAGAGAAATATCAATCAGCTGCCTCCCGTACTCCCCCCCCCCCCCCACTGAGGATGTGCCCCCAACCAAGGTATATGCCCTTGACCAGAATCGAACCCAAGACCCTTCAGTCTTCAGGCCAGCACTCTATCCACTGAGCCAAACCAAGATGATTTTAAATACTGTTTTCAATTGCTAGAGGTTCCCCTGTGGATTTTTCTGGATAAATGATAGCGATGCTTATGACCCATTACAATATTGCCTTCTACCCATGACTGTGGGCTGTGCTTTCATTATGTTTCCTTTACCTCTTCCACTAATAATTTGTAGATTTTATTATACAAGTCTTTTTAAAAAATATTTTATTGATATTTTACAGAGAGGAAGGGAGAGAGATAGAGAGCTAGAAATGTCAATAAGAGAGAAACATCGATCAGCTGCCTCTTGCACACTCCCTACCGGGGATGTGTCCGCAACCAATGTACATGCCCTTGATCGGAATCGAACCCGGGACCTTTTAGTCCACAGACCAACGCTCTACACTGAGCCAAACCGGTTTTGGCTATTATACAAGTCTTTCATCTTTTTGGTTAATTCCTAAGTATTGTATTATTTTTGAAGCTACTGTAAATGGAGTTTTTTTTTTAGTTTCCTTTTTGAATTGTTTATTGTTAGTGTACAGAAATGCAACTGAGTTTTGTGTGCTTGCTTTTTTATCTTGCTACTTTGTTTAATTCTAAGTGTGTTTTTTTGTGTGTGAAATATTTGGGTTTTTACCTATGAGATATCACCTACAAACAAATCAATTTACTACTTCTTTCAAATCTGATGTCTTTTATTTACTTTTTTTGCCTAATTCCTCAGCCTACAACTGTGCTCTATGGCGAGGGGAAGTGGGCACCCGGCCCTTTGCTGATGGCTCACAGCCTGGAGAGCCGCAGTGGACCCGAGGCTGCCCCCGTGCTGCCGGACAGGCCACTCACACCGCCTTAGTGTGAGAGCCGGACCCGGGCTGCCTCTCAGAACTGTGGCCTCAGTGGGCCTCGGCCAGCTTGTTTCTTGTGTCCTGTTGGTCACACAGTATGTTCTTGCCATGTAGCCAGCCCTGCAGGGAGATCCCTCCTCCACATGGGTGCCTGTCCCAGTTACACACCCTTTTCTGTGCACATAGGTGAACAAGGCACAGTGTGGCATGTTTGCAGGTACAGCCATTTATAGGTGACCGTGAAACGACAAGCAAGTCGGGCCATTTCAGGTCCCTCCAGAATCCACACGCCCTCTAGCTCTGAAGTTGTGTGTTTACACTTATTTAAAGGTTTTACCCCGCAGGTTCTTAGATTCTAAGTAGCTCACAGCAGCTTTACAAGGGAGCATTGCAGTGAAGCCTTCTGTTTGTTGGAAGAGGTGCTGCTGTTCCAGATCCTGCGCTGAGGAGTTCTAACTGTGTTTCCTCTCCCTCCCCCAGACGAGCCGGTGCTCCAGGAAGTCAGCCGGGTAAGTGCGGGCCTCGCTCTCCCACCACCGATGGGAGCGGGCCTTCGGGGTGCTTCCTCGGAGCTCTGCGTGCTGAGGGGTCGGGGCTGAGTGCAAGGGGAGCGGCGGTGACAGGATTCATTTTGTTTTCCAGTTCCCCTTGGCTGGTGTGAGGAGGAGGGCCTGGGGGGCGAGCTGGAGCGCAGGGAGCTGCTGCTAGGAGCCTGCTTCTCAGTGGTTTACCGGCATGGCTTGTGCTGGGGGCGGCGCCGGTTCGGCTGCCACCTTCTCCCCGCCCGGCCCCTGGATGGAGCCCAGGCCTGGACTCGCCGCGGACGGCCCTGGGCGCAGTGGCGAGAAGGTGGTGGTGGGGGGGTGCGGACTGGGCGGCAGCCACAGGGTGCAGAGGCCGGCGGCGATGCTCTCGCTTCCCGGTGGTGCCGGGCTGGCCTTCTTACGCTGCCCCACTCCCTGGCACACCTGGCCGCTTTCACTGATGAAGGTGCCGGCAACGTTATATGTAAAACTTGAGAAACACAGTGTGATTTGAGACGTTTAATATTTTATATAAATGGGCATGCATGGGGTCTGCTAATTCCAAGTAGCTCATGGCAGTTTTACTTTGTCCCCTATTTTATCGTAGAATACATTGAACCATGCTGTGTAAAAGTATGTAAAGTCATATAATTGGGTATGCTTTGTGAACGAAGGGATTTTTATTATATTTAATTGTGCCGTTTATGTTTTTATTGAAGTACCAAGATACGAACATGCAGGCAGTCGTGTATGAGCTGAACAGCTACATCGAGCAGGGGCTGGAGGCGGGCGGGGACAACCAGCTGCTGCTGTACGAGCTGAGCTGCGTCATCAGAACAGGTGAGACCGCGTGGCTCGCCCCGCCTGGCAGAGAAGGCACCACCGTGTGCTCACCGAGAGGCAGAGGGCGCCATGTGCTTCCTTCTCTTCTTGGAAGTGAAAACATTTTATTCTGAAACTTTCAGAATTCCAAAAACAGCATCTGCCTGAAGTTTAAATGAAGTGTACTATGCCTTCTCATTCAAACCCGGCTTTCTTTGTATAGTTTTATTGAACCAAGTCACATTTATACAAGAAATCACTAATTTTAAGGAAAAGCAGCATTTTAAATGTATTTGGGCAGGTGACAACTTTATGTACTGTTATGACCGTCTGACTGATGAGAAAGCTGTGGTAGAGACAGGCCACACGGCGGGAAGGAGTGGGATTCGGGGCGATGCTCTGAGCCGTACTCTCTGCTGTGGGAGCTGCCCCCGCACCCCCCAGCCCCAAAGCAGTGTTAGCAAAGTCCCGTCATGCTCTCTTCAGTGACGATATGCAGATGTGAGCAGGATTCTTTTGGGCTGATGCTTATATTGGTTATTCAATAGTCTGAAAATCAATTCTAGTATTTTTAATACTTTGAAAGTTAAATACAACTCTCAGATTGTAAAAATATTTTTCAATAATTCTGATTTTCAAGTTTGCCAAGTATGTTATTATATAGTACCCTGCCTGCTCTGTGAGTTGAGGACGTCACATCTTTTTTTTTTTAATTTTAAAAAATATATTTTATTGATAATTTACAGAGAGGAAGGGAGAGAGATAGAGAGCTAGAAACATCGATGAGAGAGAAACATGGACCAGCTGCCTCTTGCACACCCCCTACCGGAGATGTGCCTGCAACCAATGTACATGCCCTTGACTGGAATCGAACCTGAGACCTTTCAGTCCGCAGGCCCACGCTCTACCACTGAGCCAAACCGGTTTTGGCAGGATGTTACATCTTAAACGTGGCCATGGCTGATGAAAAGGAAAACGCTCTACTTATGTAAATGGGTAAAGCCACAGGCCATTGCATCCCGTTCGCCACACGACTGGTGACCGTTAGAGACCCACTGACCGTCTCGGTGCCGAGGCCTCGCCTCGAGGGCTCCCGTGCTGTGTCTTCTGTTCCCATCAGTCTCTTCCTCTCTCATTGCCTTGGCAGCCACAAAAGCGGATGGATTTGCACTGTATTTCCTTGGCGAGTGCAATAATGTAAGTATCTACATTTAGATTTTGGCGCCCTAGTTAAGAAAATGTCATAAGCTTTTTAGAAAGTAAACTGTTACGTTAACATAGACGCAATAGAATGAAGTGCTTTAAGTTCACCTTACTGTTTGTTTCTGTATGTGGTGTTACCAGCCGAGAATTTTACCAACATGGCAACAGTGAGGGGCAAAGTCTTATAATTTACCGATGGCTTTGGTTGTGGTGTGTGGTGTTCTACCTTACAGATGACATTTCTAGGTTATGGTTTTGTGAAGAAGTTATTTCATCCTGTGGACACCCCTTTCCACACACCGTCTGCAGCAGAACAAAGTGAGAACAGAAGTTCAGCTTTGTTAAAATCTGAGGTGGCTCCCTGCCCGGCCGGTGTGGCTCGGCTGGTGGGGCAGAGCCCGTGCCCTGGAAGGCTGCTGTAGATTTCAGGGCAGGACACCTGCTTGGTGGTGGGCTCGGTCCCCAGTGGGGAGGTCAGGAGGCAGCCAATGATGCTCCCTCTCACATTGATGTTTCTCCCTCTTTCCCTCTTGCTCTAAAAGTCAATAAAGAACCTTTATTTTAAGAAATAAAATAAAATGTTACTTTCAGATTGTTGAAGACAACTCAGTGTTTTGGGAGGGGCTTTCTCGGAAGTGACTCCCTGAGCTTCATGGCCTGGTTCGGCCCTCCCAGGGCGGCCTTGGCGTGGCCTCCTTCGGGGCAGCCTGGCCGTGTCGCTGGTTTACTTGGCGGCGTGCGGAGAGTCTCACATGTTCAGTTCCCGGCCTCTCAGTGTTGTTGCGGCATTAAACACACATACGTGTTTTATTTTATTTATTTATTTTTAAAAAAATATATTTTTTTGATATTTTACAGAGAGGAAGGGAGAGAGATAGAGAGCTAGAAACGTCGATGAGAAAGAAACATCAACCAGCTGCCTCCTGCACACCCCCCACCGGGGATGTGCCCGCAACCAATGTACATGCCCTTGACTGGAATCGAACCCGGGACCTTTCAGTCCACAGACCGACACTCTACCACTGAGCCAAACCGGTTTCGGCAGATACGTGTTTTAGAAGGATGTTCTGAGCTGACGATACTTACACTCAGAGCTTAAATATGTGCACCTCCGTTATAAATTGATTTGGCAAGCTCCTGCGGTGCGTCTGGCGTTGTGGTTTGAGATTTGGCATGTGTTTTTGCAGTGTGAAACTCAGGGTCCTGGGCTGTTTGTGTGATGTAAATGGGGATGGGAGTGGAGATGCAGTACGCTGAGGGTTTGTCGTGGTCTCCTGAGGATACAGCAGGGCAGGCCGGAAAGGGAGGTGCAGGCAGTGCCGACTGGCTGAGTTCCCTAACTCGTAGGGGACCCCGCACCTCCCAGCCCTGTGTTCTCTGCTTTGCTGTCGCTGTTACGGGGCAGGAAGGTCTTTGGGGACCTTTTCTCAGTCAGTTCAGTGCTCACCCAGCAGCTCCTACAAACAGCCAGAGTGCTTACCGAGGGCGTTATCCAGGCACCCTGTGCCTCCACCCGCTTACCTCTCCCGTGCTGGTGGGGCTGGGATATAAGGTAACAAATGGATCTCACTGTTTTCTGTTCATTCTAAAAAGTTATTTCTACATTTTGGAATTTTTATTAAAAAGTAACAATTTATTTTAGAAAATTCTGGTATGATTGCATTTATTCTTATTTACTGCTGGGCATATGAGCTCAGGGTGGAAGGGAGTCTGCCTGTTGATATTTGCTTTGTGGACTAAAGAATTTTCTGACCACTGGCCTAGAACATAAGCTTCGTGGAGGCAGAGGGCTGATCTGGGAGGGGAATCTGAGGTGGGTGCTGTATTCTGTTGACTGTATTTTCTCGTTTGTGTAATTGACGTGGGGGCGAGGCCCTGGTGTCTGTGGGTGGGAGACACTGACGCTCCGAGTGTCTCCTTAGCTGTGTCCACAACTGCCCTTCACTCTCCCTTCTTGCATCTCTCCTCCATCTGGAGTCCTCCTCCTTCTGGTCCCGGGCATTTCCCTAAGCAAGAATCTGTGATGGAAGCCAGTGTTTGCCTGTCTGAATATGTCTGTCACCATGCTCTCTGAAGATGCTTTGGCTGGGTAAAGGGTCCAGATTGGTATATGTCATCTCTGTAGATTGACTAGAAGACAGTTATTTTTTGGTTATTTTCCATTTGTCTCAGTCCTTCATACAGTATTTAATCTCCCGGACTTATCTTTTATTTCTTGAAATAGATGAATTATACCTTCTTTATATTCTTTCTGAATTTAGTTTCCTTTCTTTCATTTCTTTCCATCTTTCATAGATTTCTTTATGTGTTTTATGTTTTCTATTTTTCAACTGTGAATCATATTATTTCTTGGGCCTTTTACAATGAATATTATTTTTTAGAAAAATATACTTTTAATTGATTTTTTTACAGAGAGGAAGAGAGAGGGATAGAGAGTTAGAAACATCAATGAGAGAGAAACCTCAATCAGCTGCCTCCTGCACGACCCCTGCTGGGGGATCGAGCCCACAACCAAAGTACATGGCCTTGGTCGGAATCGAAACTGGGACCCAGTCAACAGGCCGTGCTCTATCCACTGAGCCAAATAGGTTAGGGCTACAGTGGGTATTCTTTAAGCTCATGTTTCGGTTTCTTTCATAACCTAGAGATAGGTTACGCATTTGTTTCTTCCCGTCACCCGCAGAAGGCGTAGCCAATCCAAGACCATTAAACCAAGTTAACGAATTGAGTTGTTTTCCGCCTACAAGTGGTTGATATTCTGGCTCCACCCACGGGACGCACAGTTAGTTTCTCAGAGGAGAGCTCCGTTCTCACTCCGGCAGTAAATGCAAGAGGCTCTGGTTTCTGTGTGGTGCCCTTGCGGCTGTGAGTGTGTTTGCCTCAGGCTCAGCGGGGCAGCCCTTTGCAGGTCCTGGCCCCGCCCGCAGGCCAGGGTCTCCCCGAGCCTTCCCTGGAGAGGACCGGCTTTCTCTCGCCTCCCAGTCACCAGGCGGCTTTCCCGAGGGAACTTGGCGATGTCGAGGCTTTGGTTGCTACTTCCCAGTTTGGGGTTGGCTTAGCTGCAGAATCCCTGTCTGCACTTCCTTCTCGATGTTTGTAGGTCCTCCTTGCTCCTCAGCCCAGCACTGCGTTATAAAAGATTTGCAAATGATACTACACCCACCTTCACATAATTTTAAAGTTTTGTTTTCAGGAGTGTCAAATGATCTAATCTGCCATATTGCTTGCAACAGATGTTGACATACTTCTGCAATGTAAGCTAATACCCCCATTAAATAACATAAAACACTTCTTTGCACAGATGAGCAGATGCATGTATATTTCCTTACATTCCTTCCTTTTGCACATGAAAGTTAACATTTATACGAATTTATCAATGTTTTCAAAGATTGCCTATGGATTTTGAATCATAGTTAGAAAGTTTTTCTTAAATAACTTACTTTCAAAACAAAATGTATATGCTTTGGTGAAAAAAATTATAATATGCAACCTAAAGACTGAAAAACCAAGATGGTGGCAGAGGTAAACACCTAATTGCAGCCTCACTCAACAATTTAAAAAAATACAACTAAAATATAAAGGGGACATTATCCAGAACTACAGGAAAGTTGACTGACTGGAAATTCTACAACTAGAAGGAAAGAGAAAACCAGAAGGACATTCAGAGGAGCTGTAAAAGCCTAAGGTACAGGGACACGGTGCGCGTGTGGAGAGAGAACGGAGCCGGAGAGGAGGGGTGCTGAGTGCCTGGCTGGCGTTCCCTAGCGGGAAGGAGACAAAAGCTCCGGACTGTGCTGAGCCCCAGTTCTGACTGCACTGAACCCTAGTCCTGGGTGAGACCCTCGGGCCCCAGCCTCATACAGAGGGAATCTGGGCTGTAAGGCTGAAGCTCAGGGGAGCAGTGAAAGGCAGAGCCCCCAAGTCGCGCACATTGTGCAGTTGATTGGGCCGCGGGATTGCCCTAGTGGGAAGGAGACATAAGCTCCAGACTACTTTTATCCCCACTTCCAACTGCACTGAACCCCAGTTGCGGGCTCGTTGGGGGAGAGACTACACTGTCTGGTAGCTGGCGAAACTCTAGGGCGCCTTTCTCTCAGAGGTGCTTGCAGCGAATACCAAAGGACACTGAGGTACACTGAGACTCAGGAACCTCAGAGGGTGGGGCTAACTGGAAGCCAAGGCTGTAGGCTCCACCCTGAAACTCCGCCCCATCCAAGCTGAACACAGAAGCTTTTGCAGGTTTCCAAGTCTAGTGGAATACGGCTGTCTCCTGGCATAGACACAGATCCTCCCAACCTACCAACTCAGGGAAGCAGTGAAAATGCCGAGACGAGGAAACAGATCACAAACGAAAGAAATGGAGGACAAAAAGTGACTGGATATAGAGTTCAAAGCCACGCTTATAAGGTTGTTCAAGAATCTCCTAGAAAAGGCCAATAAAATAAACGAGACCTATGAAGATGTGAAAAGGGATCAAGAAGAAATGATAAAGGATCAGCTAGAAATAAAGAATACATTCTCTGAAATAAAAAATATTATACAGAGTCCTAAAAACAGAATGGAAGATTGCAAGAATCAAGTCAAAGATTTGGAACACAAAGAGCCAGAGGACACTCCTCCGCAGAAGCAAGAAGACAAGAGAATCCAGAAAGTTGAACATAGTGTAAGAAACCTCTGGGACAACTTCAAGCAAACCAACATCATAATTATGGGAGTCCCAGAAGATGACAGAGAGCAAGATACCGAAAACATATTGAAAGAAATAGTGACAGAAAACTTCCCATACCTGGTGAAAGAAATAGACTTACAAGTTCAGGAAGCACACAGAACCCCAAACAAAAGGAATCCAAAAAGGACTACTCCAAGACACATCATAATTAAAATTCCAAGAGCAAAAGACAAAGAGAGAATATTAAAAGCAGCAAGACAAAAGCAGGTAGTTACCTATAAAGTAGCACCCATATGACTGTCAGCTGATTTCCCAAAAGAAACCATGCAGGCCAGGCGGGAATGGCAAGAAATATTCAAGGTGATGAATAGCAAGAACCTACAGCCAAAAGTACTCTACCCAGCAAAGCTATCACTCAGAGTCGAAGGCCAGATAAAGAGCTTCACAAATAAATTTAAGCTAAAGGAGTTCATCACCACCAAGCCAGAATTATATGAATTGCTAAAAGGGGTTCTTTAGGAAGAGGAAGAAAATAAAGATAAAAACGAACAACAAATACGTAACTATCAACAAGTGAATCTAAAAACCAAGGGAAGTAAAAATCATGATGAACAATATTAACTGGTGAATATAATAGAATCAGAGGTATGGAAGGGGAGTAGACTGATGATTCTCGGGGAAAAGGGGAGTGGGGGGGGGCGGGAAGAGACTGAACATTAACTGCACCTATGGATGAGGACAATGGGGGATGGGAAAAGGGCAGAGGGTGGGATGGAAACTTGGTGGAGGGGAGCAATGGAGGGGGGGGGAAATGAGGAACATTTGTAATAATATGAACAATAAAGATTTATTTAAAAAATAAATAAAATAAAAAGAAAACACAGGGGGAAGGAAGAACTGTCTAATGCTTTAAGCTAAGCCAAACTGTTTTGTGATCATTTAATTAAAATGGCTTTCAAAGTGACTTCACAAACCTATAGTAAGAATTATATTTTACATCATGACCAATAGAGACACACACACAAAAAAAACAAAAACAAAAAAACAATATGCAACCTAAATAGAATGAGATAAAAATTTTAAGTGTAGATCAATAAATACCATGGATTGAGATAGAGATAGAAGGAATTATAAAATTCTTATATTTATAAAAGTATTATTTTTTTCATGAATGAGAATGAGTAGAAATAATTTTCTGGAATTGATATATTGAGAAACAATTTTAAGTAATATTTAAATATATCAAAAGTTTCAGTAGTATAATTAAATATCGGCATTAATATTACAACAGAGGAAAAATGTAAAGAAAACACCAGATTACTAGTATAGAAAACAAGCTAAATAGCATTAAAACACTAATAAACATCAAGTATGATTATGAAACTCATCGTAAAAGTATGTCACAACAAAATTACACGAGAATAGGTCCACCTATTAAAAGAAAGAAAAAAGTCAGTTAAGCTAAAGCCCCCACATCTGCTTCCTGGAGGGACGTGCAGACAGAGGCCTGGGGAAAAGGATGTTTCAGCCGGAGCGGACCTGCTCCCGAAGATGCCGACCGGAGAGCATGTGCCACGAGAGCAGGAGCAGCTGAACCGGAGGGGGGAGAGGGCTCGGTTAGAAGGGAGGTCACCTGATTTGTGGAGGCTCGGTCTGCAGTGAAGGTCGAGCTCCCCCAAAGTTTACACAATAAACATTGGAACATTGAAATTTATAACGCAGGACACTCACAGAAAATGCAGGAGTGTTTTTAGTTGCTGACAAATAAAAAAAGTGTCTTATTTTAGGATTTACCAATTCAGGGTACCCTTTCTTTAAATCATATTCTTCATTGATGTATTAGCTCCTATTTAAGAAACTCAGATCCCCGTAATGGCTGAAAACAAGGAAATTTAACCTTTATATTTAAATGTAAACAATAAGCCAGTTACTCTTTGAACAAAGAAAAGAACCAAATACAGTGAGTGGAATATTTAGAGAACAATGGCGATGAAACTGAATTACAATATTGCTAAAGCTATGAACTAACTTAGTTCACAGTGGAAAATTCACATCCTTAAAGTATTAAACATTTTAATACATTTTTGGAACATTAAGAAGAGAAGAAGAGTGAGTGGATGTATTGCTCTGACACGTTTTTACTGGGCTCAACCACATGACCCTGTCCTGGATTCCAGCAGCACTATTGTCAATTAAAATCCCTGCCTCTTAGGATTGAGCAGTTTAACCTATGGATACAGGGAAAGAAACTCCAGTCCTTTGAAGATAAGCCACTGCTAACCTATTGACGAGGAAGAGAAAACAATCATACGCCTAAGGATTTAAAAATAGCAAAACATCGGTTACAGTGAAAAGGACAAATATAGGAAGGTCTTGGACTGATAAAAGTGAGTCTAAATAAAATGGACAGTTTTCAAGGAAACTCTAAGTTACTCTATTGAATGCAAACTGTGATAGGAATCTGCAGACCAGTAAGTGGAAGACATTGAAGATAGTGCTCAAGTAATGCTTTTCTGAAAACCAGTAGGAGCTGATGGAGCACACTGTTTAAGTAGCTTTCCGCAGGAGTTTGATTCTGGAGGCAGATTTGTGAGTGCGATTCACTATTTGGTGACTTTGACAAGAGTCTTACATTTTCTCAGAGTTCATTTAACCTGCATGCTTAAATGTTATGTCATGAGAACGTCATTCAACAAGCCATTTTAAACACCTGCAACGTACCAGAAAGGGTGCTACGTTGCAAAGCACACAAAGGCAAAGAACAAGTCTTTTCTGTTGTCAAGGGATGTGCAGCCAGAAAGGGAAATGGAGAAATCCACGCTAAATCAACGCACGTGGCATTGAAGGGGTCAGGGAGGAACCCACGGTGCTCTGAGTCCCGGCATTGGGTGGGTTGCTGGGGGTGGGTCCCATTCAAAGCAGCTTGGCTGATTGGCTTTGTTGAGCAGAGCTTGGAAGGCCTTGCTCAGGGGGTAAGAGGGAGAAATAAAGGCCTTTTTGGGGAGAAGTGAACCTGTGAGAGCGGGGAGCTGGGAGAGGAAGCAGGTGCCCATGGGTTCGGGCCAGAGCAGCTCCTGGCATGTGACTGCCAGGTGCTCTAGAAACGCCATGGGACACCACCATTGTTTCCATGGCTAACCCTGGGCTCACTTCGACCCTCAGGGTTCTTACAGTTCTCTCTCCATGCCTGCTCACACCCCCCCCTGGTTGGCACCTGGCATACTTCATGGTGTTGTCATTAGTGTGTTATCCATAGAGCTCTTTGTAAAAGCTGAGCACCGTGTAGAGTATAATGATACATTAATAGTTTTTAATACATCAAGTAAGTTCCTAGATAGCTGTTCACCTGTTGGTTTTAGCAGCCAGTTCGGAGCCAGGAGTTTACAGTAATTGTGTGGCTTTTCAGTTGTGCAATAAACATTAGTAGGTTTATTTATTTTTATTTTTTTTTATTTTTAAAGAATTTTTAGGCTTCTTTTTTTTTTTTTTAAATATATATTTTATTGATATTTTACAGAGAGGAAGGGAGAGAGATAGAGAGCCGGAAATGTCGATGAGAGAAACATCAACCAGCTGCCTCTTGCACACCCCCTACCGGGGATGTGCCCGCAACCAATGTACATGCCCTTGGCCGGAATCGAACCCAGGACCTTTCAGTCCGCAGACCGACGCTTTACCACGGAGCCAAACCGACCTCGGCAGTAGGTTTATTTTTAAGAAATGAGCAAACAAACTCACCGATCTACTTCCTGTTCCAGGTGCCCGTGGGCTCAGCCATCTTCATGGACCTAGGTTCACTTGCCACCTAGCACCATCTAGTGTCTCCTAGGAGAAATAATGGTCCACCTAAATAACTCCCTCTTAAAAAGTGTTTCTGAAGTTTAATTGGTGGTTAGAGCCTTCCCATGAAATGAAGTTTCATGAATAAAGTGACCTTTGAATTGCATATAGAAGGAAAAATGAGAACAAGTGTTTACCAAAGGAAGTAGCAATGTTGATTTGGTGATGGTAATCACACATTCCCATTTCATTTAAAAATTAGGTATTTAAAGTAAATTGTGAGAGTCTATTCTGTCTTCCTCTAAACCATTTTTTCAAACTTGCTTTTGTATGATGCTGTAAGTATAACATGAAGATATTATTAAATCCATTCTTAATGCGCGTAGAGCAAAGTCATCCAAGATGACCAACAGCCGTCAGCACCACGATGATAGTAAGTAGGAGCTGCTGCTGGGCCTGCTGGGAGCGGACCCCCCTCCGGCGGGGGCCTCAGAGCCGCCTGCGCCTCGCTGCTCGCTGCAGGGCATTTCCGGAGCCTGTCTGGTGGCGACGCGACGCCCGGCACCTCCTCGCCATGACTTCCTCAGGGCTTGGGAAAACCATCGTCCATTCCGATTTGTCTTCAAGCCAAATGTACCGCATCCTGTAAATGTCTGTCTGGAAATCATCTTTTCCTGTGCTTGACTCATTTTCTACACTCCGCCCAGTCTCCACACTGGAATTATTGCCACGAGAAGTGGCACAGCTAGCGAAGACCTTGCCTCCTCTGTGCCATATGCATATAGAATGATAGCAGCTTCTCACACAGGGACTGATATCTGGCCTCTTTAAAAATAAGTGAAGTGAAATGGTTATTCATCATCTTGTGTATTACAGTGTAAATGTTTACATTCTATAAAGTGTGTGACTTGTATTTAAATACTTTAAAATAGAAGCACCTAAATACATTTCCCCGGGCACGCACTCAGTAGCCAGTGCTGCTGAGCACGGCGGGCCCTGGCTGAGGCGGGGCGCTGTGCGTGTGGAGGGAGCTGCCGGGCGGCGACGGGTGAGGCAGCCGGCATCGGCTCTCCCTCTCCCAGTTTGTCCCGCCGCGGGAGGCCGACCTGTGACTGTAGATGAGGTTTTATGTGAAAAAGGGGTCTCTGACAGTACAAAGCTCGCAAACCACTCAGCTAAGAAGTTAATAAACACACCCGACTCCTGCCTTTCCCTAGAGCCAGCATCGGGATGGCCTGAGCTCAGAGGGACATGTTTGGCGTGAGAGGTGGTCTAATGGTGGTTGCTCCAGGCCTTCCACCTGGAAGCCCCGCGGTCCGATGGAAGATGGCAGTCGGCTGGGAGACATCACCCAGCCTCAGTGGTTTCCACGTTGGGTTTATGTTGTCATGGAGCCATCGCCCAGGAGATGCCCATAGCGAGCCATTCTGGTTTAGTAGGTAGTTCTTTGAAATATGATTTGATTTAGCCAAAATAATGGATCATATTTTTAAAAACATTAATTTGAAAATGATGTCAGAACTGGACCCTCCCACCCAGTCATCTGACAGGGGCAGGTGCCCCCAGACACGTCCAGAACTTGTGTGCAGAGCAGGGTCCTGACTGCTGTCCTCTGCGGCCGCTCCCCGAGGGGAGGGACTGCACTGTGTGAGGAGGAGACCAGGCTCCGAGGAAGGAAAGGCGCAGAGCCACACCCTGGACGTTGTTACTGACCTGCTGCAGATGGTGCCCCAGGCTGCAGGGAGGGCGGGTTGGTTCTTGCCAGACACCATCTTGAGCCCAAGGACAGCTTCTCTTTCTTCCATGCCATCATTGTGGAGATAGCAACATCGGCTACTTAAGAGCCTTTCTGTGCACATTCACTCCAGTCCCGCATCTGCCTGTGTTCCTGTGTGAGGGAGGGAGTTCCAGCTCCGGCCTCCAGGACGCCCCTGAGCCTCCCTCGCGTCTGCTCCTCCCCAGCACCCGGCCTTCTCTGGATGTCACCAAACGCAGGAGTCTCTGCCCCATGCCACGCGCACAGAAGCCTACAAACCTGTTCTTTCTCCTCCCAGAGCCTGTACGTGTTCACGCCCCCCGGCATCAAGGAGGGCAAACCCCGGCTCATCCCCGCAGGGCCCATCGCCCAGGGCACCACCACCTCCGCCTACGTGGCCAAGTCCCGGAAGACGCTGCTCGTGGAGGACATCCTTGGGGTACGTGGCTCCTCCTCTTCGTGCCGCCCCTCCGGGAGGTGGGGGGAAGTGTTGATTCAATTGAGAGAGAAGACTTATCACGCTGATGGTATAATTTAAGCCATTTTATTAAAGCATCAAAGCAAGACACATCAGTCATGACTTTGTACTCAGAAAACCATGTCTTACATGCTCACAAGTGCTAGGTTGAAGTAGTTTTTATTCGAACATATGCCAGTATAGCTAATCATGAAAATGTGTCTTTATCCTCATGCAGACTGAGGGGTAGCCTTTGGGATGCCACATCTTAGCAGGATAGGCATGAACGGAGAGCCATTGCTGGGGGTCCCGAATTTGGGTGTCACACAACCACCACCTGATGCTCCCATGAGTCTGGATGGGCCCTCCTGCTGGGCTGGGCTGGGCCGGGCCTGGCTGGGTTGCCTACACAGCGGCATTAGCTGGCCACACCTCGGAGCTGGCTGGCCTCGGCTCTCCAGGTGTGTCCCCACTGCCCGGGGGTGGCCTGGCACACTCTTATGGCGGCGGCCGGGAGGAAGTCGGACCTGCCTGTGAGGTTCCGAGTCTGTGCTCCCATCACAGGTTCTGCCCTGTCATTGGCCAGAGCGCGGTTTTAGGGGCCCGATGAAGCACGGTGCAGAGGCCGTATACAAGGTGAAGTTCTCCGAGTGACGGGCGCCACCAGGTTCTGGGTGCCATCCACTTGCTCTGAAAAACTACCAAATGAGGCTCAGAAATGTGGGTTTTCATTGTGCTTCTGCCTCTAACTATCTGTACGACCTTGAACAATCAGGTAACTAGTTACTTTATTTAGAAAAAGAAAGAAAACAAAGCAGATTTCACTTTTAAAAAGTATTAAAAGTAGACACTGTATAAGTTGTCATCTGAAAATGCTCTATTGTATATGCAAACTTTCAAAAGGTTTGTAAATTATATTAGTAAGTGTAGATTTGTGCTGTTCTAGATTCATGAAAAGCGTCCCACAGACAACAGAAATTGAACAAGTAGAATTAGTGTCTTAATATTCATTTGAGAGATTTGGTAAGCTGGAAAATTATTAAATTCAAAGAACCAATTTTTCTTTTGATAAAAAATTGCCAATTGTTGGATGACTTAAATATTTAATATCATTCTTTGAGGTTCAGGTAAAATGACTATCATGAACATCCACTTTTGTGTTACTCTAACCTTCAAAATAAAACAAACATTTAATATATAATTTTCTTCATATAATACTTACATTTGAATTTTCACTTGTGGCATTATACTTGCACACCATTATAAAAGTCCTAGAACTGTAGCAGTGGTGAGTAACAGGTGTTAGCCATCACCCTTTCTGTGGCTGTTGCATGCAGTGAGTGTGTGTGGGGGTGAAGCCTGCCGACGAAGCTCAGGCTCAGAGCCACGCTGCTGACGACGACGAGCGTTTCCGTAAGCACTGCCCATGGTGGCCACGGTCACTTGGCTTTTCCTCGAAAAGGTCTGCTTGTTATTGATTGTAAGTAGGAGGTGATTTCACAGAAATAAGGGTCATAAGTGCATTATTCCATTCATTTTACTGAACTTGTACCTTTTCCCATTTAATTTTCCAGGATGAACGATTTCCAGGAGGTACTGGACTGGCATTAGGGACTCGGATCAAGTCTGTTCTCTGTTTGCCAATCGTCACGGCGATTGGCGACCTGGTAGGCATCCTGGAGCTGTACCGGCACTGGGGCAAGGACGCCTTCTCCATGCGCCAGCAGGAGGTGAGGCGGCAGGGCTGGGGCTGGGCAGGCCTTGGAGGTGCTCGATCAGAGTCGCAGTGAATGAATGAATGAATGAATGAACAGTTAAAGTCACAGTTTGCTTTTGATACTATACTAATGATTTTTAAAACTTTTTTTGTTTTCTGGTTATTTAGAGAGGGCACTGATTAAACTGGAAATTGGGCATTTTAAAGTGAGAATCCATCGAGACAATAAAAGTAAGAGTAATCCTGTTGTAAACCAGACAAAGCAGTAGGTGACTCCAGACAGTTTCCACATTCTGGAGGTCCTCACGTTTTCCTAAAAAACGTCAGCTTCCTAGAGTCCGTCGTGCGTAAGGTGCCAGCAATAGATCCACGTGGAGGACAGTGCATTCTGTCCCTCTTCCCTGAGCGGGGATTGGCTCATTGATACATCACTGAACGTTACAGCACGCCTCCACTCCCCGGTGGGCCAGCCTCCCTCAGGGCTGCACCTGTCCACTGCCCCATGGCACACCCTCTCCCTCCTTCCCCTCCTGCACTAGCCCCTGGAGCAAGGCTGCAGGGTCCTTGTCCTTCCCAGCTCCAGCCCCTTCTGCAGGGGTGGCTTCCTGTGGCCCCTCAGGCAGCCTCCCGGAGCATGTGCACACCGAGGCTCCGCCGCTCCTGTCCTCGCTGCCGGTCTTCTGGGCTCCACTGCCAGCTGATGCGCTGTGCACGCACTTGCTCTTTCTTGCATTTTCTTTTTTTTCAATTATATTTTTACTAGAGCCCAATGCACGACAATTTGTGTAAGAGTAGGCCTTCCTCTCCCCCCAGGCTACCGGCACCAGCTTCTCTCCAGCGCCTGGGACCCCGGCTACTTCCCTCTAGCCACCGGCCAGCACCCGGGACCCAGGTGGCTTCGCCTGGAAGGACATGAGGTCTAATTAGCATATTACCTTTTTATTATTATAGATTGATTTCAGAGAGGAAGAGAGAAGAAGAGAGAGAGAGAGAGAAACATCAGTGATGAGAGAGAATCATTGACTGGATGCCTCCTGCATGCCCCACACTGGGGATCGAGTCCGAAACGTAGGCATGTGCCCTGACCGGGAATTGAACTGTGACCTCCTGGTTCATAGGTCGACTTTCAGCCACTGAGCCCCGCTGGCTGAGCTCCCCTTTTCTGTCCCCATTGAGTCAGCCATTCTGTGTCCCGGGCTCTGTCTTCAGACTGAGGACGGGGCCCCGCACTGGTAAACACTCGCTAGGTGAATGGGCAGAATAGTGAGTGATGTGAGCACTTGCAAGCTAAATTTTAGAAATGCTTCCTCGTTATAGAGTTGGTGTTAGAGGCCTTTTGAATAGTATTGTTATTACACTAAAATTATTTTATATTGAAGTCCGTGGACTCTAGCTCTTTTAACCCATGTATGTTCCTTTCTGTCCAAAAGGAAGGGGGGGACAAGGAAGCACCTGGTTCCACTGTAAAGGCAGAAGGGATGTCAGAGAGAAGTCCTGTCACGGCACATTCGATGCTTTGTGTTGGCACCGCAGACAGTGCACCCACACGCAGTGGGCTGGCGCACTGGCTGACCGCGTTCTCTCCCTTCCTTAGGTGGCCACAGCGAACCTCGCCTGGGCATCAGTCGCCATTCACCAGGTGCAGGTGGGTCCCCGTCCCGGCTTCCTGCGGGGCTGGCCTCAGCCTCGGGCTTTCTGTTTGCATCTTAGTGATGTTGTTATTCCGAAACCTTGCTCGCTGGCTTAACTAAGCGGCGGTTATTTTTATATACTCGTATACAGTTGCCCATCGTTTATGCAGTAAAGGGTACGTGTGCTATTGGGATTTTTGTTTCCCCGAAAGCCCAGGATCAGTCTCCTCCTGGTAGGGACATTGATATTTCTCTGACTCCGTTTCCTAAGTTCAGGCATCCTCTCCACCACGTGGTGTATGGAAACATAAACATTGAATTTCAGACCCTCACTTACACACCGCACAGCTTTCATAGGGCTGGACTGTGAAGCTCAGGGGAATCCCGTACAGTTCTGTGCTGTATCTTCACTGCTCCTCCTTGCGCTTTGCTTTTCTGAGTCCCCTCGGCCAGCTCCGGTCAAGGAGGGACGGGGCGATGCAGAGGAAAGTCCTAAGTGTGGGAAAGGGCTGAGGAGCAGGGCTTGGGAGCTGACGCGAGAGAGTGGGTGGAAGTTGTGCCCACATCGGTTTCCAATGGGAAGGGTCTGGAAGAGCGAGCAGCTCTGGAGGCGGAGCACCTGGACCAGATGCTGCTCCGCCCCGCTTGGGTCTGAGCAAGGCTCTGAGCTCCTCCCGCCTCAGTTACACCTTGGTCCCTCACCGGCAGCGCTCATGGTGGTCAGATGAGGTCCCGAGTACCAAGTGCTTGTCAGCACACCTAAGCCTTCAGGAAAAGTGAGCTGGGATTGACGGTGTTCCACCTTTTACATCAAACAAGGTCGGTGGTGGTCTGGATGTTGACCTGTAAAGAAGCAAACATCCGCTATCCTTAATGGCCTTTGTTTCCTACGGCAGCTCTGCAGAGGCCTCGCCAAACAGACTGAGCTGAATGACTTTCTACTCGACGTGTCAAAGTGAGTGTGCGCTTCAGGGGGTGGTGGCTGCGGCTGCTGGTGACTGCACTGGGCAGGTGGGTGGGCCGAGAGGGCTGGGGGCACGCTCATCCTCCCTCACTGGTTCATGCTGCCGGGAGGGGCGGAGACAGTTAGGCGATGGTTCTCATTTGCATTTTGCTGTGCTTTCTTTAAATGGATCTTTATTGTTGAAAGTATTATAGGTGTCTCCTTTCTCCCCCCATTGGCCCCTTCCACCCTACTCCCGCCCCTCCTGCCCATGTGTCCATGGGTTATGCATATGTTACAGACACGGAGTGTCTGTCTGTGGGAGAAAAGAGACAGCAATAGAGAGGAAATGTTCTAGTTAGTTCCTTTCAAAAAGACCTCTCCGGCATTTTCTGTAAATGTCAGTCAGCGAAATGCTATTATTACTGCTTAATTTTCCCGGGTACAGTAGCTGAGACAGGACTTTAGAGAAGAGGCTGGACCTGAGGAACCCCGGGGCAGGGCGGCAGAGGGCCGGGCACTGGTGGAGCCCAGGTGCCCGGGTCCGCCTGTGCTTGCCCTCAGCCCCGAGGCTGCCGCGGTGCGGGGGGTCTGGGCCTCCGGCTCCCGCGGGAGAGCGGCCTGCCTCCCAGGCGGCCAGCGGTCCTGGGCGCGCTTCTCCACCCGCCCGCTCTCCTGGCGTCCGTGACTAGTTAGTCTGAGCCGCTGCTGTGTGTTACACGTAGTTTCTTAAATGTAAAGCCACAGAAACATGGAATTGAAGGAGATCCTCTTTGATCCCCTCATCTTTGAGATCAAGTGAAATAATAGCTGTGGGGCATGTGGTATTATTTCAGAACACATCGAAAGGGAAGCCGTTCAGCATCTCTTGGCTATGGCTTGAACCTCTTGTAAATTTTCCGAAGCCCCGCTCCTTCCCCCTGTGACATGTCTGGCACTTTGCTTGGTGGGGTAACCAGTTTGCTTCCCCGGTTCCTGGCCATGTGTTCCTCAGTGTGCGGGGCCCTGAGCCTAAGTCTCAGCGTGTTCCAGCTAAGGACATCTTTAAATGAAAGACACGTTTGTTTACACACTGTCCTCATTACGAGGACAGCGCTGGATGCGCGCAAACCTGTGCTGAAAGCGTGCCTCGCCAACACGGCCCTCGCCGAGAAGCCTTCTTTGCGGGGACTGGCACTTCCCTCCACTCCATCGCCCCTGACAGTCCCCTGTCCATCAGGTCTGGGTTTTTGTGGGGTACCAGCCACCTCCAAAACACTTCCTCCCACTCCTCCTACCGGACGTATATTCTCTGCGTGCCCTCGACCTCACCAGCTTGTGTGTTGTGGTGTTTCTTCTCAGTGAGTGGCGTTGGTGCCTCAGTACGGTTCAGCTACACTCAACTCAGGGTTTTCAGTGGTAAATTCACATTTTAGCCACATTAATGAGGTGTAGCACATTTACAAGTTTTTCATTTCAGATCAAAATTATTAATGGCAGTATTACATGTAGTGAACCTAGTTTGTTTTCTTCCTACTTTTAGTTAAACGCTACAGACTTCCTGCATCAGTACTTACCAATGAAAGCATTCCTTAATGCTCCCTCTGAAACGAGAGTCCCCAGGCCAAAGTCGGTGATAACGTTCTGTGAAGCTCTTTAATATTAAGGATTGTTCCAGAAACAGCAGGAATCAGACGTAGATCATTATGCTTTCATTTCAATGAGGACACACCTGGGGGATGTGCTCTGTTCTCGCTGAGATCGCTCACCGTTTCCTGTCCTCTTTTACAGAACGTATTTCGATAACATAGTCGCCATAGATTCTCTACTCGAGCACATAATGGTAGGTTGCCGCTCATTTTGGTAATGCTTTTACTTACCTTAGAGTCATGCCTAGTGTATGGTGGGATGTGTAATGTACCAGGCATTTAATGTGCCAACGTCTAAAGGGGTGTGAAGGGATTTGGAGGTGTTGCCTGGTTTTGGGGGTCACTTCTATGTATTTAGGGGATGGGCATCAAATAATGTTTTGAAAAATACCTCAGCTTTTCTTTACTTAATGGTGAGCATGGGAAACATTTATACCTTGAAAAGATTGAGTTTCTTTTTATGGTCTTCAAAGACCTCTGTGCAAGTGCTGGTTGGGGAACGCCCAGCAGAGTCTTCCGGACATGGAGCTCCCTGCTGCTTCACCTGCGCCTTCATCTCATTTCCAGGCTCTTGGTCCTACCCCGCCCATCTGCCTTTCTTCCTCAAGGACGTGCCACACTATCTGGGTTACTGTTGTTTTGTAGAAAGTTTTGAAAATGGGAAGCGACAGTCCTCCAAATTTGTTTTTTTTCAATAATTTTTGGTTCCTTGCAATTTCGTATAATTTTTAGAATCTACTTGTCAGTTTATACAAAGAATTCAGGTGGGATTCTGAGAGGGATTGTGTTGAATTCATAGATCAGTTTGGCATCTTAACAACATTAAGTATTCCAGAATGAACATGGGTCTTTTATTTATTTATTTATTTATTTATTTACATTTTCTTTACTTTTAGAGCAACGTTTGTAATTTCCAAAGCATAACTATTCTTATTTTGGTAAAGTTATTTCTAAATATTTTATTTTTTAATGCTATTATAAATGGAATTGTTTTCTTAAATTTATTTTCAGATTTTTATTAAAAACATAAAGAAGTAAAATTGGTTTTTGTATATTGATCTCCTATCCTTCAAACTTGCTGAGATCATTATCCCCAGTAGTTTCTTCAGTGTGTTCTTTAGGGTTTTCTGTCATCTAGAATTAATGGTAGTTTCCCTTTCTCTTGTCCCAGCTGGATGCCCTTATTTTCCCGTGTAGTTGTCCCGTGTAGCACCTCCAGCACGATGCTGAGTAGAGGCTGAGAGTGTGTACATCCTTGTCTTATTGCTGACTTTAGAGAAGTATCCAGTTTTTCACTGTGAAGTGTTTTTTTTTGTAGATGGCCTTTATCAGATTGAGGAAGTTCCTTCTGTTCCTAGTTTTTTAAAATCATAATTGGGTTTCAACCTCCACATTCATTGAGATAATCATGCGTTTTTTTTTTTTTTTTTTTTACTTTATTTTATTGCTATAGCTGAACTGAGTATGTATTTCTGATTCGAAAATGATGCATTTCTCGTCGGCTTACCATGCTTTACTGTCTGCCCTTAGATTTACGCCAAGAACCTGGTGAACGCCGACCGCTGCGCCCTCTTCCAGGTGGACCAGAAGAACCAGGAGCTGTACTCGGACCTCTTCGACATCGGGGAGGTGAAGGAGGGCAAGCCCGTCTTCAAGAAGACCAAGGAGATCAGGTACACGGAGCGGCTGCTGCGAGTGCAGCGCCAGGTCCTGCACCACTGCTCTGCCCGCAGGTGGCGGACCGCTCGTCACACTGTGGTGTCACTCCCACCAGGACCCGCCTCCCGAAGGCAGTGCTTCTGGGAATGGCATTGCCGCGCCGGCCAAACCGCCGAGAAGCGTTAGCGTCCCGGAAACGCCGTCTTCGGAGGCGGTCCTTTTGGAAAGCATGTTGGAAAACTGACTAGTGCTCCCAGGTAGGTGAAGGCGCCCGCCTGCCTGGAAGGAGGCCAGGCCCTGTGTCCAGGGGCAGGCGGGCTCACGAGCGCCCACCCTCCGCACCATGGCCGCCTGTCTCAGTCCGCCGCCGTGGGCGCTGCCCGCAGCGTTGGCGACGTCAGCTCGCTGTCCTGTAACTGAGCAGGCGGTGTCCTCGGCCACGTGCCACTCCTGTTGCCTCTTGACACCAAAGCCGCCTTTGTGCTGTAAGTGGCAGCTTTTGCCACGGAGCGGAGCGGAGGCCGGTGTGTGTGGCTGGCGGGGGCTCCGTCCCGCACGCCGGCAGGGAGCACTGTCAGGAATTGTGGGAATCAAACCCAAGAGTCAAAAGTTGGATTTTTTTTTTTTACATTTTTTTCTTTTCTTTATGTGCTTTGTGTAACGGCTCTCATACAAACCTCTAAATGCTTTGGTGGTCACAGCACCCAGGAAAGCAGGGTCCTTGTTCACTAGGAATTGCTGTTCATTTGGGCCATTGTCTGTCCCACAGGGCTGACCAGGTGTGAAGAGAACCACGTGATCCTGCAGGCGCTCTCCACTGCCCCCCAGTGGGTAGTCCTGCTTTAGGTCCTAGGCCAGTGGTCGGCAAACTCCTTGGTCAACAGAGCCAAATATCAACAGTACAACAACTGAAATTTCTTTTGAGAGCCAAATTTTTTAAACTTCTTTTAATGTCACTTCTTCAAAATAGACTCGCCCAGGCCATGGCAATTTGTGGAAGAGCCACACTCAAGGACCAAAGAGCCGCATGTGGCTCTTGAGCCGCAGTTTGCTGACCATGGCCCTAGGGGATAGTCCTATATTCCACTCGTGACTGGCTGACAGGCACTACCTAGGATTTTAATTGTGATATTTAGGCTGATTGGTTTTGGTCAGTCAGCCTGGATCTGGTCTGTAGGTGAAGTCCTTTCTCTGGCGGAAGCACTGGTGCCCTCACGTGCAAGATGGGCCCTTGTGGAGCAGTGAGGGGCCAGCCACTGGGATGTGTTTGCAGGGCAGCCGCCTGCAGTGGGAATAAAGGGACAGGCAGGCCACCCCTGACCAAGCCGTTCCGAGCAGATCCCACAGTACATTCTGACCCCTGCTCAGGGCGTCAGCGTTGCCATGGCCACGCGGGTCCCAGCCCGGGAAAACGCAACCTGGAAGCGATCTTGTTAGGAGCCGTCAGTGTCAGACCCGTTTTCTTTTGAGTGTTGACCGTGACAGTCATCACGGTGGAGCTTTATTCAGTAATGCTTATCTCCCATAAAGTGGAAGCGAGGATGAAGTTCTTTCTGGCTATGGAAGTACAGCCATGTGTGCATTGCAGACGTCTTTGCTAGCTACATTTCAAAATCAGTGCATGACTGATGATAATGTATCAGAACACTGTGTATGAGAGGACGTGTTTGTAATAGAAAATGTTGATATTAAATATCAAAACCCAAGTATAGACAATGCTTGTGTTTTGACTATTTTTAAATTTAACAAATTAGAGACATAAAAACATGAGCAGTGTTAACGTGTGTTATTTTTATAGCGTGCTGTATTGCAAATGCCTTAGCATTCCAGTCATGTCCTCTCTCAGAAATCCGTAGCGTGTGGTTCCAGTTATATGTGCGGTAGGGCGTGCACGGCTGGAGAGCTGTGTTCTCGCTTTCCTTGTACCATTGACACGTTACAAATTTTAGCAAATTACGGAACCCAGATGGGCCTCAGTTCCCAGCACAGTGAGAAGTAACGCAGAAAACGTAGGTTGAAGCGTATTGGGAATGATAATGTACGTTATGAATACGAAGGATTGCTATTGGTCAGTGCAGGAGAAAGCTAATTAATTTTCAGTTTCAATTTGTGGTTTAGTGTAAGTTCACATATTTTGAATTATATCTTAAAATCAAGGTCTCAAGTGATTACTGTGCAACGTTTTTCTGCTTTCTCTTCGCACAGTTTATAATAATATGGTTTAGAATGTGTAAGTATAAAGTGGGCCCCAGCATTTAAAGTGCTCTTCTGTCCAGTGTTTGGTGGCAGGAAGCGGTTTCCAAGTGGTCACAGCATCTGTGCTCAATGAGCATGCTCCTCTCTTGTATTGGCAGGTTTTCCATTGAGAAGGGGATTGCTGGCCAGGTAGCGAGGACGGGGGAGGTGCTGAACATTCCCGATGCCTACGCAGACCCGCGCTTCAACAGGTCAGCAAGCGGCTCTCGTCCCCTTGGCTTCTGCCCTCCCCCCCCCCCCCGGGGCCGAGACCCCCAGCTGAGGTCACTGCACAGCCCGAGGTCACACCCATCGAAGTCTCTCCTTTCCTCTCGGCTCTGGGAACTCTGTGGCCACCCTGTTATCAGGAGTCAGTGCCTTCAGATATTGGAGATGACGGCACCAGACCGGCAGGATTCCCCGCCAGCGGGCTTAAAACACTGTGAAAGCAACAAAAGCAAACTGCTGTCCACAGCTGCTTGTTGCTGTGGTGCATGCCACTCTGGCAGCCCCAGGCCACCTCAGGGCCTGTCCTGTCCCTCAGGGCTCCGGTGGCCTGGTACGGCACTCCGTCTCTGAGCCCTAGTTTCCTCCTCTTTAAATCGGGCGCGACCACACCTCCCAGTGGCTCTGTGTTTATCACGGGGAGAGGAAATACTTACAAATGCCTGTAGGCGGTGCCGCCGCCGCCGCATGGGAACGGGGCGGCTGCTGCCCGGAGGCTGTGGGTCGGAGCAGGACAGAGGGTTTGGTTCTGGTCCGGTCTGTTTCTTTGGAGAACTGGAAACCAGATCATGTAATAATGATTTTAATAAATCTCTAGAAATTTAGTCTTGAGATTGCTGCTGTGATTATTAGGGAGTAATAGTTCAGATATTGTGACCAGAGTGTTCAGTTAAGTCGAGCATTCAGTTTATTTTAAGAGACACTTAAGTAAAATAAACAACAGGAAGTTCTATCTGGTAGTTTTTGATTAATGTCAGACACACACAATCGGATATAAACACAGGTCGTATCTATTCCAGTGATGTGTTTTATCAATAAAGAGTATGCCGAGCATTGGCTTTTTCAAAAACACGCAAACCCTATTTGGTAAATAGGGCACAGGTCTTGGGCACCGCCAATAAACGCAGGACTTTGAGGTGAGGGGACATAAACTTGATTGAGGGTGAGACCCCACCGCACACCGATGCGAAGGGCTGAGGTTTTCAAAGATGGCCTCAGCGAGGGCTGGGGCCGAGGGCCGGGGACGCTCCGCTCTGCGGGGGCTGCGTGCTAGCACAGCGCTTCGGGGAGCAGTGTGTGAGCGGAAGCTGACTGTTCTTGGTCAGCTCTGCTGGCCGTGGCTCCAAGAACAGCGGTAGCCCCTGTCCACAAAGAGAGGAAGCCAATCTTCAGCGTGGATTGTTCATGCTGCACACGCTGGGCCACCCTTGGTCATGTCCATGAACTGGTGAACGGGTAAAGGAACATCCTGACCACAGGTTCCTACTCGGCCATCAGAGGGCTGGACCCTGCTCCACGCAGCCACGTGGCCGTGTCTAGAAACACTGGCCTCTGGGAGAAGCCAGGCACACAGACCCATCCCACTGGTTGCCTAACTTCACGGCTGCCTCTGTGGAGTGGAGTCTTACTTTCAGTCTTTCCTTGACATCGAAGTCGGCAAACTTTTGAGAATCAGAGGGCAGTGCTCTGGGCTTCGCAGGCCATGGCGTCTCTGCTGGGGCCGGGCGCAGTGCCTTCGGCGCAGTGCAGCCCAGCAGAGCTCTGTGCAGACAGGAGCGCCCATGTGTGCTTGCTCAGCAAGTTCACCTCAGTGTAGCCAAGGCCAAAGGCACATGCTCGCTTACCACATTGATGCTAGTTTTCTCTGGATGGACAATTGGTGTTTTCCCAGTAATGCTGGGTCCTTCAAACTGAGCAATAAGCCAAAGGCCTCTGGATCCAGTTCTGAAAAGCTGTGAGAACAAAGAACAAACCAGGTAGAATGTTTTTGGAAAGGTTTAACTAGTGCACTTCCAAATGCCACGTGGTTCTTGAATTTGGACGCTGAAGGCTCCATTAGAGGTATTTGTGATACCGTGTTTCCACGAAAATAAGACATCCTCCGAAAATAAGACCTACTTCATGGAAGCATGATACATACCCTGAAAATAAGACCTAGTGCATCCTTGGGAGCAAAAATTAATATAAGGCATGGTCTTATTTTCGGGGAATCTGGGTAGGAGCATGTAACTTGCAAAGCGGAATGAGCTTTATGGTAGAATAAGTCATTTACCTTCTGTTCTCTGTGTGTGTGTGTGTGTGTGTGTGTGTGCACGCGGTTGCTTATCCCCCCACCCAGGGAGGTGGACCTGTACACGGGCTACACCACGCGCAACATCCTGTGCATGCCCATCGTGAGCCGCGGCAGCGTGATCGGCGTGGTGCAGATGGTGAACAAGATCAGTGGCAGCGCCTTCTCCAAAACGGACGAGAACAACTTCAAGATGTTCGCCGTCTTCTGTGCGTTAGCCTTGCACTGTGCCAACGTGAGCCCTGCTTTTAATACCTTCCTCACTGCTCAATAGTAACTTTAAAAAAATGGGAATAATGTAGTGTAAGGGTGTCTTTTTGCCATTTGAGATTCCTTCATTAAACCAGTTCCTGGTGCCTCAAATTTAGAAAAAGCCATGCCTTGGAAGAAAAAAATAATCCCCTAGTATTTTGCATTTATTTCAAGGTGAGAATTTGTTCTTTAAAAAGTTGAAGTAGCCCGAGCCAGTTTAGCTCAGTGGATAAAGCATTGGCCTGAGGACTGAAGGGTCCCGGGTTTGATTCTGGTCAGGGGCACAACACTAGGTTGCAGGCTCAGTCCCCAGTAGGGGGCGTGCAGGAGGCAGCTGATGGATGACTCTCAATGATTGTCTCTCATCATTGATGTTTCTGTCCTCCCTCTCCCTTCCTCTCTGAAATCAATAAAAATATGTTGGAGAGGTTAAACGAGTTGAAATGTTCAAACCTCACGTCCGCGGAGGGGAGCGAGGAGGCGCTTTCGGAGCCTCTCTGCCGGTGGGTGCTGTGCCGCCTCTGCGGAGGAGGGCGGTGCCAGAGCAGGAAGCTCCCGTCCTGCCCGCGTGCCCTCACCCTGAGCACTCTTATCTTAGAGCGGTGAATTTACCGTCTTTTCCATTTTCAGTGACTTGGACACTTAGTCTGTTATAACTCCAGGATTCCTTTCGTGACAGGACTGGGATTTAGAAGTTAGGAAACATTTTATTAACTTTTTGATAAAGTGCAATCAGTAGAAATGGAAGTTACCACTTCAATAATTTAGATAAATTGCCTTTTTGGAAATGGAACCATGTTCCAGAGGATTAATTTGGTAACTAATGGAAACCACTTAGCGAGGTCTAGGACCCGAAATCAGGGAAAGAGTACTTCAGGGGCAGAGGAAACCAGCTCAGAGCGCCTTCCTGAGAGCCCAGCTTCCTTTGTGGTGCCAGGGCGCCCTCTGCTGGGGACACTGAATGTTGCGTGGCTCATTGGAAAGAAACAGTATCAGCTCTTTTTCTTCAGGTCTGTCTCCCCATAAATAAAAACAGTGATGGCTTGCCTTTGTTTGGCTTCAGAGTGGCAGAGGATGTAACTCGGTGTATTCTGAGTATGACTTTATCTTTTACATGAATCCAGTGGAACCAAGCGCTGTAGCAACTTGGTACCTACACACCCCGCTTACAAAACGGGCAGGCGCCAGTGACTGGGAAGGCAGCATCACCTCCTCCCTCGGCACCTGTTTCGGTGCCCACCCGTGTTTATTCTAACGCACCACGTGTGCGCCCCTCCCAGCCTTCCCTGGGCCTCCGTGGTTCCTGTCTGCCTGCGAGCCCCTCTCCTTCCAAGGACTCTCGCTGTATTGGGTCAGGGCCCACCCTGCTTAGTTACCTCTGAAAGACCAGTCTGTACACATGGGCACATTCGAAGGGCTAGGGCGGGGGAGGGCAAACTTTTTGACTCAAGGGCCAAAATGAGTTCTTAAACTGGACCGGAGGGCTGGAACGAAGGCAACCTGACCATGCGGGCACTCTCCTCTTGGGCTGCTGGTGAAGGAGCGGAGGGGAGAGCAAGAGAACCCTCCACTCTTTTGGCTCCGCGGGCCGGACAGAACAGCCTAACGGGCCGGATGCGGCCCGAGGGCCATAGTTTGCTCAGGCCTGGGCTAGGGTCTCGACGTCTGAGCTGCGGGGACACCCAGCCCTGTGTGTCCCCAGCTCCAGGTACTGGAGCCGGCCCTGGCTTTCCCCTCCTCTCCGTCCTACGGCGGGGCTGGGAAGCATGCAGTCCAGTCACGTTGAGGAGTTCCCAGTTCGCTTTGCCTGCTGTTTCCTGGTTATAACCTGCTCTGAGGTTATAACTTTGACAGGAATTCACAGAGATGTGCTCTCGCACCCCTACAGGCAGGTACCTCCCATTCCTCATCATGGTAACCCCTCAATGGAGATCTCTCCACTGGGACGTGCCCCTGTGTCTCATTGATTCAGCAAAGAGTTTACCCAGAAGCCTCTGCGTCCATTTCTCTCTGTTTCTCTGGTTGCATGTTGGCAGCTCTAGCCTGACCCACAGAGTCAGACTTCGAGCCCTCTCACTTTGTCTCCGGAACCTGCTCTGCGACGTGGAGCAGTCAGGCCCCGAGGTGCGACATCACCGTGTGCCTCATTGTCCCTTTTGTGGTTAAGGGGCTACGAGCATTGCTCTCACTCACGAGCAGATGGAAGCATGGAGCGTTTCACTGAAGCACTTTCTCTGACATTGACTCCAGATGAGCTGAGGAAAGTGGACACAGGAGCTTAAGGACACAGGTGCTCATGGCCACAGCACGCGGCATTAACACCGAACAAGAAAATAATGGCTTTCCCAATCCACTCCCGTGCTGGGGAGGGCACTTGGAAGACAGATGGTTGCCGTTCTTTTCTTTTCTTTAAAAAAAAAAATATTTTTATTGATTTTTTACAGAGAGGAAGAGAGAGGGATAGAGAGTTAGAAACATCGATGAGAATCATCCACTAGCTGCCTCTTGCACGTCCCCTACTGGGGATTTCCCCACAACCAAGGTACATGCCCTTGACCGGAATCGAACCCGGGACCTTTCAGTCCGCAGGCCGACGCTCTATCCACTGAGCCACACCGGTCTCGGCGCCGTTGTTTTCTTGGCTTGAGCCTGGTTGATGGTACAGGGTGGACAGAAGTTGTTCGTATCGACATTAGTACAGTGATCAACTGGAACCCAAGAACAAACTCTCTCCATTCCTCACAGCTGTGAACCTCCGCTTACATGAAGATTCAGCTGCTTAGTTTTCAGGATTAACTGACTGAGATTCCTGAACACAGAAATACATCTGAGTCTCAACCAAAATATTAGCTGTTTGGGAACGAAGCTACAAGTGGCTGTTTAAGAACAGGCAGGGCGAGTGTCGCTCCATTGGGATCCACATGCTTTCTGGCACAGCCGCCAGAAACGGGTGAAACCGAGCACATCGAGTGTCACCACCCACCGAGGAGCAAAAGAGAGCGAGCCAGCAAGCCGACTGAAAACAGGCACTTAGTTACATTACAGCGTTTTTATTTTAATGTCTGTCATTGTTTAGTAAACAAAAGGCCGTGTGCAGTAAGCATGAACATATGTACCTTTAAAAATGTCTATTTCGGTGTATTTTTATAAAGCACATGACCTGTCAGCGTAGTGTGTGCGCACACAGTTGCTAAAGGAATGTCCACGTATTGGGTCCGAGCCTCCATGTTCTTGACCAGCGAAGGCCCTCACAGTCAAGCATCTGGACTCCTGGACGGGAGGGCCGAGGTCCCCAGGATGAAGCTCAACGTTTTAAAAGGAGACAGAAAAAACACCTTCATTCTGACTCACTCAGGCTTTACCTGAGACTCACCGTCAGGCCTGGCGCCGCAGACAGCATGGCTTCCAGCGGCAGGTCTGAGTGTCCGGGCCTGGAGCTGCGAGCCCAAGGATGAGGTGCTGGCCAGAGAGGAGGCTGTAAAGACAGCTGGCCTGGGCCGTGTGGCTCCGGGGACAGTGTTATCGGCCTGCAGACTGAGGGTTTTGGGTTCGATTTCCGTCAAGGGCACACACCTTGGCTGCAGGCTCCTTCCCAGGTCCTGGTTGGGGCGTGTGCAGGAGGCAGCCAATCGACGTGTTTCTTTCATCAATATTTCTCTCTGCCTTCTCTCTTTCTAAAAAATTAATGGAAAAATATCCTTGGGTGAGGATTAACAACAACAAAAAGCCAGCTGTTCCAGGGTTACTCAGCCTTTCACACACACGCGGTCCTCTGTACTGTCCCTGCCAGGCCGCAAGTGTGGGGCGCTCCAGGGTTCGTGGAGGTAGAAATAGGAATAGGTTCAGGGGTGGTGGTGGTGCCAGTCGCTGTTCCGCTTCCCCCATGCCAGGCCCTGAACTGTAATGACGCACGTCCCCTCCCCTGTCTGCCTGCAGATGTACCACCGCATCCGCCACTCGGAGTGCATCTACCGCGTGACCATGGAGAAGCTGTCCTACCACAGCATCTGCACGGCCGAGGAGTGGCAGGGCCTCATGCGCTTCACGCTGCCCGGGCGCATCTGCAAGGAGGTGGAGCTGTGAGTCCCCCCCGCCCCGCGTACGGGCTTGGTCTGGTCCACCAGGGGGCCGTGGAGCCCGCCACAGGACTAGGGCACAGATACCGCGGTGCCATTTCTCCCTCGCGAGGGCATTCCAGGTCTCAGTACAACTTGTCCAGGTCTCATATTTAAAAAACACTGAACGCAATTTTGAAATGAGTTAACCTAAATGTTAGCTGTTCTCTTTAGTCTTTTGTACAGTTTACACTATATAATACTTAATATTTAAGTGGCATTTAATATCAGATTCTAACAGTTTTCTGTATAATTTCAAATTTACAAATTGGAAAAGCTAATGATTCAACTTTCATAATTTATTTTCCAACCTTATGCTCTGTGCTAATGTATGCAATTGCTGGTGTTAGAATCTCTGGTAATTTGTACACCCATTGTAAGTAGAAGCCAACAGTAACGGCATGGAAATTTCCCAGGAGTGACCCAAAGCTGATGGTTGCTTTATAATGGGGCATACAGTGGTCTCAATGAAATGAGGCGGCCTCACTGTCCTGGTGGCCTAGGTAACAGGTGGAAACACTGGGACAGCCCATCCCCAAAGAGCCAGCCACTTCAGCTGCAGCCAATCAGTGAGTACCTCTCTCTGCTGCAGCCAATCAGTGAGCGCCTCTCTCTGCTGCAGCCAATCAGTGAGCGCCTCTCTCTGCTGCAGCCAATCAGTGAGCACCTCTCTCTGCTGCCCCTTCTCTGTGGTCTCCCTCCCCTGGGTGCAGCTCTCCTCACTATCTTGGGGCTGGCACTGCGGGTTGAACTGATGTTTGGTCAGATCAGCTCATAAATGTCAACTATGCCTTAGTTTATCTTTTAATAGTATAGGTAGTATACATCTGTCTATAATAATAAAAGCATAACATGCTAATTAGACCGGACAGCTGGAAGAACTTCGGGACTAAGCTGTGGCTGGGAGAGCCAAGGCAGCTGTGTGGGCTGAGGCAGCTGCCTCGGCTGCCAGGGCTGAGCCCCGTGTATGAATTGTGTGCATTGGGCCTCTGGTATTTATGTAAAAGCCTAAGTGACCGTCCGACTGTCCTATTGGTAGCCATGACGTGCACTGACCGCCAGGGGAACACACTGACCAGTAGCCATGACGTGCACTGACCGCCAGGGGACACACACTGACCAGTAGCCATGACGTGCACTGACCGCCAGGGGACACACACTGACCAGTAGCCATGACGTGCACTGACCGCCAGGGGACACACACTGACCAGTAGCCACGATGTACACTGACCGCCAGGGGGCAGATGCTCAATGCAGGAACTCCCAAGCTGCAGTGACTTGGCAGTTTCGGTTCTCGGGTGACACACCCTGAGCCAGACAGGAGGGAGCCCAATTCTGGGGTGTGTCACCCAAGAATCGCCCTCTCACAATCTGAGACCTCGGGGGGATGTCAAGGAACCGCACTGTGCAGGAATCTGTGCACGGGGCCTCTAGTTGTACATTTGGTCTTCTGGTTGTTTCCTGGCAGGAGCTCCTAACACCCTGTGACGTGGGTGAAGGGGTGTCTTTCCTTATTTGTAATAAAACTCAACTGCACAGGGTTTATGCCAAGGAAGAACCCTTGGAGGGTGAGGTCTGGGTGCCAGGCACAAGCCACGTGATGAGGACTTCTGGGGGTGCAGGAGGTGGGGATGAGGTCATCATCAGAGGCCAGTGACTTTAGTCATGCCCGGGGGAAGACCTCCAGGAAAACCCTGAATAAGGGTTAGAGTTGTCCACACATGCTTCACCTCCTGGGAGGGGAGCCCGAGAGCACGGAGCCGGTGCCCCTGCCTGCAGCTGGCCTGTGCCTTCCTCCCCCCGGTCTCCTCCTGATGTGCTTCCTTCCTAGAACCCCAAGTAGTAAGCAAAGTGCTCCCCGGAGTCAAGCCTAGGCTTCGTAGCTGCTGGTCAGAAACCGGGCGCCCGGACGTGCAGTTGTTCCGCGAAGTGCGGGGCAGCCTGTGGCTGAGGACGGAGCCGGCTCTGAGCCAGTTCCAGGCGCTCAGAGGGAGCCGCTGGCACCTCACGTGGTGTCCGCAGAGGACTGGAGAGCTGCTTGGTGCAGAAAACCCACACCTTTGGTGTCGGAAATATTATGACTGGAGGATAATTTTTAAAAAATACTATATACCATATATACTCTGTTTATTTGGGTTAGATGTCAGTAAATTAGCAAATGAAAAATAGGTAAAAACTTTGGATGTGTGTTTATGAATTTTTTTTCTGTGGATTTAAATAGAAGATAGGATAATCTTCAGCTCTAAAAATTTTTATAAATTTTTTTACTCTCATCTATATGAGTTATGTCTGTGCATTTTTCATAATATAACTTTTTTACTTTTTTTATTTCTCTGATAGTAACCACAGCATCCCTTTTTTACAGACAGTTCGATAGGAAATTAAACGGTGACCATTAGGCATATGCTGCACTACGTTCCTGAGGGCGGGTGGTGTTTCCTTCTGGAACCCTGTCCGTGCAGCAGAGACGTGACTGAGGCAGGGGAGGCTGACTCCGTGTCTCATTCCTCAGGAGACAGCAGTGGGATGTAGGAGTAAACTGAGCCTCTCTGCTCTTTTCAGGTTCCACTTTGACATCAGCCCCTTTGAGGCCATGTGGCCTGGGATTTTCGTCCACATGATCCATCGCTCCTGTGGGACGTCCTGGTACGAAGGACCTGGGAACATCCTTTTCAGTCTGGAGTGACACGGCCCTCCCTCCCTCACCGGACGCCCTGCCACCTCCCGCGGGCGGGCGGGCGGGGGGCGGGCGTTATTAACACATACTCCATGTACATTTCATTTTCTAAAGATTTAACGTTAAAAGGCTAGTAGACTTGGACAGAGCGGCAGCCCTCTCATTTTTCCCGTAGCACCAGGTGGCCATCAAAACGTGGGGGAGGCCCTGAGGCTGTCTAACTGAGAGAGGCAGGAGTCCCGGCACACACCTGCACCCCGTCGGAAGTGTGCTAGGAATGTACGCGTACATCTGTACCGGCCTTCACCTTCCATCGCCACCAGTCAGGACAGGGAGAAAGGAGCGGGCGTCCCCTCCACAGCCTAGCCTGTGCCGGGCTCTCCTGGGGCTGCGGGCCGCGGGCCCTCCCGCAGGCCCAGAGGAGCGCCTGCTCTCGCACCCCCTCCGCGCACCCCTCCCTCGGAGCGGCTGGAGCCTGAGCGTCTCCAGAACCGCCGACGCGTGTGTTCCCTCCGTCCAGCGGTGACTCAGTCACTCTGTACAAAGGACGCGCACAGGTGACCACTCAGTTCTCACGGGTGTCAGAGGAGGGCTGGCCATTTGGAACTCTCACAATGGCATTCCTTTCACTTCAAGGACACTTGAAAACTCCGTGGAGAAAACACAGGTTACATGTTTTTAGAACCTTTTAGAAACTCATTTCTTTGATATTTCAGAAAGCCCTGTTTTGTCTTGTGCTTTTGATTTTAAGTGGCCTTAAAATCCACTGAGAAAGTGGTAAGCCCTTAAGTAGGTATGATACATGGTTATATAATAAAATAACACGATAACCATATTGTGTAACGAAATGCCATTTCTACCATGTACTGTGTCAGGATAGTCATGGCGGCTAATAGTTGAGGACCATTTAATTTGGATTCATTAAAAAGATGCCACTTGTGTAGAAAATTCCCATGGTATACGTATTTCTAGCTTGCGAATCTGAATATACTTTTGGGACATGATTAGTTCAGAATGCTTGTCAGCAGACGTCAGGGGCTGTCTGCTGAGCTCGGGGTCAGATGCCTGCCAGGTGAGGAGGCGATGTCGGAGTGATGGGGAGCCCAGGCGCTCAGCCCACTCCTGGAGCGCGGCGAGCACCTCAGAGAGAAGCCCGGACAGCCCTCCCTCCGCACAGGACCCCAAGCCTCCCGGTCACGCACACTCAGCACAGACGCGCGTGCGGCACAGACCGGAGGCCTCTCCGCGTCCTGACTGCCGCTCTGTCGTCTCCCACAGCTTTGACTTCGAGAAGCTGTGCCGCTTCATCATGTCCGTGAAGAAGAACTACCGGCGGGTGCCCTACCACAACTGGAAGCACGCGGTGACCGTGGCGCACTGCATGTACGCCATCCTGCAGAGCACCCTGGGGCTCTTCTCCGAGCTGGAGGTGCGCCGCGGCTCCTCCCCGGACCCGAGTTCCTGTCCCCCTCGGAGTCGGACGCGTGGGTGGCGTGGACGTGCGACAGGCTCCGGGACTCACAGGAGCACGCTGTGTAGACGGCCACACCAGGCTGGTGCCGTAGGGTTTTGAGTAGGAAGTGCAGATGCACAGACTCCCGCCTCGCTGACCGACGCCCAGGGAAGAGGGGTGTCTGCAGCCTTTGCTCCTGTCCGCTTGTGAGGGGGGAGCTGTGGCTGCCGTGGCCTCGTGCTCTGGGTACGATCCCTGCCTCAGGGCCAGAATCCCCTCTCGCAGGGAAGCGGCCCTGGGTGTGTCACTGCCTCCCCTGCCTTCCCACACGGGGCGTAGGTCCCAGGAAGGTTCCAGCTCGGAGCCGGGAGGCTCTGGGACGGCTCGTCCATTCTCTCCCCACTGTGCGCTGGGCCCACTGTGCGCTGGGGGGTTGGAGCTTAGCCCCTCTTGCAAGCATTCCAGATCTGGAGCTGCCTGATGCCGCATGCCTCCTCTCCACCTCTGCGCAGCCCTCCCGCGGTCCCCTCTCCTCTTCCCTCACCGCTGTCCTCCAGGAGACACTTAGCCACGGAGGGAAGGGAGCCCTCGTCTCTGATGACTAGGTTGCCTTGTCGCATTCCCTGGCTCATGCAGGGTACAAGGCCTATGAGGTCCTCAGCCTCCCCCCCTCCATCTCTCTGTCCTGCTCTCCCCGCTGGCCCCTGGCCCACTGGCTTCCAGGGAGGGCCCTCCTGCAGCAGGTGTCTACCCACTGCGCGCACGCCCCCCCCCCCCCCAGGCCGCCTGCCCCTCCTTGTCTTCAGGCCCTGCTCGCCTGTGCCCCTCCCTGGGCGGCAGCCTGCTCTCCTCGCAGGCTTACAGTGACTGGCCTGTAGGCACCTCACATGAGCAGCTGCTCATGAGGACAAGGCTGCCCTCCTTCCTCTTGGGGCCTTGGCTTTCTTGGGTCCCCCCGGCCCTCTTCCCAGAGCGGAGGCGGGATCCTTTGACTCAAGTTCATGAGCAGGAAAGCCCAGAGGGGTCGAAGCAGTTAGACTTGGGGTCAGAGGTTGCCGAGGGGCTGCTGGTGGTGGTGGCAGAGGCAGTGTGGCGGGAGTGACGGCCGTGGGCCTGCCTGGCCCGTGCTCGGTTTTCAACGCCTGTGCCTGTGTGGTGTTCACAGCGCAAAGGGCTGCTCATCGCGTGTCTGTGCCACGACCTGGACCACAGGGGCTTCAGCAACAGCTACCTGCAGAAGTTCGACCACCCGCTGGCCGCGCTCTACTCCACGTCCACCATGGAGCAGCACCACTTCTCCCAGACCGTGTCCATCCTGCAGGTGGGCCGGCCGCGCGCTGGGCGGCGCTCGGGCAGGGCCGGGCAGGGGGTTCGTTCCGGAGCCTGGCGCACAGCGCTAGCGACCGGGTGCGGGTCAAGTACCCTTTGTGACGGCTTGGAGCGCGCTTGAGTTGCATTTGCTGTTTCAGTCCACGCGCCTGCCCTTTGTAGTCAGACATTTCGTTACTGGGCCTCAGACACAGCAGGTCCTAAGCTGCTGCCATCTGCACACGGAGGGAAGCCCCACGGACTGAGCATCTGCGGAATGAGCACTGTGCCCTGCGTTTGTGATGGAAGATGTGGCTGAGGCAGGAGAGCATGCTCCAGCGGGCAGGGCGCTGCATCCTGGCACCCTTGGAGGCCTCTTGACACTGGGCTGGTCTCAGCTGTGGGCAGGGGCAGGTCTCAGCACCGGCAGGTGTAGCACTGGGCGGGTGTAGCACCGGGCAGGCTAGTACTGGGCAGGTGTAGCACTGGGCAGGTGGGCAGGTGTAGCACCGGGCAGGGTAGTACTGGGCGGGTGTAGCACCGGGCAGGGTAGTACTGGGCAGGTGTAGCAGTGGCACCTGGCAGGGTAGTATTGGGCAGGTGTAGCGCGGGGCAGGGTAGTATTGGGCAGGGTAGCACTGGGCAGGTCTCAGCACCAGGGGACTCCCTGGTGTGTCTTATCTTAGGATGTGGAGTACCTACAGAATCCACTCACCTGCTTCCATGGAGATAAGAATGCATGGGTTGATTACCCATTTGGGGGCTTTAGAAACATTCTTGGGTTTACAGTTCTTTACGAATTGGGATATAAACCCATTGTATTACTTCATGAGGTTTTAAGTTATTAACTAATGTGAAATTGGAGCTTTAAACATATTTTCATATCCAATAATACTTTATTTATGGGTAGAAAAATCAGAATTTCATAGGTACTCTTTTTTTTAAATTACCCTTTTAGTTAAACTTATTGGGGTGACATTGGTTAATAGAATTACAGGTTTCAAGTGAACAATTCTGTGCCACATCATCTGTATATTACCCTGTGTGCCCACCACCCAGAGTCATTTCCCTTCCATCCCCATATATTTGAGCCCCTTTACCCTTTACTGCCTACCCCTTCCCTCTGGGAGCCCCTCCGTCACGTGTTTGCCCCCCCCCATACACGCACACGCACACACACACACACACGCACACACCTCGTGGTTTGTGTGCCGATGCCATTGCCTGTGCCTGAGTTTTGTCAGCTTATTTGTCTTGTTGCTCACTTATGCTTTTCAGTGTATCTCCCAAAGAGGAAGATCTTATGGCTCTTCAGTGTTTGTCTGACTTAGTTCGCTTAGCATGATGGGGATTCGTCACAAACGCAGTATCTCGTCTTCCCTTATGGCTGAGCAGCATCCCATTGTGTGTACGTGCCACACCGTTAGCCAGGCATCTAGTGAAGGCCGCTATAGCTGTTTATCTGGTGTGTTTGGTTGTATATATCCCCTTTATTTTCCTGTGTTTGTAGAAAAACATTGAAGATATATTTATTCTAGAGTCTCTTGAGGGGAAGGGGGCATTTTTGTTTATTTGTTCACTTCCTGTACTCATAAAATGAAAGGAGGCAGCAGAGGGGTCCCCGTTACCGCTTTTCATTCTGAAAGCCCTGTCCGGAACTCTTTCTCCTTCAGCATTGAGAGGGAGTAAAAGAAGTAGCTGGCAGAATATGCAGACCTCTGAAATGGGTCCTCATTTGTCTTAGACCAGGGACATTTAGAATGGGATGAAAACGTGACACACTAACATAGCTGCAATGGTTGTAGCTACAAGTGAAAACACGTGCAGATCAGGTAATGGTCAGACTCTGATGACTGGTAACGAAATCATTAAACCCAAGTGATAATTAATGCATTTTAATTATCTCAGCCTCTTCTGTCCCTTTTTATCTTAATTACAAATAAAGACTTAACGTTGTGAGAGGGCAGGTTATTGTGGGAAGTGTTAGAAGATTCCCGCGAGGAAGAAGACTGCTGGGCAGTAGCGGCCAGACGACGACTGTCCGGGCCGGGCCGGTGGGAGGGGCCGCCGGGGGCAGAGAGAGGGCCACGCGGTCCGTGGGCGAGCTCTCCTGCGGGGCTGTGGGCCTGCCGGATGTAGTTTGAGCTTGTGGGACGTGCTCTTCTTGGATAAAGCCAAGGAGGCTGGTACTCGTTAGGCTGGAGTGGACAAGGATATTGATGACTTTTAAGCCCATTGATTTTCAGTACAGACGAGGACTTAACATAAAATAAAGAAGTAATATAAATAAAAATTACTACTATTTCAATTTAAGAAGAAATACTTAGATATTTTACACTTTTCAGTCCTTTAATAACTTATGAGAAATATCCAAAAACTAGGTGTATCATTAAATCATTGGAGTTTGGAGATAGCAAATGATGTCACTGTAGTTTCACAGTTCATTTAAGTGATAGTTTCATGGTTACAGCTTAAAGGGAAACCAAAACCTTTATTCCATTCGTTGTTTCAGTGCCACTGGCTGATGATACAGGCTGTGGCTGAAGGAGGGTGACAGCTGTCCTATGGGAAATACAGTGATTAGCAAAGAGCGCAGGAATGAGCTCTGTGACGTGACCCTGCTCACCGGAGGCACGGGACACGCCGCAGTGCGAGCAGGTGCCTGTCACTCTGCTTGCCTCCACAGCTGGAGGGGCACAACATCTTCTCCGCCATGAGCTCCAGCGAGTACGAGCAGGTGCTCGAGATCATCCGCAAAGCCATCCTCGCCACGGACCTCGCCCTCTACTTCGGCAACAGGAAGCAGCTGGAGGAGATGCACCAGATGGGCTCGCTGAACCTCAACAACCAGTCCCACAGGTGCCTGTCCTGTGCAGCGTGTGGGAGCCCCGGAGAGCGTGGTGCTCTGTCACCGGTCCTTTCAAATGTCCTGTCATTCATCCCAGTCAAGGTTTTATTTTATACTAGAGGCCCGGTGCATGAAAAGTCACGCACTGGAGTGGGGGTCCCTCAGCCCGGCCTGCCCCCTCTCGCAGTCCGGGAGCCCTCAGGGTTGGGAGGTGATCCGGTGATCAGGGGAAGGCAATGCTCCTATCACACCTCTGCTGCTGTCACTGCTGGCAGCGCAAGCCACGCCAGCGCCGATTACCTGGGCTCAGGCGGCCCTGGGCGGCGGGGGGTTGAGGGACTGGGGGACTCAAGAGGCAGGTGCAGGAGCAGCCAGACCTGCCTAGGGCGGGCCTGGCCATGCCACGTGCCTGCTACCCCGTCAGGGCTGAGGGGACTGGGCGTGGCTGTCTTGTGGCTGTGGGTGCTGCCACGTTTGAGGGTGTGACAGACAATTAGCATATTTCCTCCTTATTGGCTGTGGGCACCACCAGCTTTGTGAGGGCATGATGGTCAATTAGCATATTAGATAGGATACTCGAGGCTTTGTGCATGAAATTTGTGCACTGGCAGGGCCCCTAGCGGGTGCCGCTGCCAGCTGGGCTTTCCTCTCTTCCCCCAGCCAGCCCTGCCCCCTGGCGAAATCACGGTCTAGAGGATAATTTGCATACTACACTTTCATTATATAGGATTGAGGTTCCTTTTTGGCTCATTTTTATAGCTTCTGTATCTCTTGTGAACGTTCCAATTTCTTCACCCATTGTAGCCAAATACATATTTCCCTGGAGGTTCCCTAACACATTTTTCAGTTACATTAAGTCCTGCCTTGTGAACAGAGTGGCAGTGCCTCCCAGGTGTGCTGTCCAGAGGGCTGGAGCCGTCAAGGCAGTTCTGACAAAGCAAAAGCCAAGTTTGCAGACCTTGTCCCGACGTGAGGCTTCCTGTAGAGTAACAGCCGTCAGACGGTGTGCCGGTGTTTGTGGGGACAGAGGCTCACGCTAGACTCACGGTTGTTCTAGGAAGTGGCTGCGGGCTGGGGTCCTGATTCCCAGAACGTTACCATGGGCGATAGGACTTTTAAGAAGTTAAGGTAAAACGAGGCCGCATAGGTAAGCCTTGCCCCACGTGAGTGGTGCTGACCGCCCTGTCCTCTGTTCTAGAGACCGCGTCATCGGCTTGATGATGACTGCCTGTGACCTTTGTTCTGTGACCAAGCTGTGGTCTGTGACAAAGTTGACGGCCAACGACATTTATGCAGAGTTCTGGGCTGAGGTAGGTCGCCGGTTTTCATGTGACTCCATAATGGGGAGAAACTGGAAGCTAAGAGAAAGTAAGCATGCGGGTGACGGAGGAGCACCGCGTTAGCTGCTCGCGTTGCAGGTTATTCCAGAAGGCTGCAGTCGGTCACACACCGACAGATGGGCTCAGCGTGGCGCAGGTGTGTGCAGAGGTTGCTGCGTCTGACGAGTGTGGTCAGCTCTGATCCACCAGGAAGGGGCTGCTTCTGGAGAGCGCCAGTCTTCCTCCTGGAGCAGTGGGTGCCTCTCTCAGGAGCAAGCACGCTCACTCTGTGGGCAGGCCTGCCCAGGCACCAGGCGACCGCAATCGTGGGCAGTGCAGTCAGAAACGTGAGGGGGTCGCGCTGACCCACGCGCCTGGGGGCTGTCCATGCACCTGTCCAAAGTGCGTGCACAGCACTCCAGGCCTGGGGGCCAGCATGGGAGGCACTTGGTTTGTGAACACCTGTCCTGCCTGAGGTCAGAAATGTGTGTTTTCCTCCTGAGTTTTCCTTCTGAGTTGTCCCGGGTGAGGAGATGCCGTCTCTTGTTCCCCTGGCTCCACAAGGTTCCTCCCGCTTGGGCTGTCTGACAACAGGCGAGTGGCATCCTGATGACAGGCTGCTCGGCCCGAGCTGCCAGCACGGCCGCCTGCACTGAGCCCCTGGCCGCGGCGTCTGGACGGAGCTCCGCGCCCGGCCCGCTCCCTGCTCAGCACGGGACACCGTGGGAAACACAGGGAAGGGCTTGGAGTTGCTCCACGTTTCTCTTCACTCGGGGCTCCGTCTCCTCTTATGGAAAGCCTGCCTCCTGCAGGGGGAGCAGGCGGCTGGGCTCTGGGCAGCGAGTGCAGAGGGACCGCAGGAGAGAGACCCACAGCCCACTGCGTGGGCTTTGTCCTCAGTCACCACAGCGGGTTCCCTGTGGGGCGTGAGCGACTGGAGGGCAGAGCCCTGAGACCGCACCCCTCTAGTGAGAAAGCATGACTGACCCGCTCCTTTCAGGGCGACGAGATGAAGAAGCTGGGGATACAGCCCATCCCCATGATGGACCGGGACAAGAGGGATGAGGTCCCACAAGGCCAGGTATGATGCCGTGACGTCCGGGAGTGTGAGGTGGTCGTGCCGTCGGACACGGACAAAGCACACGCTGTCTGTGTTCCGTGTGCACGGCGGCTCCTGCCCGTCTGGCAGCTCATGGAGGAGCTTTAGTGCTTTATCCGAGAGCGGCTGACAAGAGTCGCCTCTGCCCTGACTCCCTGCCCCGAGCTGAGCCTGGTGGCCCAGAGCTCAGGCGCTCCCAGCAGTGGGCGCTGCCCAGTCTGCATTGCCAGGCCGGTGCTTCCATCCTCTCCAGTTCCCAGGCCTCCTGCGCCCTTGGAGGCTGCGGGCAGGGCAGCGTGTGGACGAGCTGAGGGCTAGGGTGGTCTTGTTCAGAGGGCAGACCCTGAGCCACGTGAGCTCCTTGGGGAGACCCGAGTCCACGCCCACCTCACCGCAGCCCTTCCCGCAGACGCTGTGCCATGAACAGACCCTTCTCTCCTGACTGAGATACAGGAGCCGGAGGAGTGTATGGTTAATATGTTTTAACACAGAGAAAATGTTTTGTCTTTGAATAAACAGATACTTTTTTGGAGGTTAGCATTATAGATTTTGATTAGGCCCATTTTTTTGTAACAAATAATGCATAGACTTTTAGTACATTGGAGTTTTATCTTGCCATAAATTGACAACCATTCCCTGGCCAGGGAACATGCATAAAATACTTAACTTACACTAACTTCTTTTTATGCCTTAAGAATTCTTGTGCCTTGTTAACTTCCCATGGGCACATGGGTGGTGTAATGACTTTTTAATTCTCCATCTAATGCCACAATTAGGAAGTTAGTTATGGAATTCAGGGTAGAAATAATTTCAGAAAATTTACAGGATGATGGTATTTTTAAAGTATATATATATATATATATATATATATATATATATATTTAAAAATATATTTTTACTGATATTTTACAGAGAGGAAGGGAGAGAGATAGAGAGCCAGAAACGTCGATGAGAGAGAGACATCGACCAGCTGCCTCTTGCACACCCCCCACCGGGGATGTGCCCACAACCAATGTACATGCCCTTGACCGGAATCGAACCCGGGACCTTTCAGTCCGCAGGCCGACGCTCTACCGCTGAGCCAAACCGGTTTCGGCTTAAAGTATATATTTTTATTGATTTCAGAAAGGAAGGGAGAGAGAGAGAAATATCAATGATGAGAGAGAATCATTGATTGGCTGCCTCCTGCACGCCCCACACTGGGATCCAGACCACAACCTGGGAATATGCCCTGACTGGGAATCGAACCTTGACCTCCTGGTTCATAGTTCGGCGCTCAACCCCTGAGCCGCGCCGGCGGGTTCCAGGATGATAGTTTTGACGAAGTTCTCTAGTTGCTGTGCGTGGAGGGCGCCGGCCCAGCAGGAGTTGCAGGCTCCTGCGTCCCCACGGCTCTGGGAGCAGCAGCCCGTCGCTTCCGGCTCCGAGGGCGGCTCCCTCACTCTGCTCGATGCGCCGCACGCCTAGCACGCGTGTGCCACGGGCACTTGAGTTGAGCGGCTCTTCCCTGTGAGCCGGTCTCTGCAGCCTGATGCGTGAGCCTCCCACGCAAGGCCCATGGGAAAGGCTCCTCATCCCAAGATTGTGCCACTCATGCCACGGGGTCTTTCCACGCATTGTCTCATCCTGTCCACGTGTGGGAGTTGGTTTCAGGAGGGACCTGACGATGTTTCTTTGTGGAGAGCTGAGCGGTCATCCCGGCAGCACGCACAGGGCAGCTGGCCGTGTCGCCAAGGCTGGGCTGGCTCTCGTGTTCCTGAAGTAAGAGGAATTGGATGTTTCCAAACGCCACAGGCTCCTTCCAGGGCGAGAGTGTTTTAGATACAGCACTCTGTGGTCACCTGACCAACTGCACGGCTTCTGAATGGCGACGGCCGGCAGTGCTCCTCTGCTGCGGGACGGCATGCCGCCTCCGCCCTCGGCACGTACCGGGCTAGGGCTCCACGCTCAGGAGGCGGGTCTCCGCCTCGCCGCCGTGGAGGTGCAGATGCACGCTAGTAAGGGGGGTGAGGCCAGACTCCGGCAGGAGCACGCGCAAGGACCAGCTGCTCCGAACTTCTCTCCGAGGGCACATCCCATAGGAGGCCAAGGCTGCTTTCTTGAAAGACATTGGGAAGCCAGGGGAAACGGCGGGGTTTGGCGAGTTGAGGGAGCTGAGATCCAGTCTCTGGGATTTGTGGTGGGTCAGGAAGGGGTGGGGGGCTGAGTGTAACATCAGGAGAGAACTAGGCACCAGAGCTGGGGTGGGGCTGAGAGGCAGGTGCTGGACCTGGCCAGCCCTGGGGGACTTTCCATGTGACCAGAGGTAAGCACAGTTCTTCATCCAAAGCAAGCCCCACAGCAGGCGGCGCTGGGCACAGTGACGGAGGTGCATTCGGCTTCCTCGTGCTTCCCCTTGAGGAGCCGCGTGGTCCCTGTGGCCGGCAGGCTTAGGGACAGGCTCCCCGGGGGACCCGTGCTGCGGGGTGGCTAACGTGCGTGTGTTTCTTCCCGGTGGCTCCACGGCAGCTCGGCTTCTACAACGCGGTGGCCATCCCCTGCTACACCACCCTCACCCGGATCTTCCCGCCCACGGAGCCGCTCCTCAAAGCCTGCAAGTACGTACAGCCCCGGGAGAGGCTCTTCCTGTGACAGGGTCCCCGCCCGCCCGCCCCCTCCTCTGACCCCCACCAGCAAGTGTGTCCGCCCCTCCTTCCATCCAGGACCCAGCCCTGCGCTGGCGTGTCCATCCTGGACCCAGCCTCTGGTTCTGCTTTGTTCACCAGCTTATTCTGTTCGTCAGACACCACACCGAAGTGAGATGGTGTGACACTTGTCTTCTCTGCCTGGCATAGTCGCTCAGGCCCCTCTGTGCTGCTCAGAGGGTCGGAGAGCCTTTTTCACAGCTGCGGAGTGCTCCCCGTGAAAAGGCGCCGCACGGTCCCCAGCACGTCACCCGGCGGCACTTCCCCTCTTCGCCCCCCCGCTAACTGGGTGGCAGGCTCTGTCCTGAGCCTCGCTGACCTGCCCTGGCCATCTGGGCCCCGGGCCCCTCCCCGAGGCTTAGGAGGCTTCGGCTCTCCTGGGGACCCTGAGCCGTGGTGTCCAGCCAGGGAGGCCAGTGGGAGCCTGCTTGGCCTAGCAAGCGAGTTGCCATCAGTCAGAGCAGCACCAAAGCCCTGGTGCGGAGCCGAGCCGCCGGAGGGTGGGGTCCGCGCGGAGGACCCAGGAAACAGTGTCTGGTCGTCGTCCTAGGAACAACCTTGTCCAGTGGGAGAAGGTGACCCGAGGGGAGGAGACCACATCCTGGATCTCGTCCCCCCCGGCGGCCCCAGGCACCTCGGAGAAGCCAGCCGTGAAGACGGAGGACTGATGGCCCGGAGCTGCCCCACCCACAGACGCTCGTCCTGCTCTGTGACTTCTCGTGGGGGAATCGGCACCTGGCGGCCGGGACGCCAGCCTGGTGCAGAGGTTCCATCACGTGACTCCGCCCCCAGCTGACACCTGCCAGGCTCCCCTCGCATCGCGGCAGCGACCTGCGGGACGGGCCAGCGAGCCAACGCTGCTGACGCCTTACTGGGGACGACAGACGCTCTTCACAAAGGGTGCTTGCCACCGTCTTTCTAGTGAGGGTTGGAAACGGTACTATTATGGCAGTGTACTTTGGCTCTCGCCGTCGCTTCGATGTTGTTGGCTATAAATAGGAGTTTTATGCATTCGATTGTGGGTGTTGATGTATGCCGCCTGTGATGGGCGTGCAGCAGGCCCGCAGGACTGAGGCCCCCAGGGTCCCTCGGACCTGTCCTCGGCGAGGGAGGAGTGGGCTCTGCTTGTGCCAAGGGCTCCCTCCGGTGGCAGAGGCAGCCCTCTCCTGGGCAGGAGGCCCTGCATGGGGGGTGATGGCGTCGTGACGGCCCTGGCAGAGAACACAATAAAACAAGGCGCGGGCTTCTTTGTAGCCGACAGGCTTTGTGGTATAAAATGTCGAGTTCTGAATGATGATTATTTATAGTTTCACTTTGTGCTGTGGCAGAAGTTTAGGCCCACATTCACATTGAAAGGCTGCTTCCTCAAATTACTTCATTACCACTGATTTCTCCCCAGGCCAAGTTAAACCTAGACCTTATCTTCTCTACATTCCCTCCCGCCTGCCGCCCTCGTCCGGCCCGAGCTGCGTGTCGGGACGGGGAGTAGCCAGAGCAAGGGCTGGAGTGGATTTCTCTTTAAAAATACATTTTTACTGATTTCAGAGAGGAAAGGAGAGGGGGAGAGAGAGAGAAACATCAACGAGGAGAGAGAATCACTGGTCTGCTGCCTCCTGCATGCCTGTTGAGAATCGAGCCTGTAACCTGGGTACTTGCCCTCCATAGGATGGAGCCGTGACTCCTGCCCAGTGGTCGACACTCGGCCACTGAGGCGCCTGGCCAGGCTGGAGCTGACTCCGGTCTTCTCTGCCCGACGCCCAAACCCACAGAGCCCTGCGGTGTGAGCTCCTTCCGCATAAGCTCTGGCGGACTCCCATCATGCCACAGCGTAAATGTTGGTGAAAAATACACAAAAGTAACAGCCTGGGCCCCTGCAGAATGCCGAGCCGAGCAGTGTACCTCCGGGGCACGGGATGCTGCCGTGGCTTCTAGCGCACAGTGTGACAGGGGTCCACACTGTTACTGTCACACTGGAGGCCACAGTGTGACAGGCCGGTCCATGCCAATAGCGAGCCCACTGGTCCCGGGCAGGAAGCCGGAATGAGGCCGTTCCTGACGTCAATTTTTAAAATGTTCGTCTACATACGTCGTACAGTGCACACGGTGGTCCATAGGAGCTTGGTTCTTGCGAAGATAAGTCAGTTGTTTCTACAGCAGGTTTATTTACATGGGGCAGAGAGCTGTGCATAAACATGGTTCTTTAAAATTAACACTATGTGTTCAATTTCCTCACGGGGCAGGGGAGTCTGGATGTGGACGCCTCCCCTCCTCGGAGCCGCATCTGCTGTTGTAATTATACAATATGAGGTCGGCGGAACAGCTGGAGAGAGAAATGCCCCTCTGACTAGATACACAGATGTATGTAGCTTTACATTCATGTACATTTGTAGATACACACTTGTATGTAGACACGTGTGAGAGTGAGAGAGAAGCAAACACACGAAAAATAAAAAAACAGCCACATTCTTTAAAGACTGGTTTTCCTCGTTGAAACTGTTGAAACTGTTGTTTGCTAAGAGCTGATTGGAGCGGCTGTGCCTGTGTGTGTGCTCAGGGAAGTGAACGGAGCCGCGGCTCGTGGTTTCTGGCCTCCACGTCCGAGCCTCCCCCACGGGATCCACCTGCAGCCACCGAAGTGGCTTTGTCGTCGATGAGCTTGGAGACCCAGTTGCACCGGCGGCGGGCGGAGGGGTGGTTATCACTGCAGGTTGCTGTCTGATCCGATGGTGGGAGGGCGGCACGGGCTCTGCTTTCACGGGTCCGGGCTGGCGTGCTGATAGGCTGATAGGAGCTTCCTGGCATCTGGCCACAGCAGGTGTACCGTGTGCTCTCCACTTCCCCAAAGGAATGCGTGTGGGTTTATGGGTGAAGCTGCTGTGAACGGTTGTCGGGGTAGAATCGAGGTGTGAGCGCCGGCTGTGTTCTAAAGGGTCGAGTGACGCTGCTTCCCCCAGGTGAGCCTGCTTAGGGTCAGAGATTTGCCGAGAGTGCGAGGTTCCAGCGTGTGGTCACAGGCAGTTAACAGTCCATGTTGGAAAAGAAACATACAGTTGGGAGCATTTTTTCTATGTTGGCAGATCTACAGGGTGCCCCGGAACAACGTCTGTACACACTGAGTGATTATGAAGGCAGCATTTATTAAAATCCATGTCATTTTCAAAATCCAGCGACCAGCTGTTAAAGTGTAGGTACTTTTTTTTGGGGGGGGGTCACCCTGTATTTAGCAGACAACCTTGAGAGTTCTGTTCTCGCCTTTTCCCCAAATCCTCTTTTGAAAGGGAAGATGGTTTTCGCCACTGGAAGTTCTGACGAGTTTCTCGTTAAGGGGGCATTTGGTCTGGGCCCAGTGCCCCCGTCGGTGGGAGTCTGGTGATGCCGTGAGGAGAGGGAGGCTGCCCGAGGCGCGGTGGCGGCGTGCTGAGGCGCAGCAGTCCGATGCCACCGCCGCCACCCTCCCGCGGGATGTGTGCGGACGGAAGCCTTGTGGGAAGTGCGCAGCCTGGAGCGTGGACCCGGGCTGTGGTCCGCTCTAGAAATGCCAGCCCTTCAGTGCTCAGTGGTGGACAGTGGCTCGTGGATTTGGGAACTTCAGAGACATACATTGGCTTCAGAAAGGAATTCTCAAAAATGGGCCATTTCCCGCCGGTCATCTCTAAGGAGCCGGCGAGGAACCTTGTTCTCTCCCTCCAGACCCTTCCCCCGCAGAGCGCCGGTGCGGGGACCTCGGCCCCGGCGCCGTGTGGGTTTCCTCCTGCATGCTTCTCGGGGCTTTCTGATCGTGTGCAGCCGACCTCTGAACCCTGCTTTCTGGGCACGCTCCTGTGCACAGGACCTGTGGCGACATCAGTCCTTACAGCCGCCTGGATACTTTCAATGTGCTCAGTTTTGAGTATTATCTTCTAGTCTCTGAACTCAGAATTAACGTTTGAGCTTTCAATAGGACTGAATCATTCACCATGCCTCGGTCCCTACCATTTTTTTAATACTGCATTTTTTCTTTTACCTGCGTATACTTACTTTGCTTTCCTCAACTGCAATTGGAGACATGTAAAGGGGCACATCCAAGGCTAACCTCACTGCATTGAGTGACTAGAACCGTCCCCGCCTCGCCGATTCTGCCTTTTGGTCGATTTTATTTGCATACCCCCTGGCGACTGCCGCCAGGGAGCTGTGCACCCCGTTTGGGCCCCCAGCTGTGGCTGGGGGTGGTGTGCGATGTGATTTTGGGGGGCTCCAGGCACACATGCATGATGTGGGTTTTGAAAAGCTCATCTTCACATATTTCCAACGTGCGTTCTACTCTCCGCTGAGTGAGCGTTTAATTCTTTAAAGACATTAGTTTAGTCGCATGAGTGTATGCCTTCTGCTGTGAGAATCCGTCTGACTTTCCAGTCTCTGTACAGTGTGTCTGGGCCGGGCAGTGCCGGTCCCTCCCCCGTGCCTGCCGCCTGTTCCAGGTTCGCGCTGCCTAAACCTGTCCGGATCCACGTTTCCCGTTTGCTTTCAAGTTTGAGTTCGCGATGCTCAGTCCAGCACACTTCTCCTTCCTTTCGCAGCGGGACATTTGGTTGTGTGAAGCATTTCTGTGATGATAAAAATGGCGGAAAGGAAAGACAGACGTTCCCGTGCTGCTCTGGGTTAAGTTGTTAGAAGATGGACCCAAGAGAGACGGGGGTTTCCAGAGAAGCACGCTCGCAGCCCCGCAGCCTTGCCCTCCCCGGGCACGCAGCCCCCCGGCACCGCCAGCGCGCTTCGCTGCCGGGGGCGGGACTGGCGGCCGGCGCGGGCGGCGCTCCCTCCGACAGGTCAGGCCGCCCGGGGCTCGGCCGCAGAGACTCCGGATCCAGCGGCGGAGCAGAGCGGTCGGTTTGCAGCTGATGTGAGTGAGGGGCTGTGTTTGCAGAAGTTTAAGTGGACAGTTCTCTGTTTTAAGGGTGTGTTCTCCGGTGCCCCAGCCCGCTGACAGGGCCGCGCCGAGACCTCTGCCACCTCTCAGCCTGCGGGCGGCATGTGGGGGTTACTCCCCCCGTGACCGCTGCACGTGGCGTTCTGTGGGCACGTTTTGGAGGCGTTGCCACACCAGCCCCCTGAACTCGTTGCCAGGAATGCGTTGCCCCAAACACTGTGAACGGTTGCCACCGTTTGAAGAAGTGCCACGTTTTGGATCTTTCTGAGGAGAACAGGTGACTTTCTTTACAAGGCCGAGGCCCCCACCTCGCTGGGCGGCTGTGCGACCCTCCTGCGGACCACACCCCGGAGCCAGGCCCGCCTCCCGCAGGCGTCCGTGCCGAGGGGGGCCGTCTCCGGAGTGAGGAGGAGGGGTGTCAGGTGGACCGTGTCAGCTGCGAGCCGAGTGAATCCCGTCGTCATCTGTACGGCCGCGGAGGTCTGTGTAAAACGCGCACGGGCAGGGACTGGTGACACGCTGTGCACGTGTGTATCTTCTTTCGTGCCCACTTGCCGTCTTTGTATGTAAGAGAACCCACTCCTGCCACGTGTGCACGGTGAACAGCAGCCGTTGATATAACCCGAGGCGAGTTGTACGTACACTTGGCGTCCCGGCCGCTGGCACGCGCATCCATGTGGTGCCACCGCAGAACCCCGCTCCGTTCCACAGCACACGCTTCGGGGGGGCAGCGAGCAGTCCTTTGTCGATATGTAACTATACATATGAAGTATATATATGTGTATATATATGTATGATACCTGAACTATATTCAGAGCTGTTCATAATTTTAACGGGTACCCTTCGGTGTGAATAATTGAATACAGTTTTTAAGCACCTCCTCTACCTGTGCTGTCATTTGTGGGGGTGTGAGCGGCCTGGCGTGGGTGCGGAGAGGTGCCTGCGGGGACGCCGGGGTGTGTGTGTGCGTGTGCATGTGTGTGCGTGTGGCCTGCGCGGGGAGGTGGGCGGACCTCCACGTGGGAGGCTCGCGAATGGCCAGGCGGCGGGGAGCAGGGGCTTGTGTTTCCCTCCAGCGCTGGTCCCAGGAAACCCTGGGGGCCACGTGACCTTAGCTTTTAGTTAACGGAGATTGGAGACCACGCACCTCCCCTCACCGGCCCAGGCTTAGCCCCCAGGCAGCGGCATTGTCCTGTCAACTTCCTGCTGGCGGCTGTGCCCCTCATGCTGTTGGCGCCGGAGAGCTGCGAGCCCTGTGCGCCCTGGGGGGGGGGGGGCGGCGCTTGGCCTGTACGCTGGCACGGAGAGCATGTGACCTCGCCCACAAGCGTGCCAGAAGAGGCAGGTGCCGCAGCCTCCCCAGCGCGCCTGGCACAGCCCGGGACAGCCTCCCTCCCTGAGCGGACCCTGCCCGTGGCGGTGCCCCCCGGGGCCCTCTGCGGGGACGTGCAGCCTCAGTTGCTGTGGAGTGAGTAACAGTTGGCGGACACTCGGGGACCTCCCGGCTCCCTCCTCAGCTGCAGGAGGCCGGTGGGTGCCCCGAGCTGTCCGTGTCCTCCCCGAATGGCCACGCCGTGCTCCGAGCCCCGCCTGCTGAGCTGCTTCCCAGAGGAGACGTGGGCAGCCCGGGAAGAGCATGTCCTGCCTCTCCCCCGCCCCCCAAAGCTGGTCTCGGCGGCCCCCTCCTCCCCAGCGGGAGGTCCGGGGCCCCGGCTGGGGCTGCGCACTGGGAACGACCAGCAAAGACCACCCTTTGGAGCCGAGTTAGAAAGCGCCCGGCCCCATTCCGGCGCGGCTCGGGCTGAGCATCGACCTCGGACCCAGGAGGTCACAGTTCAGCTCCCGGTCAGGGCACAGGCCCGGGTTGCAGGCTGATCCCCAGTGTGGGGCGGGCAGGAGGCAGCCAATCCGTGATTCTCTCCTCATTGATGTTTCTCTTTCTCCCTCTCCAGTCTGCTCTGAAATCAGTAAAAATAGATTTTAAAAAAGAAAGTGCCAGGGAACTTGGATATTTTCTCACCTTACGAAGAGTGCGCTCTTAAATAGGCAAGCAGACCCAGAGCTTCGGGAGGGGAGGGAGGCAGAGGCCCTAGAGGGAGGGTCCCAGGGAGGGTCCCTGAGGGCTATGTGGCCCGGTTGCAGAGGACCTGGAGGGGGAGGGGCTTGGAATGTTTGGCATCTCCTCGGTAACCAGCCCAGCCCAGCCCAGCCGGAGCCTGTGGGGAGAGGATGGCGAAGGACTGGGATTCTGAGTGTGAGTGCAATGAGCGCTTCTGCTGTTGGGGGCGGTGGTGTGTCCGAAGTAGGGTTGCCGGGAGGCGGTGTCTCTGAGCCCCGTGTGGGAAATGACCCTCCTGGGGGCTGCAGCTCAGCTCGGGGGCCCAGGGTTTGGGAGTGGGTCTGCGGGTGAGCTGCCAACACAGAAAACCTACCAACAACACGCAGAGGAGAGCGGTTCGATGTGTGTGTGTGTGTGTGTGTGTGTGTGTGTGTATGAGTGTGTGTGTGTATATGAATGTGTGTGAATGTATGAGTGTGTGTGAGTGTGTATATGAGTATGTGTGTGTGTGTATGTGTGTGTGTATATGAGTGTGTGAGTGTGAGAGTATGTGTGTGTGTGTGAGAGTGTGTGAGTGTGTGTATGAGAGAGTGTGTGTGTATATGAGTGTGTGTGTGTGAGTGTATGAGTGTGTGTGAGTGTGAGAGAGTGTGTGTGAGTGTGTATATGAGTGTGTGTGTGCATGTGTGTGTGTCTCCTTGGAAGGCGGGGCGTGGGAGGTTTGGGAAGGGCCCTGCTGGCTCTGAGGTGGAGGGGCCGTGAGTCTGGAGGAGGGGTTCCCCCGAGGAGCTCAGTCACCCCACCAACAGCGGGCGTGGGTGTGGGCGACCGCTCCTACAGCAGCGGGCGTGGGCGATGCCAGCCCAGGCAGCCCGGAAGCCACGGTCCGGTCCCCAAACCTGCCAGCACCGCCAGGCCCCCCTCCACCTCATGCCGCCCGAGCTGAGAGCCAGCCCAGCCCCCAGGCTGCGGCCGTGACCGCATCTGCAGCGGCTGCCGTGCTCGGGGCTGTGTGTGGGGTCGCTTGTCAGACGGCGGGGCGCTGTCACCCCTCACCCCTTCGGAGCCTCGCTCCCATGCTGAGGAGAAGCCGTGTCCTGCCTCCGGGCCTGGCAGGCGGGCTCGGTGCTGTCCTTGCGCCGAGCGCTGCTCCGGGCTCGGGGCGCTGGCCCGGGCGGCGCCGGCATGAGCCTCTCCCCGCGCAGCGGGCCTGCCATGGCGGCGCCAAAGGGCCACCGGCATGGACGGGCTGTGGAGCCTCGGGAGCTTCCTGCAGAGGCTGGAGGAAGGCTACCACCAGGACATCTGCCTCTACACCTCCGGGCACCTGAACCACGACAACCTCTACCAGCCCCCCGAGAAGACGCTGCATCACTGGCGCAACGGGCACCGGCCCGCCGTGCGGAGGCGCGTGGCCAGCCCGCGCGGGAAGGCGGCGGCCATGAAGGACGCGCTGGCCCACTTCGCCCTCCACACGGCGCTGAGCCCCAGCGAGGCCCCGGGCACCCCGCTCTTCCAGTACCTGCACCCCGAGGGCGGCGTCTCGCACCCCTCCGAGGAGGACGTGGGCCCGCAGCGCCCGAAGGAGGAGCTCCCGTGGCCGAAGGTGCAGGTGCTGAGGGCCAAGGCCGCGCGGGCCAGCCGGCAGTGCGTGCTCTCGCCCCCGGGCCGGGACCGGTACCACCGCGTCTCCACCTACCTGGCCGGCCTGACGCGGGCCGACCGGTACGCCAAGTTCCTGCTCTTCCAGCGGCACGTGCTGGGCACGCAGGACCTCCGGGAGAACGACTTCAGGGGGGCCCAGGCCGCGCTGCGCCACGAGAGGAAGTTGGAGCAGGTAAGGGGGCTGGATGCACCCTCCCAGGCCTCCGGGCATCCCCCGGCAGCGTGTGACAGCTGCCTGTTCCGGGAGCATCGGGGTGTAGAGGGTGACTGACAGGCAGGGGAGAGGGTGAGTGACAGGCGGGGTGTAGAGGGTGACTGACAGGCAGGGGAGAGGGTGAGTGACAGGCGGGGGGAGAGGGTGAGTGACAGGCAGGGGAGAGGGTGAGTGACAGGCAGGGGCAGAGGGTGAGTGACAGGCAGGGGCAGAGGGTGAGTGACAGGCGGGGGGAGAGGGTGAGTGACAGGCAGGGGAGAGGGTGAGTGACAGGCAGGGGCAGAGGGTGAGTGACAGGCAGGGGCAGAGGGTGAGTGACAGGCAGGGGCAGAGGGTGAGTGACAGGCGGGGGCAGAGGGTGAGTGACAGGCAGGGGCAGAGGGTGAGTGACAGGCGGGGGGAGAGGGTGAGTGACAGGCGGGGGAGAGGGTGAGTGACAGGCGGGGGGAGAGGGTGAGTGACAGGCGGGGGAGAGGGTGAGTGACAGGCGGGGGGAGAGGGTGAGTGACAGGCGGGGCAGAGGGTGAGTGACAGGCGGGGGAGAGGGTGAGTGACAGGCAGGGGCAGAGGGTGAGTGACAGGCGGGGGCAGAGGGTGAGTGACAGGCGGGGGCAGAGGGTGAGTGACAGGCGGGGGGAGAGGGTGAGTGACAGGCGGGGGAGAGGGTGAGTGACAGGCGGGGGGAGAGGGTGAGTGACAGGCAGGGGCAGAGGGTGAGTGACAGGCGGGGGAGAGGGTGAGTGACAGGCAGGGGCAGAGGGTGAGTGACAGGCAGGGGCAGAGGGTGAGTGACAGGCAGGGGCAGAGGGTGAGTGACAGGCGGGGGGAGAGGGTGAGTGACAGGCGGGGGGAGAGGGTGAGTGACAGGCGGGGGAGAGGGTGAGTGACAGGCGGGGGGAGAGGGTGGCTGACAGGCAGGGGAGAGGGTGAGTGACAGGCAGGGGAGAGGGTGGCTGACAGGCGGGGGAGAGGGTGAGTGACAGGCGGGGGGAGAGGGTGAGTGACAGGCAGGGGCAGAGGGTGAGTGACAGGCGGGGGAGAGGGTGAGTGACAGGCAGGGGCAGAGGGTGAGTGACAGGCAGGGGCAGAGGGTGAGTGACAGGCGGGGGCAGAGGGTGAGTGACAGGCGGGGGAGAGGGTGAGTGACAGGCAGGGGCAGAGGGTGAGTGACAGGCAGGGGCAGAGGGTGACTGACAGGCGGGGGGAGAGGGTGAGTGACAGGCGGGGGAGAGGGTGAGTGACAGGCGGGGGGAGAGGGTGGCTGACAGGCAGGGGAGAGGGTGAGTGACAGGCAGGGGAGAGGGTGGCTGACAGGCGGGGGAGAGGGTGACTGACAGGCAGGGGCAGAGGGTGAGTGACAGGCGGGGGGAGAGGGTGAATGACAGGCGGGGGGAGAGGGTGAGTGACAGGCGGGGGAGAGGGTGAGTGACAGGCGGGGGGAGAGGGTGACTGACAGGCGGGGGGAGAGGGTGAGTGACAGGCGGGGGGAGAGGGTGGCTGACAGGCGGGGGGAGAGGGTGAATGACAAGCAGGGGAGAGGGTGAGTGACAGGCGGGGGCAGAGGGTGAGTGACAGGCAGGGGAGAGGGTGAGTGACAGGCGGGGGGAGAGGGTGAATGACAGGCAGGGGAGAGGGTGAGTGACAGGCGGGGGCAGAGGGTGAGTGACAGGCGGGGGAGAGGGTGAGTGACAGGCAGGGGAGAGGGTGAGTGACAGGCGGGGGCAGAGGGTGAGTGACAGGCAGGGGGAGAGGGTGAGTGACAGGCAGGGGGAGAGGGTGACTGACAGGCGGGGGGAGAGGGTGGCTGACAGGCGGGGGGAGAGGGTGAGTGACAGGCGGGGGGAGAGGGTGGCTGACAGGCGGGGGAACAGGTGAGAAAGGTTCTCAGCTCCGGTTAGAGGGTGTCGGGTGCAGGGTGCACCGTGGTGTTTCCCTGGCTGACCCGTGAATGTGGGGGCTGTCAGTCGCCCCCTGACGGGAGCCCGGCTCTGTCTCCTCTGAGCAGCCCCGGGGTGGCCGGAGGGGAGCAGGGAGCTGAGCGGACGCGGGAGGCGGCGGGAGGCGCGCAGACTGCTGAGCGCCCGCTCCCCAGGAGCTGCGGGAGGTGTGCGGGTGCGACCCGCAGGAGCTGCACCGGCTGGAGGTGGTCAGCCGGGCCTTCGAGGACATCTGCAGCAGCTCCCTGCTGTTCGGCGGCATCCTCAAAGAAGTGAAGGTGAGAGCGCACGTCCCGCCCCACGGCCCCGAATCAGCGCCCGCCAGCCCCGCCCGAGCCCGTCTTTCCCGGGAGCGCCCCCTCCCCTGTGGCTGTAAACACGCATGTGCCCTGTGTCCCTTCAGGAGTGCCTGGGTTATGTCCGTGGACCCTTCGAGAGGGAGCCTGCTGGGCCCGCGGTGGTGGGGCCACAGCCGCCGCCTCCAGGCTGTGAGCGGCACTGAGTACCTGCACGCAGCCCCCTGTGCCCACACCGGCAGGACACACCCCGCCCCGGAGAGCTGGCCTCCCACTGGCCAGCCGGACCCACCCAGGGGCTTCCGTGGGGCAGGAGGTCCCGCGTGGACGCCTGCAGGCAGCCCGTGACCCCGTCCTGAGCGGGCCGATGGTGAGGGCGTGTGCAGCCAGGGTGGGCCTTGTTTGGTAGAACGCTAAAGTGCTAGCCTCCATGCTACCTGTCCCTGCAAACAGCCCGCGTTGTGCGTGGGCTCAGAGCAGTCTCCGCGGCTCTCCCTCCCCGCTCCGTGCAGGATGAATACGAGCTCTACATGGCCATCCTGCTGAGCGTGCAGCCCACGGAGAAGTACCAGGTACCCCGCCGAGCCCGCGCCCGCCTCGCTCGCCGGCGGCCGGAAACGTTCGCGGCTGCATAACCGAAACAATTGTATGTGTAATTGGCTTCAGAGAGCGAGGGAGAGGGAGAGAGAGAAACACCAGTGATGAGAGACTCGTGGATTAGCTGCCTCCCGCACGCCCCACACTGGAGAGCAAGTCTGCAGGCGGGGAATATGCCCTTGACTGCCATAGGACCCGGATCCGTCAGTCCTCAGGCCGGTGGTCTGTCCACGGAGCCGAACCAGCTCAAGCTGTGCCCGCGTGATTGTAGACCAGCTGCACCTTGGACTAGCTGAGGGGCATTGTGGGTAAAGAATCCACTTGTCACCTTCTGCTCCTGGCGAGGGGCAGGGGCAGGGGCAGGGTGGGCGCCCAGCCACCTCTCTCCCTGGGCGCGGTGTCTGCCTGGAGCCGGGCCGGGCCGGCGGCCGTGCTCCTGGGACAACCCGTGTTTCCTCCGTGTCCGGCGCGGCTGGAGAGCCGGCCCGGGTCCGAGCAGGGCGGCTGGGGCTGGAGGGAAATGAAAGGAACCGACACGGGCGGAAGGAAAACGCTGGGACGGGGCGGAGAGACGGTGGCCCAGCGCAGATGCAGCGCGTTTATTTTACCCCAAACAGCAGGAAGTTGGTTCCCGGGCGTGGCTGGGGGTGCGCGGCAAACCTGCCCCTGCCCTGGGCGGGAAGGAAGGCCACGCTGTTCCCACCTCTGCCTTCGGCCTGCGGCCGCCCTGCCTTCCGCTGCCGGTCTGAAGGCGTGCCCGCGAGCCTGCGGTGCCCTCTGCAGCCTGACGCACCGGACGGCACGGGCTGGGCTGCGGGACGGGTCCGGGCCCTCCGTGGGCCGCTGCGGCCGAACCTCTGCCCAGGGCCCCCGCTGCCGGGCCTGAGGCGCAGCCTCTGCCCCACGGCCCGGGCCGCCCTCTGGGAGGTGCCGCCGCCGTCACGGCGACTCCGGGAAGTGTGCCACTGCAGGGGCGAGGGCGGGAGGTCCCGGATGCCGCTGGCGCGGGGCTGGGCCGGCTTCAAGCATCTGCCTGGCACGTCCCTCCCACGCAGGCCCGCAGTAAACCCGCCATCAAACAGTTCCTAGTAAAGCAAACCCGAGACAGTGAGAAATGTTTTCCGGGTCTTCACCCTCCTCGGGGTCTCCCCCCTCCCGGCCCCCAGGCCTCCCCACTTAAAGTTTCACTTGATTTTAAATATTTTTTTTTTTTTAAATGGATGTCATGAAGAAGGGAGAGGGAGAGAGAGAAACATCAATGATGAGAGAGAATCACGGACTGGCTGCCTCCTGCCCGCCCCCTGCTGGGGATCAAGCCTGCACCCCGGGCACGGGCCCTGCCCGGGAATCGAACCCGGACCCCGAGCCCGCCGGCCAGGCCCATTGCCCCTGAACTGATGTCAGGGCCCCGGACAGCCGGCTGCTCGGGCCCAGCGGAAAGAGCCCCTCCGTGTGCCGGCAGACGCTGCTGGAGGAGGCCCACGGGCTGGCGGGGAGCTCCAGGACGGCCAACGTCCACCGGGCCCGCGAGGAGCTGCGGGCGGTCGTGGCGGCCACCAACGCGGCCCTGGCGCGCAACGACAGGTGAGGCCACGCCTCCCTCCCCTCGGGCTCGCACCGCTTTGCAGTGTTCACACACGTGACACACGTGTGTTACCATCATAGTTTTCAGTGTTTACACACACAACACGTAGGTTACTCTCACTGTTTACACATGTGACTCTCACAGTTTACAGTGTTTACACATGTGGCATTTATGCGACTCGCACAGTTTACACTGTTCACACATAGGACATGTGCATGTTACTCTCACTGTTTACACACGTGACACACGTTTTCACAGTTTACACTATTCACACACATGACATGTGCATGTTACTCTCACTGTTTATACTGTTTATACATGTGACATGTGTTACCGTCATGGTTTACAGTGTGACATACACATTTCATCATTTTACAGTATTACACAGGTGGGACACATATGTTACTCACCATTTACACATGTGACACGTTACCCTCACTGTTTACAGTGTTTACACACATGACGCACACATTACTCTCACGCTGTTTTACAGTGTCTACAGCACATGACATGCGTGTTACTCTCACCGTTCACGGTGTTTACAGCAGGTGACTGGTGTATGTCACGTCCTTCCTGTATCCCCGGGTGGGACACGGCCTATCCCCGCCTCTTCACACGCCGCCCGTGCGCCCAGGACCCCGAAGGCCTGGCCTGGCCTGGGAGGGGTGTCGCCGTGGTCTCAGTCTTCTCTGGGGACCCCCCCCCCCAGGACGGAGCGGGTGGGCGAGAGCGGCCAAGGCAGCGCACCCTGACGGACGCCCCGCCCCCGCCCCGACGGTGTCTTTAACCTCAAACATCCCTAACCTCTGGGTGCCGGTCGTTCTGAGGAAATGACTTGTAAACGATTAAAAAAACCACGCAAATTTGACTCCCAGAATTCCCTCAAGAAAACAAAACAAGAAACAGAGAAACTCAACCCGCCCGGAGCTTCAGTGACGAGAGATGGCGGCAGCCTTTCGAAGAGTCAGACTCCCTGCGAACAGAGCCAGCGCCGGTGCCCCGGTCACGTGCCCTCTCTGCGCAGCTGGTGGGGCGGCGGGGCCCGAGCCCGAGGGAGGGGATGTGCCCGGGGAGGAGGCGCGGGGTCGCTGGGGACCTCCGGAGCACCCCGGAGAAGGGAAGGAAGGACGCCCAGGTGAGAGTGGGAGAGACTCCGTGTGACGACGATAGAGGTCACGGCCATGGGCATCCTGAGAAGCTGCCGGAGCAGAAGGCCGCCGGGGAGGGGAGCCAGGGCCCCATCACAGCGGAGCACCGGAAGGCACCCCATGTCTTCAGCTGCCGACTCTCCTTCCCCCAAAAAGAGTTACCCGCCCGGCTGGCTGGCGTTGACCTGTGAACCTGGGAGTCACAGTTTGATTCCTGGTCAGGGCACATGCCATGGTGCGGGCTCAGTCACCAGTAGGGGGCGCGCAGGAGGCAGCTGATGAGTGTTTCTCATCATTGATGCTTCCTTCCCCCCTCCTTCCTCTGAATCAATAAAAAGAGATGTTTGTTGTTGTTGTTGTTGTTTGTTTTCATAAAAGAGGGTATTGAGCTAAAGATCAACACACAAGAAAAAGCCCCAAACCACACCGCGGGGCTGTTTGCTCCTCTGAGAGGTCAGGTCTCTGATTTAGGAATCCACACCCTCCCCCCCACCCCGCGCCCTGCCCGCAGAATGCAGAGCTGGAGAGGCTCTTCTCTGCAGTCTGTCATGAGGAGGCACGCTGATGGAGCACCCCCATGGACAGCGAGCAGCTGCCCGCACCCACACCGGCACCCAGCACCCACACCGGCACCCGGCACCCAGCACCCACACCGGCACCCATCACCCACACCGGGCACCCAGTACCCACACCGGGCCAGGCACCCTCAGAGGAGCAGTTCAGGATATGGAAACCACATGGGCCAGAAGCTTACACCTCAGCACAGACATCAACAGCAGCCAACAGAGAAGACACAGAGCAGAGTTTGACAAAGGAGGGGGGAGGCTAAGTGTCAGAGCGACAGGTCCCGACTGAAGGGCGGCCGGCCCAAGGAGGAAGCGTGAACGAAAGGGTAGTCAGTGGCGTTAGGGAAAAACAGGAAAGCCAGAGAAGGAAGGAAGGGAGGGAGGAAGGAAGGAAGGAAGGAAGGAAGGAAGGAAGGAAGGAAGGAAGGAAAAAGGGAAGGAAGGAAAGAAGGGAAGGAAGGAAGGAAGGAAAAAGAAAGGAAGGAAGAAAGGGAAGAAAGGAAGGAAGGAAAAAGGGAAGGAAGGAAGGAAGGAAGGGAAGGAAGGAAGGAAAAAGGAAGGAAGGAAGGAAGAAAGGAGGGAAGGAAGGAAGGAGGAAAGGAAGGAAGGAGGGAAGAAAGGAAGGAAGAAAGGAGGGAAGAAAGGAAGGAAGGAAGAAGGGAAGGAGAAGGAAGAACACATGACTGAGATGGGAGACAGGCAGAGGACGTCCAGTTTGCATGTACTTCGGGTCCCTGGAGGAGAAAGCCAAAGGGGTAGAGGGTGAGTGACATTTAAAACCTCCGCGTTCGAAGTCTGTGGAACGAAGCCCTCAGATTTGTGTGTTGGGAAAGCTGATGCCTTTATTATCAGCCCTCGTGGCCTCAGCCCCTGAGGGTCGGGTCAGAGGAAATGAGCACACGCGTGTGAGAGCCGCCGGCTCGGGGTGTCAGGCCGGCGGTTGTGGTGGTGCGGGGGTGGGTGGTGGCCCTCACAGGGTCTCCCCCAGAGTGTGCGCACGCACCAGAGCCCGTTTCTCCTTCCTCCGAACCCCTAAGAGAGAAGGCAGCCCCTTTAGTTTAGTGGGGCCGGGAAGAGGACCAAGGTTTCTATGGAAACACTAGAGGCCTGGTGCTCGGGGAGGGGTCTCAGCCCAGCCCGCACCCGCTCCCAGGCCCAGCCCGCACCCGCTCCCAGGCCAGGAGCCCGGGGGACGCCTGCCTGGCGGCTCCTCGCTGCCGTGGAGGCGGGAGAGGCTCAGCAGCCGTGAGCCCGGCTCTGGAGCGCACTGACCGCCGGGGCAGCTCCTGTGTTGAGTGTCTGCCCCCTGGTGGCCAGTGCGCGTCATAGCGACTGGCCGTTCCGCTGTTCAGTAGATTTGCATATTAGCCTTTTATTCTATAGGATTCTAAAAAAACCTCCTGCATTTACGTTATTTCTTGTTGGAACAGCGGACTGTGCCGGTGTTTCTGTGGGTGAGTCGTACGCAGAGAGAGGTACAGCCTTCCGACCTCCGGGAGGCTCTCCGTGGCTCTTGATGTGCTGTTTGCCCCGGAATCTAAAACGCGAGGTTTGGTCTCCTTGATTTTGGGAGTTCCAGGTGTAAAATCATAGCGACAACCGTGGCGAATAGTGTCTTCTCCCCTCAGCGGCGCCTCAAGCCGCAGGCTCCGCGGTCTCGGCACAAAGCTCCGCGGTGTCTTCAGTGGGTGACGCCCGCTCTCACTCACAGACGCCTCTGAACGCCCCTTCTGTTGCAAATAAGAGAGATCAGTGTTTACGTCTCAGTTTTAAGAAAGACATGACACGGGAGGGGGTGGGCGGGAGGGCTCTGACCGCGCCGTGCTGTCCTCACCGCAGGCTCCGGGGCGAGCTGGTGGAGGAGCGGCGGCTGCTGCAGTGCGCACAGGAGCAGGCAGGTGAGTCCGATTCCTCCTCCCGGCACGCCTCCGACCTCCTGCATGTTCCCTGACCTCCTGCAGGTCCCCGACCTCCCAGCACGTCCCCCGACCTCCCTGCAGGTCCCCCGACCTCCCTGCATGTCCCCGACCTCCCTGCAGGTCCCCCGACCTCCCTGCATGTCCCCCGACCTCCTGCAGGTCCCCCAACCTCCCTGCATGTCCCCGACCTCCCTGCATGTCCCCCGACCTCCTGCTGGTCCCCCACCTGGCCGGCTTCCAGGGCCTCCTGCTGGTCCTTATGTCAAAGAGTATTTTTCTTTCCTTTTTTTTTTTTTTATCAGAGAAGTGATCACATTTTACTAATTTTCCCATCAAGTTCTTTAGAAACACAGTGAGTTTAATTTTATTGAAGTATCTTTAAAAATATATTTTTATTGATTCCAGAGAGAACTAGCAACATCAGTGATCTGATCGGCTGCCTCCTGCACGCCCCCGGCTGGGGACGGAGCCTGTAACCCAGGCCTGTGCCCCGACCGGGAATCGAACTGTGACCTCCTGGCTCCTAGGGGATGCGCAGCCACTGAGCCCTGCCGGCGGGCGTGTGGAAGTGGTTAGCTGAGACCCTCTGACACGGGCCGTGGTTGACCGCGCGCTCCCAGCTCCCGTGGCTCCGGGCAGCCTGGCTGGCTCATGACCCAGACACGGAAAACGGGCCCGTTTCCTCCTCTGAGGCCGCGTGGTGTCCAGGGGACTCAGCGGGACCTGGTGCAGAGTCAGGTCAAGTTTGACCAAGACACTGGGAGCCTGTTGCTTCACCTGCTGTCTGTCTGTCTGTCTCCCCAGGACAATGCTTTCCCTGCTGTCTGTCTGTCTGTCTGTCCGCCCAGGGCAATGCTTCACCTGCTGTCTGTCTGTCTGTCTGTCTGTCTCCCCAGGACAGTGCTTCACCTGCTGTCTGTCTGTCTGTCTGTCTGTCTCTCCAGGACAGTGTTTCACCTGCTGTCTGTCTGTCTGTCCGCCCAGGGCAAATGCTTCACCTGCTGTCTGTCTGTCTGTCTGTCTGTCCGCCCAGGGCAATGCTTCCCCGTCTGTCGTCTGTCTGTCTGTCTGTCCCCCGAGGGCAATGCTTCACCGTCTGTCTGTCTGTCTGTCTGTCTCTCCAGGACAGTGTTTCACCTGCTGTCTGTCTGTCTGTCTGTCTGTCTCCCCAGGACAATGCTTCACCGTCTGTCTGTCTGTCTGTCTGTCTCTCCAGGACAGTGTTTCACCTGCTGTCTGTCTGTCTGTCTGTCTGTCCCCCGAGGGCAATGCTTCACCGTCTGTCTGTCTGTCTGTCTGTCTCCCCAGGACAGTGTTTCACCGTCTGTCTGTCTGTCTGTCTGTGCCTCCTTTCCTGGCATCATCTCGCGATGTCACGCCCTGGTGCTCAGCCCCGCCCCTGGGGTAACCTTTTTAGCGGAAGTGCCAGGTCCTCCCGCTCCTCTTTGCCTTGTCTAACTCCCGTCTGCCTGTCGAGTCTCAATGGGGTCACGCCCCCCGGCGGAGACCCCCCGTGTTTCCCCACGCGGTCTGGGCCGCCCACACGAGCCACTCAAACATTCCTCAATCCCTTGATTTTTGTTGGCCTGCTTGGAGTTCGGGCTACATTGCAATTTATAGCTATGACACATTAGCGATGTAAGACATAATGTTAACAATACATTATCACTAATACATTATCACATAATGTTAATAGTACATTATTAACAATAATGTGTTACAGTATTAACAATAACAATAATAACAAGATTATCACCAAGGGCCATGCTGCTAAGCGCAGTCATGCCTTGCTTCTAAAACATATCTCCAGAGTCTTCCAAGAAAGAAGTCCGGGAGGCGGAGAAGCCCACGCTCATAGACAAGGTGGAGGGGAAGAGATGCGAAATCCTCCAGAAGCTGGACGAGATCCGAGGCCTGGAGCGAGAAATGAAAACCGCTCTGGTCCACATGGGGGCTTTACAGGTCACAGAGAGCCTGGTCAAGAGCATCGAGGTGTGTGGCGGACCCACGTCCACGTCGGCTTTGTTCTTCCGCTGGCCGACCACGGCAGACACGTGACGTGATCTCATTTGCAACGGGATAAGCAATTACTGTATTTGCCGGCGTATAAGACGATCATTTGGCCCTGAAAAATATGCCTCCAAGTGGGGGGTAGTCTTATACGGCGAGTATATAACAAACTCTATTTAGAGTGGAAATGTTAGGGGGTCGTCTTATATGCCCAGTCGTCTTATACGCCGGCAAATACGTATTTTTCAGGGCCAAAAAATCGTCTTATACGCCGGCAAATACGGTACATAAACTTTGGTGCAATTATATTTTTATTACAAACCTGGAGGCCTGGTGCACGAATCTGTGCTCAGGGCGGGGGTCTGGCAAGGCCTTCTCCAGTCGGGGCCAGGCTGGCTGGCGGGGGGGCGGGTGGGTAGGGGCTGCGGGAGGCTGGCTGGCCGTCCTGTCCCCCTCAGCGTGCGGCCCAGGGACGGGTTATGCCGGTCGTTCTGGTCATTCCGGTGGTTCTCCTCGCTTAAGGTTCTATACATAGAGACATCTGTAGCCAATGGTGAAGAAAGGCTTAGAATAATTAAGAGATCTAAACAAAACAAAATGAAGGTGATAAAAAAATTTACATAGAGTTTGGTTAAGCGTCAAATCTCTTTCAGGTCCGTTAAAAAATTTAGTATATGAAAATTTTGTATAGAACACGCTTGTTATAGAATTAACGGTCACCGTGTTGTGTGGAGTGTGTACTAGGCCAGCCGTGGGCAAACTACGGCCTGCGGGCCAGATCCGGCCCGTTCAGCTGTTCTATCTGGCCCACGGAGCCGAAAGAGCGGAGGGTTCTCTTGCTCTCCCCTCCGCTCCTTCACCAGCAGCCCAAGAGGAGAGTGCCAGCATGGTCAGGTTGCTTTTGTTCCGGCCCTCCGGTCCAGTTTAAGAACCCATGGTGGCCCTTGAGTCAAAGAGTTTGCCCACCCCTGGACGAGGCAGTGTGAGTGTGGCTCGGAGCAGCTGTGGCCCGCCCACCACGAAGCCGTGGAGAGGTGACAGAGCTGCGTTCAGGCTTAATCCTCGGGGCCCAGCCCCTGTGATTGCTGCGGCACGCTGGCTCTGAGGTGGTGGTGCAGTTCTGCTGGCAGAGAGGACTGAGTGGCGGTCACTGGAGAGGCCACTGAGGAAAAGCAGTTTTTTACGACGACTCTATCAACTTTGCTGATGAACAATACATTGCACATGAGAGTCTGTTTTAAAATGCCATGGTGCCTATGTTATCTCCTCGCTTTTATTTGGGCAGAATCTGGCTCAATTGGACCTCTAGTTACAGAGTTTGTAATGGACACGAGAGGCCCGGTACATAAAATTTGTGTGCTGGGGAGGGGGGGTGGAGGTGGTGTCCCTCAGCCCAGCCTGCACCCTCTCCAAACTGGGACCCCTTGAGGGATGTCCGACTGCCTGTTTAGGCCTGATCCTACCGGGAACCTAAATGGGCAGCCAGACATCCCTCTCACAATCCAGGACTGTTGGCTCTCAACTGCTCGCCTGCCTGCCTGATCACCCCCTAACCACTCCCCTGCCAGCCTGATCAACACCTAACTGCTCCCCTGCTGGCCCAATTGCTCCTAACTGCCTGGTCACCCTCAACTGCCCTCCTCTGCAGGCCTGATCCTTCCCAATTGCCTTCCCCAGCTGGCCATCTTTGACCCCAGGGGGTGGCCATCTTGTGTGTTGGAATGATGGTCAATTTGCATATTACTCTTTTATTAGATAGGATGGGATTATTCTTTCTTGTTGTGGTTATATGGTTACATATATTTTGCCAGAAACACTTTTCTTTCTTTTAAGCAGAATATAAAGTATATGGGAAGGTGGTAGTGGTCCAAACTGGCTTTGATTTCTCTCTCTTTCTCTCTTAAAATCATATGTTCAGATCTCCTTCTGTGTTTTCCTTTAGAATCTTCTCTCTTTTCTTTTAAAAAAACCTAAATAATGTCCTGAGAGCAGACACTAATTTATAGTTGAAAATAAAAGTTATAGCTTTACATATTATAAACAAGAGGCCAAATCATATAAACTCCTCTTTCATAATTAACATCTCTTTAAATGGATTGAATCAATGAAATAGAAGATGCCCTATCATGAATACATATCATGAACTTATATTAGTGTTTTTTTTATTATTTATACTTGGCTCCTTAATTCAAATAATGGCAGATAAATAAAATTGCATGTATTGTCCTATTAAGTCATTGATTTCTGGTTCTGCATATAAAATGCATGGTTTGCAAACACAATGAAAAATAGCTAAATGCATCAGTGATGAACAATGCACCAGATACTGCTGTGAACATTTAAAAATGCATTTCATTTAATTTTCAGCAGCCCTTGGAGATAGTAAGAGACAGCTGTTGCTATAAACCTCCTTTTCCCGGTGAGGAAACCAAGGCACAGAGACGCTGTGTAACTTGCCTCGGGGCAGAGGGAGCGGGTAGCAGCGTGAGGATTTACACGCAGCCCAGGGTCCTCGCTGCGCACTGGGCAGCCTCGCTGATGTAACTGCCAATCCTTTGCAAGCGGGATACCCGGTGGAGCAGGTTGTTACAATCCCTGCTCATCACTGTTTGCTCACAGTTGGGTTGGATACTGTAATTCATAGCACTAGCTGCATTTTTAAGTCTCAGTAATAGAACTCTTGGTATCTTCATTGGGTTTCCAATGAATTTGTAGATTCACTTAGAGGCCTGAGTTCCTGCACCAGTGGGGTCCGTCCCCCTGGCCTGTGGGATGGGGCTGACACTGGTTCTCTGACATCCTCCAAGGGGTCCCAGGCCAGGCACATGATCAGGGCCGGGGCGGGACACAGGACGTTGGCCAGCTGGGGAGGGACCGCTGGAGGGCTCCAGGGCGTGTCCAGCCTGCCTCGCTCAGTCCTGATTGGCCAGACCCCAGCAGTGAGCAACCTACCAATTGGAGCATCTGCCTCCTGGTGGTCAGTGCACGTCATAGTGGCTGGTCGACTGGTTGATGTATCTGGTGGTCAGTGCATGTCATAATGAGCAGTTGAGTGGCCTTAGCATATCATTAGCATATTACACTCTGATTGGTTGAATGGATGACTGGACAACTGGACACTTAGCATATTGGGCTTTTATTATATAGGATTTGGGACCAGGCGACAGCTTTATAATGTTAACATTCCCACCAGGGATCATTTAATTTTGTGCATTGCTTTTAAATATTTGCCGTTGTTTATTTTTGTGACTTTATGTCATCTGTTACTATTGTGTATGAAAACTTTAGCAAATGTTACATGACAGTTTACAAACAGTTATTGCTGGTGTATGTGTGACTTGTTGATACTGTATTTTTATATTGTATGCAGTCACCCTAATGAATTCCATTATTAGTTCTGAAAAGTGAGGGACTCTTCTATTCTGAACTTTCCCTAAATTTCTCTTGTCTTTTCCAACACCAATCTCCACCTCTCCTCGCTTACTACCCCAGGGGCCAGGCCCTGTCTGTCTCACCCCATGGCCCCAGTCATGCCTTTTCATTCATCTGTCTGAAGTGGTGTGCAATTCGTATTTTTGAAACCAGAATAACGGTATAACACATTTTGTCCCATAAATGGGGAAACTACTTTATTATATTGTTTTATATTTATTGTATTAATTTATATTATTATATTATTAACCAGAGATGTTAACTCTTATAATTATTTTCCCCTACAGACTGAAACTATAAAATTAGAAAGAGCAAATATAATTTTAAAGAAGAAAATAAATGTAAGTTTTTGTGAATCGACGCTTTTCAATAGAAACTTTTTTCTCTAATGCCTTCTTGTACTATGTCAAAAATCAAATTAGAATACATGCTTTAGCTTTCTGAATGATCACTCTCTGTGATGCCCGGAATAGCTGGCTATGCAGATGTCAGCTCCACATCAGAGAGGCGTAAGCTAAGGCAGGAAACACTCTTTCTAGCCAGTTGAATGTGTCAGATTTTACTGTTTCTCTAACCCCTCCGCACATAACCATTGCTTTCCGTGAGCTGCCCTGGTACAGGAAACACAATGGACTGGCACCTCGAACGGCTCTCAGGCTACCCTTCCAAAGTGCCCGCCAGCCACCTCCTGTGTCACAGGCCACACCTGTTTCTGTCATGTATGTCCGCTCTGCGTCGCACACAGGAGGAAGCAGAGTGTTCCGCCGATAGGAGGCGGCGGGCCATGGGGAGGCAGTATCCTCGCCTGCACACGTGACCCGATGACTTTCTGTTCCTGGCAGGTGGCGCACAGCCAGGTGAAGCAGAGCCTGTGGAAGAGCAGTCTGAGTGGGGAGGAGCAGCGGTGAGTCCGGCGTGGGCGGCACTGGACAGCGGTGCTGTCTCCACACCGCGCCTTGGGAGGAGATGGGACCAGGCAATGCTGTGCATATTCTTAGTCAGGAGTCTTAACTTTCCATAGAAATGTTACTCCCCTCCTATGCTTAGGGATGGTCAGCCCAAGATTTACACCTCTTCTCTCTCTCTCTCATCTTTATCATCTATCTATCTATCTATCTATCTATCTATCTATATCTATCTATCATCTATCTATCTATCTATCTATCATCTATCTATCATCTCTACATTTTTCTATTTCTATATCTATCTATATCTATCATCTCTATCTATCATCTATCTATATCTATCTATATAACTATCTACTATATCAATCAATCTGTCTATCTATCTACCATTATCTCATATCTATCTATCTATCTATCTATATCTATCTATCATCTATCTATATCTATCTTCCTATCTAACTATCTCTATCATCTATATAAAAATAAATTCTTTGGAAAAAGCTGGAGTCCAGGGTTGATTCTCATGGGCGGGGCTCAGGAAGGAAGCGAGACTTGTGGCTGTGGGTGGCTTTCTCCCCTCAATTATAGGTGCTTATTGATATTAAAATATTTGAAAATTTCTATACATCTATTACTCTAAAGCTTTTAATTGAAAAACAAAATGGCTGGTTTTTATAATCTGTCACATAAGGTAAGACTTTATGTAAAGTCCTTAGAGCTTGTGATACGGCTTGAATCTTACAATTGGGTAAGTCTCGGAGCAACAGAGAACCGTGATGACTTAGATGTGAAAGGCACATTTGTATCGAGTCACAAGGCATGTCGGATGTGGGCTGGCTCAGCGTGTGGAACACCTGGCCCTCCATCTTTCTTCCGCGTTTTCCTGAGTGGGGCTCTCCTCAGAGTCTCTGGGGATGATGCTCAGGCGCAGCGCCCTGTGCCCTGGGGCATGCTGGGAGGGGAAGGACAGGCAAAGACCTTCTCCCCAGGAGGCGTGTCTCACGGGGAAGAAAAGCCCTCCCTGCTGTCCTGCTCAGCACCACGTCCGGCCTCCTGGGGGCCGGGGGCCGGCAGAGCACGCATCTCCTTTGTCACATGGCAGGGCCGGACACGGTGCCAGGGCAGGTGCCTCCTGGGGGGCCAGGGGTCCGGCAGATAGAACATTCCCTCCCAGCCACATGGCAGGGCCGGGCACGGTGCCAGGGCAGGTGCCCAGTGCGCCACACAGGCGGGCCCGGCTTTGCTGCCCGGCAGGAGTCCTCGGAGGAAGAGGAAGGCGTGGGGCTGCCGACAGAGCCGGCAGGCTCCGTCCATGGCCGTGGCAGAGAGAGCAAGCGGCTCTGAAATGGCAATGCCTCTGCTCGGCGCCGCCCCGTCCTCCCACGGGGGGCCGTCTCCGTGGGGGTCTCTGCTGGTTCTGGGCAGAACCTCCCGGGGGGCTCCCCGATGCAAAGACTCAGGCTGTGTTTTCGAGTAAACGTACCCCAAAGCAGAGGCTCATGTGGACATTTCTTCTTATGCTTCGTGTCCTTTTGCGCATCTCTGATATGTGTTTCTTGTGTGTTTTAAGGAGCCTGTGGGAATTTATCATAGAGTATGCGGGACTGAAGGAAACAGATAACATCTCCAAGGCATCGATGACCTCCGAGCACCCGGAACAAAAAGACCTGTGAGCACCCAGAGCACCGGGCAGATGGCGGGTGTGCGCACGCGTACACGTCACTGAAGACGCATCTCCTTTGTCACTTTTAATTTCCAATAAAAGTAGCGTGTGTCTTACTCAAGGTACTGAAGTAAGCACACGTGTGCGTGTGACTAGTTTTACTTTGTAAACACATGTATGGCACTAGTTCTTGGAGGTGGTTTTGCTTTCGTTGGATGGGAAAGTCCATTTGGTTGTCTGAGGGGAGTGAGAAGTTCAGTGCTGCTTTATTGACAAATGTCAGCGTGGAGAGGCATCTACAACATGGCGCCCTCTGGTGAGTATCCACCTGGTTACGATCTCTGCCGATGGTCACTGGTGCCACCACGCGACACCCCAGCAGGGAGCGTGCTCTGCGCGTGTCTCAGTGGGCAGAGAGCTTCCTGACAGCACTGCGGGGAGGTGCGCGAGGTAACGCTAGCCCCTGGATGAGGTGACCCCCAACCATGGCCAGAAGGCACTGGAATACACTGAAAGAGAACAGATTAAATTAAGCATAGTGTCCACATCATTCTGACCTGTCTTAAAGCCATTGGGACATCTGGAAATGTTAGCTGTGAAGTCCCTGTGGGAATTTGCTGTGGGGCCCACATGACAATTGTCATCACTGGGAAGGTGGAGTGCATTTTTATTTTTAGGAACAAGACTTTCAGCCTAAAGATGGGGAACCTGCTCTCGGAAGGTTCTAGAGAACTTGTCTTGTGGGGAAAGGACAGGTGCAGAGAACCTCCGGCCTGGCCACGGGGCTCCCCGCTGACCACCTGCGGGAGGTGGCGCTTGAGAAGGCGATCTGTCTCAGCATGAATTCCAGCGACGCGAGCGGGCGCAGGAGTGACGGGAACCTCAGCAGAGCTGTGAGAACTTTGCAAACATGCCCATGGGATTGAAGAGAACACAGACACACGGAGGAGGAAATAAAACGCCAAAGGTCCCGGGCGGCGTTCCCTCTAAATGTAAAAATCACCTCCTCGATGGGTGGAATGGCAGCGCTGCAGAGAGAAGCAAGCACCAGCGAACTCAAAGACATGGAAATAGATATTCAAACTGGAGCACAGAGAGAGAAAAGCTTGGAAAACTTAATAGAACCTCAATGGCACGAGGAAATTCAAGTAATCGAACACGCAGGGAGTTGGAGTGCCAGGAGAAATAAGGGAAGAAAGGGTATTGATGGAGGATATGAGGGTAAAAATCATCAGGTCTGATGAAAACTGCAAACACCTATTTAAGGAGGTAGGAAAAAACTCAAGAAGGATTAGAAAAGTCACATCATGACAAAATTGCTTAAAATAAGTTAAGGAAAGAAAATCTCATAAGCTGTAAGAAAAAAGACAAGAACAGCCACCAAAACAAGTAAAGTTACAGACTTATCAATAGGAATTCTGTGAGGCAGAAGACAACGGGCAATCTTAAAATGCTGACAACGCTGGGGGCGGGAGGGCAAAAACCCTGCCAACCTGGTATCTACATAGAGTAAAACTGGTTTTGGAAAACTTACTTTCACACAAAAACAGCTGAGGATACTAGTTGTCTGATGAGCTGAACTACGAGAAATGTGGAAGGAAATTGTTTAGGCTGAAGAAAGTGACATGATTTTAAAATTTGGATCCACTCAGAAGAACAAAGAACGCTGGAAACAGTAAACGTTTATGTAAATTTAAAAAAGCGTTGGTTTTTAATTTCTGTTAGAATGATTGATTTTTAAAGCGTAAATAAAGACAGTGCCCGTGGGGTTTATGGCATATGCAAAATTCAGAGAAACAGAGCACGGAGAACAGAGGGGGAAGGAAGCGGATTGCTTCTAGGCGCTGACCCCGAGAGTGATGGAGGGAGAGGTTGGGAAGGCAGACCGCGGTTACATGGAGAGGCACACGGTAAACTCCAGAGCACCCCGGAGAAATGTGAGGCAGAACGGCAACGTGAACCTCCCAGGAAACGGGCAAAGGGCAAAGCAGGGTCAGGAGAGACGGGGGCCGTGAATACACGTGGCGCTTCTCTCCGCTGCAATGCTATCCGCAGCGAGGCGGGCTCGGTCACTCGTACCTGCGGCCTGGATAGAGCCGGAGAGCACTGCCTCTCGTTGAGAGAGTGGCCTCCCATGGACAGCACGGCCTCCCGTGGGGAGAGTGGCCTCCCGTGGAGAGCGCAGCCTCCGTGGAGAAGGCAGGGCACAGAGCAGGCACTGTCGGGCCCAGGGTCTCAGAACCCTGGCGCAGCTCCCTCGGAAGCCGGTGGGCGGTGAGGGAGGCGGGGGGGGGGAGGGGCGGTGACTTGCACAGTCACGAGGGAAGTTTTGGGGTGGTGGAAATTTGTGTATGTTGGGGGGATAGTAACCTTTTGTCCACGTTGGTTGGTCAAAACTCTCTGAACTGTAAACTCGAAATACGTGACTCAATTTGTTCAGCAAAGTGCTCATGAATTTTTAAAAAATATTTTTACTGATTTCAGAGAGGAAGGGAGAGGGATAGAGAGATGGAAACATCGGAGACGAGAGAGAATCATTGACTGGCTGCCTCCCGCACGTGCCCAGACTGAGGATCAAACCCGCAACCCAGGCATGTGCGCTGCCCGGAATCGAACCTGGGACCCTTCAGTCGGCTCTATCCGCTGAGCCGAACCGGCGAGGGCTCCTCCTGGATTTTGACTGAGAGTTTCCAATGTGTCCCATAAGCACCTGGGGCGGTCAACGTTGGGCCCGGGTGATGGCCTGGCCGTCTTCTCTTCTAGTTCGGTTTTCCGGAACGTTCCACTCGGAATGGGGTTCTGTGCGTCCCTCGGGAACAGGCGGCTGTGGCGTGTGGCCACCAGGTGGCAGAGCAGCCTGCTGGGTGCCGGGTGGGCACCGCTTCGCCCGCAGAATGTTCCCGGCTGAGTGCTGGCCTTGGAGGGCAGCCTCCTCGGGGGACAGGCTGGGGGGGCTGGGGGTCACCCCCTCTTAACACCCCCCCTGTGAAGCGCGTGCGCAGAGACCTGCTGCTGCAGGAGCCTTTTCATTCACCTCAAAGGCCAAGCGAGCTGCGCAGGGCGTCAGCGTGGAGACAGCCCGGAGCGGAGCGGAGGGGGCACTCTGCTTGGGTGCAGCCAGCACCCCCGGGAGGCGGGCGGCATTGGGTGCGCACGGAGCGGCCCCGGAGCTGCGTTATGGCGGGAACACGGTGGGCTGAGCCCCCATCTGCAGGAGCCAGCCCCTGTGGGGGAGGGGCAGCTGGGGGGAGGCAGGGGCAACAGGGGGAGAAGGGGGCATCCAGAGGGGCGTGTGAGCATGTGTGTGTGTGTGCATGTGGGAGCGTGTGTGAATGTATGTGTTTGTGTGTGTGCATGTGTGAATGTGTGTGTATGTGTGCACATGGGTATGTGAGCATGTGTTTGTGTGAGTGAGTGCGTGTGTGTGCGTGCGCCTGGTCAGGAGCGTGCTGCTCCAGCAGTGAGGTGCAGAAGGGCACGCGTGGGGGGGTTGCCATCCGAGCACGGGTATGAATAGCGTCAGCTCGGAGGGAGCAGAGAGAAAGAAAAGCTCTATATTAAGCGCACTAGCAGGGAGCTTAAAAAGAGCATGCCCGGATGTTGCTGGTAACCATGCAAATTAGTCCAAATATTCCCAAGAGCAACTGGCGGTGTGCTCAAGGCTCACACGGTGCGCGGTGCTCGCAGCTTCAGCTGCCAGTTCCCGGCCAGGAGTGTCTCCCGGGAAACAGTCAGAGCCCGGGTGTGGGTGGGGTGTGGGTGGGGTGTGGGTGTGGGTGTGGGTGTGGGTGGGGTGTGGGTGTGGGTGGGGTGCGGGTGTGGGTGTGGGTGTGGGTGTGGGTGTGGTGTGGGTGGGGTGTGAGTGGGGTGGGGGGTTGGGTGTGGGTGTGGGTGTGGGTGGGATGTGGGGTGGGGTGTGGGTGTAGGTGGGGTGTGGGTGGGGTGACCCTCTGCCTGGAGCCCTGGGCGTGGGCGTTTGTCACGAGGGTCAGTAGCGCTCCACCTCTGACCTTTCCGGGTCAGCGTGGAGCCTGCTCCTCTTCTCGGCATATTTTATTTTTCTCACAAGGGCTTGGGTTCGGCCTTTGACACTCCTCATCTGCAGGAGGGAAGAAAAAGGGGGAAAACCAGCGTTTGGGCCTTTCAAACACATGTACTGATTTACCTTAACTTTTTGTGGTGAAATCATTGTGAAATTTGAAAGGTAACACATGCTCACACACACATACTCACACATGCTCACACACACACACACACTCAATGATCACACACACATGCCCACACACATGCTCACACACACTCACATGCTCACACATGCTCACACACACAAACTCACACTCACATGCTCACACACACTCACACGCTCATACATGCTCTCTCACACACAATGATCACACACACAAGCCCACACACATGCTCACATGCTCACATGCTCATACACACATGCTCACACATGCTCACACGCTCACACATGATCACATACACACAAACTCACGCTCACATGCTCACACATGCCGTGCACACTCTTCAGCATGAAAAGATCTGGGTGAACCCGGCGGGCAGAGGGGCCCTGCCTCCGACCGCACCCCGGACCAGGCCCCAGGATGCCATGGCAGGGCTGGGGGCGCCTCCATTTGCGGTGAGCCCCCGCTGTGGCTGTGGCTTAAGTGGCCACAGCAGGTAAGTCTTCCTGGACCAGAGAAAAGGCTTGTGAGACCAGGAGAGCTCCAGCGTGAGGACGCAGGCGGCCAGCAGGTGGCAGTGTCGGGCCACGCAGAGCATCGCCCGGGCGCCTGTGTGTGTGTGTGTGTGTGTGTGTGTGTGTGTGTGTGTGTATGTGTGTGTGTGTGCATGCGGGGGGCAGACCATGTCGGTGCACAGAGGCGCCTGTGTGTGTGTGTGTGTGTGTGTGTGTGTATGTGTGTGTGTGTGTGTGTGTGTGTGTGTGTGTGTATGTGGGGGGCAGACCATGTCGGTGCGCAGAGGTGAGGGCGGGTTGGCAGAGGCCGCTGTGCGCGCTGGAAAGGCTGCTCGTGGGCAGCAGCGAGGACGGGCCCTCCCAGGAGCGGCCGCAGGAGGGGCTTGTGCGGGGGGGGGGGCGCTGGCGGCCTCCGAGGGGGGAGGCGGGGGAGAAAAAGGGAGAAGAGGGGAAGAGGAGGGGAGAGGGGGGAAGAGGGGGGAGGAGGGAGGAGGTGGACCCCGTTCACGGACCAGCGGGCACTTGGTCAGGCGCCGGGGTGCGTTCCGGGGCAGACACGGCCGGTGCCATCAGTGCCGGGCGGCTGCTCGAGGGCAGTCTGGGTGGTGTGGTGTGTGTGTGTGTGTGTGTGTGTGTGTGTGTGTGGCCTCTCTCTGCCCCCTGGCCCCCGCCCGGCCGGCCAGGCCCGGAGCTCGGCCCACAGGCCGGCTGGGGTGTGACTGCAGCCCGGGACCCGTCTGACCGGCCCTGCCTCTGCCCTTCGCCCGGTGGGCCGCCACCCCGGGCGGCGCAGGAGGCCTCGCTGCACATGGGGTGGAGGCGACAGCGCCACATCAGGAGGCTGGCGAGGACGGGGTGAGCCCCACCTTTGGGTGCCCTGACCCGAGGGCCTGCCCGGGGGAGAGGGGCGGTGGGCGCCCGGGGACGGAGGCGCTGCTGTCCTTCTCTGCCCCTCACCCGAGGGTGCGTCCCCCCTGGTTGTAGAGAGCGAGGAGGGAAAGCCTGAGAGAAACACCCGCGTGAGAGAAACACCCACGTGAGAGAAACTCCCGTGTGAGAGAAACATCCATGTGAGAGAAACATCCACGTGATAGAAACACCCGGGTGAGAGAAACATCGTGTGAGAGAAACATCGTGTGAGAGAACAGCGCCCAGCAGGCGGCTCCTCAGTGTGAGCCCCAACCCGCAGCTCGGGTGCGCCCGGACTCGACGTGAACCCCGACCTTCCGGTGCGGGGACGACGCGCCACTCAGCTGAGCCCGCCCGGCCCGGGCTCCCTCCGAAAGGTGTTTGCTCCGACGTCCTCCCTGAGCCCGCCTGTCCCCTCCTGAGAGGCCATCGCTCCCTGGGGTGACCCCTCGCCGCCCGGGCGCCGTCGGTGGCAGCTGTGCTTGTTCCAGAGCAGGCCCCAGGCCGCGTGGCCGCTGGCTTCTCACCGACACCGGTGCTGGCTCTGGTTTGTCGGGGGCAGCGACGTGGGGGACAGGAAGGGGCTTGGGAGATGGCTGAGAGGGGGCTCGGAGTCCACGTGTGGGGGGGCCAGCAGCTCAGCCCACAGTAACCTGTGGGGGATTTTGGTTTGGTCTATTTCACCGCCTCCAGCGGCCAAGTTCCCCATCGTGGCTTCCGTGGCTCCTCAGACAAACACTCCGTCATTGGAAAACAGCTCTGACTCCTCTCGGTCCCGGGGCTCGCAGTCACTGCTCTACCGACACCCCCCCTGGCGTTCTCCTTCCGGAAAGGTCTGGACTTTTCTAGCTCTAGTTCTGGGCTCCTCCCCCAACGCCCCTTCCTTCCTCCACCCCCTTTGTGGCCTCCACACCCACTTCTCTTTCTGGAGCTTCTCTCGGAGTGGCTCCGTCTCTTTGGGTGCACTAGAAGTGGAGAGGAATTGCCTGGCTCTTTGCTCTCCGGGCTTCTGGAAGCTTCTCCCACCACGATTCCTCAACAATCCCTTTTCTTTTCAACCCTCCCCATCTGGTCCTCCTCAAACCCCCGAGGGTGCGGGTCCCTGGACCGCCGGCGACTTGGGCGCCTCTTGTCCTCTCGTCTCGTCCAGGGCCAGGGGGATGTGGACAGGGAATGGCCCGGGACAGGACAGTCACGCGTTCTGCTTCCTGGACGTGCCACAGACGCGGGCTTTCTCCCCGGGCCAGTCGCCCGTCTTCCTTCCTGAGCGTCTTGTAGTGAGAAGGAGGCTCATTTCCAAGGCGAGCCCTTCCAGCTGGCCCCTTTGTGTCCCTCAAGGCCTCTTCTTCTAATTGCTCTTTTGTCTCCCTCTTATCTCAGCGTCCTTCCTCCCACCGTCCCCGTGTGCCGGCAGACACGGACCGCTCCCGTGGGAGTGAGCGTGGCTGAGCACAGCCCTGGAACGCTGTCAAGAATCCCTCCAACACCAGCATAATGGCCCTTTCTCTGGAAATCCCCTTAAAGAGTCAGTGTCTCTCCTCTGGAATGTGGCATTAGTCACATAATTGGTTTCTTGTCTCCCATTTATGCCCCATCCACTCTATTCCTCATGCATCAGCAAGAATGCTTTCTTTTAAACAAATTCACATGTGAATTTCTGCCTAAAACACCCCAATATGTCCCAATTGCTCTTAGAACGAACAACCGGCCTCTTACCATGTTGGGCAAGACCCATCCACAGGCGCCGGGCTCTGTTTCGCCACAGACTCGCTCTGTGACACTTCGATCCTCGTGTGTCCACCCGCGCCCCTCCACCTCCGTCACGTTCACATCCCGCGGGGGTCTCCGTCCGCCTGTCGTCACACCACCTGCTGCTCTGCTCAGATCCCACTGAGTTCTGGGCGCCACGAAGCCCTCGCCCCGCCTGTTTGTTCCCTCCACCGGATGCTCTTCCCCAACACTCAGTCTGTTAGTGTCACCAATCCTGAGCCCTCCAACTGTTGAGAAAGAAAAAAAAATTCCCTGTTGTTTTAACTGCTCAGAGAGTGTTGGGAGCTATCTGCCCAAGAGAATCAACGAAGAAAGTCAGGCAGGGAACCAGACGGTTGTCAGCTTTGGATCAAAAGCGCTTCTCACGTGGGTATTCAGGCCGCGAGGTACAGCACGGCGTGCAGCGGCGGGGTGCTTGTTTGCGTGGAGAGAGCAGTGAAAAAGAGTTCGTGATACTGCGCTCGTGCAAAGATGTGGTCATGGGGAAGGCACACTTAAAACCAGCTCAGGGCCACCCCCTGCTGGAGAAAAAACGTTCTGGCACAGATCAAAACTGCCTTGTGCTTCGGCTCGGATTCACCTGGGCAGAGGACACCACCCACTTCCTACCACTCGGTGCTCAGAGGCTGTGAAACGCCTTCCAACCGAGATGCCCTGGGACAAGGTTCCGAAGGCCAGGCTCACCGGGGGAGTCTTAACCGGTAATATGGAAGGAGACATTGGGGGCGAGTTAGGAGTTGAGGAATAAGAATAGAAACTCTAATTTTCAGAAAGCAACAGCACTGATTGTCACTCAAGTATGAGTAAATAGCAGACAGGTTCCGGGGAGACAGTTGAGGTGAAGCCAGGCTATCGAACGAGAGTGGGAAGCACATGCTCGGTCAGAAGGAGGGGCGCGGCGGGGAGGGGCGGGGAGACCCGCCCCCTACTTCCTCCGGGAGAAGGGGCCACAGGAGTCTGAGCTGGCCTGCCTCCTCGCTCTCCTCCAAACTGCTTGCCTGTTGGGAGGAATCCAATTCATTCATTTGACAACCGCTTGATGGAGTACCAATTGTGTTCCAGACATCGGCTTGGCACTTGTGATTCATCGGGGAGAAAAGCAGACAAAGCTTCTTGCACTCCGGAGTTTATATTCCAGTGGAATCGGTGGAGGTTTGAAGACAGAAAGCAATAAAAACACGATAGTCTTAAGTTGTAATTTGTTATGAGATGATGAGGGCTATGAGAAAAAATACATGAAAAGTAGAGCAGGGTGTGGAGAAAAGAGAGAACAACCAGGGTGACTAGGGTCTTTATGAACACATCAGTAAAATGTGCCCGTGACACTAAAATATTTTTCTCATTACTTTTCCTTTTCAGGGGCTCAACTATTGGGGCACAGAACGCGGACTAACATAACCGTGGTGGGCAGTCTGCATCGAGCACGGGCCAGTTTGTGTCTCATATCTAATCCATCTAAGGAAATGAAGAGCTGATTACAACAGAAGGTGGTCAGAGGAATGGATGAAGTACCAAACCCTCCGCTGGAAACAAGTATATTATTGATTTTCTGGGTCCCCCCCCCCACCCAGTGGGAAGCCTGACAGAGCTGGTCCGGTGGTTACGGGTCCCGGCGGACCTGCATGCGTGGGAAGAATGCCTCTGACCCTCAGTCTTACATTTGAGACCCAGAGGGACACTGACTTTGAATTAACCTTGCTGTGGGCTGGCATCAATCACCGGGGGACTGTTTCCAAACAGACTGCCAAGCAATCGGAGTCTGGGCTTGGTCACAGTGTGGAGTGCCAAGAGCTCTCACAGGCGGGATGACAGCAAGGGAAACGGGGCCGAAGGGGCATCTGGTCAACCCCGGATACAGGGAGCGGCCCCGGCATGTGGCGTGGCCCTGAGGGGGGGCGCTTCAGCCTTCCTGGTCTATCCTGGGCGGTGCATTTAGAGGTTGTTTGTCTCTCTGAGACGTCGTCCACATGTACAACCATCCACTGGAATGGCCGGCTCTTCGGGGACTCCAGCCGGTCTAATTGAATTTCTCCAGCTCCCCAGCTGCTCATCTGAGACACCATCAAATATTGCCTGCATTACAGCAATTACGTTTAAAAGACCACTCTGCGTCTGCTCCTTCCCTCTGCAACCTGTTACCTGTGCGGGGTCCCTGAGTCATATTTCACACGGGCATCCAGCGACGCGTGCTGCACCTGGAAAGGAGACCCCGTCTCTTTCCCGTGACGCGCTCTTTACGCTGGCCCTGCCCAGCCCTCTCGTTCCTTCCAAGCACCACAACGTGGCACCTGTGGCGAGGGTAGCCCGCCAGCGCCTTCCCTGGACCCGCGGCAAATGTCTTCTCCCACCAGACATACTTGTTTCTCTATGTCCTGCATCTGGGTTGGCCTCCTTGGCCTCGCTTGTTGAAAGGAATGCAGCAGAACGGAGGTTGTCTGTCCCCAGCTCGGGCTTCCGCCGGCCGCGTGTGCCTCACCTGGCGTTCTGGGCCATTGCCCAGTCGCCGGGAGGGCTGCCTGCCGGAGGGCGAGAGGGCGCGTAGAGCAGGGACGCGCTACCGCAGTCCAGGCAGTCCAGTGCGCCCCTCCTTATGTCTCCCCCTAACACCCCCTCTCCCCCACCTCTGCCGTCCACCCACCCGGCCGCTGGCCTCTGACACGTGAGGGAGTCCAGCTGACCACATCTCTGACTCATAGAAAGGTGAGCCAAATTAATGGCCGCTGTTTAAAACGTTAAAGTTTCAGCGTGTTCTGATATCCAGCATTAGCAGCCTTCTTTCTGTGCCTTTAATGGGCAAAACCAGTCCTTCATCCGGATGGTGGTGCCCGCTGTTCCCTCTACCCGGATGGGGCAGAGGGCACATACAGGTTTTCCACTTCAGATTCACCCTTTTTGCCAAGTGGAAAGCCTGCAGTACTCTTAAAAACTCTCTCCCAGAGAATCCTCCGTGTGTCTCTTCCTGCCCCGTGTCCTCCCACCGCTGGGAGGACCGCACAGAGCTCCCGCCTTGCTTGTGGCCTGTTTGCGTCGGCTTGGATTTCTCCGTGGAATACGGGGATGCTTAAAGCCAACAGCCCTCAGGAGAAATTAGGAACGGGAAAGTCTAATTTAAGGCACTTAGTACCTTAGCTCCTCTAAGGGTCGCTTAGATCTGATCCCCGAGCAAGCCAGTGTCAGGGGAGGTTGCGAGGTTCGCCGACCCCCAGGGCTAGGCAGGGCGCTCCCATGCAGTTCTCAGAGCGTGGGCAGAGGATGCGGCCTGCTGCCGAGGCGAGACAGATCAGCTCCTCCCGGGGCACTGTGGGTGTGCCCCGCACAGGTGTAATTAGTGAACTTCCGTGACAACGATCGTTCATTTCATTACCCGCTTTTTACAGACGAGGAGCACACGTTGACACCAGTTACATGACTTTTTCTGTTTTCCAGGCAAAAGAGGGAGCACATATTTCGATCGGTCCCATTGATGAGAGTATCACCCAGTGACACTCTGTTTTGTTTCCTGTGTTCCATTTGATAAATAATCTCAATCTCATTGCTTCATTCATTGTCAATCCGCTAAGGGGTAGAATGGTAATCAACTTGAACGTCCCATGTGCTCCCTTTAACTTCCATGTTTTGTTTCACATTAAAATCTCCACAACCATGGGATGGATGAATTTTTTTCAGCATTGATGGGAGTTGACCACGCTAGTTAATTCTTATTCTGGTTTTTTAAATCAAGCTGGGCCATTAACAGGAACAGTTCATGAGAACATCCAAATGTGCACGGTTTCTCCCGTCCTTCTCGGTCCTTCCACGATGACCGCATCCTCGTCACCGCCGCCACCTTCTCTCCACGCGCGCCCCCGCGTCGGTCTGCGGTGTCTGGACTCTCTGAACCAGTCTCCGCTGAGAAAGAGGCAGAAGCACTCAGCGTGAGATCCCAGGGAGCCTCGCGGTGCCCTCTTATCTGCGCGCACAGAGAGAACGCAGGAAGAGTTGTCAAGTACCTGTTAGCCTCTGTAGAGATAAGAGACTCCTCTGCACCTTCCATTTATCACCGCCCATTGGCATGCTTATCCGGCCTCAGGAAAACAAGCCAGCATTCAGTGTCTACTCCAATTCCCCGGCCAGACGCACGGACCCAGGAGACGCTCGTGTGCTCAGATATGCTCATTGCCATTACTTTCGCTGTCCGCCGATCGTGTGTTCCTGACGTAACAAGCTTACAATGCACAGCTCGGCACGACAAGGGGCTGGCGTGTGATAGCTCGGACGGGCGGTGTTGGGCTCTGGCCTGGCTGACCAGACGGCGGGTCTCTCGGTGGGAGAATGTGGATCCATCAGTCACACGGCCAGCCTTAGCTGTCAGAGCTAATGGGATGCAGAATTTAAACAAAAAAAATGATCCCAGCAGCTCTGTCAGCGCTCCTCTCAGAGAAGCAGCTGTGCCCACACACTGTCCCCCTCCCCCCACAAACCCGTCTGCGCGTGAGATGTCAAAGGTCACCGTTGCTTACAGCTGCGGTTCCCGGGGATCCTTCATCAGGATAACTAGCTTCTGGGTGAGGCCGCCATCTGTCTTCATTTATCTCCGCAGAGCGTCCCGTTTGGAAAGATGAGATGTCTCTGTGAGTTTAAGGTTTTCCAAGAGGGGAAGCCAAGTCCACATCTCCATCAATTAGTTGATTGGTTTTCCCTGCTATTGGCTAATCGACTTTAATGCAGTAACGGCAGGCGCATAAGAACAGACGCAATGGAAGATGAAGGCACAGAATGTTTTTTTGGCGTGGGGACAGACCGAATTGAATTTTTATGGGGCGATCGTGAATACTTCCCGTCTGCATGACTTGCAAGAAAGCACTGGTGAGGCTGGCCCGCTGCCTTCTGCGGGCGGCCGCAGTGGCGAAGGCCAGCCCGTCCCCCGGGAAGAGGGCAGCGGGTGTCAGCCGTGTGACGCGCGGAAGGTTATGAGTCTCCTCAAGGCGAGGATGCCGAGAGCAAATACTGACCCTGAGATGGCAACCGAAACATTAGGTCCGCAAGATGGACTTACTCGGACTGGAGGCTGACCTGGTCACAGGAACAAATGCTGCTCCGTGTGGCACCGAGGAGTCCCGGGAGGTCTCCGACGGTCCCTCTGGCTCGCTCACTGCACGGCCGCGGCTCGCTGGCCGGAGCCCTGCTCACCCCCTTTATTGCAGATAAGAATTCCGACTCAGCCTCTTGACAGCTATTGTCAGAGACACACATTAAAAAGTTTCCTGTGGCCCTAACTGGTATGGCCCAGTGGATAGAGCACCCTCCTCCTAATCATGGGTTTATTCGGGAAATGAGACCCATGGTGCTGCCCGACGTGGCCCCATGAAGTGGGAGGAGGAGAGGTTCTAACCCACTCCTCTTTTGCAATAAGTGGGGATGCCCCACATGCCTTGCAATATTGATGTGAAATAATTATACTTTTGTAACCTCGGACCTCTTTGTGGCCTTGTAGTCCACCACATACGATGAGCTGGAGTTTGGTCAGTTATAGATTCACGAGGGGCTCATTGCATGAAGACTCGTGCCATAGGCCTGCCTTCCCCTGGCTGCCGGCACCCGGGACCCAGGACTTCACTGCGGCCACAGCAGAGAAGCCAAACCTCTTTAGTATTCAGTTGTCTTCAGACTTCAGTCTTTGCTCTGTGCCTGTGTATGCAAATTAACCCTCCATCTTTGTTGGGCTGATTTGCATACTCATTCCTGATTGGCTGGTGAGCATCATGGAGGTACAGTCAATTTGTATCTTTCTCTTTTATTAGTGTAGACTCCTCTGAGCTGAAGCTTGGCGAGGGCACCTGTGAGACCAGGCGGGAGAGGGTAATGACCAGACCACAGTCCCTGGTATCGAGGTATCGAGGCCTGAGTCCTGGACTCTACAGATGGTGGAGCCACCATGCAGGGAGACTCTTGGGTGGAAAAGTCTAGAGGGTTTCTGAGTGAGCCACAGAGAAAATGTGTCCAATGTAGGCCCTTCAGCAAACCCGTGTGTCCCGTGTGAGGGAGTGTGGGTAGAGGTCCAGGATCTGCTTCCTGTGAGCACCTTTTCTCCAGTTTAAAGCATTCCCACTCCGCTGTCTCCTGGCCCCACACGTGCGGGCTTCTGCCACGTGTAATGTGGGGCGGCTGCCTCTAATGAGATGGAGGCCATCATGCAAGATTATGGGCTTTCCCGGGCTGTAAGAGGCTTACCCCGCGGCGGCCATTTGTGCCAGTGTTATTAACTGCGGCTAATTAGGCCCCCTGACCCCCAGGAACCTGGATTCCAGAAGCAGCCATGGAAACTCTCGGACCCGCTTACCGAATAACAAAGCAGCTTACGTGGGCCTGTGGCTGGTGCTTGTTCAAACCCCGGAGCAGGAAGGGTTAGGTGAGGACATCCCGTGCGGCCTGAACAGAGAGCTGTCTACAGAGACCTCGGGCTTATCCACTGGGGTCACCAGGGTTTCTACCGTAGTTGCTCGACGGCGCCCGCCCCGTCCAGAATATTTAAATCATGTGTTACGGCCGCTTCCCCCGAGAAGAGAGGACGGCGCTCGTGGGACCTGAGGCTGTTGGGTGGGTGAGGAGGCAGCGCCGTGTCTCCGGTGGGAGATGCCGGGGCGCCGGCTGCGAGTCAGGTGGGAGGGCCTTGCTTTTCCTCAGGCCCCACCTGGCCCGAGGCCGGCGCTGGACTCGCACCAGGAAGTGCCTCTTCTCTCTCGTCCTGTTCTGCCCGAAGCCCGAAGGCTGCAGGGTCCAGGCCTCAGAGGCCTCTAAGGTGGCCCTGACACCCATTTCCTCCGGCCGTGCTACATTCTCGCTTCCTTCCACAGGCAGGTCTAACCCCTGGTTGTGTCAAGGTTTGCGTCTTCCAACGCGTGCTGAGCATTCCAGGTCGGGCACGACCCTGGGGCAGCTGCTCGGGTGCTGCTCCGGCCCCTCTCTGCCCCGGAGTCTCTCCTCACTGGGGACATGTCCTGAAGACGGGCCTTGGCTGTGAAACCCTGGACACTGCCTGCGGGACCACATTCCACACTCTGTCCAGAAGTCTCCCTGCTCCCTCCCTCCAGCGCCAGCGAGTGCGTGTGCGGCACACCCTGGAGCTGCGGGGCTGGCTCCAGGTGCTAACTCCCCCTTCCCTGGGCTGCCCAGCTCCTGTGAATGGAAGTCTGGGGAGGGGCTAAGATCTCCAGCTCCGGGTCACACTCGCTGTGTCAGAGGCTGACTCTCCTCTGGGTGTGACCGTCAGTGAGTTCCTCATTTGAAAGTGGAATTTAGCTATCTACTTATTTGCCTGCCTACCTACCTACCTACCTGCCTACCTACCTACCTACCTGCCTGCCCGCCTGCCAGTTCTCGGCGTCTTGCAAAACTGCGGCTGCCACCGGCGTGCGTGGCGGAGATGATGATGGAAAAGTCGGATCCGGAAACCCGGGTGTTTGTGTTACTCTAACTTTCACTGGAAGGCCTTTCCATTCCTATGGAGTTTCTTCTTAATTGGTTTTAGGAATTTTCTTTTTAAATACGATCCAGATGCAGGTGAAGACTGGTATCTCCCACATTTCCTCTGTATACAGCCAGCGTTCCTAAGCAAGCCTCAGCACCCCGTAAATTGGAGGTGTGTCTGTGCATCACCTTCCACAGCGCGTGTGGTGACACTGCGCTTGCTGGGGAGTGCCTCCGTCCGCAGGGGGTCCTGCGACCTGGGCACACGTGCTCCTCCTCGGGACGCGGCTCCTCTCCTCTCGGGGAACTACGACTTCGCATCCTGGCCTGGCGGGGAGGCCGCGTTGGTATAAACCAGCCCCTGCGCCTGCTGATCCATGGCCTCCGTCCGGTGGAACAGCGAAAAGAGAGGTTGGAAGCAGATCCCACTCCTCGGTGACCCAGGGGTGGGTGCCTGTGGAGGCGGCAGTGAACCACCCCAGGGCCACCGCTGGTCAGACTCGCCGAAGATTCACAAACACTGTGCTCCTGAGGTCACAATCGTACGACGACACTGCCCTGTTTGCGTTCTGTCTCTTCTAGTTCACACGATGCCTCCTTCCCAGCCCCACACGCCGCGTGCATTTCACAGGCGAGACACATCTGCAGCGGGGGAGCCGTCTGCGATGGCGGCCAGCAGGACTGAAAGGCGTCCGTCAGCGCCAACGCGCCCTTCCCCTGCCCGTGTGCACGGGACCGCGTCCTCAGTGATTGCCTCAGATCACAGGCTGCCCTCGGCCGCCTCCCAGCCGTACAGTTACCCAGGGCTCGCCGGCTGCCGCTGATTTTCCATTTGAAACGGGTCCGTTCTGCAGCGGATTCGGAAGTGAGAAGGGAATGGTGACGGCCACGCTGAGCGCCCCGTGAACGGGAACACGTGGCCCACTGTCCCCGTCCATCTCCGTGTCTGCGTCACAGCCCGCCCTGACGCTGCGGGCAGCGGGGTCAGGTAAGGCATGGGTTTGGCAGCAACCCTGCGTTTGAGATAATAGAAGTAAATACGTATCATCTTAAACCCGAGTGGACCGCTGTCAGCTCCCCTCTTTGCTTGAAGCTAATGACACAAGAACCTATTGCTAATGCAAATGAAACGCCTAAATGTAGTCAAATGTAGATCCTGGCCAGTGTGGCCCAGTGGTTGAGCATCGACTCAAGAACCAAGAGGTCCCCGGTTTGATTCAGGTCAGGCACATGCCTCGATCCCCATTAGGGGGCGTGCAGGAGGCAGTTCACTGATGTTTCTCTTTCACTTATGTTTCGTTCTCTCTCTCCTTTCCTATTTTAAAATCAATAAAAACATTTTTTTAAATGTAGGAAGAAATAAGACAAATGACAAAAATAGTGTCTTCGAAAAAGCTAAATTAGCTATAAGAAAAAAAGTTATGGGGAAAAATCAAGAATAAAGAAAAATATTTCTTAATGATAAGAGCAAAACTTTACCAAAATAAAATCATATCCTTAATATCATGGTCTCACAATAAAACAACAGAAGAAGGGTGGGTTATAAAACTCATCAACAGATCTACATTCAAAGCAGAGATTATAATAAACCAATAGGTGAAATTGATGGGTCATTTCCCATGGCTTGTACTGCCTCATCTCATTCTTACCACAATCCTCATTTAATCCTTATGTAATCGTATGAGACAGGATTTTTATCTTCAGCTGAGAAAACCGGAAGCACAGAGTGGTAAGTAACTTGCCCTGGGGCACACAGCTAGTAAGCAGGAGACCCTGGAACAAAAACTCGGCCATCTGGCCCCAGAGCCTGTGTGCGGAGCTCGGAAGGCAGAAGGAAAGAGCTAGCTGATCAGCGGTGATCTCACGTGACCTTAAAGTATCGTGCATTGTTTAGTCCTCAGCTTTGCTTTTTTTAAAAAAATATATATTTTATTGATTTTTTTACAGAGAGGAAGAGAGAGGGATAGAGAGTTAGAAACATCGATGAGAGAGGAACACCGATCAGCTGCCTCTTGCACACCCCCTACCGGGGATGCGCCTGCAACCAAGGTACATGCCCCTGACTGGAATTGAACCGGGGACCCCCCAGTCTGCAGACAGACGCTCTATCCATTGAGCCAAACCGGTTTTGGCCTCAGCTTTGCGTTTGTAAAAGAAATGAATGACTGGGTGCAGGTCCCTGGGCCCCTGTGGCCTCGGGAAGTGGAAGTCAGCAGCCTCAGCCCCTCCGCCATCCACCCACCCGCTGCGGAGCGCTCTGCAGGGGACTGTCTGCTCACCCCGCTTCCTTTCTTGCCCATCAGCCCAGTTTGTGTCCCCAGGTTTAAAACCTCAAAGGGAAACCTCAAGGGAGGCATTGCCAAAGGACAAGCACCAATAACTCACAACAGAAAACACCACAGGCTGGTAATTTCTGTAAAGACAAAGGCCACCCTGACGAGCATTCAAAGACATGAAAAATTAAAACAGCGTTTTCAAAGGTCAGCTTGGAAACTACTTTAAAAAGCATTGCTACTGCCCTAGCTGGTGTGGCTCGGTGTTTATACTAGAGGCCCCGAGCAGGGACGCGTGCACCGGTGGGTGCCTTGGCCTGGCCTGCACCCTCTTGCATCTGGGACCCCTCGGGGAATGTCGGGATGCTGTTTTTGGCTTGATCCTCACAGGCCAGCCAAAGGGACCCCACAAATCCATGCACCGAGCCTCTAGTATGCCGATAAAAACTCTCTGGTTAACCTCTTCGCACCTTTCCCCCTTCCCGCTGAGATTCACTAGTCTGTTCCATGTTTCTATGCCTGTGTGTGATCATCTGCCTCCCTGGTAGTTAGTGCACGTCATAGCTACCAGTGCACCAGTCACTTAGCTTTTATATATATAGATTATTTATATTCTATCTACAGCCTACCTAGCTTCTATTTATCATTTATCTATCTACTATCTACTGCCTACTTACTATCTATCATCTATTTATCTATTATATTCTATAATCTATCTACTATCTATCTATATCTATCTATCATCTACTTTCTTCTATCTATCTATCTATCTATCTACTACCTATCTACTATCTACCTATCTATATACTATCTATTTATCTATCTATCTACCTGCCTACCACCTATCCTTGATTTCAGTAAGTGTGGGCAGCGCTGTTCCTTTCTAACTCATGCACTGTAGACTGCTCGATGCAGTGCTTCCCTGGGTATTGTCAACGCTGCACACCATCTTCTGTTGTCTGCTCACACCACACTGAGGGTGCTGGCTCAGAGCAGTGTCTAACCATAACTCACTCTTGGAGTAAATCAATTGTCCTATTGGGATAGGGTTGCCTTTATGCTACTGTGGGAACGAGGTTATGCCTCAGTCCGTGCTATGCCCTCCATCACATTTCGAGGTCTCGGCCACAATTAGGAGTAAGCCCAAAGTGTCAGTTTGTGTGAGGGTGTTAACTCATCAGCTCCTTTTGCAGTAATAACAATACATTTATGCTGCCACTCCTTTCTGCTCTAATTTTAAAAACTCAATCTCAGAGTAGAGTCTATTAGACATAAGAATAATTAAGAAAACAATTATAAATGGTTACAAGAAAACAATTACTAATACAGTTTGGTATTTATATCTGGTAGTTTCTATGCAAATACACATAAATAAGCTTATGTTTATATAATGGAAAAATGTGCTGTACAAATACATACAGAGAGAACAAAATTGGGATAACCCATTATATACAATATAATGACACTGTATATCATAGAACTACAAATCATGTTTTAAATTAAAATATAACTAAACATTCCTAAATATTTATTAAATTAAATATTTAAAAAATTACCTAACAGAGCGGCATCAAACTTCATTATAGATTCGCATTTCAACCATTCTCTTTTAATGGTGCTTTGTTTTCTGTTATAAATAATGCTGTTAATGATATATATTATTATAGTTTCAAATAAATTCTTGGGAATCTAATTACTGACTTAAGGGCACACTGTTTTTTTAAAAACCTGCAGTGATTTACACTCACACCAATAATGCACATTTGTGAAACCAGTACTTTTGCTTTAAAATCTTTAGGATGAGATATGAATGCGTAGATCCGGCCTCGTGGTCTTCCTGCCACCCCTGGAGGCTGGGCCTCTGCCCTATTCGCATCAGGCATTTGTCTGCCCTCTGCCCGCTGACGTCCCCGGTCTCGGGCATGAAGAATGGATCCGGGAACGAGGCGTCCCCGCTATTTCCAGGTGCCTTCCACCTCCTGTGTGTGCGCACCTCCATCCCTTACTGTGAACGCCCACCTGTGGAAAGAACAAGCATAAAGGGCCGGCGGGGGTGGGGGGGAGGCCTGGTGGCCGCAGGTGGACTTCATCAGTCAGGGAGGCGGGCTGGAAGGCATGGCAATCAGGGCCAATCAGCAGCAAGGCATGCTGGGATTTTGGCCAGGGCCAATCAGCCGCAGGGCATGCTGGGATTGGTAGCAGTCTCCCTTCTCATCCCGTGGGAGCGTTGGGAGGTGCCTCCTGGCCGGACAGAGCCCACCCGATGGCCGTCTCCTGAACACCCGGCCGTGTCCTGCTCTGAGGATGGGAGAGGGACCTGGACATGACCAAGGTAAGGCCGTTGGTGGAGGACACTCGCTGGCGGGAAAGCTGCTGGGGATTGGTCTCTCCTGGAGGCCCCTGGGCTGGGCAGGGCAGGGCAGGGCTGGGGGGAAGGGCCTGGGGTGGAGGCGCTTACTGTCCCTGAGTCCCTGCCTCGTGTTCTGACCAAGAACCTCCAAAAACACTCACTTCTCTCACTAAAAACCCGAATGGTGAAAGCATTTCGTTCCCATCGCCCGCCTCCACGAACGCTGCCGCTAAGTAGTTCTGCTGCCTTCGGTGTAGGGCTAGGCCAGGGGTCGGCAAACTCAGTCGTCAACAGAGCCAAATATCGACAGGACAACGATCGAAATTTCCTTTGAGAGCCACATTTTTTAAACTTAAATTTCTTCTAATGCCACTTAAGAGTAGACTCACCCAGGCTGTGGTATTTTATGGAAGAGCCACACTCAGGGGGCCAAAGAGCCGCATGTGGCTCTCGAGCCACGGTTTGCCGACCACGGGTCTAGGCAGAAAAAGGAAAATTAATGTACCTTTCCATTTGAAGCTGAAAAAAAATGTGCTTTCCTTGTGATTTTATTTTTTTCCTATTTTTAACGTATGTATTCTATTGTTGCTAGTATTACAGAAGTCTCTCATTTCTCTCCCCCTCCTCCTCCCTGCCCCTACCCACCCACTCCAGGTCTTCTCCACCTGCTGCCAGTGTCCCCGGACTATGCATGTAAGTACATGAATTCTTTGGTTTATCTCTTCTCATCCCCACAACTCCACATCGAGGTACGTCAGAGTGTTCCACGCCTCTCTGCTTGGGTGTTATTGTGTTGGTCAACTCATTTTGCTCATTGGATTCCACAAACAAGTGAGATCATATGATATTTGTCTTTTTTCTGATTGGTTTATTCATTTAGCATAAATAGTCCCCAGGTCCATCATGCTGACTCAAAAAGGTAAGAGTCCCCTCTTATTTACAGCTGCATAGCATTCCGTGGTCTACGTGTATCACAGCTTTTTATCCACCCACCGCCGATGGGCACTTGGGCTGTTTCCAGATCTTTGTTTCCGTTGATGATTTTCACTTTTCTTGTGCTGCTGTGAACGTAGGGGGTCATATGTTCTTTCTCAGTGGCGTTTGGGGTTTGGGAATATATTCCCAGGAGTCGGACCACTGGGTCAGAAGGAAGTTCCATTTTTAATTCTTTGAGGAAACTCCCTACTGTTCTCCACAGTGGCTACACCTGCCCGCCTTCCCACCAGCAGCGCACGAGGGCTCCTTTCTCTCCGCACCCTCGCCAGCACCTGTTGCTTGCTGATTGTTGATGGCAGCCATTCTGACCGGTGTGAAGTGGTACCTCGTTGTGGTTATATCTCCTTGCATCTCTCTGATGGTCAGTGACTTTGAGCATTTTTTCATGTCTCTTGGCCACCTGTACGTCCTCTTTGGAGAAGTGTCTAATCAGGGCCTCTGCCATTTTTTAATCGGATTGTTTGTGTTCCCTTTGGCGAGTTGTATGAGCTCCCTGTACATTTTGGAGGTTAACCCGTTGTCAGATGTCTCACTGGCAACGAGGTTCCCTCATACAGCGGCTCCCTTTGCGTTTCGACGGCAGCGTATTTTGCTGTGCAGAAGCCTTGTGTTTGGATGTGGTCCCATTTGTTTATTTTTCCTTTGTTTTGATGAAAGGGTAATAATTCTGCCACGTGAGAGGTCTGAGACTTTCCTTCTGAGGTGTTTACGGTGGTTTCCCTTGGTTGTTGCCCGGCAGAACTTCCCACAGTGCCCACCGACAACCGGCGTGTGGTCGGTGCGGCCGGGAACTGGCACAGTCTCCCTGTCAATTCACTATTTAATTACTTAAAATTTACCTTTATTGTTGACATTATTACCGATGTCCCCCTTCCTTCTCCCCCCCAAGTGACCCCCTCCGCCCTGCTCCCCACCCCAGGCCTTCACCACACTGTTATCTGTGCTCGTAGGTTACATATGAACTTATAGACGCATATAAGTTCCCCAGCTCACCTCTTCCGCCCAACCCTGACCCTGACGCCCGCCTTCCCTCTGAAGTCCATCAGTCTGTTCCATGCGCCCAGGTCTCTGGATCTATTCAGTTCATCAGTTTATATTGTTCATTAGATTCCACAGATGAGTGCGATCATGTGATACTTGTCTTTCTCTGACCGGCTTATTTCGCTTAGCACAATACTCTTCAGGCCCTTTAAAGAGCAACATTTTTAATTTTGTGTAAGTTCAACTTCTTTTAAAGAATAGTTTAATGAATATTAGAGAGAGAGAAGGAGAGGGAGAGGGAGAGGGAAAGGGAGAGAGAGGCGGGGGGAGAGGGAGAGAAAAAGGAAGAGGGAAAGGGAGAGAGAGAGGGGGAGAGAGGGAGAGAGAGAGAAACATCAGTGTGAGAGTGAAGCATCGATTGGTTGCCTCCTGCACGCCCCCCACCAGGGTGGAGCCAGCAGCTCCGGCAGTGCCCTGACCACAGCCCTCCGGGGCACGGGATGATGCCCCCAGCCAGGTAAGAGAGCTCACCTGGCTATTTTTGCTTTACGGCTTGTGTTTTCTTGTGTGCTTTCTTAGAAACCTAGTATCACCCCGCAGTCGTATTTTCAATTCAGAATACAGGCGTAGCTTTATTTTTAGTTCCACGAGGATTTAACTTTGGCTTCCGGCGCCAGGTGAGGATGGAGGCGTCCTGTTGTGTGTGAGCCGTTATCCGGCTCCCTGCCAGCAGGCGAGCCGCCGCCTCCCGTGACTCCGGGACGCCTGGCCCGCGCCCTCTGCGCTGGGGTCTGACATTATTAAGCTACTTAAACCCACACCGCTTAGAGAAATCACCTTTAGAGCTGCTCACATCCTCAGTGTCACTAAAACCTCAGGAAAAAATTTTAGTCATCCCTTTGGGAGAGATTAAAATTTAGGTGAAAGTTAACCAGTCAAATACAAGCAAGGATTCTGATGGGTTTTGCAGAGGAAATGCACCTCTGACAGCTCGAGGTGCCTTCTTTGTTGTCAGAAAACACTGAGAACCCACATCCGGGGGCACCTCTATCTCCTGAACATTGCTCCCCAACTTCCGTCCCGTCCCGAAACAAGTCGAACCCGCCACCCCTCCCCTCACATTTCATCAGGCCTGGGCGTTTGGGCCTTTGGATTTGGTAGAACCTGCCTGGAATTTTCTCTGTTGGCAATCTTTCGTGTAGGGACTTGCAGTGTAGACGCTTGCCTGCATCCACCCCATTGACCACTACGGGCTCAGCAGCCAGGGGGCCGGCTCAGTAGTTTAAAGCTTAGGTGTGGATGGAGGCCCACGGGAGGCCACATACCTGCCTCAGTTTTGCATCCATTTTACTAGCATATCAATCTTCTTTTTCTACAAGATCAAAATGATTAGCAGGTTATTGGGATAATGGCTAACCGAGGCTGGGGGCTGTTCCTGGGAGCTGGGGAAGTGGGAGTTAGAGGAACCGAGACAACAAGACGCAGCCGTGAGTGGATCTCCAGGCTCGCACCGAGTTCAGGCCTAGTTCTCTCCCCCCGGGGCTCCGTAGATTAGCATCTGAAGAGGTTAAAGTGTGGCCCTCCCAGCTGGGCAGCTCAGTGGTTGAGTGCTGATGAAAAGGGTGCTCTTTGGGAAGTGCTCAGCTGAGTTGGGCGTTCCACAAACGTGAGCGATGCTCCTCTTCTGGGGTGGTGTTTGGACTTCTGGCCCCACTCCCGCCTCCTCCCCGGGCCTCTGGGAAAACTGGGTCTAGTACTCCTCGTTCTCAAGCCTGCCTTGTTATCTTCTTACAAACGAAATCCTCATATCTGGATTTCCTGACTTCTTCTTCTTCTTTTTTAATATAATCTGTATTTGCTATGTCATTTCTCATAAAAATCCTCACGCACAGACCCTAGTTTCTGAACACGTTCGGAAAGTAGAATATTTTATGACAAAACATACGGAGAGCAGATAAGACAGAGCAATCCTGTAACACTGGGACATTGTCACATCCCTGCTTGTGACCTGCTGTTTTTCTCCTCCCGGCTTTTTATCTGTAATTCCTTTGTCTACAATCCTCCGTGAGCTGGAAGGCCTCGCTCAATGGCAGCATCTGCAGGGAGCCTCCTTCATTTCCTCACCACAGAGACTGCTGCGCACCCCCACACACGCCTGAGGTCCGACACCCCTGAACAGGCGCTCTTGCTGGGCGTGCACTTCCCCGCAGCTTAAGCTGCGTTTGTCTGGTGCTCAGTAATTTGTAAAAATTGCCCTGAGGAAAGAGAGCTAATTTTTAGAGACACTTTCCTCAAAGCACTTCCTGGGTGAAGCATATACTAGGCCCTTATCAAGTCTTTGATGAGTAAGCTTAAGCTATCATGCAGAAAGCATTAAGATCTCACAACAGAGTAGTGAAGACAAAAGTAATAAAAATTATTTGAATTTTCCTGTTAACTGTCCTCAGTCATCCCCTGGGCATGGATGGTTCAAGCGGGTCATTTCCTAGTGTAAGCGATGTATTGAAACAGCAGGTCTCATCTTACCCCCTCTCCTTAGCACCTATCAGTAGCAATGACCTCTTTCTATATCCATTATACACATACTTCCCTTCACGTTACATGTAAAACCCAAACACTGTCTGCATGTGCTAATGCCTCAATGCAGGAAGTGAATCTTAAGGACATGCACCTTGAAATAAACACTAAAACTATAAAGTTAATCATATAAATTATAAAAAAATTTCAATAGGTCTTTTCTACATAACATTATATGTAACAGAAAATTTATCATATACATAAATATTTTTGTACATTTAGGATATTTTGGTCTTGTGGCCACACACACACACACACACACTATGCACATATAGCCAATTCCCCCAGTGCATTAAAATTGTGACTTAAAATTGAGTGCCATTTCTCCCACTTTAAGACATTGAGGTTTTGTTGTTAGTTAAGTTTTCATTAGAATTAGTTTCACAAGGTTTTCTTCATGTCCTGTGTTACTGGACGCTAGCCTAGACCCGTGTGTTGCTGTGGGGCTCTTAGCTTTCATGCTTTAGGTAAGAACTTAAGAATTGTCTTGACTTCCCATGGCCCACGAACTCATGAGAGATGTGAATAATTTCTAGTTAAAAAAACCCAAACAAACGAAGAAAGGTAGCACTATATGGAACTGTGCCTAAGAAATAATCCACTTTTATACTTATTACACACACCTCATATAATTTAGTAAATGTATCATAAAAGGGGAAAAATTAAAACATGAAAAAAACTTTGAATGTTTGACTCGCAATGCATGTTGTTACAGCAATTATACTTCGCCATGACACGTTGTGGAAGCCACAGCATCACCCCGGTGGCTGTGAGGATGCGGAGGGGATGGAGAGGGTCCGTCTCGAAGGCTGTGTGGAGGAAGGTGATTAGGAGAAAGCACCAACGAAGCTCACAAAACAAATCGTGCCACAAACATTGAAGCTAAGTCTGGCAACAGTTGGGAGCCAGACTGTAAAAGCATGCCTGAAGATTTAACCCCACTGGCACGGATGAAGAAGAGTGTCTTGGTGATGAAATGTCCTCTGTGTAAACCAGAGAGCATGGTCTAAAGCCAAGAAGAAGGAACTAGTTTGGATTAGATTTTGCCTTTGTTAGAGACAGCAAACTGAGAATGAAAGGCAAAACACGGGTGTTTGGTGATGTGAGTAGCCGAATGTGTTGTATGCTGTAATCAAAGAAAATGTTCCAGTGTTTGCCCTTTATTACTGTTTTTTACAATAAAACTCAAAAGGAGCGTCTGGATGTGGGGGAGAGGGGCATTGCTATACGGAATGTGCTTTGGACTGAATAGTGGATTTACGGGGACAAGATCTCCTGTGGTAGTGGAACATGAGTCTGGGTTTGCACTTTTAATGTATCTTATTGTTATTTTCTATCTCAGTAACATTTTTAATTCTTACACTTTTGCAGAACAAAGGCAATAGTTACTTGCATTTTACAACATACAGAACTGATTTCATATACTATCATATTTCTGTTCTGTCATATTTTAATGCACACCGCCTCTCCTGTTTATATTTAAGTTGCAGCGCAAAGTCGGGGGCAGGGAAACATACTATATTGTCCCGCTGTTTCCAGTCCTGCTCCGGTCATATATATTCAGAACTACGGACAGCACGCCAAGGGTGGTAGCTGATTTCTAAGCTCTCTTCCAACACTGAAACTTGCATGATTTGTGTTTAATCTCGCTCTTCCCTGTGATCCTGGCTCCCAAAAGCATTGAACAGCATGAATTTTTTTTCTGTACACACTTCTAAATAACATACTAGAAGCAGCAATTTATTAATGAAGAAACCCGAATTAAGACTATTATCTTACCACGTATCAATCCTGTGATAGGATTGCCAGTGCTTTCAATTCTGTTAGTCTAAATCACTGCATCTATTACACATTTTATTAGTATATTTTTGAAATCCGTTTTCCACGGATATGTTCAGGTTTATGTGTTTTATGAAGGATTAAATAGGTATAATTTTCTTTGGGTTTTCTGTTTTAATTATGCCTTTACTGGAGGTCATCTGACATCCTATTAAAACTGCAAATCCTCAGACCTGACCTGTAGCTTTAATGCTACCTTAGCACAAATGAAAACAAAAACACTGACGTTAGTCCGACTTTATTGCATTTGACCCTTCCAGCCACACTCAGAGCTGCCTTCCCTGCAGGCTGAGGAATTTAACACCATTTCCTGCTGCAGTAAATAGAATTACTTAGAGAAATGGCTCATTTAGGTCGGGGGCAGTGCAAGCTTTGGGCATTTTGTTGTGCAGAAGGCAGAGCTCCCCGAGATGACTGGAGCACCCCTGTTGAGGTCTTCCGTCGTGGAAATTAGATCCTGTGCCTGGCCTTTCGCTCTCTTGCCTCTGGCTGCAGGCCACGAGCATCCACTTAAACATTATCCAAGACGTGCACCGACCTTCACACGAGCTCTAGATTGCGATTAATGGGTGTGGGCCTGCCATTTTCCTCTTCATGGAGCCTGTGGCACCCAGAAACACCCACCAGATCTCAGTCCTCCTCATCCCCACGTTCCCCATGGACCCCCTCCCCAAAGTCCGAGGTATTGGAAGCGCCAATGTGCCCGGCTGCATCCACCACAGCTGCAGGCCTCACAATCAGACGTCTGCGGGTCCGGTCCTTCCAAAGTCCACGTGCCACCGTCACTGCACTTCACTGCCTTCGTCTGGGCCCGCACCCAGCCCTCAAAGCCCAGCTCCTAAGAGGCGGCTGCTTAGGACCTCGCCCGTCACCACCTGCCTTAGGCTGAGTTCCCGCAAAGCAGCCCCTAACCCGGTGCTGGGTGCACGTGGCTCTGAGAGGCAGCCCCCCGGGTAAAGCTGCCGGCCGCGAGGCCTGAGCGGCAGGAGCGGGCTGAGCAGCGGGCCCAGGGGAGTCCGGCGTTGGCCTGACCCACAGCGGATCCACGGGAGCATAAACCACCCAGGGAGCTGACCCCCACACTGTCTTCACCCCTTCTCCACGCCCCCCCTCCCCGTCCCCTATCAGTCAGCCTTGGTTTGGGCCGTCTGTTGTGAGAAGGGGGAGTAATTCCAGGCGAGTCACCTCCCGTCAGGTGTGGGAGCTCTCCGGAGACAGGAGTGTGTGAGCCTCGGGCAGCCTTTCCCCAGGCTCCCGGGGTGGGCTGCTGGTGCAGCGGAGGCCACCTGGACGGGCCACCCAGCATGGCCAACGACTGGTTAATGAGAGGTCCGGGCCTGCAGAGACGTGGTAAAGCCAACACGGAGGCTGGTTATTAGTTGGGCGGCATAGCAAGCCCAGGTGGCAAATGCAGAGCTTGCTCTTCAGTTCCAGAGGTTGGAAGCCGAGAGTGAGGTGTTGGCTGGCGTGGTGTCTCCTGGAACTCCCTCCTGGCTCGCAGCCAGCTGTGTCCTCACCGGGGCACCCCTCCCCGTGCCTGGTCCTCACGCCCCCTTCCTGTGCGGACAGCAGTCAGGGTGCACGAGAGCCCACCCCCACGTGTTCATATGGAAGTTGTCACATTACACCAGTGCCCCGGTGCACAGATTCGTGCACAGTGAAAAGAAATTCGTTAGGAGGTGGCTGGTGGGGCAGCACTGGGCCACACGCCCTGGAGCCAACCCTCCTCTCCCCCGGTCCCTCCCAGGCCGGCTGCACCTGGGGGGGCGCTGCGGCTCAAAGGGCATCTGTGGAGTGAGTGGGGTCCCTCCGGCAGGTGGGGTCTCTCAGCCTGGCCTGCGGGGATCGGGTGGATATTGGCTCTCTGACATCCCCGAGGGGTTCCGGATTCCGAAAGGGCGGTCCTTGGGTGACACCCCCCCCCCCCGAATCAGGCTCCCTCTTCTCTGGTTTTGGGGCGCGCCACCCGAGAACTGCTGCTGCCAAGTCATGGCAGCTCCTGCACTGAGTGTCTGCCCCCTGGTGGTCATTGTGCATCACACCTATCAGCCAGTCAGATGGTTGGAAGGTCACTTAGGTATATATATATATATATATATATATATATATATATATATATATATATATATATTTTACCTTAAACATCCGACCTCAAAGTATAGCAACATTCTCAGGTCGGGGAGTTAGAGCTTCAAATGTGCATTTTGGGGAACAGAGTGAAGCCCCAGCAGTGGGACACTCCACAGGGAAGCCACTTATCTCAACACCCCACGTCTCAGGTCTTGCTGTGGCCCTGCAAGCTCTTATCCGACTGCCTCTGACTCAGTTTCCCACTTTTACCCACCCTCTGCTCGCCACACCCATTGCGTGCTATATTCTGGCATATGTTAAGGTTATTAAAGTATTTGTTTTATACCCCCCATTAAAAAGTGGGTTCCTAAGCACAGAGAATGCGTTTTACTTACCTTGTTATGCCTATTACATTTCCCCCAGGGTCTTGCAAAAATAAATCCTCAATCAATATATGAATTGGCTACAGATTAGGACATTGGGCTCATATTAGTTTTTTAGTTCCTGTTAAATGTCACACATTAAAATTGCTTTGCATGTATTGTTTTATATCCCAATTAATTTGGGTAATTTACCCAGAATTTTTTTTCTGATTAATTTAGTCTTCTAAATATTTCATATCCTGTAATTTGTGTCAATAGGGACACGGGAAAGCTTCAGATAATAACCACCATACAAAATTTAATAGGCAAAGGGGAAGGGATGATGTGACGATAGAAATTCCTTCTGAACACTCACACACACTCTCATTAGGGAGAGTTGTGGTCACCATACTGATTGATGGTCCATATGTGAAGTGCTCAAAACCACATTTATGGATTCAGATAATATCTACTCAAGACCTCTGCTTGGCAAGGGGTTCCCCAGTGATTCCATTGGAGGCAGCATTGAAAGCTTTAAACTTTCTGTGGACCGAAGGCCAGGGAGATACTTGGGTCTCTCCCAGCCTTTCATTCTCTCTCTCTCTCTCTCTCTCTCTCTCTCTGCTCCGTCTCTTTCTCCCTGTCTCTCTACCTCTGTCTCTTCCTCTCTGTCTCTCTTGCTGTAAACCTGGTCACAGTGACAGAGTTTGGAAGCGAAGGAGCAGGTGGAGGTGGTGGCGGCAGCTGGGGGGTTGGCGTATGGCCTGCGTTTTGAATGGGCAGCAAACCTCCGTCCCGGTCACCCGCCCCGGGATGATGACACGCAGCCTCTTGCCCGCGTGTGCCTGGCCCACCAGCTGCCCGGCGAGAGGCACGGTGGCCCTGACTTCGGTCGGCGGTGGAGCTCACCTCCACTTGAGGGAAGACGAGTGGTCTTGCCGGTTGACCCCTTCTAGAGCCGCGGCTTTGCTCTCCGGCGGTGGGACTCGGGGAGGGAGGGTGTGTGTCTGAGGCAACAGCCGCTCTCCCGCAGGGTCGTGAGGACAAGGGAAATGGCCCCCCACGAGCGGGCTTGTCAACCTCACCACTTGGTGGGGGCGCCCTGCGTGGTGGTGTCCGTAGTCCTGGCAGAGCAGAGGGGCCTCGGTGTTTTAGAGAAGCCCCCATTTTGTGGTGAGAGGGGTTTGCTCGGGGAGGGGGAGGGGATAAGTGGGGCGGCACAGACACGGGTGGAAAACTCGTGTCTTCAGGTCTTCTGGGGCTGCGTTTCCAAATGCCAGGATGCAGCCGGAGGCCACATTTCCCGTCCCTTAGGGCTCCCTGCGCCTCTGGGCTCTCCACGGAGGCCACGCTGCCCTGCTCGTGTCAGAACGAGGTCACAGCCACGACGGCCCACTCCCACGCTGTGGCCGGTCACTGGGGGGAGGTGGGGGGTGCGTTCGCCCCGGGGTCAGCCTGCCCCCGACCTTCTCCCTTTGCTGGAGTGTTTTTGAAGGCCGGCAGAGAGAGGAGTAGCCACATCCCCCCAAAATGAAAGTGCAAGCGCCTGTCTGCTGCAGATGCTCCTCCTCCGGCGTGTCCTGGGCTGATGACAAAGGGCGGTTTGTGCCCGGTGGGTGGGGAGGAGTCACAGAAAGGCCTCCGGTCCCCGAGGACCCAGAGGAGGCAGGAGAGCGCAATTAGCCGCCAACGGGAGCCCCGGAGAGGCATAAAGCCGGCCTGGAAGTGCCCGCATTTTTCTTCCGCACCGATTTCCAGAGAACTGAACAAAGGAGCATGAGAGGGGCGCGATGATGGCTTCCTTCCTACATCTTCCCGGGCAGCAGTGCCCCTCACCGGCGTAAAAACGTCCTCACCGATGTAAAAATCCTCGTTAAACAGCCTCTAACAGCACACCGAAGGGTAATAATGCTAATTCCACATTTGAGCCCAGAAATCATTTACAAAATTTGTTCGTGTGATAAACTTCACCTTGGCGCTAAAAAAATGTGCCGGAGCAGGGATTCCATCAGCTCCCAGCAGTGAGGGCACGCTTCTGGGGGAAGGAAACTGGCATTCCTTGTGGAGTTTGGTGATATTTTCATTGTCTCTTACAATCATTTATTTTTTTCTGAATTCCAAAGATATTAATCTAATTTTGAGGTCATTGAGCCACCTCAGCGTGCTCTGGCCACAGCGGGGGCGAGCAGCGATGCCATAAAGCCAGCTCGGAATCGCTGACCTGGGGAAGAAGTCATACGCCCAGTTATTTTTATAAATTTCTAAGACTGATATTCACGGTAGCAATGTTTTAATTTATTATTATTATTATTATTATTATTATTATTTTGCTTTGTAAATATATTTTTATTGATTTCAGAGAGGAAGGGAGAAAGAGAGATAGAACATCAATAATGAGAGAGGATCATTGATTGGTTGCCTCCTGCACGCCCCCTACTGGGGGTCAAGCCAAGCCCCGGAACCGAACCGTGACCTCCTGGTTCTTAGGTCGATGCTCAGTCCTGGAGCCACGCTGGCTGGGCACAGTGTTCCCATCGTGTATTGTCACATAATCTGTTTGCAACGTGACAAGGCATTAGCATAGGGCGGAGCGCCGAACCCCAGGGACCAGACCTGCGGACCCACCCACGCTCCGGGGCTTGAGGCGGAATGGTCCGCCCACTCAGAGGCCCTGATGTTTCCCAGAGTCGCTGCTCCTTACCCCTCCCCTCCACCCGCTCCCACGGATAACCATGGCGCTGGCCTCTACCAAGACGGACCAGCACTACTTGCTTTGAATCTTACACAAAAGGATCCTTGTATGTGCATTCTCTGTATCTTCTTTCGTTCACTCGGTGGGTTTCACCCACGCTGTTCATGCTGATCACTCTGTAATGTTCCCACAGACCCCACAATCTGTTACCAGACACCACCATTTATTTGTCATGAGGAAAGAGCAGGTAGATCCACCTCGAGGCACGTTCTGCGCGCCTTGTCTGGGACTCTTGGCTTCAAGTCCAGGCATGTGGGTTGGGTGTGTCCACTGGAGAGAAGCGTCCACTTAAATGTAAGAGAGCACACCCGTTCCTCATGGGTCTCCATTTCCTGCTGCTCCACGTGCTGGCTACTGTCCTGTGTGGCAGTCTTCTGAATTCTAGTCATTTCTGTGGGGGTGTAGTGATAGCTAGTGATTTTTTTTACTATAAGCTCCTTGGTGATTCATGACACATAATTATTTCCTTGGCTATATCTTTGTGAAGTATTTGTTCAAGCCATTTGTTGGGGGGTTTTGGGGGTAATTTTCTTCCTGGTTTATGGAAGGCGTTTGCAGATTCTGGATTTGAGGACTTGACAGCTACACGTATGCAATCCTTCCTCCAGCTCTTCAGCTCCTCTTTGACCTGCTCAGCGGTGTCATTTGATGGATATAAGACCTTAATTCACATTCAGGCTCATCCATCTTCTCCTTTATGGAGAACACTTTTTTGTGTTCTATTAAAGCATCTCTCTACCTCAAGGTCATACCGCCACTTTATTTTTTTTATTAAAAATATATTTTATTGATTTTTTTTACAGAGAGGAAGGGAGAAGGATAGTTAGAAACATCGATGAGAGAGAAACATCGATCAGCTGCCTCCTACACACCTCCCACTAGGGATGTGCCCACAATCAAGGTACATGCCCTTGACTGGAATTGAACCGGGACCTTTCAGTCCACAGGTCGACGCTCTATCCACTGAGCCAAACTGGTTTTGGTTAGGGCATTTTCTTAAGTTGTCTTCTAGGACGGTGATGTCCATCCAGTAGCCATAGCCACAGGAGGAGATTTAAATGAAATAAAACAAAACAAAAATGAAGGTTTTCAGCTGCATGAGCCATATTTCAAGTTGCTCACAATCAGTGTGTGGCCAGCGGCTCCAGGTTCAAGGTGAAGCATTTCCATTATGGAGGGGAGCTCTCCTGTGCGACTTCCACATTTTGAACCGCAGCCGGAAAGCAGGGAGTCTGCCGGTGCGGTGTGAGGTGGTGTGAGATGGAGGTCAGCTCCATCCTCCCTGTGTTGATAGCCAATTGACCCAGCAGGCTCTTGTGGAAATACCATTTGTCTGCTCTGCTCCGCGGGTCAGACGTGGTCATGGCTGAGTGTCCGCTGCGGGAGGCTCTGCGTCTGGTGCTCCGTGCGGTATTTCTATTGGCGAGTCCTTGCATCACCAACACACTCTCTTCATCGCTGTGGCTTTACGTCGTTCTTCATATCTGGTAAATTATCCACAATAACCGCGGCTTTCTGTTTCTGTGCCGGTGTTAGAGACATCTCAGGGATTTCTGCCAGAATGTTAACTTCATGAGGATTTTATTATGGTTCCATGAGATCTGTGTGAGGATGTGATGGGGAACGAGAAATGGGGTGTCTTTCCCCTATAACTTTATTAATTTATGTCTCTGAAGTTGTATATTTTTCTGTATAGAAAAACTGCGTAACAGTGGTGCACATTTTTAATAGAAATGTGCATGAGTTTTAAAGATGTTATATCAACTACTGTGTTTCCCCGAAAATAAGACATCCTCCGAAAGTAAGACCTACTTACAGGTTTCCTTCTGAGTGAAATATAAGGCATCCCCCCCAAAAAAAATAAGGCCCCCAGGATTCACAGTTTGTCTGGTTTGTGTTGACAACTACCGTACTACCATACCATATACAGGTAATAAATTTCCTTTATTTTCATTTAACAATAAATGTCTGCCGCATTCTTCTTCATGAAAAAATAAGACATCCCCTGAAAATAAGACCTAAGCGCATCTTTGGGAGCAAAAATTAATATAAGACACTGTCTCATTTTCGGGGAAGCAGGGTAGTAAAGTAATTCTTTTCATTAAGAAAAAAATCACAGCGTGATAGGAAAGCTGTGGAACAGTTCGAGACCTTTGTCCCCTGAACGACATGAGGGCAGATACTCGCCTGGGTGTCTTACTGGGGGTTTCACAGGAACGGTGATGTTCTCCTCCGCACAGCCATCAGCATCAGGTGTCCACGCTGGTGTGCAGTGACAGCCACCCCCAGACGTCTCTCACATTGCTCCAGTTCTCCCCGGGACATCCGGCAGCAAGAGTACAACTCAGGGTTGGATACTGTGTTTTCTTGTCACGTGCGTCGATGTTTGATTTATATGAACTTGGCCCTTTGGAAGATTCCAGCCATCTTACGGAACGTCTGCGCTCAGTCTCCTCAGGTCTGGACTTGAATTGGGGTTTTCGGTGTGATGGTTAATGTTATGCACGAACCGGCTGGGGCTGAGGGTGCCAGACAGCTGGCAAACACTGCCCCAGGGTGTGGCTTGAGGGTAGGCACCCTCCAGTCAGCTGGAGGCCCACAGGGGACAGGAAGTGAGGAAGGAAGGGCAACTTCTCCCCCACGGGAGCCGGACGTCCACCCTTTCCTGCCCTTGGACACGGGAGCTCCCGGGCCGCGCCTTCCGGTTCTGGCCGCCGTGCCCGGGCCTCAGCCTCCGGTTCTGGCCGCCCCTGCCCGGTCCTCAGGCCTCCGGTTCTGGTTCCAGCGAGATGGATGCCTGGCTCCCCTGGGTGCGGTGCTGGGACCACGGGGCCAAGAGGCAGGGGGCAGAGGCAGCTTGCTCTCTGTTGCTGTAGAAAGTGTTAGGATTTTTTTTTTTGTATTTATAGCAAGGTTACTAGATAGATCAACCATTTAAACACACCTATTAATTCTAGTACATTATTTATAGATTCTATTAAAACATTCAGTATGTAGTTATGTCTCTCATAAATAATTTCATATTTCATTCCCCCCTCCCGTCCGTACACTCTCCCTCCTCTCCCTGGCGGCGCCGCCCAGGTCGCGTGTAAAGGTGACGGCGGGCGTGTCCTCGGCTCCGTCCAGAAGGAAGGCGTCCAGGATCACCGCTGCGGGGTCTGCACGCGTGCCAGCTGCACTTCATCAGACTGATGGATTGTGTTCTGTTCCTGGCTTCCTGGGGGATCTTTATCACTAATAGATACATTATAAAAACGTTGTCTGCATTTATTGATTTAATTATGTGATTTTCCACTTATTCTATTGATTCGGGGGGTTACGCTGCCTCTTGATATGATAAATACCTTGCTCTTGAAATCAGTTCAGTCTGTCTCAGCCCGTTATCCTCAGCTTCCTTTGGTTCGGGGTGTGGGTGTCTGCCTTCGAGAGCGTGGCCGGAGCTTCCTCCTGTGTTGCCGTCCGTGTGCCGCGAGGCGCCTGCCCTTCAGCCTCCCCGGCGCGTGCGCACACGCGTGGCCGCTTCTCCCTCGGGTCTGAGGAGCTGGCACTCGGCTGGGCGGCCGCGCTGCCCTTTCCGGCGGATGGGCCGCAGGTTTGCTCCCTGCGTCAGACTCAGGTGCCCAGCTCAGGTGCGGCCGCTGTGCGGGCGAGGGGAGGGGTGCTTCTTAAGGCGTTTGCTAATTTTGTGTGAAATTGCAAACCTCTTGCTCTCCACTAACACAGCAGTCAGCTGTGGGCGGCGTCTCGTCGCCTAAGGCGGTCATTTCTGTTGAGGCCAGCAAGCGTCTGGGTGGATCTTAAAAGAAAACCTGGACAGGGAAAATGAACCTGGAAAACTCAGATAAGTGTATTTTGAGATTTAAAAATATATATATATATATTATTGATTTTTCACAGAGAGGAAGGTAGAGGGACAGAGAGTTAGATGAGAGAGAAACATCGACCAGCTGCCTCTTGCCCACAACCCATGTACATGCCCTTGACCGGAATCGAACCTGGGACCTTTCAGTCCGCAGACCGACGCTCTATCCACTGAGCCAAGCGGGTTTCGACTATATTTTGAGATCTTAATAGGTGTGCATGTGCAAAGGAGCGTGGCCAGGGAAGGCAGCCGGGGGGCGTGGTGGGATGCCACTCCTCAGACTCACCGGGGCTGTGGCACAGCCACCGCACCAGGACAGGAAGGATGGTGGGCAGGGCACCGGGCTCTGCCGTCACAGGCACAGCTCTGCCCATATCCACCCGCTGGTGCCCTCATGGCCCTCTGCCCCCGCTCTGAGTCCCTCTGTAAACGGAGGTGCTTACGTCATGGACCTGGGGTGGCTTTCTGCGTGGTCCTTTCTGCTGCTAGAGAACAAGGGGGCATTTGGGGGACGAGGCTGCCTGGCTGTCCATGGGGCGCTGCCTGGGCCAGCAGCTCTGGCCGCAGCTCTGGGACCCAGCTCCGGGACCCAGCTCCCGGACCATCCCCAGAAAAGCCTGTGTCAGAGGCGCAGCTGGCTCCGCCTTCACGAGGAGCGCGCTCTGGGCTCCGGTGGTGCTGGGATGCGGGAACGCGTGGAGGATGTACATGGCACTTCCATTCAACACCAGGGAGCACGCTTAGGGAAGCGCTCACTTCAACCACCACCAAGAACTTTGGCAGTAAAATAGTAGTCAAGTTTTCAGGCTAATTTAAATAGGCTAATTGAAATAAGTGAATATTCTAGAAAAATTAATTGTACTGGACAAAAAGCTGTTCCTAAAGTGTTAACTAAAATTTTTATTGGTAGTTCATCTCACGGTAAAATTGCATAACATGTAATGAACCCAAAACAGTCATATTTTAGTGCAAAAAATTAAAATCTCAAAGCTATCAAGACTATATTATAAAATTTCCAAAAGCCTCTAATATTCTAACAAAAAGGGAGGCTAGAAGAAGAATATCATGTAAGAAAAAATATCCTATAAGTAAATTACATCTAGGACATTTTTACTTTAGAAAATTAACTTTCATTTGTAATGCTAACAGCAAGACACCCATGTAAAACATACATGGTGTCAAAACAAGCCAAAGGAAAATTGGGCAAAAAATGAAAAAGGATCACAAGTCAAATTTATAGAAAAGATTCCTTTATTAACTTTTGGTCAAGAATATGTTTGTATATTTTCAGAAAACAAGTCCGAGGCCATGTGGATTCAGGCAACAGAGAGGAATTGACAGGACTACTCCAGCCATGAAGACAGAGGAGAAGCAGTCCAGAGATGGAAGACGCTGACGACGCCTTGCCATGCCAGCAGTCAGCAGCTGTGCGTCACTGAAGGATGCCCAGGACCAAACCAGAGATGGTCGGACCTGCATTACCACCATTTGTCCACCATCCAGAACTAAAATATCATGGCTGACATGTACACATAAGGAACTGTTTGACATTGAAATTGGGACTCAAAAGAACTGTTAGCCCAGAAAGAAACTCCCTACAGACTGATTCATTTGCCTCTCAGCATAACCATTATTGCTTGTCTCATTTTCGGTTCTTATAAGTGTATTTCGAGTAGCACATGATCTCACTCATCTAGGGGAAATGATGAACAACATAGATTGATGAACAAGAACGGAACCAGAGACAAGGAGGCGTGGATCAGACTGTTGGACCTCAGAGGGAAGGTAGGGGAGGGTGGGGGTAAGGGGGAGAGCTCAATCAAAGGACTTGTGTGCACGCCTATGAGCCTAACCAGTGGTCAGGGACAACTGCAGGGTGGGGGCATGTGTGGGGAGGGGTTTGGGATGGGAATGGGGGGATGAGGACAAATATGTGATACCTTAATCAATAAAGACATTAAAAAAAAACACAACACCACCAAGACCAAGCCCAGCTCAGAGCAGTGCTCAGGGCCGGGAAGGGGGGCGCCTCGGCTCTCAGCCTCCTGCTGGGGAGGGTCGTGTTTCCATAGAGCCTGGATGGCCCCCAGCTCCAGCAATGCCTCAGGGCCACTCAGGAGGGTGCGGAGAAGGGGCTGAGCCTCCATTCCTTCATGTGGGGGCAGGGTGTGGACGGACAGGAAGGAGGCTCATCCCCTTGCCCCGCCCCCTGGCTCCCTCAAACCTCCCAACCCCCCATCATGCAGAGGACTGATGCACCAACTGGCACCTGCCACGGTGTCAAAAAGTGTGCCCTCATATTAGGGTATTGGCTATGTCTCCCCCATCTGGAACTTCCTGAGTAGCTCCCAGTTCCTTAAGGCCATTTCCTGCCAGTGGAGGTGCACTGCCCTCTCCGCGGGGGGAGCCTCAGCTGCCAGGCGCCCCTGTGCAGGGGGGTTCTGTTTGGGGACGCCCCGCAGCTGGCGGTGCTTCCGCTCGCTACGCCCACCCGCTCGCTACACCCACCTGGTCACTGTGCCCACCCGGTCGCTATGCCCACCAGGTCATAATACCTACCTCCGCTGCGCCTCCTGAAGGTGACGCATTCTCTTTGGAAGGAGAGAACGCCTGCCGCTTGGCTTCTCAGGGCAGCAGCTTGGACGGGGCCGGACGTCGTGTTGTTCTGAGTTTCCTGTGAAAAGGGATTGAAAATGAGCTCCGGGCTCATTAAGACGGGGCGACTCATCGATATCCACTTAGAAACCCTTTTGACCCGGAGCCCCAGAGAGGAGTCCCTGCCCAGGACATGCACTGAGGTGGCGTTTCCGTCTCCACCAGCCGGGCCATCCTGGACCAGACCCTTTCACCCCTGGGAGCCGCGTTCCTCTGGGGGTGGGTCACGTGCCTGTCTTCGAAAGACCTCAACCGGCTGTTTCCTTAACCAAAGTATTTCCTCACCCCAGCAAGCCGTTCATTGGAGTTTAGATACCGATGTAGATGTACACAAATGCTGATGATGTCAGGCCTTGAGAATGTGTTCACTGCAGGATACCAGGAATGTGAGTGTCTTCGAACTTAGAGAAACAGCAGCGGCTCCTTGCCTTCCCCAGGAAAAGGTCTGCCTGACTCTAGGACTGTCGCAGACCTCCCAGAGGGGAAGCAGCACAGACAGCCGCCTGCTGCAGGAGTCTATTTTAAGCCACTGCTTGTTTTCCAAAGGGAATAGTGCTGGATTGCCCAGTGTCTGTGACAATCAACATTCCAGTGGGCCAGGCAGCCCGTTGTGGTGATTTCACGCATGCATGCACCCATTTATCCATCCCACCCATTATCCCATCCACCCATTCACCCGTCTCTCCACCCATTCATCCATCATCTCGCCATCCATTCATCCTTTTATCCACCCATTATCTACTCAGCAAGTATTTATGAAAGTTCTCTATGCACAGAATTTTTTGTTAGTTTCTGGAGGCAAAGTGAAAGAAAAACACATGTCTTAGTCATAGTTTGATAGAAGCAAATAGTTATAATGCAGTGTAATTCTAGAAACTTATGGGAAGTGCACAGTTCAACTCCATGTGAACGTCAGTAGGCCTTACTTTGCCTTCTCCCAAAAAGTGATAAATGAGTCTTGTCCTCCCGAGGAGAAAACCACGCATGCCTGAAGGACACAGCCACCGTATGTATAGAGCTTGGGGTCTGGGACGCTGTGTACGCCAGCTGTGAAGTCTGAGTGACCGGAGGGCTTCACACTTCGGGTCACCGTTGATGTAAATGAGGATGAAAACAGCCTCGGAAAGACCTTGTAGATTTAGAAATAGATTCCCTGTTTAGCCTTAGAAACCCAGGCCTTCTACAAACCTTATTTATGGTGACTGGCTTTTTCAGACAGTGATTTTAATTGAGGATTTGTGGTGTCAGGAAGAAAAACTGTCAGTCCTGCCATCATAAGAGAGCGACATTCAAAGCTATGCCTTTGGGAAAAAAAAATTATATTCCCAAAGCAAAAATTTACAACTTTGAAATACGTTCGATATTAGAAAACACGCCATAAAAGGAAGCTCCGTATTTCAAGCGGCATATTGTGCCTGACGGCCGTGCGCACGAAATGTGCGGAAAACCCCTTTTCGTCTAAACACCCGCTGTGTTTCAGCGCCCGGTCTCCCCGCCGTGCAGACGTCCCTGCCATTTGGGGGGCTTTGGGGAGGGAGGCATAAACATTCACTGTAAAACGGCGGTTCCACGCGGAGCCTCAAGCCCTGTGTGCTTTGTTCCAAGTATTTATGGCGAAGCGCCATTGATTATGCCCCATAAAGCAGTCACATTACCCAGCGAGAATCCAGTCTGTGGTCTGGTTCCAGTGCACGTTCGCGCTGCTGCTCGTGGTCCACAGGGAGCGCCGGATCACCTTCTTGCTGGAACATTACAGGACTTGGAAGTGTTACGGAGACTACCCCCACGTGGTGAATTCCCCTAAAAGAGCCACGTCTCAGGTCGGCCACTCAGCTGTCACCGGGGTATTCACGGAACGCAAGTGTCGCCATTTTTCCCAATTGTTTTCACACCGAGTACACCCCCGCGGAGGCAAGCATAACCCAGGTTACCTTGTACTTGCTACAGCAGGAAAACTTTAATTAGTTGTAAATGAGTTTGATAAATGAACAATTAACTTCTATTAAAGTTTAAGGAGGTTGGCTGACCTGGCCCTCTATTGGAAATTTAATCTGGAGCAGGCTGGATAATTAGTGCTGAAGGAATTGGCGCCAGAGGCTGTCCTCGCTCTTCTCGCTGCACGGAGTCGAGTCAGCCAAAAAGTTCACTTCAGAGTCAACTTCTCGGCCAGCAGGCCACAGCGTGCAACCCTACCCAGAGCGAGACCTACACGAGGCTGGGCATCCTGCTGGCCCGGGGTGGGGCGGGGGGGGCTGCCACCCTTGTGGGTCCTTTGCCACGGTCTGACCACCTGTGGGTCTATAGTTCTCGCATCTCAAATACTAGAGCACACTTCCAGGTTTCACTAAGCAAGCGTGCCCCCATTTGCTCATTGACCTTTTACTTCCTACTGCGGATGGGTGGGCAATGTATTGGTTGTTGGGGATAAAGAGTTAAACCAAACCTAGTCCCAGGTCTTAGGAAACTTATAGTACTACGAGCAAGTCAGAGATGTACACCAGTTTGCCGACCACTGACTTACGCTCCTTCCCACATTATGAACCTTTCCCCACATTTGTATTTATAACCTATGTTTAAATAGGTTACAAATGCAAATAACACACACACACACACACACACACACACACACACACACTACGTACATCACATACACACACAGGATCTCTCAAGACGTGGTTACTGACCAAGTACTCTGGGAAAAGTACTTGATCTTAGCATTTAATGGACTTAGCATTCTATTTTTTTTTTTAAATAGTTTAAATGCCACAGAACGAGTGCTCATGAAGGTTCATAAAGTGGGAAGGAGCATAGAGAACAGAAGCCCCAACTCCACCTGGTGAGCAGCAACGAGCAAGCGGAGCCTTTGGGAGCCACTGTTCTGGCTGCTCAGTCACAAGGAAGGCAGCGCGGGAGCCAGCGCGGGATGCGCAGGGCAGTGTCGAGAGTCCTCGCCTCGGTCGAACCCTGTGAAGGATTCTTTATCCCAGCCAGTGTGAGCTTCCTTTCTGGATCATCCTTTTTCATGTCTTTGACGTTCGCACTAAGATTCTTTAAAGTCTCACAAAGTCCCTTGAATTTCACATTAAGATCCTTGAGCAACCTTATAACCCTGTTTTGTACTCTGTATCCAGTAGTTTGCTTGCTTCCATTTCATTTAGTTCTTTCTTCTGGAGATTTCTTCTGTGCTTTCATTTGCAGCATGTTTCTTTGTCTCTGCATTTTGGATGCTTCCCTGTGTTTGTTTCTATGTGTTGATTGGGTAGAGCTGCTGGCCTCCCGGAGTTGGTAGAGCGGCCTTGAGTGGTAGGTGTCCTGTAGGGCCCAGTGGCTCAGCCTCCCCAGTCACCTGAGCTGGGCACTCTAGGGGGCGCCCCTGTGTGAGCTGTGCGCACAGGCCTGTGGTTGAGCCCTGACTGATGCTGGTGTCCCTGGGAGGACCTGACCTCCAGGCCATTGGCTGTGAGGACCAGCTGTGGCTGCAGCGGGGGAGCTGCTGTGCTGGAGACACCCCTGTGGGGCAGGACTTGCTTCAGGGGGGCTTGGTGCTCACTGGGGCTGCCCCTGAGGGTGTCACTGTGGATGTGTAGAGCTGTCATCTGCTGTGGCCTGAAGCTGTCCACCTGGGGGGGCGGTGTGGAGGAGTGGAATTAATACATTAAGTAGAGAGAGGTGAGGACAGATGCAAGAACGTAGGGAGCAGAAACCAGATGGCTTTGTGAAGGCCATGAGGTCAGTGAAAGGTCAAGGAGAATGTGTAAGAAAAGAATTGATGGGACTGTGGAACAATCCAGGGGGAATGGCATGTATAAATGGGAAATGAAGTTTAGGTGGGGGACTCGCACTAAACAAGCTCTCTCCCTGAGGGAGCCGTGTATAATGAGCAGAGCGCTGAGAAGGATGGGGTCAAGTGACATCGTTAACATCAAGGCCGCGGAATCTCAGGGCAGAGATGGCGGCTCTGAAAACAATAAAGGCTCTCTGCTGTTCTCCCGTCCACACTCGACCCCGAGCCCAAGAGAAGGATGTGAAATGCCAGAAGGAGTAGGGCTGAATGAATTTCATGGGCGATTCTTTATGAGTAATTTATATGCGGCTGCCACCAGCTGGGTGCCAGCCCCCAGCCGCGGTTTTCCTATTGCTTTTTCGGAACAACGTTATTTAGAATCATTCCTTGACCCTTCATCGTCTCCCGGCTCTTCCCAACACCCTTCTCTGTGTCATCTCGATCACTTTTGTGTAATTGTTCTGTCACTTCACGTCGTGGCTCCCTGAAGATCCTTTAAGTTCTTTGAGGTCAGGGCCCGTAACTTCTTTGTATATATAACCTATGTTTCCCTTCTCCAAATGCATTTCCTTCTTCTCCTTCTACACACACACACACACACACACACACACACACACACACTACTTATACCACATGCATACACAGGATCTCTCAAGATGTGGTTACAGCCGAAACCGGTTTGGCTCAGTGGATAGAGCGCTGGCCTGCGGACTGGGGGGTCCCGGGTTCGATTCCGGTCAAGGGCATGTACCTTGGTTGCGGGCACATCCCCAGTGGGAGGTGTGCAAGAGGCAGCTGATCGATGATTCTCTCTCATCGATGTTTCTAACTCTCTGTCCCTCTCTCTTCCTCTCTGTAAAAAATCAATAAAATATATATTAAAAAAAAAACACATGGTTACAGACCTAAGACTTTGGCAAAAGTACTTGCTCTTAGCATTTAATGGACTTAGCATTCTATTGTCTTTTAAGTTATGGATAAGTGGTACTTTTGAATTATCAACTACAATCTCTCAGCATTTTAAAACTGGCCCAGTGTTTATTTACACCGCATTTGGAAGGAGCAGTATTTACCCTGTGTTGGAAGTTAGCCGACATGGGGTTTAATTTTGACTTTGTCTTACTCGGTGACCTATGTAATCTCCTCCGAAGTCAGTTTTCTCATCTATAAAATGTGAAGTTTTGCCAGATGACCTCTGGAATCTTTCCACTTTTTTTTTTAGTCTGTGAAATGAATAGCTTGTTTTTCAAAAAGAGAAATAGAGAATGGATAAATGACAGATCGAAGGAAGGCAATTGATGCTAGCGATGGAGTAGAAATTGGAAAATGAAAACAAGAAAATGGGACGCTATGATCACTTTTTAGCTCTCCATCTTCAGTCAGCTCCCAAGGGCCTCATGGATTTCTTTTCTGTCTCCGTCACTCCCACCCTCTGCTTCTTCCCTCCAGTGGACTATTAATCTGTCCAGGCCTCCCAGCCAACCACTCTTCTCAAAAGAGACTTTATCATTTCCCTGCCCTGCCTCACGCGTCGCTGGATCTCCACCAGGAGGTTACTTCGCAGTTGGCCGTCGTGGCTCTCCCATCACCGCTCTCTTCTCACACGCTTATTTTGTTCTTCGTGTAAAATTTGTAATTGTGGTGCGATACACATCACAGAGCCGTCACGCTCACTATCTTAGAGCGGAGCGTCCGGTAGCGTTAGAGACCTTCACGTGTTGTGCAGCCGGGCCCCGTGTGTCAGAGTGTGTTGGTGCCGGGCGCTGCTGGAGGAGGAGAGGGGCTACGGGACACGCTGGTCAGCGAGGCGTCCACGGAAGCACCAGCCTCTGCATCTTCCTGAGCGGTGGCAGGGCCGGGCCTTTGGGGGCTGAGCTGTGAGAAGCCGGACAAGCACATCGGGCTCGCATACGTGGTCAAGACGCTGGGGGCAGGCCACCCATGCAGACGCCAGCTGACTTCCCCGAGGGCACTGAGCCCCCTTCTCTCACCCTCGCACGTGGACCTGGACATCGTTGGAACCTGGCTGCCCGCAAACCCCACCTTCTCAGACCGACATTCCCCAGCCAGCACCCCGCCCTCCCCTCTCCCCTATTGCATTGCTATACCTTTGCTCCCGACCCCTTCTTCAGGGCGCTGCTGCCAACCCCACCCAAAAGGACCCTCTGCTCCCAAATCCAGCCGGCACGCGGAGTCAGCGAGAGTAGACGGTGACTCCTGCTTCCTCCGGTCACTGGCCTCCGCTGTCCCCGTGGCCCCGCCCCTTGCTCCCTGGTGCCACTGACGTCTCCGGCAGGTTCCAGGGGAGAGGCTGACCTTTACCTTCAGCTCAGTGTCTACTCTCAGACTCTTCCTCCACCTTGCATTAACAAGCAGGCAAAGGGAAGAGAAAGACAGAGCCACCGCCAAAAGACACGCATGCAGAAGCTCAGTGTTATGAAGGATGCCGGTCTACAGTTTTCCTTTATCCCAAGCCTTCCTCTGGGTCGTGCTGGTCAGCGCTGGCCTTGGCACGCGAGTGGGTGTGTGCTTCCTCCCTGGAGCTCTGGGACGTGGCAGAGCTTCGTTTCCAGTCTGTGGAGAAATGTGCCCACGAAATGGGCTCTCTTCGTTGTGAAAAGGTTCTCAGGGAGGAATTCGGTTCCTCTCACAGGTGAAGGGCTGTTCAGATTCCAGACTCCTCTTCAGCCAATTTTGTTAAGTTGCATTTTTCAAAAATCTATGTTGTTTAATTTATTCTCATAAAGCTCTTCGTTTTGTTCTCTTGCTTACCTTTTAACTCCTGGGTATTCTCAGTGAATGCGCAAGGAAACAGAGAAAACCCGCCTCTGCCTCTTCCCGGCATCGTACACAAAGCACGTTGCCTGACCCCGGGGGCCTTAGGGCGGAAAGTGGGGACAATGGCCACATGCGTATTTAATGTCTACTGCTGTCCAGTAATATGCCACTCCACCCTACTATGTTATAGAATGTAACATGGAAGACACAGCATGTATCAGTGGAACAATCTGATGACCAACATCAAGAATTTCCATTCATATTCATCACTTTCAGTATCTTTATTTTATTACGACCCCAGCACTTTGTCCATAAGAGACCACTCCGAGACGTCATTTGCAGCTGCTCACTGACCCGCCTCTCAAATAACCCCCTTTTGTGCTTTCTGGCCTGTCAAATCTGCTCGGCGCCGGTGACATCTTAATTCGTTCTACACTGAGGATTCCACGTTAGATTCACAGCGAAGCATAACTCACGGAGGAAAATCAATGCGTGCGCGCCGAGCGTGACCAGACCAGGGTTCTGTGGTGCGGCGGGCCCTGAGTGCCGAGGTCCGGGCCCTGAGTGAGTGCCGAGGTCCGGGCCCTGAGTGAGTGCCGAGGTCCGGGCCCCCGAGTGCCGAGGTCCGGGCCCTGAGTGCCGAGGTCCGCACCCCCGAGTGAGTGCCGAGGTCCGAGCCCTGAGTGAGTGCCGAGGTCCGGGCCCTGAGTGAGTGCCGAGGTCCGGGCCCCCGAGTGCCGAGGTCCGGGCCCTGAGTGAGTGCCGAGGTCCGGGCCCTGAGTGAGCGCCGAGGTCCGGCCCCTGAGTGAGTGCCGAGGTCCGGGCCCCCGAGTGCCGAGGTCCGGGCCCTGAGTGAGTGCCGAGGTCCGGGCCCCCGAGTGCCGAGGTCCGGGCCCTGAGTGAGTGCCGAGGTCCGGGCCCTGAGTGAGTGCCGAGGTCCGGGCCCTGAGTGAGTGCCGAGGTCCGGGCCCCCGAGTGAGCGCCGAGGTCCGGCCCCTGAGTGAGTGCCGAGGTCCGGGCCCTGAGTGAGTGCCGAGGTCCGGGCCCCCGAGTGCCGAGGTCCGGGCCCTGAGTGAGTGCCGAGGTCCGGGCCCTGAGTGAGTGCCGAGGTCCGGGCCCCCGAGTGCCGAGGTCCGGGCCCTGAGTGAGTGCCGAGGTCCGGGCCCCCGAGTGAGCGCCGAGGTCCGGCCCCTGAGTGAGTGCCGAGGTCCGGCCCCTGAGTGAGTGCCGAGGTCCGGGCCCCCGAGTGCCGAGGTCCGGGCCCTGAGTGAGTGCCGAGGTCCGGGCCCTGAGTGAGTGCCGAGGTCCGGGCCCCCGAGTGCCGAGGTCCGGGCCCTGAGTGAGTGCCGAGGTCCGGGCCCCCGAGTGAGCGCCGAGGTCCGGCCCCTGAGTGAGTGCCGAGGTCCGGGCCCTGAGTGAGTGCCGAGGTCCGGGCCCCCGAGTGCCGAGGTCCGGGCCCTGAGTGAGTGCCGAGGTCCGGGCCCTGAGTGAGTGCCGAGGTCCGGGCCCTGAGTGAGTGCCGAGGTCCGGGCCCCCGAGTGCCGAGGTCCGGCCCCTGAGTGAGTGCCGAGGTCCGGGCCCTGAGTGAGTGCCGAGGTCCGGGCCCCCAAGTGCCGAGGTCCGGGCCCTGAGTGAGTGCCGAGGTCCGGGCCCCCAAGTGCCGAGGTCCGGGCCCTGAGTGAGTGCCGAGGTCCGGGCCCGAGTGAGTGCCGAGGTCCGGGCCCCCGAGTGCCGAGGTCCGGGCCCTGAGTGAGTGCCGAGGTCCGGGCCCGAGTGAGTGCCGAGGTCCGGGCCCCCGAGTGCCGAGGTCCGGGCCCCCGAGTGCCGAGGTCCGGGCCCTGAGTGCCGAGGTCCGCACCCCCGAGTGAGTGCCGAGGTCCGAGCCCTGAGTGAGTGCCGAGGTCCAGGCCCTGAGTGAGTGCCGAGGTCCGAGCCCTGAGTGCCGAGGTCCGGGCCCTGAGTGCCGAGGTCCGGGCCCTGAGTGAGTGCCGAGGTCCGGGCCCAGAGTGAGTGCCGAGGTCCGAGCCCTGAGTGAGTGCCGAGGTCCGGGCCCTGAGTGAGTGCCGAGGTCCGGGCCCAGAGTGAGTGCCGAGGTCCGGGCCCAGAGTGAGTGCCGAGGTCCGGGCCCCCGAGTGCCGAGGTCCGGGCCCTGAGTGAGTGCCGAGGTCCGGGCCCAGAGTGAGTGCCGAGGTCCGGGCCCCCGAGTGCCGAGGTCCGGGCCCTGAGTGAGTGCCGAGGTCCGGGCCCTGAGTGAGTGCCGAGGTCCGGGCCCAGAGTGAGTGCCGAGGTCCGAGCCCTGAGTGCCGAGGTCCGGGCCCCCAAGTGCCGAGGTCCGGGCCCTGAGTGAGTGCCGAGGTCCGGGCCCCGAGTGAGTGCCGAGGTCCGGCCCCGAGTGAGTGCCGAGGTCCGGGCCCTGAGTGCCGAGGTCCGGGCCCTGAGTGAGTGCCGAGGTCCGAGCCCCGAGAGCCGAGGTCCGGGCCCTGAGTGCCGAGGTCCGGGCCCTGAGTGCCGAGGTCCGGGGGGGCACCAGCGGCCGTGCTCCGCTCTCCACCGATAAGGCGCCCAGAGCCCATGCCGCGGCTTTGCCAGCCAATGGGCCCGTTTTTGTGAGTCGCCTCTCGGTCCGGGGCATGGAGAGCGGAACTGCCTGCCCTCGGGTGAGAGGCGGGCGGCCCACCATCCACAGGGCGGCACCGCGTTGTCAGGGAGGGTCACGGTAAGCACAGGCGTGACCCCGACAACGGGCCTCTGTCACGGGAAAGGGAGACCGGCTGTGGACCACAGCGCCGGCCGTGAACGTAGACCAGCTGTGACCGGTTTGATTTGTTCTCCACCCTGCAGCCTGCGTGCGGCGGCAGGATCAGGTAGCGGGCAGTCACTCTGGGGTCGGTGCGCCCTGTGCGTAGTTGGCACGGCCTTTGACCTCGGGAATCACAGCTTCACGTCTCAGAAATAATCAGGTAGCTTAAGTGCCTCCACTTCCTGGGACAATGATCTAAGGGGCTGCTGTAATGGATGCACTAAGTCAGTGTTTTCCAAACTTTTGACATATGTGTACCCCTTCTATAATTTTCATAACGCTGAGTACCCCTCATAAAAAAATGGATGTATTTTAATAACAATCAAAATATATTTATTTTTTATTTTTTTGGTACATACACAAAATAATAAACAAAAAATAAAATTATTCATAATAAAATATAAATAAAAGTTATATTATAAATAACATTTATTTGGATCAATGAGAAGGATGAAATTGACTTGACTCATGAGAACGTAGAATTAGGCGCAGCTAAGCACAGTGCAGTGCATACCCCCTCCAAACTCTCCCCGTACCCCTGGGGGTCCTCGGACCACACTTTGGGAAACGCTGGTCTAAGGGGCTGTTACAATGGATGCACTAAGTGAATAGAGAACGTGGCCCAAAACAAGTCTCTGAAGAGACCTGGGTTCTGGAAAGGGATTCTGTGGGCACCCGCTCTTCTTCAGGGGTACCCCACTGTCCACTGACAGCATCGGGGTCCCGTGGCTACGCCAGCCTCCGGTGGTTGTCATCGTGAGCCTTTTGCCTGGACCCGGGCGCCGTGATGAGCCGATGAACCGGAGCTGGAGCCCGCGGAGCTGCCGCACACAGCCGGGCGAGACTCCGGCGACACCGGCATCGCCAGGATGGTGACTGCGTTCCTGTGGGCTGGCTCCTGCAGCGGCCGGGCGGGCAGGCACCCTCACCCCCTGGGGGCTGTCAGGGCGGGCACCCTCACCCCCTGGAGGCTGCGTGGTGAGGAGCAGGGCGGGCGGAGGCAGGTCACGGAGCAGCGGGCGGGCTGGTTCTCCCAGCAGGTGACATTGGTGCAGAGAGCATGCCTGTGGGCAGGGGCTGGCTCTCCGAGCAGGTGGCACTGACGTAGGGCATCTTACACACGTGAGTGCCCGGCGCCCACGGCCAGCTGCACCTTCGCTCAGGCGCTCGGGGTCTTCGCCGTCTGGTTCGCTGCTCTTCCCTCCAGACGGTCAGCGACCCCCAAGGCCCCAGACTCCCTTTGCTCTCTTCCAGAGCACTTCGCGGAGATCTCTGTTTAGCGCTGATCGTCCTGGGCCATGATCCACTGGGGCACCAGGCGCTGCCACTGGAAAACCATCGGCATTGATAACCAGGAGCACCGCATGGCGCATTCCTGAGCAGGCAGGGAGAAGGCACCACCTCGAGCAGCCCCGGGGTGGCGCAGTGGTTAGACCAGTGGCCTGTGGTGAGGGGTCTCGGGTTGGATTCCGGCACATCTTGGGATTCTACAAATTGAAAACAAGAGACACTTGGCTTTAGGGTGATTGCCTTCTTTTTCTCCCTCCTGCGTTAAAACAGTAAGTGCTGTACAACTTTTACAGATTGTGTTTGAGAAGTCTTCAAGACTTGTGGCTCCTGTGGACTTACACAGCGTGGTGACCCTGTTTCAGAAATAAAGCACGTGCCCCATTGAACAGGCGTTGAGTGGATCCTCCCCCTTACCCACGGCCAGGACTGTGAGGGTCAAAGGAAGAGAACGAGGCGGAAACCCGCTGTGGGCTGCGGCCGGCCCCTCCGTGTGCGCGGGACCCTCCAAGCGCACAGAACGTTCCGCTAAGTTTGGAGTTTGTCTGCAACCTCTTATTTATTTCTCTCGTCGTTCCCGGGCAGTCCTCAGGAAGACGAATGGTGTTGGTTTAATTATCTTTTAAGCTGCTCTGGACCATAACGGCATGCATCCTTATTTCTGAGAGTGAATGATTGAGCAGTTCTATTACTGAAACTATTAGATTTAGAGAGTTTATTGATCCCGAGCCTTGGGAGAAGAAGGTCAATACACTGGTTTGGTGCTCTAGCTCATTTGGATTCAGAAATTCCTGGAGATAGTGGGGACCGAGGTGCTGCCCGTGAATTAAAGATTGCAGAGGCTGAGCGAGTTCAGAACCCCGAGCCGCCCTCCGTGGAGTCCGGGAGGTAACGCTGGGAGGTGAGTCTGCGCGGCCGCTGGGGCGGGGGGGGGGGGGGGGGGGACCTGGGTCTCACGGGGCCTTGAGGGATTGTGCCTCCCGCGAACTGACTCCTTTCCGTGAGTGAGCTTGGCAATATTCTACCCAGCCTCATACACGCGGTGTGCTCTGGTTAGATTTAAAATTGATCATCCAACCATCATTAGTAGAAGAACTGATGATGTATTTTTAGGGAAAAAAAATCAATCAGCATGTATTGAATTTTTACGCAAAGCGGAGAGCTCTGGTCAGAATCACCTCGCTTTGCTGTAAATCAGGTCTCAGGTATAAATGATTCTGCAAGGTATAAAATTAAATCGGAATTGCCAATCCCTATCCAAGATGGAAATGGCGTTGGGCTGGGCGGCGGCGCCAGACACCTGGCCCTGGGTTCGGGATGTGGGCCACGGCCGGCCAGCGGGGGGGAGCCCGGCCACCCAGAGCTCTCGGCCCCCCGTTTACCCAGCTCTGCTGTCCTCGCTCCCTCCGCCCCCGACACTGCCACACGCCGGCCGCCCCACACTGAGGTTGGTTAGCACATAAGCCTGTCCATCTGTCTGTCCATCCGTCCGTCCGTCCGCGGTGACCTCGGGCCGGCCCTCAGGGGGAGGAAAGGACTGTGCAGCAGGGGCCTCTTCCGGGTCGCCATCCTGTCTGTCCTCCCGGCCCTGGGAGGCATCGGCAGTGACCGGGATTCCTGCACGCACAGGCGGGAATTGGGACATGTTTATCGGAAGCTGCAGTCTCTCCAGGGAAATGAGGTTGCCCACGGGGTTTCCGCAGAGGAGCCCACAGCCCCCGTCGGGGTGACAGAAGCCGGGCCCGGCTTTGTGGTTTAACCGCGGGGAGGCGGCGCGCAGAGAAGCACCGGGCTTGGGAAGAGAGAGGTGGCCCACGGCAGAGAGGAGAGGCCGCGCTCCCGCTGCCTCTGAAGAGGGGTCATCGTCCGTGTCACAGCCCTCCGAGGCCCGTGAGTCAGACCTGCGCGCCTGGGTGACATGTGTGAGTGTCTGCTCAGACACGCAGCTCACATGTGTGTGTGCGTGTGTGTGTGTGTGTGTGTGTGTGTGTGTGTAAGGTAAGGTGACCAGATCGTCCAGGTGTTGGTGGGACAGACCTGATTTCTAACAATTTTTCCCGTGTCCTGTGGCGTTTTTTAAAAAGTCCCAATTTTTGGAAATATTGGAAACATTGGAAAGATTCTTTCCAAAAATCGGGACTTTTTAAAAACGCCGCGGGACGCGGGAACAATTGTTAGAAATCAGGACCGTCCCCCCACACCTGGACGACCTGGTCCCTCGTGTAAGGGTGACTGAGGGGGGAGAGCACGCACTATTCCAGCCATACTCTGATTTATTCGGACCCAGTAAAATTGACTTGGGTTTTAAAGGCACGTAGTTCCTTCTCTGACACTCGAGTGCACGCATAATCTTACACTCGGATACTTGACTGCGACTTCAGCAGAAGTTCATAAAGCTTAAAGTTCAGTTCCAGAGCCCTGGGAACAGGGAGTAAAATCTCTGAATAAAATTTCACATCTTTAAGACTTAAAGGGGCAGCTGAAAGTTCTCTTCATTAAGTTGAGGTCGTAATTTTCAAAGCACTTTTTAGTTTTAATCTTTACTGTTGAGAGTGTTACATGGTCCCCTCCCCCCAGGAACCTCTTCCGGCGCTCCCACCCCCACCCAGGCCCTCAGCACCCACGTCCTTCAGTGAGAGAAGTTCCCTCCCTCTCCTCTCCAGGACGGCTGGTTAGTGTTCTCCCAGCTGAGATGGCCTTCGGAAAACGCGTCTGACAGAGGGACAGCTCAGTTACCCTTTAAAGAAATGCAGGCTATTGGATCAGCATCGTGCAGCCAAGTTAGACTATGCCCATGCTTCTCTTTCTCTTCGTCCCGTTTGATTTCTCAGACGTCTGAGCGTAGCTTTCTGGAGAGTCTCGTTGCTCGGGAGATGGGGTCCTGGGCAGGGGGGCGCCCGAGTGTCCGGGGGCTGCACCTCCTGCCCCCCTGGCCGGGGAGACGCGATCCCTGTGCAGAAGCCGCTGCTCAGGCTCCCTCCTCTGTGGGAGGTGCGGGAGGTGCGGGAGGTGCGGGAGGTGCGATCACACTTGCGTGGAGGTTAGTGGCCAGGGCTCACGGGCCGCCGCTGGCAGCCTCTCACACCTGAATTCCGGTTTCCTGCGCAAGGACCTTCATGGCGCGGCCGCCTCTGTGGGTCTCGCAGGTGCGCAGCCTCGGTGGTGGCCGAGAAAACGGCTCTTCGGATTCCATCTGTCTTCCTGCCCTCCGCACCAAGCCCACTGCAGCCTGAGCTTACCCATCAGGGCTCGGGAGCCAGGGCCGGTGAGGCCGAAGCCGGCAGCCCTGCGCTTCCTCCCAGCGAGGCGGGAGCTCTGGACAGGGTGGGAGTCTCAGAGAAAGCAGAGGTTTCGGCTGCAGCATTCTGTCCCCTTTCCTAGTCAAAGAAAACTGTAACTAAACGGGGATGGGGAACAGCTGCACGTATGCACCGCGGTGAACCTACAGAACAGTTACCCGCCCCCAAGCCCCCGTGCCCCGCTGGCCCTGCCTCCCGCACCATCTCTGCCTCTGCCCTCTCCCGGAGGCCGAGCGCTGTCCGTCCATCACGGGCCGTGGCCTTCTGAGCTTGGCGTCTTGCACATTTACTCCAGTTTGACGGCTCATCTCTTCTTTGTGCTGAGTTATCTCCCACCATCTGCGTGGACCACCGCGTGCCCGCCACCTGCTGAGGGCCTCCCGGCTGCCCCCGAGTTTGGGCGAGTGTGAACACGTCTGTAACACACATGTATGTAGGTGTGTGTGTGGACGGCAGCTGGCCATTCATGTGGGGAGAACTGAGCTGAGTGCCTGCTGGGTTGTACGGAAGCATCGGTTTGGTTTTGTAAGAAACTTCTAGACCCCCTTGCCCGCCCGCCCGCCAGCAACCACCCAGTGTGCTGGTCACTCCTCGCCCTCACCTCGGCGTCAGGGTTCCAGACGCGGCTGTTCGGACGGGTGTGCTGGAGTGTCTCGTTGCTGTTCTGGTTTCCATTCCGCGGATGACACGTGACTGAAACAGCGGCCCACGTGCTTACTGGCCCCTGCGTGCCTTCTGTGGTGAGGTGTCGGTCCATGTATTCTGCCCACTTAAAAAACCTAGCTTTGCGCTTCTTACTGTTGAGTTTTCATAATCCTCCTTCGTGTATCTCGGCTAACAGTCCCTTGTCAGGTGTGTCTCTGTAAACGTTTTTCTCTTGGTCTGCAGTTTGTCTTCGCCTACATTTTACTGGATGTATAAAACGCGTACAGATGTAGCTGCAGGTTAACGTACAGAACAGAGGCGCACAGAGCGTCAGTGCACAGCTCAGCACACGAGCACACGGTGAAGGCAGGCTCACGACCCGTCCGCGGACAGGGGGGGCCAGTCCGCACACCACTCGTGGAGGGGAAGCTCTGCACGAGCCTGCTAGCCCGGTCGCTCCGCCTGCTTCAGAAGGTCAGCGAGATGGCTCGGTCTGGGCCTGGCTTCCTTCACTGAAGGATTCACGCCCGCACGTCCTCCGTTTAGATGGGGGGTGGGGGGGTGGGGGTGGGGGTGGGGGTGGTGAGCCGGTCATTCCCGGGCCCCATCTCACCGAAGAAACGCAGTGCTCAGGAGCTACCGCTTCCCGCTGCCCAACAGCTGGGTTGTCGCCAAGGTTTAGTTTTTATGGTGAGAATTGTGACCAATGGTCTCGGGCACACATTTTGAGGGCAACGTTTTACTTTCTTTTGTGTGGATATCTCGGGATAACGTTAATAGTTATCCTGCAGGGATAAGTTTAACTTCGTAAGAAAAGCAAAATACTCTTTCAAGTTTGCCGAGACATGTCACGCTACTGTCAGCAAAACACGGAAGGGTCTGCTTCCGCTTCTGCATGCGCCCTTTTCAACGCATGGACTGTCGTCTTTCTCGGCAGCCACTCCAGTGGGTGTGGCGCACTGCTGAGCGTGGTGCGGAGCATTGCTCTGGCGACCAATGACGTGTGCACCCTGTCACACGCGTCCTGGCAACTCACACACCTTCTTTTGTTGAGCACGTGTTCAAGCCATAGGCCAATTTCTAGTGAGCCCTTTGTCTTTTTATTGTTGGATCGTAGATGTTTTTAATATATTCTGGGTGGAAGTCATGGTCAGCTCCACGTGAGGGGTATCTCTTTTTTTAGTTACGGCTGTTCTGTTCCTTGTTTTACTCAGGTCTCCTATTGAACAGAAGGGGTAACCAAGGGACGTGGAACCACGGATAGGGGCTACTGTCTATTTGTACGTGCTCTTAGTGGGAAAGTGGAGAACACACTACAACTACACAAGGAAAAGGCACCGCTCTGTCTGATGTCCTGTTCCCCAAATTAGCCCTTGGAGCTAAAAACAAAGGATATAGGATTTGCAGGCAGAATAACAAAATGTCCATAAAACCATAGAAAAAAGTACAGTGCGAAAAAAATAGGCATGTTGATAATGCTTGGTGTAAAGTCATGCAAGAATCTATGGTCACAAGACTCTGTCTCCTTGTGAGAACGTGCTTGTCCCAATGGCCTACACGAGTGACCGTTTGTGTGAGTCCCAATCTGAGGCAGCCTCTTCTCCAAGTTAGACATCAAGGGTTTCAACACCCCTTGTTGGAAGAACTTTCATTTCTCTGTTTAATTGCTTCATGTTTTGTTGAAAATTAACTTTCCATTCAAATGTGCATGGTATTCAGGTAGCTGCGAACCGGCCCTCGGCATCAACATGCCGTCGGAGCCTCTTCTTCCACCCCTGGCCCAGGGCTGGGACCAGGGGAGCAGTTCCCAGGAGTCCAGTGCAAGGGGAGGCATCGGGGTCCTCCAGCCCCGACCTCAGTGTCAGGACGCACTGCGCAGGCTGTGGGTGGAGAGGGATGGTGGCCACGGGGGTCGGGGGGCTCCGGGGAAGCTTCGCCCACCCACTTATTCTTTGAATTATGAGAGGCGCTCATCCAGTGCCCTGTGGGCGCTGCTCAGCAGGGAACATAAATTTGAAACACAAAAAACCCTTCTCCATACGTTTTCCCCCTAACAGACTGAGAAAAGAAAATGCTACGGGGAAACAATTTAGCAGAGGAAACCATATGAGCATTAAGCAGAGTCATTAACAGTGGTGTGCTGGGAAATATAAATTGGTTTCGCTGAATATTTAATCAAAATTAATTAAAAAGAAATCTCTCACAGACCTATTTCCCTGTGTGTGTCTGAGCAGCGATAGATTCTATGGCCAAACAAGGCTTCGTCGGGGCCTCTAAGTAACTCACGCGTCCCTCCTGCCATCCTATGTCACGTGTGTGAACTACGGGGGTGAATTCCATGTGCATATAGAAGTGCAGCTGGTAATAGAAACTCTGTGAGGTCACTGCAAATATTACAAAAATGTTCTTGTGACTTTGGTATATATATATATATATAATTTCAATAGCCATGACCCATAAGTGGGTCTGTACTTAGATTGCCCTCAATGGGAAGGAGTCAGGGATGAGGAGGGACAGGGATTGGGCCACAGCCACTCTCTAGACCACAGAGCGCATGACAAGCCTGTGGTTAGTGAGATGCTGGCACAGAGATGGGAGGGAAGAGGAGGGTGTGTTAGGGGAGCTGTTGAGTGTCAAGGGTGATACCTGGGGTTCATTTTACCCCAGGTGTTCCTAAACCTACAAACAATGAAAAAATAGAGTCAGAGATAGAGATAGAAATCGCACTAATATAGACAGAGAAAGAGAACTAGCATAACTGTGGGTTTTCCTTACATCTTCCCACCTCATCTACTCACAAACACAGTTCTTAGTGGCGCAAACCCAATGAATGTCTAGAACTGACTTCACCACATCTGTGCATGGATTCCCTGGAAGCTCAAATACGAAGGAATGCCAGGCCTGCAGGCGGAAGTTCCGATGATGAGAGCAGGTTTAGAGGCCTGCGGAGGAAACCGGGACGTATTCGTGCACTTGTCGATTTCTAACAAAAATAAGTCACATCACCCAGTAGTCAGTGGCCTCCGACATCGGAAAGTATGAAATAATGCATTGTTAGACACATGCATTTTATTGAAAAGCCTTGGATCTGGTTGGTAAAATAAGACTTGCTTTTGTATTTTGTATCCCTCGAGTGGGAGGTTAAGATTGCTCTAAGATTGTAGAGTGTACCACCTAGTAATAAACTCAGAAATTACACAGTGCCGCTCTCCACTACCATGTTTACCAAGGCAGTCAGACTCTGGAGGCTAAGAAAGAAAGGGTGTACAATTTGCAGTGCATGGAGAATAAGAAAAAATTTTACAAAATCATTTTGCAAAAGAAGAAAAGGGAATATAGTTGATGTTTAGTCCGCAGTCATAGGAGGGTCCTCTCTGTGGTAACAACACATCTTTTTCCGGAAAATGTATTTATTTCCATTGTTTACACTGAGAGAAAAAAGCATAAACATCTTTAAGAATGGAGCCACCCTCAGACGATTTTTGCTCTGTGCAATGCACAGGCTACTCCTTGTCTTTCGTAGGCAGAGACCAAGGGCGTTGATCACCACCTACAGCCCACTGCACAGGCCCCGCGCTGGCCCACCCCGGAGAACCGTCCGCCCCACGCGCTGAGCTGAGGACTCTGATCCACGGCAAAGTGAGCCTTTTCCTGATTGGCCTAAAGCTCCGGGCGGACCAGCAATGTGCCCCGGGGCCCTGTGAGGCCAACTTCATCAGGAGAGGTTGGAGGTCATTCAACACGCGTCTCTGAGAACGTGTAACAGGACTTCCGGAAGCTTCTTTGGGTGCTGGGCTTTGTGAGCATTTCTTGACAGGCAGTCACATGGGAGGAAGGGGAATTTCTTCAGGCAACACATGGCGTTATCTGTGGGGAGCTCTCCGCGTCTCCACCGGTTGCCGGGGGAAGTGGGCTTCGTGCAGGGTCACGAGGAAAGGGATTTTCCGAGACTTGCACGGGAGCGTGAGTGGCATTTATGTGCGTGGAGGTAAGTCCCCGAGTTTCCAAGGTTCCATCTCCCGCCGAGGAAGAAGTCAGCGGAGCCCTCCGCGGGGCCAGGATGGACGGCCTTGCCCCGAGTCTCCCTTCCACATCTGCATGGGCTGCTCCGGCGCCGGGCCAGCTGGGACTGTGCCCCCTGCTTTGGTCCTCAGGCCATCGCCTGGGGGTCTGCACGGCTGTGGACATGCGGCTGCTAGGGCCACATGGCCACGGAGGAGACACAGGCGAATGCGAGGGAGCCACAGAGTCAGGAGCCCGGAAAGCGAACTCCTTTGTCTGGGGCCGTGGCCAGCAAACGAGAGCCACAAGCGGCTCTTGGACCCCTTGAGTGTGGCTCTTCCACAAAACACCACGGCCTGGGCGAGTCTATTCTGAAGAAGTGGCATTAGGAGAAGTTTAAGTTTAAAAAATGTGGCTCTCCAAAGAAATCTCAGTGGTTGTCCTGTCGATATTTGGCTCTGTGGATTCATGAGTTTGCTGACCGCTGGTCTAGGGGGTTGTGTATTCCCAAATTTTAACGGGCTTGTAGTGGCCCCACTTCCTCTAGCCAATTGTGGTCCTCAGGCTGGACCGACAAACAAGTACCTTCGCTACCTCACCGGACGTCACTGTCCCTGCATCCCTCTCTGCTGCGTCCCGTCCTCGCCCGCACAGACCTGAGGGCAGGGACCAGGCTGCCTGTGGGGCACAGGTGGTTGCCTGTGGGGCACAGCATTGCGGGTCCTGGCGAGGCTGCCCAGTGGCCATGCTTACAATGATCGGCCTCTTTCTTGCCTCTTCCTGTTATTAACCATTAATTCCAATGGTACCAACAGGACGTCATCTTCCTCAGGGTTAATACAAAGACCACTCTAAAATATTCGCATAATCCAGCACTCGATCACATCATGTTCCTCGTACAGCTCATTTTAATCAGGAACACATGCTGACATTTAATTATAATCGCTAACGCACGCTAACATTTTCTTGTTGGTGCTGCGGAGAAACAGACCAATTCACGTTGCCCAGCTGCCTCTCGAAGTTTCTGGCTGGAAATAAACTCCCACCTGAAGAAGATGAGTCACTGTCTCTGTGTGAAAACAGGCACTTCTCCCTAAAATACCAGTGTGCGTGGGAATGGAAATATTTCACCTCTTTCAGAGAGAAATGTTCAGAAACCAAGAAATCCATCACCCATTTCTTCCATCTGATTTCCAGCACGAGGTTTGCCTCTTGGCTTTGAGGGGAGAGTTGAGACTAAGTTCACAGTGCGCCCAGAGAGGAGAAATTCATTTTCATAAGGATTCCGTAGCCAGGGGTGAGAGTGAGTGTGTGTGTGTGTGTGTGTGTGTGTGTGTGAGAAAGAGAGAGAGCAGAGAGAGATCAGAGAGACAGAGACATTGTGTGTGTGCACAATTGTTGAGTATGTATGTAGTGTGTCAGTGTATGTGTGTGCCTCCGTGTGTGTGTGTGTTTGAGTGTGTGCCCTGTGCATGCACATGTGTGTCTGTGTAGTGCTATGGAGCTTCTCCAAAGGAGGCTGTCCACTCTGCCCCGAAACCAGGTGCTTTCTGCATGTGCCTTCATGCTGGAAAACAAATCAGTTTCACTAAAAAAGAGATGTTGACAGGAAGCCAGGAAGGCTGGTCAGCAACCTTAATCGTTCTAACCTTTAGTTGAGATACTGTTAGCTGAAGCAGCCTCCACCTTGTTTGTCCTGTGTAAGTTTCTGTTATTTCCTGCCTAAGGGCTACATGCAAATGTCTGTTTATGTTGCCTAAGATGATTTCCTCAGAGCCTCAATAAAAGGGGGGTGGCAGGGCCAGAGCAGGAGTAGTTCTCCCACTAGGGTTGGACTACCGCCTGCCCCCCCCCCCCCCCCCTGTATCGCCAAGTTGAATTTCTTCAAGTCTCAATTCTCTTCATTTGTGTGCGGCCCTTCTCCAGAACCCGAACCCGGAACTGGAACTCTTTCCACGCGGGCCGTGAAAGAGATTCTTATACACCTTCGGAGAACAGGCCCGCCACAGAGGGAAGATGCAGTCAGTGTGCTGACAGGACTCCTGGGCCGGCACGTTGGGTTCCGTGGTCCTTTTCCTGCCTCGTCCTGGGTGGACAGGGACAGCGCGGGTCCCTGGGAGGGAGGGCGCCTGCACTCTAGTCTGTGGGCTCCTGAGCAGCGGAGAGGGAGCCCCCGATGGCTGGGCCGGTGTCTGCCGTCTCTGCGGCACGCACTGACCGTGTAGCTGGGAGCCGCCGGCAAACTGTGCCTTCTCTTCTGCCTCTTTCCTTCTCCACCCCGTCCTCCTCCAGCACACGGGAGACGCTTGCGGTGACCTCATCCCTTAGTCACCGGCCACTGCAGGCCAGTCGGTCTGTAGGACGTGGGGTCCTCGTGACGTGAGCCCGAGCTGCCGTGTGGCACGGGGTCATAACAAAGGCAGGCAGAGTGGTAGCAGCCCCGCCCTGTGAGCGCCCTGCAGGAGGGCAGAGGCTCAGCCGCCGGGGATCGTTGTGGAAGGCAGAGCGCTCCGGGGGGATCCGAGGAGAGAAGGTCAGGAGGCGGTTTGTGGAGGCAAGAAAAGAATGTGCTTGTTTCTGTCCGTGTGTGTCACCATGGAACGCCTGTCTGTCTGTCTGTCTGTCTGTATGCAGTGGTCTGGCTTAGTGTGCCTGGTCTGCCCTCACAAAACCCACCGACTGGCGGCTTCAGCGCTGAAGGCGGCTGTTGCTCAGGTAACACATGGAACGCACACTTGGCCAGAACTGGCCAGGAGCCGCGCTGCTGGAAGCCCTGGCGTTTTCTGGAGGACAGCCACACAGCTGCTCCTGCTTCCCTCGATGGGTGCCTCTGCTGACTCTTACTCTGCACTCATTTAAGCGGGAATATCATCCTGCAGCGGGCTGCGTGAGAATTTAATCAGGACTCCTGGCCTGGCTGCGTGAACCCGTGACGAGAGAACGCCCTGGGCGGGCCGCCAGGTGTCTGGGCCGAGCACAGAGCGGCCATCTGCGCAGTGCGAGCTGGGAGACGGTGCAGGCCCGGCCAGGACGCCGCCACCCCGCCCCCGGCCTGTGCAAAGGCAACGCGCGTTCCCCAGAGAGAGCTTTCTGCAAAATTAATGAGAGCGATTAAACCGCAGACCCAGGAAGCGCGGGGCCATGTCCACCCCCTGAGGAGAAATGGCCACCTACCGAGAAGCTCTGAAACCAGGCACAGCACAGCGGAGAGAACGGAGCGGAGAGGACGCACCGTCTTCTCACCGGACCCACGGGTGGCCGAGAGCACGGAGGGAGATACACCCGAAACGGACACAAAGGGGAGAGCGTGGGGACGTCACCTCCGCAAGCTGTGCCCCCAAACAGGATGTAGACAGAACCGCTCCATGACGAGAAAGCAGAGCCCAGAGGCATTAATAGCAGGGACACCTTCAGTGCCAGGAACATAAAGAACATTCTTCAGGGCAGGATCGCGGTGGAGGTGGAAATCTGGATCTACACCGAAATGGAGAGCCCTGGAAGCAGGAAAGGGGAGATAGATAGAAACTGGGGTTTGTATTGTTTTAAAACTGCCTGAAAAGATAACCTTTTAAAGAAAATAGTAACCATGATTGTGGAGTTCATGACACAGAGAAATAAAATGGGTGAAAGCAGCAGCATGGAGAATGGGGTAGAATTCCTACACTCTGTGAAGTCATGTCTTATCTGGTCTGCTTCAACCAGACCAAACACACGTGTCATTATTATGTTTGTACCCCTTATAATTTACTTCATTGCAGACGCTCTTGTTGACTTGTGTTACAAAAAATAAAATAAACAATAAACATTCATCCATGTCCTAAAAAAGTTACTTGGAATTAGATTGCAATAAGTTATCTTTTATGTCCTATATAAGCCAGTAGAGACAAAATGAAATTATAAAAATATTTAGTTAGTTAAAAATGAATATTGGTAAAGAGGCAAAGTAACAAAGAATATATCAAGAGAAAGAAAACTCATGGTGAAATGGCACATTTGTTCCAATCATGTTAATAGTTACGTTAAATACAACCGACTCATCCATTTTTCTCCTCGTGATTTCCCTGGGAGAAATAGAAACATAGCCACGTGAACACATGCATGCACACACGTGTGCCCAGGGTCATTGGGAAGCGCTGTATCTTGTTTTTGTGATGGCTTTCATACAACTTGGCTCAGTTATCTGTCAACATGTTTCAAGCTGTAAAACTTTAATGGGAAATTTTTATCAACCATAAAAATATACTACAACCAACCTCATTTAAAATCTCTAATTGGCAAAAATGTTTCTCCAAAAGCTATGTAAGGAAAAAAAATATCAAAAGCTACTTTTGCCCATTAAAATGTTACAACGTTATGGCATTTGGTTATTCTTTATTCAAGATTTGTCAATACTTGTCTGTGTTTGTGAGAAAATGTTAGACATTTTAAAAGAAACTATTTCCTAGAAGTTGCATATTTACCATTAACAAATTAATGTTATTTTTAGGACAAATGAAGGAAAAAAATTGAGAGCATTTTGACAATTTGAAATTTTTTTTTAATGTTTTCAAATTTTGCAATCATTTTTCTTTAAAATGAATGAAACCTAGACATATGCCTTTTTAATTTATTTTTTATTGATCTTCACTGTTAACAGTGTCACAGACGCCCCCTCTCCCCATTGGCCCCTTCTAGCCCCCCCCAGGCCTTCACCACACTGTCGTCTGTGTCCCTGGGCTGTGCATATCGGATATTCACTCTTAATGTGGCAATGCCCTGCTTCCCCATAAAGCTATAATCAGATCAGCGGTGTGTATAGCGTATGGCGTTTTAGACCCGAGGAAACGAGGCGGGGATTCAAGAATGCAACGTCCCCATAGGCCCTTTCTGTGTGCCCAGGACTGACTGACCACACCGGACACGGGACAACCGTGTGCGCCCGGGGAAGGCCTTCACCCCAACTCCTGTGTGAGGGGCGCTATTTGTCTCGGACGTCTACGTGGGTTCCTTTTATTCCCGCCACTGCTCCTCACCTCCAAGACCTAGTCATTGAGTTTACTTGGCCTAGCTCTTCAAACTTTTATTACATTTCTACTGACTTCAGAGAGGAAGGGAGAAGGAGAGAGAGACCGAAACATCCATGATGAGAGAGAATCATGGATCGCCTGCCCTCTGCATGCCCCACACTGGGGATCAAGCCCACAACCCGGGCCTGTGCCTGGACCGGGAATGGAACTGTGACCTCCTGGGTCGTAGGTCAACGCTCAACCCCTGAGCCCACCAGCTGGACTGCTGGCCTCAGCGTTTGCCACACCTCTGTGTCACACTCTAAGGATGCAGCCAGGAGTTCTGCTCGGTGGGCATGACCCACCCACAGCCAGGTAACACTGCGCCGGCCGGCCTAGATGTGGCGCTTGCATTTCATGCATGACCGAGCCCGGTGTCGGAAAGGCCGCCAAGGCAGCTCTGGGACATGCAGACAGGATCCGCCCAGCGGTTTTGCTTTTGGAGATTGTCTTTGTCACCATTGGCAGGCCACGCGGTCAGCTCCGCGCCCTGGGCTATGACCCCCTGTTCCTCCTCTCACTGCCTCTCAGCTGGTCGTGACGTCCTCCCGGCACACACGGCTCGTGGCTCCTTTGAAAATCTACAGATCACGTGTCACATCTAGAGAAGGCAATACGACGTGGGCCTCAGGTTCACGTTGCCCGAGGGATGAGGCGGGTGGAGGTTAGCTGTGACGATAACACCACGTGGGATGGGGTGGGTGGGCACCCTCGCACCGAAGCCTGCAATCGCCTCAGAGCTAAATGTGCGGGGACACCCGCAGGAGGTGAGCACAGCTCCCCCCCTGCACGCTGTGCCCGTGACTTCTTCCAGAGGGGCGAGCGCACCCTCGCCGTGGAGAACCTGACCAGCCTGCCTCAGCCCGGAGCAGCACCGGCCCTGGGAGGTCACACCCAGAAATGCACGCGCACTTGGTATAAAGTGACGCAATGGCCTTCCTCTCTGTGGCGAAATGCATGTTAAAGGAGGCTGAGTACAGCAAGGCCGCGCGAGGTTCAGAATTATTTTGTTAATCAATCTTCCTCGTTGACGGTAGTGGATATGACCCTCTTCCCCATCCCCCTCTCCACCCTCTCCACCCAAGCTTCTGCCACCCTGTTGTCCGTGCCCGTGAGTTATGCTTATGAGTTCCTCCGGAATTCTAATTTATTGAACTCTGCGTTACAACCTAATTCCCAGAGCGATAATCCATAACGGGATGTGGGATACATTTCATAATTAATTCGGTCACTTTGCATAACATCGGAGCGTTTCCTGTGATGTTAACCCTGCCGCCTAGCTTCTACAATAGGACCAGACTCCTTCAAAGGGAGCACAGCCCCTGGAGGAGGATTGCTGTGGCTGGCTGGGCACTCGATTCTCAGACGTGTGCTGAGAGCCCCGGGGAGCGGAGAGGCCCAAATAAAGACCTGGCGACATTACAGGCAAGCGTTCCTGACGCTGTTTACCGACACCAAGCCACAGAGCCAGGAACACCAACAGGAAAAGGCACTCCATAAACAAATGAAACAAAACAACAGGAAAGCTAGAGTAGCTATACTCATGTTAAATGAAATTGTCTGTGGAACGTGAGGGGTGTTTTCAGGGGTAAAGACAGACCATGAGTAATGCTGACGAGGTCAGTTCTCCGAGACGCCAGTGCAGTTAGGAAGCGAAGGGGAGGGACTGAGGGGGCAGGTGGGCAGTGCGGACAGCCGGGGATGGGAGCACACGCAGGGAGCTCGGCCCGTGGGGTGCAGTCACTCTGATGGGGGCCGGCGGGAGCTGGAAACATGGGGGACCGCTTCGTAGAGAGTTGACTGTCTGGCCATGCTGCACCCCCGACTCTGGCACAAAATAGCCTCGCCTGCGAACCGTAACTAAAAAGCAGACAACTGCCAAAACCGGCGTGGCTCAGTGGATAGAGCATCGGCCTGCGGACTGAAAGGTCCCAGGTTCGATTCCGGTCAAGGGCATGTACATTGGTTGCGGGCACATCCCTGGTGGGGGGTGTGCAGGAGGCAGCTGGTCGATGATTCTCTCTCATCGATGTTTCTAGCTCTCTGTCCCTCTCTCTTCCTCTCTGTAAAAAATAAATAAAATATATTTAAAAAAAAGAGAAAAGCAGACAACTGGGGAGCGATTTAAGTTTGGACGGACTGCCAGGAAGAAGTGTTAAAGACGGAGACCCAGCGTTTCTCCTTCGCTGGCCAGCCGCATTCGTGGGGAAGCTCACTTCAGTGCTCTTAGGATGTGGGAGCTCGGTCCTCCTCCATCGGGGGCGCACCAAGAGCGGGGCTGGATTCCAGGCCGTCTGACTCCAGGGACACCGAGAGTTCAGGATTCGGTTCCCTTTTCATAAGTGCTAATCATTTCTTTATTACATACAACTCCAATCTACTCCGTGGAGGATGTCAAACACTTCTGTTCACATGCTCAACCGTCTATACAAATTCTTATCTTCCCAGTGTTTTAGGGACAGTATTTCTGGTTGGTGACTGTAGTCTGGTCGGTGAATGTAATCTGCTTGGTGAATGTAATCTGAATGGCCACACACTGAGAAGCTGTGGGAATTTGCTGTGGAATGGCGAACACGTGTCCTCTTCCCTGGTCGTTTGCAGCTGAAGCCAGAGTGAGGGAACCGCCCACGGAGGAGGTTTGATGGCGCTCATCCGGGCACCTGGCTTCTGTCAAATCCCTGCTTCCCTCCGTAGAGCGCGGCCGGCACTTGGACCCATCTCAGAACTGCTCCGAGCCGCTGGTTCCTTCCTGTGGAACCAGGGTGCTCAGAGAATGGAGATGAGCTGACCCCGCTGGCGAAGTGTTTGGCACCGCCCGTGGCCCGCAGCGGGCACGCCGCACCCGCGGCCCTTGTGCCCGGTCCGGCTTCTACCCAGGCGTTGGTTCGCCCGCTCTTCCTCTGGGAAAGTCCCGGGCAGCGGACCCCCTGCTCCCCGCAGGGCTCCCCCTCATAGCCGCTCCGTGCACTCTGTCCCCGGGGCCTGGGCCCACCGCATCCCAACAGTGGGCGGAGGTGCTGGTTTGCACTCCGTCCCACAAACACGCCCGCTCTCACCCGTGAGCAGGCGTGGAAAGACTCTCAGGATGATCCCACTTCCTTGGCTGCTGGCGAGGGTGTGCGTTTCACGGCGCCGCCGACGTGTTCGCTCAGCTTCTCGGCTTCTCCTCCAGCGGAGGCTTCTCGGCTTTATTTAGGCAGCATCGTGGTTCTCTGTTGCTAACACCTAGAAGAAGGTGGAATTGTAGCCCTTTCTGTGGCATAAGCTGCAAAGTGTTTTTTCCAGAGTGTCATTTATTTCTCTCCCTTGCTCATGCCCGTTTCTGCAAGGCTGCCCAGCTCTCCAATGACCTGTCCCGCCATCAACGCGTCCTCCTCTAAGGTCCCGCTGTTGAGGGCCATCGTTGGCCCAGGTTTCTCCAGCTCCCAGTGGAAACCGGAAGGCACTCTGGGTTGCTGGTTCCTTGTGTTTTGTTTAGGGAGGATGCTCAGGAACATCTGCTTTGGTGAGAAGATTCCCAAAATGTTATGCACGTGAACGCTGGTAGGTATTGGGGGGGCAGGCGAGAGGTACTGTCGTTTTCGTGGTCAAGGACTGATGGGAATATTCCCAAATGTGGGTAAAACACTGTGGTTGTGACTGCCCCCATCGTGGGTGATGCCAACATGAGATTTCTCCCAGATGTTAACAGAGTGAACAGCAACCCTAAAACCACAAGATTATATCGTCTTCTATGTTTTATTTCAAATGTTCTTTGGATATAATTTATTCTATAAGCACATAACATCATCTTGTTGAAATTAACAAGATAGCCTATAATTCCATAGATTTTCAGTTGAGTAACTGGCTCAAAAATTATCTTAAAATATCATCCATTTATCATGGATTTGAGTTGACACCTACTCCCACTTTTGTTGAATACTAAATTCTGCTTTTGGACATGGACTTGTGCTATTGATTAGGTATTATTTTTAATTAGGTTATTCTTAAATGAACAGAAATACAATATTTTTCTTGGGTGAATAATTTCTTACTTAAACTCTAACACATTCAACAATTTGCCTTTCCCTCCCTTCTACAAATGGGTCAAAGAACATCTAAAATTGTAAACTGTGTCATCTTTTTAAATTTTAAGTTTTATAATTTTAGAGCTTGTTCATAGAGTATATTTCCTAGGGGAAAGTTGTTTATCATATGAAGCTCTGCATTTCTGAGCCTCTGCTGGTCGTCTTTCCACTAAAGCAGCTCCCTGAGTAATGGCAGACATTAGCACAAGTAGCCACAGGACGCGCAAAATGACACCATTATGTCAGGAAATGTGCATCCATCTCTCCCGTTCTCTCTAGAAAACACACAGTTCCAGTGGAGACCTGCAACTGCAGAATTATGGTGATTGCCAGTTACTGCTCCTGTCTCTGTAGTCTTACTACTTTTACGCCTGGAGTCACCTGCTCTATTAATTTATCTATCTATCTATCTATCTATCTATATCTATATCTCTCTATCTATCTATCTATCTATCTATCATCTATTTATCTATCTATCATCTATCATCTCTAGCAGTTTATAAATACTATTAATATGTTTATTAAAATACAGTATTCATTTTATATATTGGTAAATATAAATATACTAGAGGCCCGATGCATGAAGATTCATGCAAAAATGGGCCTTCCTTCCCCTGGCTGCTGGCACCACCTTCACTCTGGACTGGAGCCGCCTTCCCACCTTCCCATGTTGCCCAGAGGCCTGGAGCAGCTGGGGTAGTGCAGAACACCTGCATTGTCACCATGGCGACAGTGCAAGCCTCCCACCCTGCCCCTGGCCACTTAGGGCCTGCATGTGCAAATCAACCCACCATATTTGTTGGGCTAATTTGCATACTCACTCCTAATTGGCTGGAGGGCATCATGGAGGTACAGTCAATTTGCATCTTACTCTTTTATTAGTGTAGATTTGAGTATTTGTGTGCAAATGTGTGAAAGAGAGAAACACACACAGAGATTATGAAACCTTTAACCTATTTTAATCTTGTTTGTCTTTTTCTCTTATTGTCATTGCCATGTAATGACAATATTTTCCAAATACCTTTACAAAATCTATCATCATATTAATCAATTTTCTAAAAATAAAGCATCCTTTAATTTGAACAATCTAGCTCACTTGGTCATGACAAATGAATTTTAAAGTAATGCAAAATGTCATCCCTGTTTATTTATATTTTTCCTAAGTAATTCTAGAAGAGATTGGTTGCAGTATCCTCTTGATCTACAACTTTCTGGGGCTAATGTTAGCTGATTCTTTTAAAGAACCATGAAAAATTTTCCTTTTTCCTCTGTTATGAAATAGTCAAATCGTTATTGGAGTGATTTTTTTTGTTGGAACTTTGAAATTATTTCAATATGAAACCATTTGGATCCTATACTTTGAAGAGAGATATATAACTGAACGCTTTTTAAAATGCCTTATATTATTTTTGTTTTGCTTTGGATTTCTAGTATCTCTTTAAGCAATTTTGATGAAATATTTTCTATAAATTACCTGTTTCATAAAGCCTTAAAGTCAATTTTTTGTAAAAATACACACAGCTATTTGAAAATTCGGTCCTGTGGATTGAGACCAGGTAAACCTGAATGCTAGCATTCGAAGGCGTGGTTCCATGCTTACCTGCAGGAATGCCATGTTTTGTCTTTGGGAAACGTGGAAATACTAGAAGAGCAACATTTCAACCCCCGAAACGTGTGTCCTGCTGGGCTTTTAAATAAGAGTTGCCTGTTGGTGTGTTTTTAGTGTCAGATTGTTGTCCATGAAGTGTCATCATGGGGAGGAGAGGAGGTCAGTGGGAGCACTGGGCCATTCTTTCTACCACAGAGCGTTAACATTCCGTGCTTCTAATCATGCTGCAGCCTCCACAGGGAAAATTATGAGAAATGGCCAAAACTCAGTCACTGAGAGGCATGGCAGAAATGAAAAATTTACAAAAAGGCCTGCTTATTGCAGAAGTAATTTGTCGTGCTTTTGGCAATTGATAGACATTTCTTGAAATTAAGCCCTAATTAATTTGTCAGCTAGTTTACTTTATGGACTTGCTAGATGTTCTTTTTTTCTCATAAATATTTTATTACTTTGGTTAAGTAATTAAAGTTTCCTAAATAGCTTGTGCTTCACAGTGCAGCTTACCCACGAATTTCAATGAGCTCGGTGTGAGGCGGAACAGGGGGTCTGCTGGGGAAACCACGGGCTACCGGGGATGGCTCCCGTGTCTCCACGGCCTGTCCACACCATCCCCCCAGTCCTGCCTGCACTGGCCTCCTGTGGGGGCCACTGGGCTGAGCTGCCTCTGGGCTGTGGGCCGTGTCCTGACTGCAGGCGTCTCACGGAGCCACCTGTCGCTCTGCAGGATGGAGCTCCCGCAGTGTCCTGGGACAGGAGAGAGTTTGGGGGTCCCCTCTGTTCCAGGGGCTGCACAGCCCACCATCCTGTGTTGTAGGGATGCCAGCCCAGGACGCGTGGCCCATGCTGTGTCCCCTCGAGTCTGCTTCGTGACCAACCTCAGGCCCTCTCACTGGACTCGGCAATGGCCTTTGGAAGAATGCAGACGGAACCGATAGCTGAGCATCGCGGATGGAGTAGAGGACGTGGTGGAGAAGCCTTCTCCGTACTGGAAAGACAGCACGTGAGACAGAGTGCGGGTGCTGGGCCTGACGGTGAGGAGTGCACCCTCTCACAGGGGCTCCTGGTCCTGGGGCTGGCAAAGGGCAGGACGGAGCCCACACAGTAATGGAGTCTCTGTCCCAGTCACTGCGGTGGCCTCTTCCCATGTGCACCCCAGCTTTCTGCGCACGGAGGGAGGGAGAGAGAGCAGCGCCCCTCATTGGGCGGTCGTGCTGTCACTTCTCTGCGGATGGGGCAGCCTCCCTCTCTCCCGATTCCCTCTGCAACGTGCTCTTCCCGCCCCTCCCCTACTTGGTTCTCTACTCCTATCAGAGCATCATACGACTCCTTCTAGAACAGAGCTTCTCGGCTCTCATTGTGAAGTTTAACTTGTGATTGTGTGTTTTCTTCTCAAATTCTACTTTTCCCATTCAGAAAGGCCTTATTTTCTCCAAGAACATTTATTTTATTTTTGAAAATTTGCTGCCTTTACAAGGTCATTCTAAGACTCCATTACCCTCTCTCACTCTAGCTCCCCCCAAAACAGATCCAAGGCCAATTCTCTTGTCATCAGGCTGTAAAAAGCGGTATTTTGTTGTTACTGGTTGTTTTAAATTTGAAATTTAGTTTAAAACTCAAATTCTGTTTTCACAGACAGCCGTTCTGCGAACAGCCCGCACTAGAATCTTAAGGAGCCAGGGTATCTGAACAGTTAATGGTTCGTGTGTAGTTGTCACTGAGTGCTGTGCTTCCGGAAAGAATGCTTCACACTTGTTGGACTTCGGTTCCTGATGTGGCTTCACAGGAAGCCGGAAGCCACTTGGGGGGCAGCCTCCCCGTGGCACCCACAGAGGGGCTCCGTCGTGTCAGTGGCTCCCCTGTCCTTGGGGGTGCGTGGGCAGTGTTTAGGGCTTTGTGTGGTAGCAGCTCTAGGAGGTGGTGTATTTCCTGAATGCCTGGCGATATCGCTTCCGTATGATTGTTGAAGGGGTTTATGACGTGTGAAGCTTGTCTTTTCCATAGATACATGAGTGCAGTCATTTTAGTTGGGGCAATGCCTGTTTTCATTTGTAAGCAGTCCAGTGCGGGCAGAAGGCGAGACTTCTGATTGACTGTCCCGATCAGCTCTAGTTTTTCCTTTTATTCTCCGAGGATTGGGACTTGCTTTCAATTTTATGGACCTTAGCCCCGGGTTAGATTTGCAGAACTGAGAGCGTGCATTCATGTCCTGCAGACAGCGATGGGACTCAGCCCTGGTGTCACGCTGAGTTATGGAAATGAGAGGAGCTCCAAACAGAGGGGGGGGGGTGTCATGAGGCTGGCTGTTCATTCCAGGCTGACTCACGCCCGCTGGTCCCTTCCTTCCCTTCCCTTCCCTTCCCGGAGCCGCCGCCCGGCTCCCGGCAGCGCCGTCTCAGCAGATGTCTCACCAGCTCCTCGTCTCCGCAGTCTGTGCTCCTCGTCTCTGTGAACTGAGACCCATCCCTATAAGCTCTGTGTGAGACACTTAACCCATACGAAGTGATAAAACACTAAAACATGCTTACTGGTAAAATACGACATGAAACATAGGTTCAGACTTCTTTCAGAATTCACATAAAGGGGCACCATGGAAGAAGGAACCGGAGAGCTGCCCGTTGGTGGAAGACGCCCTCCAGCGAGAACTGCGGACGCCACTGGCCTGTTTACGCAACACATTTCTCTTCTATGAATGGGTGTGAATATTTGAAGTGAAAAACGTTTCACGTTTGGAATGAAATTTTCTAAAAGTGTCATCATGCTTATGAACGAAGCCCGAGCACGCTCCTGGGGGCCGGTGGGCCGGTGCTGGCGGTGTTAGTCCTTGTGCTACGGGGAGTGAGGTGACACCGAACGCCTCGGAGATATACATCACCTTCCTCCGGACTGGCGGTGATGACGCACGAAAGGCATTTAATCCTAACAAGCATCATGTTCTTCCTATAAGCGAAAGCATTTCATTTTCCCTCTGATAGACTTTGAAAACGTGCACGCCGTTGAATATAAAATACAGGGTGTATTTGTTGCTATGCCATTGAGTTTATTTATTATTTTTTATTTTTATTTTTTGGTCTTTCATGTTATTTACATACGTTATTTCAGAAGCGATTTAAATGTTTTTGAGAAGAGGAAAGTTATCACTGCTGCATTCAGTCTGTTTTTGCTGCTTTAACAGTTGCACGTGGGAAACACATCTCCATTCGCTCACGGCTAATGTGTCAGGAGGGAAAACTCTCTGTTTCTATAATGCAGAGCTTCCAGGCGCTTTTCCTCAGGTGGAGAGCGGAAGTGGGTTTTCATAGTCAATGCCATTGCTGTTTCCCTACGCGGTGCTGCTGTGGGGAGGGGGGACGCCCATCGGCCTTTTCCGGGCCTGTGCGGGCCTCGGAGCAGCCCTGGCCAGCGGACGGGGAGGGGAGGAGTGCCAGGCGTGAGGACCAGGCCCTGTCACAAGGCTCTCCTCAGCCTCCACATGTGCCCACGGCACAGCCACGTGAAGAGGAGGCTGGTCTCCCTGATGTGGGCTTTGTGGAAGGGACCAGTACATGTTGACTTTGTTAGACTGTTAGTGTTTTCGGATTTGAGTGCCCAGGTGGGTGAAAGTCGTACAGATTCGTTCACCAAATTTTGTTTGAAAGATGTGTCGTCTTCCCTTCAATTGTGGAGGTCTTAGGAATTCCTTGCAAACAAAACTTAGAAGAATGAGCATACAAGAAGACAGTCTTATGCCACCCAGAGGCAGGGCCGCCATGCTTTGGGCACTCCCACAATGCTCCTCAGCTGTGCCCTAGAGATGCCCAGATGTGAGGTTGTTCACAGGTAGCCAAGTCGGCCCTTTATTAGTTCCAACATTTAATGGGGGATATTTATTCAAAATATATACAGAATTCTTATAGCTCTACCACAAAAAAGCTATACTAAATTTTACCAAAAATTCTGTAACTATTACTCCAAAAAAGGTACTCAAGCAACCAAAAAACACACACAAAAATATGCAAATTAACCCACAAATTATTTTAACTTGTCTTTCACATTATTTACATACTTTACTGCTGATGGGGCAGCCTCATTCTCTGTGCGTGCTCAGCGCCGTCAGTAAGAGATGGCAAAGAGAGGGCAGGAGGCATCCTTCCACACGTGCTGGGAGGCTGTGACCGCTGGGGCGGGTCATAGTAAGCAGCGGTGAAGGGGGGGGGGGGGACACAGGACCCTCCCGGTGCCGATGGAGCTGTAAACTGGTGCCGTCGCTTTGGAAAACAGCCTGGGAATTCCTCAAAGTGTTAAATATGTATCCACCATGCAGCCCAGCGATCTTAAGTCTAGAGCAGGGGCGGGCAAACTTTTTGACTCAAGGGCCACCATGGGTTCTTAAACTGGACCGGAGGGCCGGAACAAAAGCAGCCTGACCATGCTGGCACTCTCATCTCGGGCTGCTGGGGAAGGAGCAGAGGGGAGAGCAAGAGAACCCTCCGCTGTTTCGGCTCCGAGGGCCGGATAGAACAGCCGAACGGGCCGGATCCGGCCCGCAGGCCATAGTTTGCCCACGGCTGGTCTAGAGAGTTAAAACCTGTGTTCACACACAGCACCTGTGCGGGAATACACAGTAGCATTTGTACTTAATAGGCAGAAAGAAAAAGCAGCTCAGATGCCCATCAGCTGATGAGTGGATGAGTAAAATGTGACAAATCCGTAAGATGGAATATTATCCAGCTCTACAAGTGAACGGAATGCTGACGCAGGCTAGCACATGGATGCACCCAGAAGACATCATGCCAAGTGAAGGAAGCGGAGACTAAAGGACGACATTGCATGATTCCGCTCACAGGAAGTGTCCAGAACAAGCACACCCACGGAAGCAGAGCACGGGCTCGTGGCTGCTGGCGGTGGGAAGAGGGGATGGGGGCGATTTCCAGGGGGCCCAGGCTTATTTGGAGACGCTGGGGTGCTGTGAGATGAGATAATATCGATGGCTGCACAGCTGTGTCCACATCTCCGCCAGCCCCCACCGCACTGAACATTTCAAAGGTGACTTTTATGGAAATGTGGGTTATATATCATAGAGCTGTACTTTTTTAACACGCGAAGTTAGAACCACACCGTTGAAACACAGAATGCTTAGTATTCAGCCCTCTTTTCTCCGTCGAGTGGATGACGCACTGATGGGTCTGTCTCCCAGTGGCCGTGGAGCACGTGCTGCTTGGCGTCTGGAGCACTACCAGCACTTGGCAGCAGCGATGTCTAAGGGAGCCGGCGTTAGAGAGGCGCTATCACTCCCCCGGGCACTGAGTTCTCCTCGCCGCCGCTCTGAGGTTTTCTCTCAGGAAACAGTGACCAGGCAGCTGAGGGCAGGCCCGCCCCGCCCAGCCGCTCTGAGGCCTCCGGATTCCTGGGTGGGTGCGGCCGGGGGAGGGAGGTCCACACCTGAGCTTCCTACCCAGCTCCTCCACGGGACCAATCTACTGGGAGGGGTGAGAGCTCGTGCTGAGCATCGGTCCATGCACCGAAAGGTCACCGGTTCGATTCCCAGTCACGGCACGTACCCAGGCACGAAAGCAGCTGGTAGAGGTTTCTTTCTGACACAGCTGTTTGGCGTTTCTCTCTGCCTCTCCCGATCGCTCTCACCTCAATGAAAACATACGTTTGTTTCTTTGAAAGGAGCACATGTCTCCCCCTCCTGGGAAAGGGGAGCGGCTTCGAAGGGATATATATGCTGCTGGGAGTGACGGGCAGAGAAGTCACGTCACAACACACAGGAGCTCAGGCGCCCTCGCCCCAGGATTCCAGACCAAGCCCAGACACAGGACACTGGCTCAGAGGACAGACTCCTCAGCCAGGCCGCTCGCAGCCACGCCCCGTGGAGCCCCGAGCCGGGAAGGCGGCGTGGAGGTCAGCCCACAGGCAGCCCAGGGGCTGGTGTTACAGGCACGCGCCCGTCCGGCGAGGAGCACTGCCATTCCGTTAACCATGAAGACCAGGTGCCCCGTCAGCCCCGGAGACCCCGGCAGGACGCCCGCCGCAGGGCGCGCAGTGGTTTCCGGGGGTGCGTGGGCTCTGAGCGCAGGGGAAGCCGCTGACCAGGAGCTCGGGGAACAGTCTACCCACCTCGGGGCTCGAGACCTCGAATCCGAGGCACCCGTGCCGGCTCTCCTGGAGCTTGGCCAACCCGGGCACACATGTAGGAAGCCATGAGGCAAATGCTCCACGCAGGGGAACGTACATCGAGAAGCAAATGGGACTCAACGCAATAGTACTTGCTGGGGTTGGGAGAGGTGTTGGAAGAAGAAATGGTTCTTCTTGAACCAGTGAGCTCCACAGAGAGTGGGCAGGGGCGGGAAGGACACGCTGGCCGAGGAGAGCCGGGGCGAGGACTGGGGTGCAGGTGTGTTTGCGAGTGAAACGGGAGGTAAATGTGTAAGGTGCCTGGGGAAACATGACAGCCAAGTTACAAAGGGACATACAGTATGCTGAGGGTCCTCTTATTTCTCAAAGGACTTACGATCCGTCTATAGTGTTGTTAATGATGGAAATTTTCAAGCACATAAAAGCATAGAGGAAGGTACCGCCCACTTGTCCTAGAGCTTCAACCACTGTCAGCTCACGATTCATCTTGTTCATCTACACAGAACAGTGTGTGCTCGCACACCACACACACACACTCACACACACACACACACACACACACACAGATTCTCCAACAAAGATTCCTTTGAAGCAAAGGCAAGACATCGATGTATTTCATCCCTAAATATCTCAGCGTGCCGATGAAGATCCTAGTAGATGAAGATTCTGAAACAATATCATGATACCATTGCCCGCCTGAAACCATTAACATAAACGTCCTTGTTAACAGCCAGCTGGTCAGTGCTCCGCTGTCTCCCACCTTCAGTCTGACTCTCGGGATCTCCGTGGAAGTGCCGTCCAGGCTGTGGTGGGTGGACGGGCCTGTCATCTCACCGAGTCCATGTGCCCATGCCCGGCCGGCTCCTCTTCTCCTGGCGGTTCTGCAGTTGAAGACGCTGGTCCTCTGTCCCTCTGTGGAGACGCTTGGGGGGGGGAGGAGGACTTGCCAATCGCACCCCCGTGGCCCCCTCTCCTGTGCGGCCGCTTCCCGAGTTGCCTGTGAACGGCGGTGAGGTCCAACAGCTCCACGTGAGGTCACCTTCTGGCAAGAACGCCCCTTCCAGAGCGGCGTCCACTCCTCGCCCACAGGAAGCTTGAGTGTGTCTCCCGTGCGTGAGACGTGTTCTGAGGGGGTTTACCACCTCGGCCCACGGCCTTGTCCAGTGCCGCAGCACGGCGACAGTCCAATTAGTATCCGTTTATTCATTCTTCGTTAATTAGCTGGAGCACGTCTAGCAGGAGAACGTGTCGCCTCGGTGTGTGCTGTGATCAAGCTCATAAAAGGAAGGCGAGGTAAGTGACGAATTTTTATTTTTAGCTTTTTCCCTCTCCCCGGTTTTCAAACCGATGAGTAGGTTTTGTGGGACCCTGACAAGAAGCCTGTTTATCCGCTTGCGTTAGGGCTTTGTGTTTGCCAGGCTCACGTGTCTCGGGAACGAGCCGGCATCCACCTGTCAGCCCGAGGAGTGTGCAGGCGGAGCGTGGAGTGTGGTGGGAAGCGGGAAACGGCGTTTACAGTGCGGTGACGTCCCCGCTCCGCCTCGGTGCTCGTGAAGGCGGCACCTCATCCTTTGCCAACCGTCCCTCCCGCCATCGAGCGCTCTGTCGGCGGAGGGCACTGGCCACCTACTGCTGCCCACAGGGCGCTCGGTCTTTAACGTGGAGGCCCACGGGCGCGGTCAGATCAGGATTCTGGATCCAGTGCGGTTCCCGGGCTGACCCGTGGGATTTGCTCTCAGAGTCAGAATGCAACGGGAGCCTCTGAAGCCGGTGATGGAACGAAGCTTTCTCCCCAGCTTTAACGGGGAGCGGAACCTCAGCCAGAGCCCCCGCGGCCGGAGGCGGCACCGGCCCGGCCAGCCCGGCGTCTGCCAGGGCCTCTGACGGGGCCTCACCCCCCCCCTCCCCCCCGCACCGGGCCAGCAGGCTGGTGCCTCCCCGAGCCCTCTCCCGAGGCCATTCCAGCACCGACCTCGGCTCCTCAGGGGGACACGGAGGGTGACACTCGATCGTTGAGATCAGACGACCTTGTTTTCATCCTTGAAGGATGGTCGCTGTCACCACAGTCCTCACGGGGCGGTTCAGGGCACACAGGCTCGGCAGTTTGTCATCGGATGTGGGGCTCCTCGGAGAGCAGAGCGCAGAGCGGTCCCCGCCTGGCCGCAGGGCACGCAGCTGGTCAGTTCTCGCTGGTGAGCACCGGGAGCGCTGGAACCGGCGGCTAAACCGGGGGTCTGCGAGGTCCCTCCGCTCCCCTTCCGGGAGTGTGGGGCGGCCTTCTCCGTTCCTCTGTCTGCGCAGCCACACTCTCTCCGGAAAGACTGGCAGGCGGAGGGCAGAGAGAGGCCTGAGTCACAGTAACTGTCACTCCTTCTGCAACTGCTCTCCTTCAAGCAGGTGACGTCACTTTAACCCAAAGGAAAATGGCGTCCTAAACAATTTCAGGAAAAGCCTGTCTAGTCAAAAACGAAGGTTAGCCCGGCTGGGTGGCTCAGGGGTTGAGCGTCCACCTATGACCCAGGAGGTCAGGGTTCGATTCCCGGTCAGGGCACAGGCCCAGGTTGTGGGCTCCATCCCCAGTGCGGGGCGTGCAGGAGGCAGCCAATCAATGATTCTCTCATCATTGGTGTTTCTATCTCCCTCCCCCTTTCTCTCTGAAATCAATAAAAATATTTTTAAAAAAATAGTTACAGCCTTAACAGTTTTGTCTCTGTGGACAGAGCGTAGGCCTGCGGTGACAGGCGGGTAGGGTCCTACACCCTGGGACTGAAGGGTCCCAGGTTGGATTCCGGTCAAGGGCATGTACTTGGTTGCGGGCACATCCCCAGTGGGGAGTGTGCAGGAGGCAGCTGATAGATGTTTCTCTCTCATCAATGTTCCTCTCTATTCCTTTCCCTTCCTCTCTGTAAAAAACCAATAAAACATATTAAAAGCAAAAAGATACAGCTCAACTCTTCCGTTTAGTAAAAAATATTTTTTAAAACAATGCTTAGTGAATAGTTTCCTGTTTTGCCCAGTTAAAGGGGAGGTGCCTTCCTAACGTGCCTTCCCTCTGGCTCCAGCCCCCGTGGGCTTCCACTGCAGCCGCATTCTCTGTGCCCTCCCCCCTGGTCTGACCCGAGGGACGCACAGACCCCTCCCACTGAGTCACGTGCCGGCGGTCTGGTCTGCCTTCCCTGGGGTTCGAGGTGTGTGCTGGCGGGATCCAGGCGCTGGTGCGTTTCCTGGTGGGGGTGCTCGCGTTATCTTTGTTCTTTACAAACACTCAACAGAGATTCTAGTTCTGTTAACAGGAATGCTGGTCCCAGGCTATGAGTCATGTAAGAAGGTCGTCGGTAAACAATCGCATTGAATGATGGCGTCAACTCAGAACCTCAGTGCTGGGCTCCTAGCCTCAGAGTCATGACCGTGTATGTGACTTGAGGGCTCCAGGTCCCAGTCCGGGTGACCCCAAGGTCGTCCCCCCCCCCCCCCCGCGCCATTCCCCCACCCGGAACTTTCTCTCGGGCTCCGAGCTGTGCTCCCAACTCCGACGGCCCTTCTCTCCCCGGGAGGCCAGGAGAAGCGCACCTTTACCCGTGGATTGTTTTTAGCCAAATTAAACACGCAGAGCTTGGCAATACAATACAGGCCAATAAAGTACAAGAAGTTAATACTTTTATATGCCTTCTATGAGAGTCCAAGTTCCTTGATTGACGCATTTGGGCTCCATCTGTCAAAACCATTGACATGGTATTACCACGCACACACGTATCTCCGTGGCCGGGAACGTGGCCTGGGAAAATAACCGGAAATGTGGACAAATACTGATGTGCATTTTAATTCGTTATCCCTCTACTGTGATAGGAAAATACGGAAGGAGTCTGTAGGTCCAGTTATTGGGTTGGGTGTGTACATAATGTGGGAAACACCAGCCTTACAGGGTTCAGCAAACATAGCGAGTGCCATCGACACAGATGTCCCATAAGAAACATGTGTTATGCTCACGTGTGCTCATGAGGAGAACACGGCAGTGAAAAGCCCGCAGTACTGACCGTCACGCCCGGGAGTGGGGACACTGTCCGTCTTTGTCGTTTCCCTCCACGTGTGCGTCTCCGTGGCCGCGGTGGCCCCTGACCCCGGGCGGGAAGCCTCGTCCCTCTGGACCCGGCCCGTTGGCTCAGGGCTCCTGTCGCCCTGGGCCGGGCAGCCGCAGCCGGCAGCGGGTCGGGTGGGCGCCGGGCTCATTCCAGAGCGGCCGGGAGGCCCCGTGGGCAGAGGACTTAGCCTCCCGGCTTCGTGGGGGGTGGGAGGTGAGAACTGACCTGAGACGGTGACAGGCGGGTAGGCCTACGCCCTGAGCTCCCGAGTGCAGGGAGGCCTGGAGGCTGGGGGGCGGGGGCGGGGGGTGCAGGGCGGGCTCCTTGGCCCACAGCTCTTGAGGCTCGTGTCCCAGGCCCTCTCCTCGGAGCACTCAGGCCTGCGGCCCGGCGCTTCCGGTTGGTTCTGGCTCACGCCCTGGGTGGGTCCCCACATTCAAACGTCTGCTGTGGGCTCAGCTCCGTTCTCCTTGCCTCCTGGCCTCCTGTGGCCGCTGGGAAGCAGCCTGGGGGGCCTGGGGGGAACTGGGGGGCCAGGGCTGCAGCTCCCTCCTGTCACCAGTCTCCTGCGCTCCATCCCACTGTCCCTGCTCCACACAGAGGCAATCTGCATTTCTGATGCGGTGAGAGTGAGCTCCCCCCCCGAAGGGGCAGGTGCCTAGGTACAACGCCTGAGCTCCCACCACCCGCCCCTGAGCCCGGGCAGCTCCCGGCGGCTCCCTCCTTTCACACACATACCCCCCCCCCCCCGTGTCTGCGCTCACGGTCCGCTCCCCGGTCTCGCACTTTTCACAAATGAACTGCCCACCCGCAGTCCAAGAAGTCCCACTGGACCCACAGGAAGTAGCCAGTGCCTGGGGAGAAGCCGAATGGCCGGCCAGCCGGGAGGATGGGAGGCCCGGGGAGGCCCTTCAGCACCGCGAGCCTGGACGGGGAAGCGGCAAAGGCTGGCGTCCTGCCGGACCCGGTGTGGCTCGGTGGATAGAGCGTCCACCGGACAAAAGGTCCCAGGTTCCATTCTGGTTGTGGGCACATCCCCAGTAGGGGGTGTGCAGGAGGCAGCTGATGGATGTTTCTCTCTCATTGATGTTTCTAACTCTCTATCCCTTTCTCTTCCTCTCTGTAAAAAATCAATGAAATATATATATATATTTTTAAAAAGGCTGGCGTCCAAGGCAGCGGTGCAGAGAATGACCGGAAGCAGCAATGCGAACACAACTGCAGGCTCACACCAGTGGTCCCTCCCGCTCTGCCTTGCTCTCCTGTGCATGTTTTTAAATGTTCCCGTTGGTTTACGAGTGCGTGCTCCACAGACAACACCCCCGCGTGTCCAGGGCACCGTGCCCAGCGCTCTGCCGGCTTCGGCACGTGGGCAGCGGGCAGGAGCCAGGGCAGAGGGCTGGCTGCAGGTGGGCGGGGCTCCAGGTGAGCTGCCGCCTGAGGGAGAGGGAGTGCCCTCTCCGGGCCACCAGCAGGGGGCAGCAGAGCTGCGGATCCGGGCCGGGCTGAGCCTGTGGGAGAAGCTCTTCATTCCCATCCATCCTCCGTGTCAGATTCCACCCTAGAGCTTTCTGTGGGGCTGGGGCTGACCCCGAAATCGCACCGTTTAATCCACAACCACATATGGCCAGCGTCTCCCCCTTTGCCACTTACCTGGGGCCGCTGCACACAGGAGATAGCCGCAGGCAGGCAGCCGGGCCGGAGGAGAGAGGCGGGTTTTCGGGGGATATCGGGGCTCTGGTATTACTTCCCTCGCTCCGCAGGAGCGCTCGTCCTGGTCAGGGAAAGCACAGGTTAGACACGAAATGAAGACACATCTGCTTCGGTGTCCAGCTGAGTATTTCCCTGTGTTTAGTACAGTCTCACGGATGTGGATGTGGTGTTCGCAATGCCTTTCCGGGGAGGACAAGCAGGCGCTGGCGTCTGGGGCGAATTCCTCAGCGTGAGAAGCAGGAGGCGCCGAGCCCGGCTCCTCGGGTGCGTCTCCGGGGGGATGGGCTGCCCTACAGGTGCAGGCTCCGGGCGTCATTCACTTCGGGATGAAGGATGAGATGTGAGGAGGAAGAGCGCCCTCCGATTCTTCCCCCCAACCCCCATTCCAGCGCCCCCCCGATTCTCCGCCCCCCCCCCCCCGCCCCGTTCCCCCTGCGCCCAAGCCCTCTCGCGCCCAGGAGAGGGACAGGACACGCTTCCTGTGGGAGGCGGCAGTTGTCCTCGGAGGCCCTAGATGGCACTGCAGAACCACCTTGGTGTTCCGGCGGCTCACACAGCCGCCCCCCCCCCTCTTCGGCGTGCCCGGTGCTCGCCGGAGAACCGCCGGAAGAGCAGGCAGAACGGAAAGGCCACGCTGCCGGAGCGTCCGTCCGTGGGGCTGCTCAGTGCCCGAGAGTGGCCGGCCGGGTGTGCGGCCGCGGCTGATTTCAGTCCGCCCTCAGGTCGGCTTTCCACGGACGGCCGGGTGCTCCGGAGTACCCAACGGCAGGAGGCTGCGGCCTTAACGAGCTATGCTAAACTGAAATGAGATTTTTCTTTTTCTTTTCTTTTCATGAAACCTACTAGTAAATCGAAGGAGGCCTGATTGTCACGAAGTGCGTGCTGTGGGGGCTGAGAGAATGAATCCTCTCCTTCCCACCCCGCGGTCCCCCAGCTGGGCTAATGATCAAATTAGCAGAGACAGATGAACAGGAGGAGATCACATGCAGTGCCCGTGCCTGGGAGACTCACAGGAGCACGGACATTCCGGAGACAGGGGCGGCCCTGGGCACATGTCCGGACACTGGGCGACACCGGACAGAGGAAAGGGGGGGGGGGCGTCAGGTTCACAGTGAGCGCCGCCGTGCATGGGGGGCGGGGGGGAGCTGCACACACACACACACACCTCGCCCACGGGTCCTGTCCGGAGCCCTCTGTTGGCCGCACCTGATCCCAGTGAGGCTCAGGCCGCACCCACGACTCTCTCCCCGGAGCGGGTTTTTATATCTGAGTCTCCTGGGCAGGGAGGGCAGAGCTTCTTTCTGAGTCTGGTTTCTTAATAACCAGCTGTAAATCAATAGCCTCACTCAGCAGGCGTGGCTCAGTGGTTGAGCCAGGAGGTTATAGTTGGATTCCCAGTCAGGACACATGCCTAGGTTTCAGGCTCATTCCCCAGTGGGGGGCGTGTAGGAGGCAACCGATCAACCTTCCTTCCTTCCTTCCTTCCTTCCTTCCTTCCTTCCTTCCTTCCTTCCTTTCTTTTTTTATTCTTTCTTTCTTTTAAAAAATATATTTTATTGATTTTTTACAGAGAGGAAGGGAAAAGGCTAGAGAGCTAGAAACGTCGATGAGAGAGAAACATCGACCAGCTGCCTCTTGCACACCCCCTACTGGGGATGTGCCCACAACCAAGGTACATGCCCTTGACCGAAATAGAACCCGGGACCTTCCAGTCCGCAGACCGACGCTCTACCACTGAGCCAAACCGGTTTTGGCCCGGTTTCTCTCTCATCATTGATGCTTCTATCTCTCTCTCTCCTTCTCCCTTCCTCTCTGAAATCAATAAAAAATATTTTTTTTAAAAGAAGAAATGTTAAATAAAAATAAAATCAGTATCCCTGAAGGCAGCTTCCGGGTGGAGAATGGTGGCCCCTTCAGAGCCACGCCCCCTCTCTCTGCGCTCACTCCCTGCGCACGTGCGAGGCTCACCGCTGCAGGCGGTGGGCCTGGGTGCCGCCAGGATGCAGCCCCCGGGCGAAGGCCGCTGTGGGTGCAGGCCTAGGGGCACAGCCGCCGCCCACGCCCCCGGCCAGGGTCTGATATTTTACAGAGAGGAAGGGAGAGAGATAGAGAGCTAGAAACGTCGATGAGAGAGAAACATTGACCAGCCGCCTCTTGCACACCCCCTACCGGGGATGTGCCCACAACCAATGTACATGCCCTTGACCGGAATCGAACCTGGGACCTTTCAGTCTGCAGACCGACGCTCTACCACTGAGCCAAACCGGCTTTGGCACAACAAAGGATTTCAACAGGTCTTCCTTCTGTGCAGGTGGAGCGAGGCGAGGGAAGAGACCGTCCACACAAGCTGACGAGTCAGGCCCGTGACTCGGCCCAGAAAGCTTCCCGGGGCTGGTCACAGAGAGCCGGCCGAGGGCTCCTCCCACAGGTTCCCCACAAAACCGGTCCAGATCCCGGAGGCAATGCGCAGACAGATGGGTCTGGGAGGAGGGGGAGAGGCGGGCGGGCAGAGGCTAACCACAGACTTTGTAGGCTAACACTAGAGGCCCATGCACGAACTTCCTGCAAGAGTAGCCTTCTTTCCCCCGGCTGCGGCACCGGCTTCCCTCTGGCCCCCCGGGACCCGGGCTTCCTCCCAGCCCCGGCCTCGTCCAGAAGGACGTCTGGTCCAATTAGCACGTTGTGCTTTTATGATTATGGATATGCCTAATGCACAGACACAGGCAACGACGTGGCGAAGGTCTGAGGGGGTGGGAACCTGGTGGGCGGGGGCGAAGGGGGGTGGAAGACACCTGTAACACTGTCAACAATAAAGATTAGAAATAATAACATAAATTCAGTGATGGAAAATTATTAATAATATTCTCCATTGTTCTAATATCTATTGTTCTCTTCCTTTTGTTTAAAAAAAAAATCCTACCAGTAAAACAACAGTTTGTGTGCTTTAGGGACATATAGATCAAATTTGCATTTTTAAAATCTTTGTTGATGATTCTTACCCACTGCTTGTTTTCCTCTTGTTGGATTCTGTTTTGGTTATCATTTTCTCCCCATTGCCTTTAATTAGTTAATTTTGCTGGTAACTTCCCATCTCAACTTCTTAAGCAAATTAATGTTCAGACATGGTTGCAGCTAAGACAGTGATTTGAGGTAAATTTATAGCCTCAAGTAAGTGTGTGTGTAAATATTTATTTTAACTGGATGTACATCTTTAATCTCTGGGTAATATAAATTATTGAGTAATTATCAAACATTTGCTTTCTTTCTAGGTCTCGATCTAATTTAGGTAACTGTACTTCCGGTGGAGACCTGATTTTTAGCAGGTCATTCTCTGAGATGAGTTGCCACCTATTTCAGGTCTCGTAGAGCTAGTTTTCTAAAATTCACAGTGGCTTTTACAAACACAGCTTCTACTGTTCTTAGTCTAATCTTGCTTATTCTTTTATTCACCTCTATCTATTTTAGAGACAGATGCTAAATTCTCTTAAGTATTTTTTTATCATTATATAATTCTCCTTTCCTGTCTTGCTGGGCATTATTCCTTGAAGTTTTAAGTTTCTATAAAGCTCTTGTCTGAGGAGGATTGCGTATCCTTTATTTCCATGGCGTTTTCTTGTGTGTTAGGTCTCTGTCTTACCGCCAGCACAGCGTCTGGAATTGTACGTTTTCACCCCGCACACTCTCCTGCCTGGGGCCCCGCGGCCCTCACTGGCTGTGACCGGCTGTCGATGTGTATTTATTCTGTTTGTAACGACCAGCGACTAGGGGCTGCCTGCCCAGAGGGTCTCCTGGGACCTGCGGGGCCCGGATGCCTCCGGGAGGGGCAGAGTCAAAGGCAGAGTGTGAAGGTGGCCGTCTCTCTCCCCGGCTCAGGCGAACCCCTTCCCTCAGCCGGCGAACAGCCGGGGGCAGGGGGCCCAGCGTCAGCTTCGGGATTCAGACCCACGAGCGCCCCTGACGCTGTGGGCACGCGGAGCCATCGGGGCCCCTCGGGGGTCGTTGCTCCCCGCGCTCCTGTGAGCGGCCGGTGCCCTGCACGTGTGGCCGAGGCATCGCGGGCACGGGGCGGTTCTGCGGGGAGGGCCGTGGGCTGGGGGCTGCTCTTCTGAGCAGCACTCTCTAGGATCAGATCTCCTTTTTGGGAGTTAAAAAAAAAATGAAATAAACATGAGCAGATTTGTCAGCTGCCAGCGGAGGAAGGTGAAAACCAGTACCTAGTCTGCAGATCCGAGGGGAAGAGCCGTCTCAGCAGCCACCCCTCCTGCGGGTCCTTGTTCGTTCTCATCGCGAGGAAAACCAGCGGGAGTCCCGGCCTTGCCGGCAGAGGCAGGGCTCCGACAGCGGCCGTCGGCACAGCCCTGGGCCTGCCTGTGACTGAGGGTGCCGTGTGAGGACCCGTCGGCAAACACGTGTCCTTCCCGGCGCGATGCGGGCAGCGGCCTGAGCACAGACTCCTGCCTGCCCGGTCCCCTCTCCTGGATTAGGTTCCCGGGGGACGGTCCAGGAGGGGGCGCCAGAGCTGGTCTGGGAGCAGGCAGAGGGGCTGGGCTGGGCCCAGCGCTTTGGGTAAGGTGACAGGGGCGGGGGAGCAGGGTTTCTAGTTGGTGGTGGAGGGTGTGAGCAGGGCTTGCACGCCAGGAGGAAGCGGTGGAGGTGGCAGCGGCGTGGTTTCAAATTGAGTCCGTGGCTGGATCCACTGCCCAGCCAGAGATGATGTGTCTGTGTGCGAGATAGCGTCTCATTAGCTGCCCCTGGCACACGCGCTGGGAATTCGCCCAGAGAGCGAACACCGGTGTGTGCGCGGTGTGTGCAGTGTGTGTGTGTGTGTGTGTGCGCGGTGTGTGCGGTGTGTGCGGTGTGTGCGGTGTGTGTGGCTTGCAGACGCGAGGAGATGCGAGCTGGCGGCCTCACGCTGGCGCCTGGCACCTGGCCCTTCATCAGAGAACCCGCCAGGCATCAGAGGCTCGGCACCGGGGCGGGCCGGAGGCGGGCACCGACTCTGAGAGCAAACCGGAAAAACAGCGGGAGAGGCATGGCGCTAAATTGCATCGGACATTTAATTACCCTCCTTCCGTGCCTTCACACACACACCTCTCACCAGAAGTTTCCAGATCAAGGACAATCACACTCACGCTGCTCCTCTCCACTCCTCAGGCCCCCAGCTCCCCCAGCCCTCTCTCCCTCCGCCCCCCCTCCTCTCTCTCTCTCTCTCTCTCTCTCTCTCTCTCTCTCTCTCCCTCTCTCACACACACACACACACACACACACACACACACACACACACACAGCCGTGGTGCAGACACAGGTCTGAGCTGTGGAATAAGACAGCACCCTGGCCCTTCACTGGCATCACCGCTGTCTTGGAGGGCCGGAGGCACCCCCACAGAAGCCTCCTCGCTGTCAGCGGTGTGGCGGGCTCGGTGCCATGTCACTCCTTGTTAGTTCGGAACGAGGACAGGAACCAAAGGCTCAGGCAGCTGCAGAGCTGCTGTCTGCACCCTGCCGAAGCCGATGCAACAGCCAGAGGAGACACAGGGGCTTAGACACACTCCCTGCTGTGGTCTCAGCGCCCAGGTGAGCTGTGTGTCAGGTTCCAGGTGTGTAAGGTGTGAGGCTCCCGGGTGTGTGAGGGGTGAGGCTCCCAGGTGTGTAAGGGGTGAGGCTCCCAGGTGTGTGAGGGGTGAGGCTCCCAGGTGTGTGAGGTGTGAGGCTCCCGGGTGTGTAAGGAGGGGTGAGGCTCCCAGGTGTGTAAGGGGTGAGGCCCCCAGGTGTGTAAGGGGTGAGGCCCCCAGGTGTGTAAGGGTGAGGCTCCCGGGTGTGTGAGGGTGAGGCTCCCAGGTGTGTGAGGGTGAGGCTCCCAGGTGTGTGAGGGTGAGGCTCCCAGGTGTGTGAGGGGTGAGGCTCCCAGGTGTGTGAGGGTGAGGCTCCCAGGTGTGTGAGGGTGAGGCTCCCAGGTGTGTGAGGGTGAGGCTCCCAGGTGTGTGAGGGGTGAGGCTCCCAGGTGTGTAAGGGGTGAGGCTCCCAGGTGTGTAAGGGGTGAGGCTCCCAGGTGTGTAAGGGGTGAGGCTCCCAGGTGTGCCGGGGGTGCAGATCCCAGGGGTGCCGGGGGTGCAGGGTCCCGGGGGCAGTTCTCACTCAGGCGGCGTCCTGGATGACAATGGGGCTCTCAGGACACTCAGCGAGCACAGGCGCGACGGCCCACCCGGGTGGCAGACCGTCACTGACGGCCATCAGCACCCACGGGAGCTGCCGGTGCTGGTTCCCGGGGCGCGTTCCGGTGGTGGACCGAGCAGCCGCCCCGCGTCTCCCGGGCAGGATGGCCCTCCCCCGGCGGCCCCGGCACCTCCCGGCCCGCCGCCCGGCGCAGACCGCCGATCTCCGTGTCTCACGGGAGCTGTGCGTGCACAACGGGAAAAGGTCACTTTTTGATGCTTGAAATACAGAACACGTTACCTTTCCGGTGGAGTAGCTTAATGATGACAGCGGGGGAAACACACCGCCTTTGTGAGGAGAGAACGAAGACAGCTGCTCTCTGACCCGCTCCACTCATTGGGCTCCAGGTCTACCTGCGGGCAGCTCGGCCGCTCGGGGTGCAGGGTTAGGCTTCGCCGGTGCCGCGTGGCCGAGGTCACCCAACGCCACGTCACGCCCTGCACGCTAGTCCGGCGTCAGGCTGGGGTGGCATCAGAAAACCAGTACAACTCCAGTGTCTATCCAAAGGAGTTCCTAAAAAGCACAGCCCACTTACCCAAGGAATATTAGGAAGTGGATTAAAATTATGCTGTGGAGAGATGTTTCCCAACATGGCTACCCGCTGTACAGAAGGCACATTCGGAAGCACCGTGGCCAGTAGGACGTTGTTCTGAGAACAAGCCCGTGGTCACACACGGAGAGCGGACGTGGCGTGTTGTAATGAACTGCAGAGAGGGCCTTGTCCAGCCGTGGGCAAACTATGGCCCGAGGGCCGGATCCGGCCCGTTCGGCTGTTCTCTCTGGCCCGCGGAGCTAAAAGAGCGGAGGGTTCTCTTGCTCTCCCCTACACTCCTTCACCAGCAGCCCAAGAGGAGAGTGCCAGCATGGCCAGGTTGCTTTTGTGCCGGCCCTCCGGTCCAGTTTAAGAACCCATTGTGGCCCTCGAGTCAAAAAGTTTGCCCACCCCTGGCCTTGTCCGTGGGTGTGGGGGTGATGTTATCCTCTTACCAGTGCTTTTCTGTGTGTGCTTGTTTGCACGGGACAGGTGAGTTAATTTTGTGTTGATAAAACAGTCACCAACAAGCACAGACAGACAAGGAGGGAGCGGAGCAGAGCCGGGGCCATACCGTCTCTGCCGGTGGTTCCCTACCCACCAGACTACAGGCCCGCCAGCTGGAGCCGGGCCTTCGGGACCTTGTGCTCCCAAAGCCTCAGCTTCTTCAGGCTCTCCCGGTTCCCCGGGACAACTGGGTGCGGCTGGTGCCATTCCTCCCCCGGCACAGGCCAACGGTCCGCCCCTTCAACCGGAACATCGGAGTTAGTGACCGGTCAATCCTCAGTCCTCATAGAACAGGGGTGGGCGAACTTTTTGACTCGAAGGCCACAATGGGTTCTTACACTGGACCGGAGGGCCGGAACAAAAGCAACCTGACCATGCTGGCACTCCCATCTTGGGCTGCTGGTGAAGGAGCGGAGGGGAGAGCAAGAGAACCCTCCGCTCTTTCGGCTCCGCGGACCGGATAGAACAGCCGAACGGGCCGGATCCGGCCTGCGGGCCGTAGTTTGCCCACGGCTGGCATAGAAGCTCACACCCGTCGGGTCTCTGCCCTTGGATGAGGCCGTGGGGGCGCTTTTGACAGATATGATTGGACGCTTACTCTCCGAACGCTAGGGCTGCGGGCGTCATGGCACCTCATTGTCACTCACCGTGACTGCTCCTCACGGTGACGTGTTAAGGAGAGATGAGTTTGGCAGGTGAGCCCCAAAATTGTCCTCATGACCAGCTGCGTTACTGCGTTCAGTGCACTGTGTCTTACTGAGGATAGCACCTTTTTGGTTTGGACCCAAAGGCTGTGGCTAAATGGTACCCAGGACACAGGGGATTAAACCAGCTCAGCTCCTCCCGCCGATGAAGAGGTAATTCGCGGGACTCTCCCAAAGCTCCGAGTTCTTTCCTCATCTGTTCCACGAGGAATGGCCTTCTCATCCTCATGCTTGTTTGTAAATGGGGAGGCAGTACATTTCCAAAAATTGTGGAATTCAAAACGAATGGATGGCGAAGGCGTGGCGCTGAGGCTCTGCCTTCCCGGCAGCAGTGGTCACGTTCTTCAGAGACAGGCCTGGGAGACGCGCCCATCCCCCGGCAACGCTCAGGAGGAGAGGGCGCGGGCAGCGTGACGGAGACACACGGCCAGTGAGCACGCCCCTGCCTGGGTCTGAGACATGGACACGGTGCTCCCTGCCACCTTCCCCCGCCTCCGCACGCCTCCTCTCCGGTTGGTGCACCGGGGCGAGGGAGTCCGTGGGACACCCAGGAGTCTGATCAGGGAGGAGACATCAAAGCTTTTCTCCTTTCCTGAGCCCAGAGCTGAAAGGAGGGGGATCTCTCTGCTTCCTGTTGAACCAAAGCTGCGGAGAAGCAGTGATTATGCCCAAGGCTGCCTTCCTCCCCTTTTATATTCAAAAGATGGCAGTCCCCATCCCTCTAATCATAGCACCGAGTCCCTAATAGACTTTTCTGAAAGGAGATAAAAAACCCCCCTTATCTCGCCTGTAATAAAAACTTAGTGCGCACGGAACTGGAATGCTTTTCAAGCTCGCTGCTGAAGCTGCTCCCCGCAGAAGGCGAGTAATTCGCCGGCGGTGACACGCTGTCCTCCAGAGAGGATGATCACGTCTGCCTCTGCATCGGAGACACTCAGAGGGACCCGCTGGGCTTTATCCGGAGGCCCAGCGAATGCCACCAATGGCTGCCGGGTGCTAATTCGATCATCACCCACCACCTTGACTTAATGTGCTGAGCGTCTGGACCAGTTGCAGGCACAGATCCCAGCAGGACCTTTTTCACACAGGAAGGAAATGCTGCCCCCCACCCCCCCCTCCTGCCGAGTCAGCAGAGCAGGGGGGCCTCAGAGGCCGGTGTCAACCGGCTTCTTCAGAGGAGACAGGAAGTAAGCGGCGAACTTCCTGCTTCCACGCTTTATGCTGCCAAAACAATCTGCCATTCAGTTACTTCCAATCACAAAGTCTTTGCCACGTGATCTCCTTGCTGAGGTGTACTCCAAGGTTTTCCATTGGTCGGTGGCGTGGGGAACGTGGGGTACAACGGCAGGGTGCCTGCCGTGGGGTAAGGCTGATGTGGGGGGCAGACTGGGCAGACCCGGGGGCCAAACCAAGGCGTGGAGACTCAGAAGTCCTTGAGCTCGGCAGAGGATGGAAGTCAAGGCCAAGAAAAGCAGCGAGGCAAAGAGAGGCAGGCAGACGAGATGCCGTCACATGTGGGGCAAGGGATGGGGCCAAGACCCGGAGAGAACAGCCCTCACGTCAGTGGTTACACGGAGGAGACGTGAGCACCTGAGGACTAAACTGGGGGTCGTGGGTCAAAGGGTGGAAGAACCAGAGACAACACAGCGCAGGGGACTGAATAGAGCCCAGGCAAGTAGCTCATTATCGGTGTCATCAGAGGGAAGCGGCGGTGGCCCCCTCTGTGTCCTAGCTCGTCGCATTCTCATTTCATTTCTTAAACGAGAGACAAGAAGAGAAACCCCAGCAGGGGTGCGGTCTGCACGTCCGTCCCGGCTCCCCGCAGATGACAGTGACGATCCTCAGGGGGGTGAGGAGCGGGTGGTCCGGTCTCCCTGCGAATGGCTTTTCATGTCACGCGTATTGGGCATGCAAAGGTTACAAGACTCTTGCCTATACGGCATTCTATACGTGTTATTTGTGACATCAACCTAAAGTATTTTAGTATGTGAGATAAATACATAGAAACCTGTCCCACTGGGCTGTCCTCCTCTAACCTCGAGTTCTTTCAGGAGAGTCAGGGGAGAAAGGGAGGAGGTGTGATTGGGTAATGACACCGTGCGGGTGGGGCGTGGAGAGAGAGGAGAAACGTCCGTGCACTGATGAGGTTCATTTCACACACTTCCTCAAGAGCATCTCCTCTACATGTTTAGGTGATCATTTGCCCACTGGTTAGAGCTGCCAGTTTCCAGGGGGACAAATGCTGTTTCATGAGGACCCCTGATCACCGCATATTTCTCTTGATAAAAATTGACTCAATGAAGCATACGCAGGGTCAAGGCTCTGTGTGCAGCTAAATGAGATGTTTTCTCTTGCACTGCCAATTTGTTTCCATTAAATATTGTTTACAGTCTGGAGGTTGGAAATCATTTTTTCCCTCCATAATGGGATCTCATGGCAGTGCTAGCTCATTCCTGGGGCGAGGCGCCTCCCGTCTGAGCCCACTCGCCTCCCCAGCTCTGCTCCACGCCGAGCACCGAGGCACTGCAGCCAGGCCGGGCTACGCCCCGCCTCTAGCCTCCCGGCTCAGCCAGAGCGCCGGCGCAGGCGCAGAACTCGTCACCTAGGAGCTGCGGTCCCTTACTTGTATGAGTTGCCTGATCTTTTCACCAAAGTTCATCTTTAAAAAATATATATATTTGATTTCAAAGAGGAAGGGAGACAGAGATAGAAACATCAATGATGAGAGAGAGTCATGGATCGACTGCCTTCTGCACGCCCCACACTGGGGATTAGGCCCACAACCTGGACATGTGCCCATGACCAGAGCTGAAACCACGACCTCCTGGTTCATAGGTCAACGCTCAACGACTGAGCCATGCTGGCTGGACCCAAGCTCATCTTATTTTTTAAAAAAAATATATTTTTTCGATGGACATCCTTTTGTCCTCTCTGCAGTCTGGCTTTATGGAAAGGGTGCCCAGGGCATCTCAAGATCGGCCACAGCGATCACCATCAGCCCGGGGCCTAGGCCGGGAGGAAAACGCTTCTCGTTAGCGGGTGCTGTCTCCTGTGCCCGACAGCATCCGAGCGTTCACTGCGGTCATTTCCGGATACCCCCGTCCATGGCGTGGATCCTGTGCGCTGCTCTCGCCTCCCAGCCATCTGATCGACCCCGGGTTCCGTCTCTGGTCATCACGGGCACGGGGAGCGGGCGGGGAGGGGGCTGACAGTGACATGTGAGCCCGCGCCGCTCTGGCCTTGGTCTGCGGCGGGCAGCAAGCCCCGCTCTGGAGTGCTCCGGCGTGACTGCTTGAGAATCACCTTCCCACTGGGGGGGGGGGGGGAGAGGGGCTCAGCTGCTCTGTCTCTGGAAGGCTGTTTGCCGCACGGAGCGGGCTGGGGTACACTGGACGGCGTCCTGAGAAGGTAAAAGGCACTCTCGCTGGGCAGTACGGCACGGAGGCCCAGGCGACACACCCGGTCCACCTCCAGGGTCCGGGCGGGCAGCCACGGCCACTCCGTGGACAGCTTTGTGAGAACCTGGACGCCAGAACCGGCGTTGGATTTCCTGGGCATCAGAAGCCTTGCCCTCCGGGACCGGGGTTTGCTGAGGGGGCCGCCCCTGGGGACCCGCTGGGGTGCAGAGGGGGCTGCGTCTGTGGGAGGCAGGCGCTTGGGGGGGGGGGGCCTGCGGGAAGGTTTGGTGCCCAGAGACTGGGAGGTGCCAGGAATGGGCTTTTTTCTCCTTAAAAGGTTTAATTCCCTAGATCTTTCCTTTGTCCAAAACCTGATTATTGATTAAATAAATAATAACGATCTCTAAGCACGTTGGGACTCAGGTTTTAAAAAATAATGACAAAATATAGAAAACAATCTTTGTCCAAAAATAGAGTGTTGATTAACTAAGAACTAAGAGGCCATCTTCCTTTACCGTATGGACGGAGCCCACATACACGCGCAGTTCTAAGTTCTATAAACGTTATTTCAACGAAGCGCCACGTTACACGAGCAGAATGTGAATGCCACGCACTGTGCAAGCCTGCCTCAGCGCTGACACCGGGCACAGAACCCCGGTTCCGCCCCGCCCCCACCCCCACGAGTGAGCCACGGGTACTGGTGAGGCGTGAGGACCCTCTGGCGCTGTCTTCTTTGACCTTTCTGTGTTTTCAAATGTTCTGCCACGACCGTGTCCCTGAGAGCCGAGGCCATCCTCGAACTGCAGGCAGCCGTGGCCGTCTTCCTGCCGGTGCCAGGCGAGGAGGGGGTCCTTATGGGGCTTCTGTAGGGGGGATGTAGGGCCAGTCATCCCCGTCGGGCCCCCACGTCCCGGATTCCCCTGAAGGTGCGCTCCCTCCTGGCTCTGTGGACGGCCCTTCACCCACACTCCTCCTCCTCCCCCCCTCCCGGACCCCTGCGCTGTGCCCTCCGTCCAAGGCGAGGTCAGCTCCCCGCTCTGTGCGGGCCCTTCCATCGTCCCGCTCCCAGCATCTGGTTTCTTGGTGGTTTTCCCCGTGCCGGGGCAGCCAAAGTGTGCACAGCAGGGTGTCGAGGGTACAAATCAAATTCAATGACTGCCAAGTCAGAGCAGGGGAGATGCTCTGTCAAACGTGACCTCTGTGGCCTCTCATAGACCCAGCGCCAGTTGGAGAAGGAGACTGGTATTGATGGTCACTCCTTCCTGGGTGGCCCTTGTGCTCCTAAAGGCTCCGGGAAGGAGCCGGTGGAAGAGGAAGGAGCTGGTGAGAAGGGGAAGGAAGGAGCCAGTGGGAAGGGGAAGGAAGGAGCCGGTGGGAAGGGGAAGGAAGGAGCCGGTGGGAAGGGGAAGGAAGGAGCTGGTGGGAAGGGGAAGGAGCCGGGGGAAGCCGGCTGGCTTTCCTGACCGGGACTGCATTGCCGGCAGCTGACAGGTTCTTGGAGTAATCGCCCCTCTGATTCCGGGGCAGGCTGGTCCCAGGTGTAAACGATGCCTGCTGGGAGGTATCTCCCAGTTGGTTCTATGGGTCTTTCTTTCTCTATGAAATGAGATTTTGTTTTTAAAAAGCCAAGTTTTGCTGCCAATGAATAATAGTGTTTTCTCTCTTTTAATGTATTTTTAATTAAGTACATTGAGGTCACCTGGGTCAATAAGATTATGTAGGTTTGTACTATTTCTGTGATATACGATGCAATGTGTGCCCACCACCTGAAGTTGAATCGTCTTTTGTCTCCATATATTTGGTTCCCTTATCCTCTCCTCCCCTCCTCTCCTTCCCTCTGCAACCACCATCCGCTGTCTGTGCCTATGAATTTCCCTTTGATATCCAACATAGAAATCACGTGACTCCCGACCTTTCTGCCTGGCTTCTTTTGCTTTGTGTGAGATTCTCAGGGTCCAAGCATGTGGTCACAAGGACAGTAGTTCATCTCTCCTTATGGCTGAGCAGGTTCCGTTGTGTGTAAGTTCTACACAGTCTTTATCCAAACATCTATCTCAGGGCAGAGAGGATGAGGCCAGCCCAGCTGGCGTGGCTCAGTGTTTGCGCATCAGCTTAGGAGCCAGGAGGTCACAGCTCCATTCCCAGCCAGGGCACAGGCCTGGGGTGCAGGCTGGATCCCCAGTGCGGGGCCTATAGGAGGCAGCTGGTTGATGGTTCTTTCTCATCATCGGTGTTTCTGTTGCTCTCTCCCTTCCTCTCTGAAATCAATAAAATGTCAATAAAAAACAAAATAAAACTAACAAAGGCACAAATTAGATAGTCATCACATTTGTCCATGGCAAACAGAGACCATAAGTGAGATAACTTTACAGATATAGGTGGCTTTTTTTTTCCAGTGATATTATTTATCCTCTATTGTATAAACTCCAAGACAATAAATTTCAAGTAAACAAATGAATAAACTTCTGATAAGGGGTTAATACTCAAGATTTATAAAAAAAAAATGTATACAACTCAACACCAAGAAAACAATACAATTAAGAAACCGCAAAGGACCTGAACAGACACTTCTCCAGAGAGGACAGACAGAAGGCCAACAGACACATGGAAAGATGCTCAGAGTCACTGATCATCAGAGAGGTGCAAATGGAAACAACAACGAGGTACCACCTCACACCTGTCAGAATGGCTGCCATCAACAAATCAACCATCATCAGCTGGTGAGGATGCGGGGGAAAAGGGAACCCTCGTGCACTGCTGGTGGGAATGTGGGGGGGTAGGGGAGGATGGGAGGGAAGGGAACCCTCGTGCACCGCTGGTGGGAATGCGGACCGGTGCAGCCGCTGTGGAGGACAGACGGGAGGGTCCTCAAAGATTACAAATGGGACTTCCTTATGACCAGTGATTCCACTTCTGGGCTCATAGCTGAAGAAACCTGAAAATACCAGCTCTAAAGAACACTTGCACCCCTACGCTCATGGCAGCCTTATTTATAACAGCCAAGAGTTGGAGGCGGCCCAGGGGCCCCTCAGGACGAGGGGAGAGGTGCGTTTACACCGTGGGGTACCACCTCGCCACGGAAGAGGAGGAAGTCTTACCTTTGTGACAGCACAGGTGGACCTGGCGGGCGCTAGGCTAAGCGAGATGAGCCAGTCAGAGAGAGACAAGCACCACGTGATCTAACGTAGGTGTGGAATCTAGTGAGCAAAGTAAACCAACAAACAAAATAGAAACAGAGTCTCGGATACAGAGGACAGGCTGATAGCTGCCGAGGGGTGGGGAGGCGGGTCTGTCTGGGGAAAGGTGAGGGATGGGAAAAGCACACGGCACAGGCGGCTGCCTGGTGGTTTGGTGGTTGCCGGAGGGGAGGGGTTAAAGGAATGCAGAAGAGGGCGAAGCGGGGTCCATGGTGGTGAAGGAGACTTGACTCTGGGTGGGGAGAGCATGACGCAATAAACAGGTGATGTATCATAGCATTGCACACCTGAAACCTTATGATTGAACAGAAATAAAGCAGCGGCTTCCATGCAGCTTTATCTCTGTGCATCAATGACGTGAAGGGAAATATATATATATATATAATATATATATATATATATATATATTATATATATATTATATATATATAAAACGGTATCTTTTATGTCAAATAGATTTGACATAAAAGACACCGTTTTTAAGCAGGCCTTTGTGCACAGAGGTGGCAGAACGGACCACTTGGTATGTTTCCCTGCGCCCTGTCTGCCCAGATGGAGACCTTGAACTCAAGTGCTGCCGTGGTGAAGGCAGCCGGGTCGGGAGGACGGCGTGGCAATGCTGTGGGGCGGGAAGGGGTCGCTCTGGGTGCAGTGGCAGGCCACTGGGTAAAAGTCCACCTGTAAGAACTTGAAAGCAGCCCGCATGCCTACTGAAGTCGAGTGCAGGGAAGGGGGCAGAAAGAGTCCACATCCGGCCTCCTGCTGCTTTTAGGGAGCACCAAACGGAAGAGGTGCAGGCAGCAAACTTTGCTGAGAGAATAAGGAAAATAAAGGGAGTCCACAGCGCCGGGGCTTTGAAAGGTTCGAAGGTTCCGCCGCCTGCTGAGTTCAACAGGAAGAAACAGGATTTAAAGACGAAGGTGGTGGGACAACTTCCACGCCCCTGCGGCTGGTGCTGCTTCACAGATTCTCCCTCAGGGTCTCCCTCCTGTAAGCTGGCTCTCCGCTGGTCCCCGCTCCCTGGCCTTAAACCCAGAGAGGAGCATGGGCCCAGGCCAGCGGCTGGGGAGGCAGGTCTCCCAGGAAGACGCTGGGATCACGGGTATGGGCGCTGAGCAGAGGCAAGTGGACACGACGCTACGTTTGGGGCACGCTCTGTGCCCAGCACTTGACCACGGGCCCCTTCGCCCAGTTTTTGATGGAATCTCCTGCACAACCTCAGAAAGCAGACACGGTGGCACCCCGAGTCACATGACAAAGAAACTCACTGGCGTTGACATTCAGTTATGGACCGCAAGGCAACGCCCGGCTCCCAGACTGCAGCGGGAGCGGGCTGTGCAGGCTGGCCGCCCGAGAACGACCCCCTCCCCCCCCCCCGCCCCCAGATCGGCTCTGGAGAACGAGGAGCAGCCAGAATCCCCAGGAGGGAGCTGGGCCTCAGGAAACTGTGTGAGACGCAGAGAATGGGCCGCTGGACAACTGCTCTCAGGGGGACCAAGCATCCGCATTGCCCGGCGCTTCCCAGGGCAGCGCTGAGGGGCTCGTGTTGGGGGAAAACCCCCAGTTCCAGGGAACCAACAGGCTGATCGCCTTTCAGTTGCTCAAGGACCGGGTTTTTCCGGTGAAAGCTGTGATGGGGTGATGGGGCAGCGTAGTCGGAAGTGTCAGCAGAGGGAGGGGGCGGTGGCAGAGGATGATTGCACGTCGGCGGGGCAGGAGCTCAGGGAGCCGGGAGCCCAGCAGAGGGGCCGGGTTGACATGAGCAGTGGGTGAGGCGACAGTGGGAGTAAAATGTGGACGCGGTGGAAGGAGGGGTGGCCGCCCACGCCCGGATGCCCATGGAGGCGGCGTATGGAAGTATTCCAGAGGATACCAAACTCACGTAGAAGGACAGCTGAACTCAAGTATGAGAACACTTTGATTAAGTCGCCCGATGTGTGAAAGACAGGTGTGTGTTCCTGTGTGTAAGCCCTGTTGCATTATACAAACATTGTCAAAGTGCATTGCCCATCATGATATGACCACCTGGCATGCAAGGGCAATACATTTCATTCTTTTAAAAAATATATATTTTATTGATTTTTCACAGAGGGGAAGAGAGAGGGATAGAGAGTTAGAAACATTGATGAGAGAGAATCATCGATCAGCTGCCTCCTGCACACCTCCCACCGGGGATATGCCTGCAACCAAGGTACATGCCCTTGACCGGAATCGAACCTGGGGCCCTTGAGTCCACAGGCCGACGCTCTATTCACTGAGCCAAACCGGGTTTGGCACATTTCATTCTTATACCACGTAGGTGGGAAGCTGAAATTTACCTCTATGGGTAAAGTGTGTTCACCAATGCAAATACAATGCTCACTAATTTAGCGGCAAGTGTTCAAGAGGAAAGGACACACACAAATACACACACATTTACACACTAACTTATTTTTTAATTCTTGCCCAAGGATATGTTTATTGATTTGGGGAGGGGAGAGAAATATAAGAGAAACATCAGTCAGTTGCCTCCTGCATGCGCCCTCACTGGGGACTGAACCCACAACCTTGGCATGTGCCCTGACCAAGAATCAACCCTCAACCCCTTGGGATATACTTCAGCTCCAATGAACTGAGTCACGTTGGCTAGGGCCACACCTTTTATCCACATACTTTTATTTATTGATGCAAAATATTTCAAAGCACCATCTACGAAGTGTCACGAATAAAGACTTTGAGCAAAGACGTCTTTAAAATGATTTATTTCTTTAACTTCAAGGTCTAAATTAATGTATATCGAGACCCCAATCCAGTGAAAGTGTAGGTGGGACATTGTATTCTCCTGTCTGTGCCTGGCCCATCCCACAGATGTAGGGGCGGCGAGGAGGGTGAGCAGGAGGGCGCTGCAGGTCAGGATTGTTTGATTCTAAAGCTTCTGGGAACGCATGGAGTTCATCCTGGTTAATATCCTGACTTCCATCCGCCCACACCCCCGCCTGCTACTAAAATAGAGAAGAACAACAACAGGTGTGACTTAGGAGAGCCACCATTTCCGGAACAGGGCGAGCAGGTTGGCGAGGGCTGGCCCGGAGAGCACTGCCCCCAGCGGACCCTGGAGAAGGCAGCGTGAGGCTGACTGCATTTCACTGGATTTATTCAGGGGTAACCGGGCGGGCGGAGAGCTTGGGAGAGGCAAGGGGAGTGGAGGGGGACGTTCAGTTCAACTCGAGTGGGCACCACGCAGGATTGGGAAGACTGCACAGCACAAGCCTTATTGGGGGGCTGGGGGGCTGCGCTTGGAGCTGAAGTGCACCCCCCAGGCTCCTTACTTACGTGTGTGTGTGTGTGTGTGTGTGTGTGTGGCATGAAGCACCAGTTCGCGTGGACAAGACACAGCCCAGGCGTTTGCCAATGACTCTCCCCCCGCCAGAAGCAGTGTGGTCGGTCTGCGCGATGCACCATCGGAGAAGCCTCCAACAACCGTATGCAAACCACACGCTGGAATCAAGTAATTGTCCTGGCCATCTTCGTCTTAGGGGAGAAAATAACAGCCAGCAAGAAAACGACCGGCTTTGAGTTATGCTCTAATGAAATGGATAAAAACGATTTTGAGCACTCAATTAAGGCCCGCCCCCGTGGCAGGGGGAGCAGCCTGGGAGACAGAGTGCGGCAGGGTGGCCAGCGGCCGCCGTACAGTATTGACGCGCCCTCGTAACGGCTGCGGACCGGCGTGTAAAGAACACGCAGGGCGCCATTTACCGGGCCCGCGCTCCCTTCAGTCACGGTGCGGAGGCACCGGCGCTCATCGAGGTGGATCTGTGGTGGATCTGTGGTGGCAGTCAGCGGGGAAAGCAGCCCCGGGGGAGTCGGCGTCCTGATGAACGGAGTCGGCCCGCGGGAGCCTCCGCAGAACCAGCGGGACGCGGCGCCCGCCTCCTTAGGCATCAGGAGGCGATCGCGGTGCTGTGGGCTGCAGCCGGGCCGTGGGTCAGTAGGTGCCTGTGAAGGGAGACAGGACTTGCTGAGAAAGGGAGTCAACTGGATTATGTCACAAGCGATGTGTTTGGCTTTGGTCCACCCAATAATTATTACAAGTAGCAGGTAAGTCCCCGTGGAGGGCGCAGCAGGAAGAGAGAGGACTATATTGGGAACCTCCTTCTTGATTATGTAGAGCAGTGTTTCCCAAAGTGTGGTGCGCGTACCCCTGGGAGTACGGGGAGAGTCTGGTGGGGGTACACGTGGCACCGGAGTTTGGTGGGGACATGCACTGCACCGTGCTTAGCTGCGCCTAATTCTATGAGTCAAGTCAAGACATGAATCAAGTCAAGACAGTCTTGTGAGGCATGAGATGGTTCGGTGTGCAAATAACTGTTATTTATAATGTAACTTTTATTTATATTTTATTATGAATAATTTGTTTTTTGTTTATTATTATTTTGTGTATGTACCAAAAAATAACAAATAAATACATTTTGATTGTTATTAAAATACATCCATTTTTTTTGACGAGGGGTACTCAGCATTACAAAAATTATACAAGGGGTGCACATGTGTCAAAAGTTTGGGAGACACTGACGTAGAGGACTACATTGGGAACCTCATTCAGAGAGGTTCGGGAAGATTTCTCCCTTCACATTTGTGGGTGGAGATGTTGTTCTGTTGTTGATGTGGTTGTTGTTTTAAGAGCCAGGTGGCAACCCCTCACGGACCCACTCTACCGGAAAACGCCAACTCTGAGTCCACCCTTACTCACTCTGCAGAGCACGCACGGCACCCCTGGCCACAAAGGGTGCCATGTTTTATGGTGTAGACTCAAACGCACCTTCGTTGACCACCTCACAGTGCAGGGCACAAGGCAGTGAGGAATCTCTGAAGACAAGGGACAAGGTCCTACCTTAACGAGTCCACAGCATCGGAGCTTGTGTGCAGTTTTTGTCAAAAATAATACTTTCCAGCCCTGACCCGTGTGGCTCAGTGGACGGGGCGTCGGCCTGCGGACTGAAGGGTCCCGGGTTCGATTCCGGTCAAGGGCATGTGCCATGGTTGCAGGCACGTCCCCAGTGGGGGGTGTGCAGGAGGCAACTGGTCTATGGCTCTCTCTCATCAATGTTTCTGACTCTCTGTCTCTCTTCTTCTCTGTAAAAAATCAATAAAATACATTTTTTTAAAAAGATGGTGGGACAGTCCCCGGGTGTCCACGCCAGAAAACTGGGTGTGCTCTGCGGACTGTCCTCTTCCTTTCCCGGCGGATCCAGCTGAACCCCAATCCCGTCTGTCCTCCCTCCTTCCTCACAGGAACAGCACCCCCTGCACCTTCCACCACGGCGGCCACGTCTCCCTGGCACCCCTCCCAGAGGCGCACTCCCCTCGCTGTTTCCCGACAAGCGCTCTGTGCTTTCCCCCGGAAGCCAGGCTCAGCCCCGTGCACCATGGCGGGGACACCGCCCCTGCTCTACAGGAGCAGAGATAGCAGAGCAGGCTCGTCGGTTCCCGGGAGAGCATGGCCAGGAGAGAGAGCTGAGGTACTGACCGACAGCAGGGGCTCTTCCAGGGAGGTGGGAGGCTCTGCCGTCGAGAGGGAAACGCGGACGCGTGAGGCTGGGGCCGCCGTCTGTGCAAACAGAAGCCGGCGGCACGGCGCCCGGGACATCTGGTCACCCCGGCCCTTAGCCACACGCTGGGTTTCCCTGAGCCCATGATTGTTTCATTTTTTTAAATAACAGACAACAGATTCCATTCTTTTAACCCACCGTATTTTCAGAATTGACAGGCTTTTAAAATTCTTCTTTGGAAGTGCAATCCCGGCTCTCTGCAAATCAGATTGAGATAATTATTCTTTTAACTGTTATCTGAAAATGGACAGCTCAGTTAACTCCGGTATGCACCAGTGTGGACCACAAATTACAACCGCCACGAGGGCCTGCTGGCAGCGTTCCCTCCCCGCCAGTGCGTGCCTCTGTTTGGCAATTGTGGAGGAATAAAAGTGAAATCAGGAATGGGGCTCTCTGAATTGCCATAATTCAAATGTTCAAATCAAATTTTGCAGGTTTTGAAAGCTGTTCAGAATGAAGGCTTCAAAGGGCTCTAATGACGTCTCCCAGGAACGCGTGAACGCTTCCCACCGGGTGTGTTTGTGGCCTCCCGAGGCGTTGCCTTAGCAACAAGCATGACCATCTGTATGTGTAACTCCGGCACATTTTAAAGCCGTCGCTCTGTCATAGGAGTAATAATAGCTGGCATTTATTCAGTGCTTTTCTATCAGGGACTGTTTTACATCCATTATCTCTGTACTCCCACTTAATGTTCCTAATAATCCTACAGGAGAGGGCTGGTCGGCGTCTTAATTCACACGGGAGCGCGAGGCACAGTGACGTGGGCCTGGACTCGGCGAGTGGCGGGCGGCGGCTGGCTGCGCGTGTGCGACCCGTGCTGACACGCAGCGTCCCGTGTGCAGGCCCCGTGGGTAAAGGGGAAACTCACAGACCCACACAAGGGCCAGGGATCTGGGGCCGCCTGCGAGTCGTGTCACCGCCACATGCACACGCACAGCCAGCGTGAGCCTGTCCGGGGAGGAGGATGGGAGGACCGGAGGTTCCGGAGCGGGAAGATCAGGCACTGAGACCCCCGGCGTCGGACCTCATGGTCATTTACACCCGGAGAAGGCCGGGGACTGCACAGCAGTGAGGGTGCCATCAGAGCTGGGGGGGGGCGCCCTGAGACCTCGATCACCCCCTCCACGCACCCCGAGCCAACATGCGGTCTGAGGAGCACGCATGCTTCGCAGTTTCCAGAAATTTCTACCACCCCGAGATTTGCTCTCACGGGTTCCCTGTACGGAAAAGGCAGCACGGATGGGAAGAGGGTCACGTGTAGAGTGACATATCCCGGCGTTCACTCCTCATGGGTCTGTGCTTCCCCCTCTGATGCATATGCTTGTGTGTGTATGTGTGTGCACACACACACACGGGAACACACATGTGCATGCACACACATGCACCCACACACCCCTCGGAGAACAGAGTAATATTGTCACACAGCAGCGTTAGGAACTTAGGTCCAGTGAGTTTCAGGCTGTCCGCTCTCAGGATAAATCTTGGCTTCCCACCTGAGAGCCCTCACATGGAGGAACTCACCCTAGAGTGCACGCCATAGCCTGTTACGGCCATTTTACATCTGACGCCGCTGCTCACCTGGGAAGGCCGAGGCCAGGACTCGCCACGCTTTCTGCCACGCACACACACACACACACACACACACACACACACGCACACACGCGCGCACACACACACACACGCACACGGACACGCGCGCACACACGGGCTGTTCCTGGAGAGTGGCCCCGGGGAGACAGCGCCGGTCTCCGCCCACGTGGCACTCCGTCGGCGGCCTTCCTTGGCCAGTCCGTTCCCTGGGCCGGGCACCCTGGCATCCCCTCCGTCTGGGAGGCCTGGGAGGCGCCCCCTGTGCCAGGAGCTCCGGGGACGTCAGCTCCGTCTCTGCAGCTCCTTCTGGGACCGGCACCCCCTCCCCGGCCTCACTCCCATCCGCCCTCTCAGCCTGCAGGCCGGCCGCCGCCGGGGAGGTCACCGCGGCCAGCGCTGGGCTCCGGGGCCGGCCTGGGGTGGCCGTTGTCTGAAATGCTCACCTGTCACCTTCCCTTCCCGCCTCCCTCCTCCTCCGGGTCTGAGGCCCGCCTCCCCTCCCCTGCTCCGAGGAGAGTAACACCCGCTCCTCACAGCGGGTGCCCCGGGGTTCGTGAGGCTTTTCAGAACCCACAAAGGACCGCGTGGCGCGCAGATTGCAGGCACTTTGGCCTGACGTGCACCAGAGGAATTAACGCCGGGAAATTAGAGCGCGCTCCTCCTACGACGCCCATATTTCAGCTGTGTGCTTCCAGACACAGGTGTTCTTTTGAAGGCTTTCTTAAAAAAAACACAGTTTCCATGGCAACCGCATCACAGGTAAGGCCACAAAGAATTAACTGCCACTTGAATTAGATCCTCGCGACTTGTGTTTAGATCACCCAGATAAACGGCCCCGCACTGGATCCGCTCACACCCGGCCTATCCAGTTCTCACCTTCCTGTTTGTGCTAACACGTCGGCGGGCGCTGCGGCTCCCAGAGGCTCAGGCTGCGGCGGCCCCGCCGGCGGCGGTGCTTCTCTCTCTTCAAGGAAAGCCTCCACGAATGACCGTGACCGCGCAGGGCTGGGGCGGGGTCTTCCTCACGCCCGCCAGTGACGGAGGAACCCTGTGGGTGAATGCCACCCTCGAAGGCAGGGGTTCCCAGCCTTCCTGATGCCGCGGCCCTTCAATCCAGCTCCTTGTGTGGTGGGACCCCCAACCATAACATTATTTTCGTTGCTACTTCATAGCTGCCATTCTGCTACTGTCACGAATCGTAATGTAAATATCTGTGTTTTCCGATGGTCTTAGGCGACCCCGTTAGCGGTTCTCAACCTGTGGGTTGCGAAAATAACGTTATGGCTGGGGGTCACCCCAACATGAGGAGCCGTATTGAAGGGTCGCGGCGTTAGAAAGGTGGAGAACCACCGATCTAAGGAGCGGAAGGTCACCGCCAATCCAGCTGGCGTATTTTGTAAAGACTTTCCATTTACTAACAGGTCTTTCTTTGTTACTTTCCTGTTTTCATTTTGCTTCTGGCTGTGGTGTTTCAGGTGACGCCCTTGGGTTGTCTATGAAGACTCGGTGTCTGGGAATGGTTGCAATGTTTCCTTTCTATTTTAGTCTTGATATTTATTTTATTTTTTCCTATGATTTGTCCTTTATACCTATCATTTTACTTAATTGTTTCAATTTCCTTCTTTTCCTATGAATGCCGGGCATACATACATGATCGCTTCACCCATAATTGATTTTCCTGAATCAGTCAATTGTCTGCTGATTCTTCTTTTTAAAAAATCTTTTGCCCAATTTTATTTTTATCTCTTTCAAATATATTTTATTGATTTTTACAGAGAGGAAGGGAGAGGAATAGAGATTTAGAAACATCAATGAGAGAGAAACATCGATCAGATACCTCCTGCACAGGGGCTACTGGGGATGTACCCCAAACCAAGGTACATGCCCTTGACTAGAATCGAACCAGGGGCCCCCTATCCACTGAGCCAAGCCGGTTAGGGCACCTCGCTGATTCTGAGTGCGCTCTGCTGTGTGATGGCGGAATTTGCATTTCGATTACTCTTCCAGGGAGAGGGAGAAGAGCTTCTGAGGCAGAGTTCCCTGCTGTGCTCACACCTCCTCCCTCCTCTGGGGAGGGGCTTCAGGGGTCCTCTCCCTATCTCTACTTTTCTGTTCAGCACCCCCTCCCCTCACTTTTAAGGGAGAAACTAGGTTGGTCCCCAGTGTCATTCTTCAATGCTATTTAGCAAAGGCAGTCGCCAAAGATCATGGCGTGTGCGTTCCACGTTTCCCGCGCTGAGGGGTTTTCTCTCAGAACCCCCTGCTGTTTGTCGGTGGCGGTTTCTTTTGGGGAAGCACTGGGTCCGGGTGGCGGACGGTCAGAGGGTCGGGGGCCGGCTGTTCTTTGTGGGTGTGACAACCGATCCCCCAGCTCCTGCAGACACTCCCGCACCGCATCTGACAGCGGCTTCTTGGAAGGTGTGAGTCTCAGAGGGCTGCCTTCACCAAGTACCACCAATGGGCACGGAGAGGTAAGCCACAGAAAGTCATTCTTGCATCATGCCGGGCCCCAGGAATCCACAATCAACATGCCCACGAGCCAGGTGCCCAGCAGGGAGGGTCCTCTTGTGCCTCTTCCAGCTTCTGGTGGCCCCAGACCTTCCTGGACCCGTGGGTGCGCCCTTCTCATCTCGGCGTCTGCTGCCACGTGTCCACCTGGCCTTTTCCCCGTGTGGCTCTCTCTCTCTCTCTCTCTCTCTCTCTCTCTCTCTCTCTCTCTCTTTCTTACGAGGTCATGGTCACCGTAGATCAGCAACCACCCTAATGACCTCATCTTAGGATGATTACACTGGCCATGACCCTGTTTCCAAATGATGTTGGTCTCCTTCGCAGGTACAGGCGTTAGGACTTTGGCCTATTTTGGGGGGAGTCACACTTGAACTCATGATCAACTGTGTCTATGCGTTTTGGAAACAGTTGTAACCTGTTCACATTTAAGTCTTGATAATGGAATAAAGTAAAAAGTCATAATTCAACCTGGTGTTCAAAGCATGGCTCAGTCACAGGGATAGAAGGACGGTCTCTTTCGTGTCAGCGAAAACGCTTTCAGAAGAAAACTTAAAAAACTGTTTAGCGACGGCAGCAGCATTGCAATAAATACAGGCGCGCTCACACTGTCTGCCTGATTTATAATTCCTGATAGACGTGATAACACCTAAGCCTTGATACGTCTTGTTACTTATGTTTACGGCACACATATCCATGTCACTTCGAATCTGCTGGTGATTTGCAAGTGTACTTCTGTTAGAACTGCGCATCCAAATATCTATTTTCCGCTGCTGCCGGGCCTCGTTCACCGAACGGTTGTTCTGTATTCTCTGTTTCATTTGTCTTAAAGAATAGAAGCTCTGGACGCCGGCCTGGAGCGATACCACTGACGCCGTGCCATCCGTAGGAGTACGCATACTCCACACTTCACAGTCACCAGAGCTGCGTGTCCTCACGTCTCCCAACTGCGCGGCCCAGCAGCTCCAGGTGAAGATGCAGAGGACTTGAAGAGCTGGCGAGTTACACTGTGCCTGGGAATTCAAAGGCAATAAAAATGCCCCCGGAATCGTAATTCCTGGAGAAAGCTGCGTCGTCAGAGGGGTACAGCTCCGTCTGTGTGCCCGAGAACTGAGGCCATCAGAGCGACTGCTTCTAATTAGAAGGAGCAGACAGTCCCGCTTACATACCCCTTGCCTGGTGCTTACGGAACAATTTGGACAAAATGCACACGGTGAGCAAACCCACACGATGAAGCCGAGTGCGACACCTGGAAGGCTGTTTCCTCTCATGTCCCGCGAACGTCTCAGGCTCGGGAGGAGCTGGGCCGGAGCGGGCGGGCGCTCGCTCTCTCCGCCCGGCTGCACTCCGCAGCCTGCCCTCTCACTGCTCCTCGGGCGGCACCCCCACAGGAACAGCCCCCCACACCAGGCCCTGGCTGTGAGGAAAGCCAGCTGCCAGACCCACAATGACAACAATGGGCTGCCAGGGAATTCTCTTAGAAGGTCCTTCAAAGGCCACCACGCTCGTTTTTAAAAACATTTTTTAATTGATTTCAGAGAGAGGAAAGGAGAGGGAGAGAGAAGCACCAGTGATGAGAGAGAGTCAATGATTGCCTCCCACAAGCCCCCTACCAGGGATCAAGCCTGCAACCAGGGCATGGGCTCTGATGGCGAACTGAACCGTGACCTCTTGGTTCAGGGGTCGATGCTCAACCACAGCGGCTGGGCTGGGATATTTTTGCATCTTGATTCTCGCATTCAGTGTTTTTGTGGGGATTTCTCTCGGTGTGTTATTGGGCACAGGTGCACCTCTCACAGCTTCCCTCGCCCTGCCTCCTCTCTGAGCACATATGCCACCTGTTTGTTTCTCTTCCTGAGAGTTTGTTATCGGGGTATAAAGAGTTCCTATATATATAAAATTAGGTATATTATGTACTAGTATACTTGTTGTACAGCTATATTAAACTTGATGTTGAGCCGAAACTGGTTTGGCTCAGTGGATAGAGCGTCGGCCTGCGGACTGAAAGGTCCCAGGTTCGATTCCGGTCAAGGGCATGTACCTTGGTTGCAGGCACATCCCCAATGGGGATGTGCAGGAGGCAGCTGATGAATGATTCTCTCTCATCAATGTTTCTGGCTCTCTATCCCTCTCTCTTCTCTCTGTAAAAAAATCAATAAAATATATTTTTAAAAAAACCAAAAAACTTAATGTTCATACAGATTTAGGGGCCCATAAACAGATCCCTGCATATATAAAATCCTGAAATAGATCAAAGCTGTTTTTTCACATCAATGGGAGAAATAATCAATACACAGCATGGGCAAAACCAATGATTATTCATGCGGGGAAAAAAAGAAACATTTACCTTGATTAATAAACTAACATTCCATCTGACCAGTGGGGTTTGAACACAGTATTTGTTTTAGTCACTCGGGTTGTGTGGCATTGATGTCCCGAGCGGACATCGGAGGAAGTGGGGAGGAGGAAGTGGTTTCCTGAGCTGGTTTTGTAAGGGCTGTAAGCCTGCAATTCTTTCAAAATAAGTTGCAAAAACAAGCAGTGCAGCGAATACATGGAAAAGATGGATTTCACACGAATCATGAATTTAAGTGTGAAGACTAAAACAATATATTTTGAACACAACCTATCAGAATATTTTAACTCTTTGCAGTGAGAAGGACTTTCTTAAATAAAGCAATACATATAAACGATAAGTACATATATTAATAAATCTCAGTGCATTAAAAACAAGAATTTCTGCCCATTATCATTTTTATTTCATTGTCACAGTCGCCATAACAATTCTTAGGAACAGAATGTTGCTTTTCATGTTATAATCTATTCTTCCCCTGAAATGATAGGTTAAGCTATCATCTAATCAACCTACACTGTGAAAAGGGCACAGGTAAAATGACCTGCAGTTACACATAAGCAAACCAAAAATTAAGTATTCTATCTTTCAAATGAATAAAAATATAAGAGAAAAGTAATTGATAATAAAATTATGTACATTTTAACACTAAATGATTGGGGGATAAATGTGTGAACTGTTGGCATCATTGGATGCCTGCATCCGCTTAAGTATATATCCAGGATATGCAATTAGTCAGAATTCACACTTTTCCGTGGTTTTGACATTTTGAAAGGAGACACAGTTAAGGATGTGCTTCTGTATAAATGATATTGTGTATACTACAGTTACTAACGCCGACTGTGCAGAGCTCGGACTGGTGACTGCACCACGAGTGGTGTGGACATTGGTGTTTAGATTTTCTGACCTTGTGAGCACCTTTTGGTAAATGTCTGAACAAAACAAAGTGTATTTTTCACTCACATAAAAACTGTGTTTCTGGGGAATTCCATGAGTATTAAGCCCAGGGGGAAATATTTATGTTCCAAAAGACTATTAAGTTCTTGGCTCCACTATTCTCCCACCTACAGGAACGTTAGCGGGATTGAGGGACAAGTAGGGAGGACTTACTAGTAGAACACCGTGTGCTGGGGAGGACTTACTAGTAGAACACCGTGTGTTGGGGAGGACTTATGAGTAGAACACCGTGTGTTGGGGAGGACTTATGAGTAGAACACCCGTGTGTTGGGGAGGACTTACTGGTAAACACCCCCCTGTGGTGGGGAGGACTTAGTAGAACACCCGTGTGTTGGGGAGGACTTATGAGTAGAACACCCGTGTGTTGGGGAGGACTTACTGGTAAACACCCCCCTGTGGTGGGGAGGACTTAGTAGTAGAACACCGTGTGTTGGGGAGGACTTAGTAGTAGAACACCCATGTGCTGGGGAGGACTTACTAGTAGAACACCCGTGTGTTGGGAGGACTTAGTAGAACACCGTGTGTTGAGGAGGACTTACTAGTAGAACACCGTGTGCTGGTGAGGACTTAGTAGAACACCGTGTGCTGGAAAGGACTTACTAGTAGAACACCCGAGTGCTGGGGAGGGCTTGGGACACTGTGTGTTGGGGAGGACTTTTTGAGATGGCGGTCACTCTCCCTCACCCGGATGGGCTGGTGTGGGCCCGCAGGCCCGGTGGGAGGGAGGCAGAGGCCTGGGGCGGGGTGTCAGCGGTGGGCGTGGGCCAGCAGCCCTGGGGGGGGGGGCGGTGCGAGGAGCTGGGAAGACAGGAAAGAGGACTGGCTCGCAGCCTCCGGGGCCGCTCTGAGGCCCACGGACCAGTCCCGACTGCCCCCTCTGGGCTGTGAGCAAAGCACGCGTGTTTTCCGTGTTAGTGTGTCTGTGACCACTTGGCAGGGAGCAAACCATGGGCGCCCGTGTGGGTTGTGCAGGGGCCTTCCTGTGGCCACAAACTCTGCCTGAGCCTCCGCCACCCACCCATTCGTGCCTCTGGCTGTGACCCGTGGCCTTCGGTGGCCCGCCCGCCAGCTGAGGTCATCCTTCTACTCCGAGCATTAACCTGGGTGAGATCTAAGGTTAAGCCAGAGGTCGGCAAACTCATCAGTCAACAGAGCCAAATACCAACAGGACAACGATCGAAATTTCTTTTGAGAGCCATATTTTTTAAACTTAAATTTCTTCTAATGCCACTTCTTCAAAATAGACTTGCCCAGGCCGTGGTGTTTTGTGGAAGAGCCACACACAAGGGGCCAAAGAGCCGCCTGTGGCTCGAGAGCCGCAGTTTGCCAACCACGGGGTTAAGCTGAGAAAATCCTCTTTCACTGGCTCACAGGCTGTGATCAGGGTGCACTGGTCGCCCCGCTGCCCCCAGGGACACTCATGGCCCCAGAGCGCTTCCCCCTCCAGGGCAGGGCCAGCCAGCCGCGGTCACCGCAGCCCCAGGGTGTCCTTGACGACGTTCTGCGCACCTTCCCGAGGGCGCTCCTGGGAGGGCCGGAGGGCAGGAGGGGAAGGCTGCCCCTGGAGGTGGACACTGCGGCGTCCCGTCCCGTTGGCACACCGCCTGTGGGAACCCGTCCGACGCCCGGCTGTCCGAGTGCATTTCACACGCTCCCCAGCCTGTGTCGCCGCAGATTTCAAAAGCGACCTCCTCCTCCTCAGTCATCGCACTCCGGTCAGCAGCCGGGAGAGCAGGTCACGGTCAGGAGCACCGCCCTTGTGGGGGCGGAGAGCTGCCCCCGGGCAGCTGGCATGAGGTGGAATCCGGCACCTGCCACGCGTGGTTCAGGCTGCAGGGCTGCCCGCCGCAGACCCGGCCAGCACCCGTGATGCTCACAGTTACGTGTCACCAGTGACTTTGTTCAAATGCTTCGCGAACACCCACCGATACCAAATGCATTAGGAAAAGAAGGAAACTAAAAGAAAAAAAATAGGCAAGAAACACTACAAATAATGAGGTGATAAAACGAGTTTTTTAAAACCATACTTGAGATTTTTTTGGCATGATTTTTTTGGCTGAAGTGCTGGAAATTGAAAAACTAAGGTTGAGTATTATTGGAAAGTTATCGGTGTGGATGAAAGGCAAATTACAAGCCGGGAAGGAGATTCATAATGTGACAGGCCGGTGATTAATGGTTTTATTACTCAAAAACCCCCACAAATTCGGTAAGAGAAAGACAATGACTCCATTAAACACGGCAAAGAGATGAAAAAGTGGAGCGTAAATCACTGCGATAGAGTCCAAGCTGGTTAATTGTCTGGGAAATGCAAATACAAACAAAACGAGGGGCCATTTCTCATCTTTCAGTCCGGCAGTGGCAAATGTTAATGCGCAGCGTTGGCAAAGCTCAGCGTGGTCTCCTGGAAGGCTGGCGGAGAGGGAAGAGCTGGTGAACCTCCATTTGGCAGCTGGTGCAAAGCCCTCAGACCCTGTCTGCCCTCCGACCCGCGGCCTCGCGCGCAGAAATGCAGATCCATCGGGGGTAACAAAGGCCGTGCGGAGCGGCCACGGGAGGCGGAGTGTGGCTTCCAGCTGCAGACACTTGGAGACAAGGGTGAGTGGGAAACTCTATACCCAACGGCAACTCCGTGCTTCTGTGAAAGGTGTGCGCTCTACCCACCAGCCACAGAGAGCGAATTAAATAAAAAAAGCAAACCGATATATATATTTTTCACATGATTCTTTTTACCCTCCATCTGCTTTGTATGCGGGACTCTTCCGACGGTGGGGGTGCCCGTGACCAGGGCGGGTAAAGTCTCTCAGCTCCCAGGGTTTGCCTCTGGAGAGGCGCAGGTGATTCAGGTCATACATGCTCTGAACACATAAAGCAGGTGAGTGGACTGGAGCAAACCAGATCGTGAAATAGCAGACACAGCACGCTCCCACTTTATTTTTTAATTGATATTTTACAGAGAGGAAGGGAGAGATAGAGAGCTAGAAACGTCGATGAGAGAGAAACATCGACCAGCTGCCTCCTGCACACCCTCTACCGGGGATGTGCCTGCAACCAATGCACATGCCCTTGACCGGAATCGAACCTGGGACCTTTCAGTTCACAGACCGACGCTCTACCACTGAGCCAAACCGGTTTCGGCAGCACGCTCCCACTTTAGAGATGACCCTCTCTCCCCCCCGCCCCATGGACGTGAAGGGTGACCCCACGGGCGGGTTTGGGAGGTGCTGGGGCGGTTTTTCAGAGAGGGCAGCTACAATTACTACAAACAAAATACATAACATAGGGTCTTCCTTAATCCCCAACATTTAGAGGATATTTCAGGAAGATTTCAGTTAAATAACATTTCCAACGTATTCAAATAAGCACAGTAGCAATAAGGAATATAAACAAAGCATGGAACACAGGGTTGTTCTTAACTCTCAGTGTATAGGTGATGATTCAGGAGAATTTTAGCTAAAAAAAAAACCCTCAAATATAGGCAAGATAATTTTAAGTCCTTCTCTCTTTTTATATTGAAAATGTAACAAGTGGCCACACAGTATTACTTATTGGAGAATACATGTGTAATATATGTGATAAATAGTGGTAGTCTATATTTATAAAGGTTACTTGTAAAGTAATTAATTTAAAAAACCACAAAAAAACAAACTTGAACAGGTAGCTAATAAAAAGAGAAATACTGCTGGCCAGTGGAAATACAAAGATTCTCCATCACCAGGCTAATCAGAGCTGTGCCACCTACAAACGATGAGAAGGGTACGGTGGTGGCCCTCGGAGAGGGTTTAAAACAGTGACGTGTAGACGTGTAGGAGCTTACATAGCGTGGGGGTGCACCAAGTAAATCCTCCTCTTAAAAAATATCTCCGTCCTAGCCAGCGTTGCTCAGTGGATAGAGCGTCAGTCTGTCGACTGAAGGGTCTGGGGTTCAATTCCAGTCAAGTGCAGGTACCTTGGTTGCAGGCTCAATCCTGGCCGTGTGGGGGCGTGTGCGGGGGGCAGCCAATCCACGTGCCATTCTCACATCAGTGTTTATCTCTCTCTCCCCCTCCCTCCCACTCTTTCTAAAAAGCAATGGAAAAACAATATCCTCGGGTGAAGATTAACAACAACAGCATACACACACACACACACACACACACACACACACACACATACACACACACTCACACTCACACTAGAGGCCCAGTGCATGAATCCGTGCACCTTGACAGGAACTGTGGGCTGGGAGGCTGAGGTGGGCACGGGGCGGGCCTCGGCCCATTCTCTGCACCCTGCCTGGCCCCTCCCGCTGTAGCTCCCCCCATCCTGTCCCCTGTCTGCCTACAGCCCCATTCCTGCCCCTCCCGCTCCGTCAGAGGTGATCGGGGCTGGCAGCCACCACTCGCACCCACTGACAGTGCTGAGCGATATCAGCCTTTTATTATATAGCGTATTTCCTTAGAAAAATGTAAGGCATGTGTGCAAAGAGGCCTAGATCAAGAATGCTCACTGCAGCACTCCTTAAATGGTGAAGAAGTGGAAACAGTGCAGATATTCAATGATAACATTTTTGTAAATGTTAGAAAACTACTAAAATGTTATGGAAAATCTGATATAGGAAATAGCAATAACACATGTTTGTGTAAAAAAATATTTCCAAGCTCTCTGCAATGGGCCTTTATTATTTGTAAAATTGCAAAGTTATTAAATATTTCATTGATCTAAGAATGCCAGTGAAATTTGATACATCCTCAAAGCCATTTTTATTAATTAGGTATTACATGTACTTCCAAGAGTAATTTGCACAATGAAATGTAGCTTGTAACAACAGTAATAGTAACATTTAAAATAGAGTTCTAACATTTCCCCCCCATAAATGTAGTTTAATCTGGGAAAGTGGGAAAAGAGGGAGATTACCTTCATGGCGGGGTCTTGAACACCAACCAACACCATTTGATCGTAGAATATTTTTCTCAATCAAAGTCACAAATGTAGCTGCTCAAAATATTACATGCTTTTGATGTTTTCAGCTTTTATTTATTTATCTTTTAATATATTTTTATTTATTTCAGGGAGGAAAGGAGAGGGAGAGAGAAACATTAATGACGAGAGACAATCACTGACGGGCTGCCTCCTGCACGCCCCCCATTGGGGATCGAGCCTGCAACCCTGACATGTGCCCTGACAGGGAATCTAACCCAACCGTGACCTCCGAGTTCATAGGCTGACACTCAACCACTGAGCCGTGCCAGCTGGCATAATGTTTTCAGCTTTTATTTGCCTGGTAGCTATTGGCACTCTCCCCAATGCACTGGGAAAAAATCCCGGAAAATGGTCAGTTCCCTCACTCTGACTTAAGTTGTTTCTTCGTGTCACACAGCATCACTGCAGAAGGCAGAGCAGTGTTCTGACAGAGAAAACGTGTCGCGGTGATTCAAACATTGACAGAAGGAGGGGGTATGGTCAACAAGGCAGAAATGTAAAAACTAATAGATATCTGAGTAAATGCAGTGCTAATTATTGTTCAGATCCATTAAATTAGACAGGTGATATATATGTAAGAGACAGAAAGAATGTATAAGAGGAAATTGTATAAATACTATATAATAAAGAGGTGATATGCAAATTGACCATCGCTCCAACACACAAGATGGCTGCCACGAGATGGCTGGCAGGGGAGGGCAGTTGTGGGCAATCACCCCAGCAGGGGAGGGCAGTTGGGAGGGATCAGACTTGTAAAGGAGGGCAGTTGGGGGTGATCAGGCCTGCAGCAGAGGACAGTTGGGAGGGGGGAACCAGGCCTGTAGGGGAGAGCAGTTGGGGGCAACCTGTCTGGCGAGGGAGGGCAGTTAGGCATGACAGCAGGGGAGGGCAGTTGGTGGCAATAGGAGAGGGAAGTTGGGGGCAACTAGGCCAGCAGGAGAGGGCAGTTGGGGGTGACCAGGCCGGCAGGGGAGGATAATTAGGGGCAATCGGGCTGGCAGGACAGCAGTTAGGTATTGATCAGGCTGGCAGGGGAGTGGTTAGGGGGTGATCAGGCTGGCAGGCAGAAGCAGTTAGGGGCAATCAGGCAGGCAGGCAGGCAAGCAGTTGGGAGCCAGCAGTCCTGGATTGTGAGAGGGATGTCTGACTGCCCGTTTAGGCCTGATCCTGGTGGGATTGGGCCTAAACGGGCAGTTGGACATCCCTGGAGGGGTCCCAGATTGGAGAGGGTGCAGGCTGGGCTGAGGAACACCTCTCCCCAGTTTATGAATTTCATGCACCGGGCCTCTGGTTTAATAAAATATGTTTATTATATATGTGACCATAATAACTAAGGAATCAATAATAATTTTTAAATAATATTGCCACCATGTAAGGATGTAAAATAGGTAAAGAACAATGTTGTTAAATCCAAATTTACCTTTACACATTAGGTGAGTATGAAGTGCTAATATAAATTAAATTTTGTAATGGGACCCCAGCCAGAATGCACAGCGCTCTCCTTCCATGTTTGACTGTATTTACCTGTTATGTTTTGGGCTCTGTGTCACACACACACACACACACACACACACACACACACACACAGCGTTATTATAGACATTTGACTAGGTGTGTGCTATTTGGTGCAGTAAACTGAGGCTTAAATTAGTGGGTAAACCCAAATCTTAGAGTAAGTGGGAGAGGTGCCACAGAAACCTGTTAATTACATTGCAGGTGTGGCTGTTATTCTGGAATTATGCTGAGAATACAGAAAGCTCTCAGTATCTTCTGAAAATATAAGTAAGTGTTTGCCCATTTTAGTTTGGCCTTACCTGCCTCATCGGGTGGCTGGAGAAAGTTGAGCACCAAAAGTATCGAGCCTGAATACTATATATTTCATTTCTCATTTTTTCTATCTGGCCCTAGGGGGCTAAAACATTAATTATTAATACCCCTGATTTATATATTTTTGGTTCCTAAAGATAGAATAGTGACTCTCCCTTGTGAATCATGATTTGTGATTAATTCAGTTCTCATACCTCCCTCCAAAGTTACAAAAAAATATTACCCAGTGACAGAAATTTATTCCAGAAGTCATCTCAAATATCTAAAGAAGAGTAACCTCAAGATATTTCAGATACTACAAATAGTCAAATTACGTGGAAGCCAATTGACAACTCACTGATGTTCTCATTCTTAATTTTAAGAAAATACCTTAATATTTGAAAAATAAAGAACTCAACTATTGACAAAGTTCAGTCTGCTTTTTGAAAAGTTAAAGCCTTTCCTGAAAGTGACTGGAAGCTCCAACTGGCAGTGCAGGGTGAGGCTAGCTACCCAGAAGACACCACCGCCCACCGAGTGTGCGGAGCGATCCTCCCCGCTCCTCCCCTCCTCCCCGCAGACTGAAAGTGCTGGCAACTGGCGCTTTGATTGAAAAAGAACTTGGGTTCTGAGAACTCCCGCTCCACAATCACTCCCCCCCACCCCCTGAGAGTGTGCGATGCGCCCATGATTTGTGGCGCGCAGGCCTGCGCCTGGAATACTGAGCAGGACGCAGCGGGCCTGTAATAGATTACGCTGATTGGCTGGCAGATGTGAGAGCACATCATCGCTCATTAGGTGGCCTCTTAATTGGTTTTCTCCCGGAATCCACAGACAACACTCCCCTAGCCGGTCCCAGACAGGGCACTTACCATCAACGCCTCTGAGTTATGGCCCAATTGTTCGTGTTTTGTAGATGGCAGTTATGTTCTGGGATCAGTTTGTGAGAACACACGTGTTTGTCTTCTGCATGGAGACTCGTGGAGGGCCAGGAAGGCCAGTTTTGCATTTTTAAAGGAAGTAACCGCTTCCTGAAGTGAGGGTCCACTCATTTAATACACCAAACACCATATCAGGGTACGGAACCTAATGAGGACAGTCCTCTCTTTGGAGGATCATCTGTGCTGTCATGTGATGCACAGCAGAAAGGTCAGGTGGTGGATGTGATGAGGATCACACACCTGGATGACAAAGGGCAATCAACAACCATTGAAGACTTACTTCAGTGTTTGCAGGAAACACTGGTTTAAACCTCTGTTTAAAACAGCTTTAACACTTCTGTTTTGTAGTAGAACATTAATAAACAATGTCTACAAAAGTACTTTAAGCTATGATTTTTTTAATTTTTATTTTTTATATATTTTATTGGTTTTTTAAAGAGAGGAAGGAAGAGGGATAGAGAGTTAGAAACATCAATGAGAGAGAAACATGGATCAGCTGCCTCCTGCACACCTGCCACTGGAGATGTGCCCGCAACCAAACTACATGCCCTTGACCGGAATCGAACCTGGGACCCTTCAGTCCGCAGGCCGACACTCTATCCACTGAGCCAAACTGGTTAGGGCTATGATTTTTTTTTATTATTATACTTTAGACAGTAAGAGAAATCTAGGCTGGAGAAGAACAAGCTAACATTGTGTTAAATTGGTCATCGGGAAGCAGCAATCCCTGAAATAGCCTCTCTCCCTCGCTCTCATTAGGAGGCGGGAAGACAGAGAGCAGAAGGCGTCGGAAGGTTGCAAACATGGCTCAGCCACGCTGGCCTCCTCGGCCGCAGGAAGGAGGGAATAGCGCCATTTGCAACAGCGTGACTGGGCCTTGAGATGTGACAGTGAGGGTGGTAAGTCAGTCAGAAAAAGCTCATAACGTATCACTCACTGATACGGAGGAGATGAAACTGGGTCTCCTCTCTTTCCGCCTCAGTGGATGTCTGCCGCCTCCGCAGGGAGAAGGAATGAAGGAAGCCGGTCCTCACTCATCGCACGCTTGCCCGGGCACTCGGGAGGGTGCCCCTGTGCAACTCCGTGGCCACGCCGCTCACTCTGCCCACCGATGCTCCACGAAGGCACAATTGGTTTTAGGGTCGCCGACAAGTTACTGTGTCGCATTATACAGTTTCCCTGGAAAAACCTTGGACTTGGGTCATTTGGGTAAAATGTGGGTATTGATGGTTTTAAGGTGTTAGCATTGCTTATTCTGAAATGACCCACACATAGTTTAGAAAGAGATGATGGGTTGATAGCAAACAGATCTATATTGGCAGAGATACAGAGGTAGACCTGAAGCAGTATGGTGCCATTGTGCACATTTGCAGACATGGGTATGTGTAGGTTTTTCCCCACTTTTGTGTTGTCATTACAATAATCTTTCTTGATTTCTAAATTAATCAAATAGATTATACCACAGCCTGCTTCATAAGAGGGCTACTACGGCTTACATAAATACAGGTGGCAAAATGCCGTGTTATAAAATTTATTTTTTGATTATTTAAAAAAACACACACACACGTATTTTTGTTGATTTTAGAGAGCGAGGAAGGGAGAGGGACAGAGAGACAGAAACACCAATGATGAGAGAGAAACATTGGTCTGCTGTCTCCTGCACGCCCCCTACTGGAGATGGAGCCCACAGCCCAGGCATCTGCCCTGACAAGGGATCCAACCTGTGACCTTTGGGTGCATGAGAGGAAACTCAACCAACGGAGCCACACAGGCCAGGCCAACGTTATAAAATGTGTAACAATCCGGTGGGTGGGGAGAGCAAGGCAACAAGGCCAGGGAACTATGGAAGGAAATAAACAAATAACAAACAAAACCTAAGAGAAGCACAGAAAAATTGTGCTGTCCCACTCTCTGTTCCTGTGCCTGCATCGCTGCTCAGGGCTGTCCAGGGAGGGCCGGACACCGGGTGTCCGCTTTTCAGAGGCTGTCACCATGGAGGTCTGAGGCCTGATCAGTCGGGCCCCTGGCTGGCTGGCACTCCCGGGAGCCAGGACACAGCCATCCTGTGCAGGAGGCGCCAAGCCCGGAGGCCCTGTCCCTGGGTGCTCACTGGACCCCTCCCAGCCCTTGTCATGCCCGGATACAAGCCTCGCAGTATCACTTCCAACATCGGCCCCTAAACACGCCTCCGCTCCTTGAGCCTGGGTCAGCCTGCCTGTCCATCCGCGGGGACAGCAGGAGCACAAACCGACAACAGCAACAGCAGCCAGAGTGGTGCAGACAAGCACAGGTCAGCCCGTCCTGTTCTCTGGCTGGTGGTCATTAATTTCCTGTCACTGTCCTAACATCCAGAAGCCGAGGGAACGCTGGGATTTAGAGCTTACTTCCGCCTGTGGCTGCCCCGGCCTGCCGTGCACAGCAGCTAACCGGGACTTGCGAGGGGCTGATGGGGTGACCCCAGTAGGGGAGGGGAGAGTGGGGAAGGGGGGGGACCGCCCCAGCCTCCCCTCAGGTGCTATCTACCACTCGAGTAATAAAGCCCAGGGTCCTTTAAGCGTTAGCAGGGACATCCCGAGACACTGGAGACAGAATCTGCCAGAGCTTTGGAGGCCTGGACTCTGAAACGGCCACGATTTAACGTCTGGAACATTCTGTTGCTCGAAGCAAACCACCAGGCCGGTTCTGGTGAGCAGTGGCATAGGCCCCGGCTCTTACAGGGAGCTGAGTGCAAAACGTGGCCTTCTCTGACCGGCGGTCTCTGTTAAGGACAGGGCCTGTGTCTCAAAATGACACCAGTTGCCATGGAGGCCCGTGGAAACGCGGCACAAACAGGCAAAGTAAGAAGTGCAAAGAACGCGGGTAAAGAAAGGCGTCTTTGTTGTAGTGAAGTAACTTCAAACCTGCAGAGAAGGCGCAGGGAGCATCCAAAGAGCTTCCACGTGTCCCTAATTTCAATATTTCTTCTTCATCTGTGTCCTCACTAGAACGGGGTGGATAGGCAAATACAAATCCAGAGAGCAGGCGGGTGCTGTCCAGCATGTGGGAGGGGAAGGGAATAGGAGGGACTGCTGGGCCAGGGAGTGACTTGGGGAGCGTGTCCTGGAATGAGTGTCATCACGGGTCCCGGCTCTGTGAATCCCCGAGGAGCCCTGACTTCCACTCTCCCGGGGGAATGATAGGCTACGCAAATTCTATCTCAACAAAGCTGTTAAAAATACTCCCAAGCCAGAGGTGGGCAAACTACGGCCCGCGGGCCAGATCCAGCCCATTCGGCTGTTGTATCCGGCCCACAGAGCCGAAAGAGCAGAGGGTTCTCTTGCTCTCCCCTCCGCTCCTTCACCAGCAGCCCAAGAGGAGAGTGCCAGCATGGTCAGGTTCTGGCCCTCCAGTCCAGTGTAAGAACCCATGGTGGCCCTCTAGTCAAAAAGTTTGCCCACCCCTGCTAAGCACTAGGTTATGTGAACAAATTTCATTACCAGTGATATTCAGGTCAAGGGTGTGGGTATTTGTGCTAGGACAGTGCTGAAATAAATATTTCTAAAAGCAGGTAATCAGGGAGTCTGCCCAGTGAAAATAAATGGGTGCCCGTGACCTCCGCCACGGGAGTGGGGAATCTATAGCTTGGTCCTTCTGACGATGTCCTTCCGTCCGAGGCAGCAGGCAGGTCGAGCTGTGCCAGGGGCCTAGCAGGTGATTCGGGGCTCAGTGGGGTGAGAGACACCGAGCCGCTGCCAGGGCCCCCTGGTCTGCGTGAGGCGGAGCTGGGCGAGAAGGCACAGGGCCTGGCCCGGGTGTATCGCACCCGCAGACTAAGGGGCGGTGACCTGAGGGGGCACTCGTGGAAATGTGGCGTAACGGTAGGCTCACAAGTGCACATTGAAAATGGAAACAGTGGGTGTTGCCCGAAGAAGAAAAAAAACACAGAACCAGATCCTTACAATTCACACCAGCTGCTGCTCGGACTTTGGGTTGATGCAGGGTTTCTTGTGCCGGTCACGCTCAATATACCCGGCTCTCCTTCAGCTCCAGGTCCTCCTTCGAGTGTGTGTGTGTGTGTGAGTGTGTGAGTGTGAGTGTGTGTGCATGTGTGTGTGTGAGTGTGTGTGTGAGTGCGTGTGTGTCGGGGAGTGATTGCCACGATAGCCAAAGCGTGTGTTTTGTGAAAAGCACATGTTGTTTTCTCGTCATGGGAAGGCACGGAGATGAACCACAGGCGATTCCTATTTCTCGGTGCCGTTCTTACGGCCACAGGAGCACGGTCTGTCACTTCAGCGCGTGCGGCCACGGCGTTTTCACGTGGCTCCAGGTTCTTCGTGCCCTGGAGATGGAAATGATTCGGTTTGGTGGTGGCTGAGTAAAATTGTTCAAGCTAAATGGAGGGAAGTACCTTTCTTGTTAACATGCATCATGTCCCTTCGCTCTGCAATTTCTTGGAATGTCTTGGAATGTTCCTGCTACTGTGTGAAAGGATCCTGGGCTCTATTGCTGAATAATAGGAGGAAAAGGGAGAGAGAGAGAGAGAGAGAGAGAGAGAGAGAGAGAGAGAGAGAGAGAGAGAGATCCAGCCAACAAGCAGCTCCAGCTGCAGTACCTGGGGATGCGCCGGGGCCCTCTCTGAGCCCCCGCACCGGAGTTGCCGCTGATGCAGCCGGAGGAGTGACCCCAGCACGACCAGCAGGAAAGTCCTTGTTGTTCAAAGCCTGAGGTCGGCAAACTGCGGCTCGCAAGCCACATGTGGCTCTTTGGCCCCTTGAGTGTGGCTCTTCCACAAAATACCATGGCCTGGGTGAGTCTATTTTGAAGAAGGGATGTTAGAAGAAGTTTAAAAAATTTGGCTCTCAAAGGAAATCTCAGTCGTTGTGCGGTTGATATTCGGCTCTGTTGACTAGTGAGTTTGCAGACCACTTCTGAGCCAACACGATGCAGGCGGTGTTTCCTGCGGCCTAGAGAGCCGGCCCGCTGTGGCCGTCTGGTGGAGTCCTCAGCCGATCTTCTCTCTGGCCATGCTTTTTGTACCTTTTCACACGTCCCAATCTCTATGGGATCACTGACCACCCCATCAGCTGCCCCTCCCAAGCCCCCTTCTTCACATCTCTCAAATGAAGAAAGAATGACTCAGAGTGGCTTGGTGACAACCAATAGCTTTAGGAGAAAACACAGCCCATCCTCAATGGATTCTGGTGTATCACCACAGAAGCACAGGGCTCCCGAGGGGGCAGCGGGGCCTGTGGGCGTGGCCTCCAGCTCACGGGCTTTCACCTGTCAGTGGTTCCTCAGGGGGAGTCTTTTCTGTAACCAATCATTGCGTATCTAGCCCTAAAGTCCGTTGACCCTTGGCACTTCAAGAGTCCCTTCTCCTTTAAAAGTTGTCAACAGGTATTTGTTGGATAAATGGATCCAGGACCACCCAGCACTGGCTGTCCCAGGGCGGGCGCTGTCCTCGGTGCTGACCACGGCCTGTCTCCCTGCAGCTCAGAAAGCAGACAGCGCGCCCTCCCAGCCGGTTTTCCTGATTCTGTTAGAATGCCTTTATACACATTTTGTCAAAATTAAGAGGGTGTTTGGGCGTCAGGAATTTCATAGTACATTTACCACTTCCTGGGTTTGTTTCTTTATCAAAACATAATGCATGCAATTCGGGTATTAAACTACCAATGTGCCTAATTTTCCAGTGTGGCCACACACCAACAGCTGTCCTTTGCATGTATTTGTCTACAGCAGTGTTTCCCAAAGTGTGGTACTTGGGCCCCCAGGGGTACGGGAAGAGTTTGGTGGGGGTACGCGTGGCACCGGAGTTTGGTGGGGATAGGCACTGCACCGTGCTTAGCTGCGCCTAATTCTATGAGTCAAGTCAAGACAGTCTTGTGAGGCGTGAGATGGTCTGGTGTGCAAATAAATGTTATTTATACTATAACTTTTATTTATATCTTATGAATAATTTTATTTTTCGTTTATTATTATTTTGTGTATGTACCAATAAAATAAAATAAAATATATTTTGATTGTTATTAAAATATATCCTTTTTTTGATGAGGGGTACTCAACGTTACAAAAATTATAGAAGGGGTGCACCTATGTCAAATGTTTGGGAAACACAGGTCTATAGCAACAACACGAGCCTGTGCAAAGGGAGGCGCTGGTGTTGCACTCTGCTCGGGGTCTCTGCGAGGGGAGCAGGGAACGGTTATAAAGCAAACCGGGCTGGGGAGTGGCTCTCCAATCCAGGGCCCTCCTGATCGCCCGTCTGCCTGCCCCGCGCCTCCGCCCGCCGGCACGCTGCTCAGCCTCGCCGCGATGGAAGGGAGCCGCCGCTGCTTCCTCTCCTGGCTTCTCAGGCTACGCTCTCCATGGTCCTCTCGGCTGGCTTCAGGGGGAAGCGAACAGAAAGTAAATCCTCCTAACGGGCATTGTCTGGTGGTCCCCCTGCCGCCCAAAGCAGCGGGCAGGCCTCACCGGCTGCCACGCCGCAGCCTCCGACCAGCCCGGGGCCGGAAGCCCTCCGAGGCCGTGGCGTCTCAGATAAATTCTGTGCACAGCGAGGAAAGGAGCAGCTGTCTTCTGTGTATACCTAATGTTCTCTTCCTTCCCTCCTCCGCCATAAACAAAAGCAAGATTTTTTTGTGTGCTGGATTTTTAAAGAAAACCAGGCACCAGGCCGTGCCCAGATACCCACCCTAAATACAGAGGGCTTCTCTTTTCCTGGGCAAACTGCAGGAACTATCATTACAAGGCTAAAAAGGGAACTTCGTCAGAACGGGGGTTGAGTGGGCCATACTGCTTTTCTGTAATCTGTGTATTCTCCATAGTGCTAGGGAAATCAGAGGCCCTCGATAAATACTCATGGATTGACCACCTGCCGATAATTCAGTAACTCATTGAAAGAATAAGCAAATAAGAACGCATGGCGAATCCCAGCGGTCGCTCCCGAAGCACGTCTGAAATAACATCCAAACACCCCCAATCCGAGCATCTAACGCCCTCGCATTGCAGCCTTCACCGGCAGCGTTTGCCGTCTCCCGGCTGTTGTGGGTCAGGGTCCGAGAGCCACTGAGCTGGAGCTTGTGTCTGGTCCTCACAGGCTGCAGGAGGGTCCTCAGCCCAGTCTGTGGTGGTCAGTGTGAGGTCCTGCCCTCGCCCGCTCACTGACTGTTGTCCTCAACCACCCTTTGCGGGGACATCAGCTCCGTGCCTCGTGGGCTTTCCCCCGGTGCCTGCCCCGTGGCAGGGTCTTCTCCCAGAGCCAGCGAGGGCAAGAGTTAGAAAGGCACCCGGTGTCCTGGCACCCGAACGTGGACGCCACATCCCACCCTTTCGCTGGTTCCTACTTGTCAGAAGGAATCACCAGGCCTGGTCTACACGGAGGACGGAGGAGGCGGGCACGGACACGAGGACGGCAGGCGGGGCTGGTGGGCCTTGGTGGCGTCTGCTCGGCGCAGCCAGCGCCGTGGGACCGGCTCTCTGTCTTGTTGACTGCCCAGTGCCCAGTGCCCGGTTCCCACGCGGCCCCTGGCACAGAGCGGACGCGGAAAGACTCGTGCGGCGGGTGACAAACACAGGTCCTGGTGGTCTGGTGCCCGGAAGACGTAGGGGCGGTACACGGGCTGAGACAGCAGCTCCGGCGTCGTGACTCAGATGCCGCCTCTCTCCGTAATCAATCGCTCGGGAAGATTCGGGCCACGTTCCCCGGCAGCCGTTCACTTCCAGACGCCAAGGGCTCGGCTCCCGCTGAGGGAGCGAGTGGGCGGACTGAGTTCTGCGTATTTCACTTTTTAAACAATGCGATTAAATGGATTTTCCCCCCTTTAAATCAGACCTCGGGGGCTTGTGCTCCTGCGAAGATAGAAACCACAGGAGCGCCCCTCTCCCGGGCCGGGAAGGGGACTGAACGCGGGTAATTCTCCCGGCACTGTGTTAACTGCCTGGATGTATGCGGTAGCGAGAAAACATAAACCCAGCCATATTTCAGGGCAGATAAATGGCGCCTCGTCCTGGGAGGCTTCTCGTTCATCACGCAATGGGACCGTGCGCTGCAGGCGGCAGCCATTTGTCTCCCTAACGCGGACCCCAGGCGCCCGGGCCGGCCTCGCACCCACGGGCTCGGTCTGAGCCCCCAGGAGCCCGCCTGCGGGAGCACAGGCCCCAGCGCGTGGCTCCCGGGCCACACGGGGGTCAGCAAAGTCCTACCTCACGTGATTCCCCGTCTCTCAGAGCCCCCAGGGGTAGCCCCCCAGAGACCCCTCCTCCCCCAGCCTGGGGACAGCGAGCCTCCCCGCCCGGACCCATCGCAGGTGCTGCTGGCGGCGGTGACCGGAGACAACGCTCTGGGGTCAGAGACCACGGGGATTCCGGCGGCTTTCTGCTTCTGCCGCCGGGCGCCTCACACTGGCTGCAAGAAGATGCCAGAAAAAAAAATGGCAGCCTCAGCAAATTCCCAGATGAAAGCGGTTGCACACAACGAGGGATCAGGCCTACCGTAATGTGGACGTTTTGGTCAATGCAGTCCGTCCGTTTCACGGCGAACCACTCGTCAAAGCAGGCCGTCCTCCGGGAGGCTGGGACAGCGAAGCCGCCTCTCTCGGGGACGCCGGAGCCGTGGGTGACAGGCCGCTCGCTGCTCTGCTCCTGCGGGTCTTTCTACTCCTCCATTGCACGTCACCAGCCCTGGTGTGTCTTTTGACCAGTTTCACCAGGTTCACCTCTGACCTCCTCGCTCAGCGGATGCAGACGGGAGGTGGTTCCCAGCAGGAGGCGATCACGGTTTGTCTTTAATCTTGTTCCTCCAGAAGAAGTTTCTCCTCTCCTTGCCTTCCTGGCACTTAAAAAAACGACGCTGGTTTATTTCGTGCTGCACATGGAAAGGAGCAACTGCCGCCCATTTTTAATTTTGTGGCGGACCTCGGCAGGGCCAGGATCTGGCCGGAGCTGAGAGGGCAGGCGGGGGCACAGCCTGTGGCCGGAGGGGCGCTGAGCCTCGGGCGCTGGGACAGACCGGCCACGGGAGCGGACGGAGGACGCCCCTCTGACATTGGACGGGGCCCGGGGACCCTTTTCTCCCTGCCATGCTGCCTTTATTCCCTGTCCTGCAGTTTATTGAAGATCTTCTGGAACATTCTAACCTGTCTCAATTATTCTAAAGGGAACTGATAAAAGGCATGTCTACCCTTAACATATTTAGGAAGGCTTCTTTTGGCTTTGTGATAAACAACTGCAGTGTTGCATATTCTTTGTAAAACAACTCACGTTTTCCTACTACTATGGAATGCATGTTTTCTTGCAAGCAGAAAAACCCCACACAAATAAATAAAAGTAATCCTCCCATGCAAAAGACCCTTTTTCAACCTCCTCTGATATCACGGAGAGAGATGCATAGTACCCTCCCGCCCCAAACTCTCCCTGTGCGCTTGCGTGTGCAAACAGAGGAGGAGACTGGTAACATACGGATCATGTGGTGTGTGTTTTTGTGAGTTATTTCATAAATATTCTATTAAAATATATATATTTTATTGATTTTTTACAGAGAGGAAGGGAGAGGGATAGAGAGCTAGAAACATCCATGAGAGAGAAACATCGACCAGCTGCCTCCTGCACACCGCCTACTGGGGATGTGCCCGCAACCAAGGTCCATGCCCTTGACCGGAATCGAACCTGGGACCCTTCAGTCTGCAGACCGACGCTCTATCTACTGAGCCATAAATATTCTTTATCAAATCAAGGCCGATGGCTGGTGCACCCTGGACGATAGCCTGTTTCACGTAGCTCCCCTGCCATCCTTCTCGCATCGAACATCACCAACCACCGCGGGCACAGAGCTGCCCTCCCGGTGTTCCTCTGCATTCCGAACGTACTGCTGAGATTCCCCCCGAACAGCCCCGGATCGCCATCACCGCGGCCTCAGAGAAGATGTCGTCACTGTGTCCTCCTTCATCATCGTATTCCCAGCATTCCTTTCCCCACAGAGCGGGGCGTGTTCTCTTTCTGTGCCTTGTTTGGCGCGGTGATTAACTCCTCTGTGAACACATGCGAGCGGAGAGGGGCCAGAGGCTGAGGAGGAGTGCAGTGACTGCTGAGGGCTGCCAGCTGCTCCTGGGGCACCTCCTGGGCGTGTGCGGAGGAGGGTCCGCGAGGCGGCACTGGGCTGTGCCCGCAGTGCTGCCGGCAGCGCCTCTGGTCGCCTCGGGCCCGGCCGCCGCCCAGCGAGGCCAGAGAGGCCTTCTCTGGGCCTCTGCCCCGTGGGCGCCTCGCCGCGGCTTCCCGCCTTCCTGGGAGCAGCTGGTGCCAGCCACTGTCACCGGCCAAGCTCCTGACGCCACAGGCGGTCAGCTCCGGGCAGAAATGGGCTGGGATTCAGAGGAGGCACTCCGGGGCCTGGGAGGAGGCCTGGGCTGCCGGCTGGAGGGCAGCGGGGAGCTGGGTTTTGCTGAGATCACTGCAGTCCCCCACGTGGGACCCTCTGGGCTGAGCAGGTGCCGGGCTGGGGGGCCCCGGGGCCTCAGAAGTCTCTAGGAAGCAGCCCCAGAGCCCAGGACGCCGGTCGCCGAATGGAGATGCCAGGGGTGGGAGGAGCTCAGGGCCACGTGCTCACCGTCCAAAGTGGAGTCTCTTCTCTCCCCACTTGTCCCCCTTCCCCCCCTCCCTCTGCCCCAGCGCCCTGCCCGCTGGCCACCACCACATTGTTGTGCCTGGGCACCAGTGAGTTTCGCTTTGTTTTTGCTTAACCCCCTCCCCTCTCTCACCGGCCCCACACCCCTGCCTCTGGCAGCCGTCAGCCTGTTGTCGTATCTATAATTCACTTTCAAATCTCAAACTTGGAAAATGAAGCTCTGACGCAGGGACGTTGTCCCTGTGCAGCAGAGATGGGGAAAAAAATCAGGGTGATTTAAATAAAGCCCTAACAAGTATTGCAATTCTTAGTGCTTGTGTGTGTGTGTGTGTGGGGGGGGGGGTAATCCTCAGCCTTTGGGTTGTAAACACGCGCAGAAAAAGCAAATCCAAGGGACAGGTGCAGGGAAAAGTGCGACGACTCCAGTTGAAAAGGATCAGGAGCTATGTGGGTTTTAAGGGCCAACACAGAATTCTTGCATTTTTAAAGATGTTTACAGAGCAAAACTAAAAGGTCTAAAACCACATCCTCCCAGCTCTCCCCTGGGGCCGAGATGCATTAGCTAATGAGAGCGAACTCCAGGGGAGCCACTCTGTGGGGTCACAAAGCACAAAGCACCATTAATTACGTTAAGTAATCTCTGTTTGGAGGAAAATAAATCATCTCAGTGCTGAGGGTTCCTAATGACCCGGGCTGCCATTCAAAAGGAGACAGGAAGCTGATAAAGTGAGGGCTCCTCGGTGGGGCTGGCACAGCACAGCGCTAATGTGGTTTCTCTTGCCAGAGAAACGCGGTATTTATTAATAAACGGTTCTGACACATTCGCAGTAATTAATGGCAGACATCATAAAATGTGTCAGAAAGGGGGAATACTCCAGCGGTAATCAGCATTCTGACAGCCTGCGGAGCAGTGATTTTCAACCTTTCTCATCCCGTGGCATGCATAGGCTAAATCCTAAAATTATCAGCACACACACACACCGGAAATATTATATTTTTGCCAGTCTGACAAAAAATAGCTGCGGTATTTATCGATTTACAAGTAAATGATCACAATTGTAATTACCTACCTTTTTTGCTCCAAAGTGACTTTAAAAACAAAACAAAACCAAGTGCCTCTACTTGGGAAGGATTTCTGGTGTCAGGAATTAACCAATCAGATACAGCCTCATGATGCGACGTGACCAATAAGATGAACTCTATCACATGACCTGTCCGTTTATGGGTCAGGACAGGGGGCTCACTCTGACGGCCATCACTGTTGGTTGGCTGTTGTCATCTTCTTATTTAGCAAACCAAAGGGAAAAGAGGCCGTGCCCCTGACGGAAGAGCCAGGGGCTGCGTGTTGTTAAAATTCGTGTGTCACAAGGGTTGGAAACAGCTGCTTTAGAGTCTTTAAAACGTGGTTGTTAGTTAATTCATACATAACAAACAGCTATGAGAATACCATTAACTAGAGGCCCAGTGCTTGAATAACAGAGGCCCAGTACATGAAAATTCATGCACTTGGTGGGGGTACCCCTCAGCTCGACCTGCACCCTCTTGCAGTCCAGGACCCCTCGGGGGATGTCCACCTGCTGGCTTAGGCCCACTCCCTGGGGTAACAGGCCTAAGCTGGCAGTCAGACATCCCTCTGGCAGCCTGGGAGCCCTCGGGGGGGTATCTGACTGATGGCTTAGGCCCGCTCCCCTGCTGCGCTGGCCAACCATGAGCCGGCTTCCGTCTGAGCAGCGCACTTCCTGTGGAGGTGCACTGACCATAGGGGGCAGCTCCTGCATTGAGTGCCTACCCCCTGGTGGTCAGTGCATGTCATAGCGACTGGTCGTTAGGCTGTTAGGGTCAATTTGCATATTACCCGTTTATTGGATAGGTAGGATAAGAGCCAGAGATGTCTTTCTTAAAAAGCTCTCTTGGTTTCGAAAGGCACCTGGCCCTCTCGTTTGGCGTTGTAAGTGCAAAAGCACAGCACCGGGCATTCTTGGAAGAGGATGGAGTGCAGGCAGCACCGGCCGGCACCTTTCTCCCACCCAGTGGACATGACAGGGGCTGGATCTGTCTGCTGTGTGGAAGCCCCTTTCCCGTCCCGCGTGGTTCAGCGTTCCGGTTCGGGGTTCGGGTTCTGGAGAAGGCCGCACACAAAGAAAAAGAGACTCTGAGAAGATTTAATGTGGGGAATGGGGGCCAGGCGGTAGTCCAGCTCTAGTGGGAGGACTGCTCCTCGCTCCGGCTTTCCCGTCCTTTTATTAAGATTAGGATTCTAGGACACACCTTTGTCCCCTGGCAGGGAATTCCAATCAAAGCCAATCAGTGAGTGTAGGACTAACCGGTGGGGGCTGCTTCAACTACCAATATCTAGTAATTAGTTCCGACCCTTGAGAGCAGTGTTTCCCAAACTTCTCTCATGATGAGAATCCCCTGGTGGAGTTGTTAAAATACAGATTCCTGAATCCCAACTAAGAAGTGCTAAACTAGAATTTTGGGGGACATATAGGTAAAATTGTATACTTAACTAGTGCTCTGAGCTAGTTAACCCTCCGGACTCCCTGTCCACAGCTCTCTGTTCCTAAAACAATGATCGGCTCCGGCATTGCTGCAAGGGAGTTGGAATTCCCAAGGCCACCAAAGGCTTGTGACGTCCAGCGAAAGGCGTGGGTGGTGAACTTATTCTTCTTATTTTGCACCCTTGGTTTCCAAAAAAAAAAATGCTGAAATCATTTTTTAAATGTCCACCCTCTCAAATAAACCTGCTGGAATTCTGCTTCAGATTGCTTTGAAACTACAGATTGTCACATCTTCACCACACCGAATCTTCAGTGCGTAGAAACAGCACCTTGTTTCCTTTGTTGGAATTGTCTTTCAGTAGCCTCAGTCTTTTTTATACATTTCAGACGGAAAGCTATGGACATCATTTTTGGATTCACTGTGACAGTGTAGATTTTTGTGATAATGTTAATGCTCCTGATTCAGTTTACATTTATTTTATTCAGATTTATTGACTTAAATGTGTGTATTTTATTATTTTTAAGTTTATTTGCTTATTGCCACTATGTAGAGGTACAATTAATTTTCACATTGAACTTGTACCCAGTGACATTTTAAAACTTGCATATGGCCCTGTCCAGTTTGGCTCAGTGGATAGAGGGTCAGCCCGGGGACTGAGGGGTCTCCGGTTCGATTCTGGTCAAAGGCACATGCCAGGTTATGGGCTCCATCTCCAGTGGGGGGGCGAGCAGGAGGCAGCCGATCAATGATTCTCTCTCATCATTGATGTTTCTATCTCTCTCTCCCTTCCTCTCTGGAATCAATAAAAGTATATTTTTTAAAAACACACCAAAAAATACAAGAAAAACTTGTATATGAATTATCCTAATGTGTCTGCAGAATCTTTTGATTTCTATGTACTAGCACACTAATATGCAAATAACACATTCTTACATTGCTATCATGTTATTTTCTTTGATAGTGGATCCGATTCCATCTCCTCTGGCTGGAATCGAGATGCTTTGCGCCAAGCTTGAGGCTCTGGGAGCGCTGGCCTGTTTTCCGTTGTCCCTTCCCACGGGGGAAAGCGTTCAGGGGCTGCCCCCTGCGTCTGCTCAGGTCCCTGGCCCATTGCGGGTGGGATTGCTCGTCTCCCTCCAGCTGAGGTGGGTGGGTTTTTTGGGAGCTTGGGAAACTCACCCCTTATCGGTGGCTCACTGGCCCACGCACTCCCCCTCCTGGAGCTCCTGCATTCCGATGCTGGTGTTGTCCCTTTGTCCCTTTGTCCGTTTGTCCCTTTCTCACCTCGCACCCGGCCTGGTGCCGGGGAAAACTCTGCCGCGGGAGATGCCTGATACTCTGTGGCCTCCATTGTCTGTGTTTTCTGCTTGTTTTGTTTTATTTTGCTTTTATGGTTTCACGACATAAAATAGGACCAGAGGCATGGGAACGGGGAACAGAGCGAGGAAGTGGGGAGGCAAGGGGGGGCGGGAAGAGCTCAGCCCAATAATTGTTTGCCCGTGGGCCGTGCCCAGAACACACGCAATAGGGTGGTGAAGGCCTGGGGCGGGCAGGAACCAGGTGGCAGGGGGAGGGGGAGGGGGAGAGGGGAGAGACAATGGGGAGAAAAAAATGGGGGGACATCTGCAATACTCTCAGCAATAAAAAAAATTAAAAATAATAAAATAGAATATTTGTTATCCAGGCATAAAACAAACAAACCAAAAACAAAAAAAAAGCTTAGGGTGTTTTCAAGACTCCTCCTCTTTCAGTGGCTCAAACCCAGTGGTCGGCAAGCTCATTAGTCAACAGAGCCAAATATCAGCAGTAAAACGATTGAAATTTCTCTGGAGAGCCAATTTTTTTAAACTTAAACTTCTTCTAACTGTAAGGTGCTGATTTTTAACAATTTGTCCCTCATCCCGTGGCGTTTTAAAATAAAAGTCCAAAAGATTGAAAAGATTCTTTCCAAAAATTGGGACTTTTTTAAAACGCCAAGGGACGCGAGACAAGTTGTTAAAAATCAGGACTGTCCCGCCAAAAGCGGGACGTCTGGTCACCTTATCCTAATGCCACTTTTTCAAAATAGACTCGCCCAGGCCGTGGTGGAAGAGCCACACTCAGGGGGCCAAAGAGCCGCACGGGGCTCACGAGCCGCAGTTTGCCAGCCCGGCTCTAAATTCCAGCTTTTGTCTCGCCAGCCCCGAGAGAATGCCAGAAGCTCTGCTCTCGCTCAGGTTTACAACCTCCTGGAAGCAGCTTCCCCTGGTTCTCCGACCTCTGACTCCGGAGCACCTTAGGACGGGCCATGGCCTCAGGGCTCCGGGGAGCGCAGGTTGGGTGTGAGCAGAGGGACCGGGCAGGGGCCTCCTTCCGCGGGAGGGGAGTCCTCTCCTGGGCGGAAGTGGGAACCGATGCCAACGTGGGTGCCAGCAGGCATGGGTGAGGGTGAGTTGGGAAAGATATTCTAGATGGTTCTACTGAGCAGCTGCCCTCGGTAAAGGACGCTCAGCCACCAGCTGAGAGCGCGGGCTGAGGAGCTGCAGGGCAGACACCTTGAGGGCCCAGGGGGTGGGGACAGGGAACCCGGAATCTTTAGCCGCCGGGAAGTGCGCTTCCTGGAAAAGGCTGGTGAGCGGTCCCACCATTTTCCTCCGAGGCGGTCTCCTCGGCGGTTACTGATCTAGCCTCTCGTGCGGGAGGGCTGTAGGCTCTCAAGACACAGTAATTGCAAAGTGCCTCTGAAAGCTACAGAGTGTTATAAAAACACTAAGGTACAGGTAATAGTAATAATAGTGGTCGGGAAAGGAGAAAACGGGTGTGAGAGTGTGAGGGAAAGTAGGGGAGGAAGTAAGACCATGGGCCTCTAAGACGCAGGGACACTACTGAAGCATCTGACACTGAGGCGTGGCGCCCCCTCCTGTCCTTGGGGAGGAGGCGGGAGGCCGGGCAATCCCGGGGGTCGGATCGGGAGCCCCGTTAGTGTGCCAGGAAGGGAGCTGCGAGCCCTCCACAGCGGGTGCCCTTCTGACTCTGTCCGGTGTGACTAGAGCACCGGAGGGGTCGGCCTCTCGGAAGGGGAGGTGGGGAAACAAGCTGAGATTCATGGTGGTTATTACTGTTATTGCGTGTTTTAATAAACACGGCCTCTCAGCCGCCGGCCCGAAGGGCTCTGCAGGCCCCGGGCGCTGCGCCAGCTCCCTGCATTATGCATGAGGCCGTGTTTACTTTAGGCGACGCTCAAGAGCAGCGCCCACCGCCTCCCGCACCGCACCGCACCGGCCTCAGCACCGCATCCCCGGGCACCGGGAGCATCCGTGCTGGGCGGCCTCCCCTCCCCTCTGCAGGCGGAGGCCAGGGTCTGCACCGCTCACCGGGCCGCCGGGCCCCGGCCTCGTCTGTGCGTGTTCTCCCGGTGAGGTGCCAGGACCCGAGCGTTACCCACCACACGGCCGGGTGGTGCTGGTGCCAGCGAGCAGGGCCTCCCGGAGCGTCACGCTGCCCGCCCCGTGGCCCAGGCCTGCCTCTGCGTAGCCTCTGCTTCCGGGCCAGGCTGGCCGCGGGGGCCGCAGAGGGGCCAGGGTCCCCTGAGAGGGACGGGAGGTCCCAGGTGGCCCCTCGGCGGGACCTGTGGCGCGCTCCACGGTGTTCACGGTCCAGGGAGGTCTGGCCGCTGAATGACGGCTTCGCCCATGGGCACCGTCTGAACCCCCCTGGGTGAGCCCCCGGGACGGAGCACCAGGGTGGGGCATTGCCTTTGTCCCACGTCGGTGAGGCCGGTGGAGGATCCGGTGCGGGTTCTCCTGTCCCAAGCTTAAGGCCTGGAGGAGACCGGCGCCCGCACGGAGCAGCTCAGTCACCCGGCCTCGGGGAGAGCATCTGATGGGAACCAGGCCCTCCGAGCGCGTAGGAACTCCCGCACTCTGACCAGCTGGCGTCCGTCACATCTGTAACCCACACAAGGGCATGAGAAACAGGCAGAGGGGCTCCCGTTCCCGGTGAATGCTGCCCCTACAATGTGTGGGACAGGGAGGTCCCCACGGGGTGGGCCAGGCAGGGCCTGGGAGACCCCGCTGCGGGCTGAGGGGTGTGGCGGGAGCTCGGTCTCAGGGGGAGCGCGGCTGTGAGAGGCTGGCACCTCACCTCCCAGAGGGTGCGGCTCGGAGGACAGAGCAGCAGGGGCACGGACCAGCCAGGCAGGTCCCCTGAGCGTGCACCCAGCTGGGGGTGCCAGTCCTCGGCAGCTGGGTGCCACCAGCAGCGGCCAGATCTGGGGAAGGACAGGGAAGGGAGATGAGCGGGCCCGGGAGCCGTTGCTGGGTGCGTCCGGGAGCCGAGGGTCCTGGTTCTGCTCGGCGTGGGGCTTCCTCCACGTTCACCTCGGCAAAGGGCGGTGGATGGCGTCTGACGCAGACCCCGGCTCCTTGGTGTTCAAAGAAGTAAGAAGTCTCTCTGTGCCCTAGACAGTGTGGCTCCGTGGATAGAGCACCGGCCTGTGGACTGAAAGGTCCCGGGTTCGGTTCTGGTCAAGGGCACATGCCCAGGTTGTGGGCTCGATCCCCAGTAGGGGGCGTGCAGGAGGCAGCCGACCAATGATTTCCTTCTCATCACTGATGCTTCTATCGCTCCGCCTCCCTTCCTCTCTGGAATCGGTAAGAATACATTTACAACAACGTACCACACTGTCTCAGCGAGGACATGCTTTGGTGACCTGAGATGTCCAGTTCACCACCATTTGCTGGGTTCACTCCAGGACACGCCCGCGTTAGCTGTAGGATGGATGACCCATGATTTCTGAGACGTTCTCCTGCTCAGCCCGTGGTTCCAAGCTTCCGTTATATTTAACTTACTTCGCTAGCTGGTGAGGTGGCAGACGCCAATTTCCTGGTTCACAGGACAGATGCGGGGCGTCCTTCCCTCCCGTGACGCCCGCACAGGAGGGAGCATGGTGCTGGGGAAATGCTGATCTGGCTCAACTCAGACAAAGGACGGGGGATTCTCCGGAAAAGCCACCGAGACATGAAACGGCTGCAAACGCAGACACTCCCACTGCGTCAACGTCTCCCTCCCGAAGCCGAGCGGGGAATGGGCCGTGTGTTTAATGGCTGGCGCGACTCTGGCGTGCTGTGAAACCAGGAGGAGTGGGCCTGAAATCACCATGGGGCCAAGATAGGAATACTAAGTAAGTGAGGCCCTCCCTGGGGTGGCTCAGTGGATAGAGCATCAGCCTGTGGACTGAAGGGTCCCCGGTTCCATTCTGGTCAAGGGCATGTGCCCGGGTGGTAGGCTCGGTCCCCAGTGGGGGGTGTGCAGGAGGCAGCCAATCAATGATTCTCTCTCATCATTGATGTTTCTATATCTCGTTCACTCTCTCTTCCTCTCCCTTCCTCTCTGAAATCAATAAAAAATTTTTTTAATTGAAAATAATAACTGAGGCAGTTAAATGGAAAAAGTGCATAAAAATCCTAATGCAATGACTGCTTATCTACCTGTATCTCACCTCCATGGGGCCATGGCTTCCCACAGACAGCCTCCCGAAGGCAAAGGAAGGGGGAAGAGACAGAGGGTCGCAGCTACTGTCGTTCCGTTCCCCTTCGGCAGCTGCGTTGGTTTTATCTTCATTGACCTTCCCCTGGACCCGAGCTCACTCAGAAGGGTCTGCTTAATGTCCAAATGTCTGGAGATTGCCCTGTTCTTGATTTCTAGCTGGTCCCATTGTGGTCAGAAAACAAACTGTGACTTAATTTCCCTCAGCTGCGCTGTTTCCTTTGATGAACCAGACTGTGGCTCCTCCGGGCGGGTCCCAGGCCGCTGGAAAGAGCTGCTGTGTGAGTGCCTCTCGGGTAAGGTGACCAGACGTCCCGCTTTTGGGACAAGGCAAGACAAGGCAGACCCACACCCGGACGACATAAACAAGAGCACCTCTCACATCCATGCAGATGCAGACGCCTGGCGGTTAGCGACCAAGTGACAGCCGGCCCTCCTTCAGGCCGTCTGCGTCCCGAGACGTCTCCGGGTGTCGCTGGCTCAGGTGTTCTCTCCGATCTTTGTTCTCGGGCCCAGGCTGAGCACCGTCAGCTCCGGGGCATCCTTACCTTTTGGAGATGGCTGAACCATCAGGCACATCCTCGCTGCACAGCATGTGCGGCCTCGGCCCTCATCACGGGCACTGGCGCTCCAGGGGCCAGAGCAAGTGCCCAGAGCACCACGTGGCATGGGCCCGGCGCGCCCTCTGCTCGCCCTGATTAGTGGGGAGGAGGAGGCATGTCTGCCTAACGGTAATCACAGCCATTCCACAGGCCCAAGCGTCCCCTCCTCCAGCACGTCCCAATCTGATCTTCTTCTCAGCCACTGGCAGCCATGTAAAGGAGCCACGGAGAGGAGAGGCGGGAATGGAGCGGAGAGGAAGGAAGCCCACGCGTTCTTGGGATGAGAACGGACTTAGAGCAGAAACAGCGGCGTGGGGGTCAGTGACCAGTGGAACAAGAGCAGAGTGAGGTAGAGTCACTCCTCCCGGACGGGCAGACAGGGCACCTGAGCCCTTGCACCGGGGAGAGTGCCACCTGCTGGTCTCCCGCTGAGTTGCCCGCGCCAGGTTAGGTGAGGGCAGGAAAGCATGCGGTGGAGAAAGGGAAGGCCTCGTGCAGAACCCAGGCCCGATGGCTCTCCTCTGGAATGCAAATGGACTTAGTTTCTGTAAAGTGCCTCCATGTTAATTTCTTAAAAACTGAAACGTATTCCTTGAGTGTTTGATGTGAGATTGGATTTACTGCCTGAGGAAAATACACTATAAAAGTTAAACCCTAGATTTTCACACTTTCAAATCATGGAAAACAGTTCACTTCTCCCCCATGAAGGCGAGACATCGGTCAGGTGGGCGACTGAGCCCAAGGCCTCCATGTCCGCCCACGTGTGACTTCTAAATGTGGGGGTGGGGCCTTTTAGGAAGGCCAGTCCGAAGGAAGCTAGAGGGAAGGTGAGGTGCTGGTAGCGGCCCCACGTGGTAAGTGTGTCCGAGAGGCCCAGAGTGGCTGCAAGTGCTTCGGAGGCCCCCACAGCGGAACGGGGGTGCCTCTGAGGCTCAGGTGGGACCCCACATCACGCAGCAACTAAACGTGGTCCCCAGAGCTGCTGATGACATATGTATACGCAATATGTATTTTCATGTGTTAACAATTCAAATACCACGGATGTCATTACATTTTCATGGCTCCATAAGCCTATACATGCACACAGTATACAGTATATGAACATTTCTGAAAGCTTACACTAAGAAAACCTGAAACTCAGGAGTGTAGAGCAGTGTACAGTAGGGTACAGGAGGAACTCATTTGGTCATTTCTATCACATAAAATCGATGTCTTTGTTTGACTGTGAAATTAAAGAGCGCTGCGTAACTATGGGGTCAGGAAGGAAACAGCCTGAGTGGGTGACTCCAGTCTTGAGAAGTCTGGATTCCACCAGCAGTTTCGCTGTAACTACATGATGGGAATTGTGAATGGTGACACTGGCTGCATGTATGTATCTTACATAATTAAGAACACACGAGATAATAAAATATAAATCCATACAGGTCATTAGAAAAGTGGCAAATGTAGACAAAAGAGAAAATCAACTGCCCTCCAGCTGTAATATGTGTATGGTAAAAATTTGAGGATAATTCCTTAATGATTTGCAGATTTTGCATTATTTAACTTGAAATAAAGCATTCCCTCAACTTACCATGCTCATTATTGTATCTACATCTATTATTTATTCAACCTTTCCCGTTTGGCATGCCCTTGCCGAGACACTGTGTGCCCCATCCCAAATGCTGCCTACGAGAAAACTGTATTTCAGACTTCACTGTTGTTACACTGAATCCACAGTCTCTCTTATAAACCAACTGACAACATATGGATCTCTCAGCAATTAATGTATGTATCAGTCATTTTGTCATTCAAGTCTATTCTCTCATGTGAAGTTTTGGACATGTATGTGTGTGTGTGTGTGTGTGTGTGTGTGTGTGTGTTACTGAAAAAGAGAACACTTTAGACTGGATTCTGTGGGAGGGCTCCAGGACATGTCTGGCCCATCTTGCTCAGTCCCGATTGGCCAAACCCCAGCAGCAGGCTAACCTACCAGTCAGAGTGTCTGCACGTCATAGTGAGTGGTTGAGCAGCCTTAGCATATCATTAGCATATTACGCTTTGATTGGTTGAACAGATGACAGGACGACCCAACACTTAGCATATGAGGCTTTTATTATATAGGATGATTATATAATGAGGGGCATAAGTCGGTATAGTTTCATCCAAACTTAGAATGTACAACCCTAAGAGGGAACCTTCAGTCAGCTAGAGTGTTGGATGATTACTGCTGTGGGCTGAGGACTTGTTTTCCCCCAGAAATCTGCGTGTGCAAACCTCAGCCCCCAAAGGTGATTGTTTTAGTCGGTGGGCCTTTGGGAGGTAAAGTCATAAGATTGAAACCCTCATGAATGGGATTAATGCCTGTGAAAGAGACTCCAGAGATATCTTAGACCCCTCTGCTGTGTGAGGATTCAATGAGAAGTCCGTGACCCAGAGGGGCCGCCCACCCACCCAGCTGGCACCCTGGTCCTGGACCTCCAGCCCCCAGAACTGTGAGAAATGCATTTCTGCTACTTACAAGCTACTCCGTCTGTGACCCTCCAAGGAAACGAATGCAACCATGATGTGTGGCTGCAGACTCACCAGCTGTAACGTGTGTGTCAGGTGGTGGGCATATTGGTGCTGGGGAGGCTGTGCTTTGTGGGGGCAGGGGTAGAGGAGAAATCTTTGTATCATCCTCTCAATTTTATTCAAAACCTAAAACTTCTCTTAGAAATAACCTAAAAAAACAAACCCAGGAAACCACGTCAGTATCATTGACCTCGCGGAGAGACTAGGAGATGAAGGAAGCCTGAGCTCATCTCACTCAATGCAGATGAAACATCTGACACAGTTCACCACCAATTTCTGATGAACTCTGAGCACAGGGGAAGAGAAGGGGACTTTCTCGTGTTCTAAGGAATACCTATTTACCAAACAGAAATAAGAATACATATTGTATCCTTAGCTCCCTCTGAAGTGAATTGGAGCCTTACAAATAGGAAGGTTTTCAGACCATGAATGTGGTTTTGCTGTTCTTTTATTTTTCTCAATAATATTTGATAATTTTAAAGATTTATACATCAGCATTTGATATTTTTGATGCTATTATAATAACATATTTTTATTTTATTTATTTATTTATTTATTTATTTATTTATTTATTTAAAATCTATTTTATTGATATTTTACAGAGAGGAAGGGAGAGGGATAGAGAGCTAGAAACATCCACGAGAGAGTAACACCGACCAGCTGCCTCTTGCACACCCCTTACTGGGGATGTGCCCGCAACCAATGTACATGCCCTTTACCGGAATCAAACCTGGGACCTTTCAGTCTGCAGACCAACGATGCTCTATCCAGTGAGCCAAATCGGTTTCGGCTAATAACATATTTTTAAAACAAACATTATTTTCCATTTGTTTGCTCTTACTCTACAGAATGTAACTTCTTTTTGTTTTAACCTAATGCCAAAGGGAGGTGGGAGGGATTCGCAGGCAGAAGTGGGGAAATTGGCAATGTAAACACAGCCCCGCATGCCACACAGACCCCTTGCACCGCATTCCCGGTACCCCAGGCGCCCTTGCCCAGCACCTGGGGTAGGGATGAGGGACCTGGGGCTACGGCCTGGAGGCAGCCCTTGCTGGCTTGGAGTCACACTGGTTGGCCAGGGAGGAATGCAGGGTACCATGAGGCAGCCTCACACAAGTCCCCGCTTCTCTCTCTCTCCGAGAGGTCAACAGTTCAGCCCACTTGGCATGCTGTGCACGCAGCCTGGTGTTCAGTCAAGCCTTTGTTCCTTTTGGATGTTGCAGACACTGGCTCTTTATATATATATAGACTAGAGGCCAGGTGCACAAAATTTGTGCACTGGCGGCGGGGGGGGGTGTCCCTCAGCCCAGCCTGCGCCCTCTCGCAATCCAGGACTCCTTGGGGGATGTAGCAGTAAGCCAAGTGGCAGAAAGCCAGGGAGGAGCCAGACCCAGGGCCGGGGCTGCGCCGCTCTCACCCATCCTGGCCCACTGCGCCTGCTGCTGTCGCTTGGTAGTGCTGCCTCGGAGCCAGGAGAGGTTCCTGTTGCCGAAACTGTGCTCGCCGGCTGTGAGCTTGGCTTCTGCCTGAGCAGCGCTCCCCTGTGGGATGCACTGACCACCAGGCAGCAGCTCCAGCATTGAGTAGCGACTTGTTGACCCATCATTCTGGTCATTCCAGTTGTTCCACCCTAACAGTAGCTTAGGCATATATATATATATATATATATATATATATATATATATATATATATATATAGACTTCAGAGAGGAAGGGTGAGGAAGAAGAAGAAACATCAGTGATGAGAAATAATCATGGATCAGCTTCCTCCAACACGCCCCACACTGGGGATCAAGCCGCAACCGCAACCCGGGCATGTGCCCTATCTGGGAATTGAACCGTGACCTCCTGGTTCATAGGTCAATGCTCAACCCCTGATCCACACTGGCCGGGACTCTGACTTTTAATGCAGAGGTAACAGGCTAGTTCGGAACCTCTGCATGCCATCTGCTTGCATTTTGGCCTTAGTGTTTCCTTGCTAAAGATGAGCTGTTTTTAATTTTTTATCCTTCTGACAATGATGGAGCTCAGCAGAGGTTGGCCTGTGGGTAAGAGGAGACTATTGAGCTGGCCTTGCCCATAAATTGGCACCACTGGGATAGACAATTACTTAAGTCATTGTGTTATTTTTCACGCGTTGCCGCAGTCCGCACTGCCTCCCATTCATCAACCTAATAGCTCGGCAGCCTCTTCCAGCGGCTCTATTGTCTGGTCTATTGTCTGGTCGGTGGCTCTGGAGCTCAGAGTGGTGATGAGAGGCGAAGGCTGTAGTTTCAGTCCCTATCGGGGCCGTTCCCTTCTCAGCGAGAAACACCCTGCGCCCAGCTGCCGCGGCTCTGCTACCCTCCCGGCCTTCGCTGCACGTGGAGGGCAGCAACAGTGCCACGTCACGGGATGTAGACGGCACCGTGCAATTCATCATTCCATGAGGACACACATGCAGGCTACATTTCCCCTTGACTGGGGGTTTTCTTCATCCATGGACTTAAAGCTACAGATGCTTTCTCTTCAATATTTCTTTTTGTTAGCCCAGCTGGTGTGGCTCAGTGGCTGAGCATTGGCCTGTGAACCAGGAGGTCATGGTTTGATTCCCCGGCAGGGCACAGGCCCGGGTTGTGGGCTCAGTCCCCAGGAGGGGATGTGCAGGAAGCAGCCGATCCATGATTCTCTCTCATCATTGCTGTTTCTATCTCTCTCCCCATCTCCCTATCAATAAAAATATCAATACAAATAATAACAAAATATATTTTTTGTTAAGCAGATAGCTCTTTTAAATTTGGAATGTGGAAGGATAGGGCTGATCTCTCCTTACACATTGGTATCCTTCTCAAGGGCACAGGGGCCAAACGCTCAGTCCCCACAGGTCACCTTCGGGGGCTCCGCCTCCCCAGCCTCCGGGCAGCATCGGAGTGTCTGCTGACGGTCCGCTTTCTTCCAACACGTCCCAGCGCCGCTTGTGGAAAAGACGGTCTTTTCTCCCCTGAGTGTTTTTGGCTCCTTTGTCAGATATTATCTAGGCACCCACGCACATGGGAGAAGATACTTGAAAAATACATGTTTTAAAAGTCTAAAAAGATACCTCCGAGGAGAGGGAAAAGGAGAGGTGGGTAGGAGAGATGGCGGGCAGAGGCCTGAAGGCGCACACTCGCAGTAATCCCAGGAGAACGGTAGCCTCCTGGAGCCAGTTACTCTTCTTAAAACGAAGGTGAAACCAATGTGTGGATCTACGAACCCTGAGCAAACTCGTCAACAGCAAGGGAAAGGGTGCAAAGGAAGTTACTCAGTCACAGGAGAATCCCACCAGGTAGAAATATGGGACTTAGAAAAAAATTGAGTTTGTAAGTCCGGATAATAAAAAAGACATATCTCTTTATTATAAAATTCATTTAAGAGATTATGGAAATGACTCAAATTAATCATCTAAGCTAACACTTCAAGAAGGCAGAAAGCGGATAGGAAAACATTCAAAATAAATAGAAGAAAGAAAATTAAAATAGATCAGAAAGCAATTAAATTAAAAACATAAAATAGTAGAAAAATGAATCAACCCAAAAGCTGTGTTTTTGCGAACCACCGGTGAGACGGGTGAGCTTCCGGCACGCCTAACAGAGAAAGGGGAGGAGGCGGAGCGCCCACTATTGGGAACCACGCAGAAGGGCGGCCACGGGAGGCCGAGCCGCCACAGACCACGGGGGAGTAGCAGCGAGCCCTCTCTGTGTGCGCACACATGTGACAGCTTCGTAACCTGGACCCACCCCTCGACCACCCCATTGCCACACCCACGGGAGACGTAGTCCTACCCGGCGCCGAACGAAGCAATAGCAGCTCTGCCCAGTCTGCACCGGAGGAGGAAGAGCAGTGAGCGCTGCTCCACAAGCTTCATGGCACCAGTGCAGCCTGACTGCGAAGTGCGAGAGGAGAACCACAGACAGCACCCGCCACAAATGTTAACGAGGCCAGCCCAGCTCCACCTGGGTAGATGCAGAGATGTGTTGGTACAGGCACAGCTGTCTGCCTATGTGTCTGTCCATCATGCATGTATCCATCAATCTACCTATCTGTCTGTGTATCTGTCCATCATGTATGTATATCCATCAATCTGCCTATCTATGTATCTGTCCATCATGTATGTATCTATCAGTCTACCTGTTGATCTATGTATCTATTCATAATGCATGTATCTATCAATCTACCTATCGATCTATGTATCTATCCATCATCTATGTATCAATAAATCTACCTATTGATCTATGTGTCTATCATCTATGTATGTTTGTTTGCATGTATGTATGTATCTAAAGAATAATGTACCACTAACAAAGTCAGGTTCCCTTCCAGACGCTAAACTTTTTTAGCATTAAAAAATCCACAAAATAATCCATTCTATTAACAATCTAATGGGGAAAATGACTATATTAGTAAATATAGAAAAAAGCTTTTGAAGGATTGCTCCCGTTCTGAAAACTGCAGCAGCTCCTGCGTGCTCTGTGACTGAGGCCACTCTGCCGTGCCACCGGCTGTGTCTGGCTCCGCCATGGCTGGGTGCCGCTGCCCCTGCCCGCACACCGCCCGGGACCCGGGGCCCGGGGCTCACAGGGAGGCTAGGCTCCGTGTGCGGAGGCTGTTCTCAACCAGCATGGCCTCTGCTTTCAAACCCTCCCCTTGGCTTCTTCTCTTCAGATTTCATCTGCTTGTGATTCACTGGGGCACGTTGCTGGGAAGGCCAGTTCTTCTCTAACAAATGCTCTCTCCTCCCTCCCCCACGGCCCAGTGTGGCTCGGTTGGTTGGGCATCAGCCTGTGCCCCAAAGGGCTGTGGGGGACCCGGTCAGGGCACGTGCCCAAGTTGTGGGCTTGATCCCTGGTGGGGGGCGTGTAGGAGGCAGCCAATCCATGTTTCTCTCACATCCACGTTTCTCTCTCTCTCCCTCTCCCTCAAAAAGAACAAGAATGTGCTTTATCTCAGTTCATCTGTGTGGTCACGTTCATGGGTAATTTAAAGTTTCCACACACATTGTCTAGGATTGCCTCTCCTCCTCTTGCCCCCAGGTCATAATGGGTTAGGACAGAGGTCGGCAAGCTGCGGCTCTGTTGACCAATGAGTTTGCCGACCGCTGGGTTAGGAAGTACTTGCTGACCAAGGAGCCGCTGAGGGCCGGACAAGCCTCATGACCTCACCGTGAGGAGCATTTTGTGGAGGGCGCGTCCTCACTTCCTTCGGGCAGAGTGAGCAGCTGCGGGAGAAAGGACACGTGCACCTGTTATTTCACACTGAGCAGCGCTGGCGTTTCCACTCCGGTGCGGGGTGAGTGTATTTATTAACCGAGGGTGTTTATTTGTGAAAGGAGCCCTCACTGCGTTTCTGATGTGTCCGGGGCACAGGGAGCCAGCGGGGATGATGACAGAAAGCCCAGCCGGGAGGCGGCCACACCCGGGCTCTCTGCTCTCCGTGTGTTTTACGGAAGAGGCTGCAGTGAAGGAAGCAGAGCAGCCCTCGCCTTTCTTCCCGGCAACACTAGTTGGTAAGAAGGAGCAGGCCTCACTCGGGGCTAAAGGAGTTCAACCGTTCAGGAGGAAGCGGAAAGGAAGCACATCAGCCCTCACCAGCTGGCCGATGCCTCTCTCTGGCGGACACCGCTCTCATCGCCTTCATGGCCGGGAAGGAAAGCGACCAGAGCCGCACTGCAGGGGTGTCAGTGACCTACTTTAGGATGAGGCCGTGTCTCCGGGCCAGCAACCTGCTCTGAAGCTCAGAGCTTCCCGCTGTCACTCTCCGGTGCCGTCTGCCTGAGCACGGAAGACGGCCGACACAAACCACAGCCGGGACGTGGCTGAAGGCACCTCCTCTGCCTCCCAGGAGCTGTGAGAAACCAGGGCCACCCTGACATTCCTCTCCCCACCTCCCCCAGAGCTGACAGTGACGAGGGCGGTCACCTGGAACCCCGAGGACGTGCCTGGGCCTGTGGACAGCCCCTCCATCCCCTGCAGCCCCCCTCCCCACACAGCCCCTCCATCCCCCCAAAGTCCCCCTCAACAGTGTGGACAACCCCCCTCTCCCCACAGCCCTGACAGCGTGGACAACCCCCCCCTCTCTCTGTAGCTCTGACAGCATGGAAACCCCCCACTCCCCCCGCAGCCCTGACAGTGTGGACAGTCTCCAGCTCCCCCGCAGCCCTGACAGCCGCTCCTCCGGGTGCTGTCAGGGCTCTGGGATTGGCAGGCCCAGCGGGGCTTCGTGACTCCGTGAAGCCGCCGGAATACACAGATGCCACGAAGGCCATGAATAAGCCAGCCCAGGCTCCAATGAGGGACACCCACAAGGGGCACCCACGAGGGGCACCCATGAGGGCGGGTGTGCTGTTTAGCACTGGGGGGACAGGAAAAGCCGGCGCTGTGAGGCGGAGGTGTGGGGCTCACGCTGCCGCCCCCACTGTCACGGGCTGGTCTGAGTGCGTGTTTCCTCTCTAATGAGAGACGTGCCGCGGTGCTGAGGCAGCTGATGGCAGGGTTTCTGCGGAGCCGCTCTCCGATGTACAGGGACACGGGCTCTGAGGCCCCAAACGTGGAGGCCCAGGCAGACCACGGGGTGGGGTGGGGTGGGGTGGGTGGGGTGGGGTAGGGTGGGGTGGGGTGGGGTAGGGTGGGTGGGTGGGGTGGGGTGGGGTGGGGTGGGGTGGGGGTGTCGCAGAGCTGGACGGAGCCGGGACTGCGGTGACGGAGAGGAGTCCACTGGCCGGGGCCTTGGCAGTGGTGCTGGTTCCGACCTGACAGCCGGGCAGTTTCACAAAAACCAGGTCTGTCCTGGCTTCCTGTGTCTGCGTGCTTTGCTTCAGCGGCGACAGGGAGTTCCCGCCCTCTCCCCTGGCGCCCCGCCCTCTCCCCGCTGGTTGGCATTGGCAGGAGTTTGTGGGAGCTGATCTTTAACTGACTCTCTACCCACGCAGCCGTCTGGGTGGGGGGGGGGAGTGCAGCCCAGATTCTCATCGACAAAGCGCTTTTTCTCACATGGACCCGGGCCATGAAACACGTGTGGTCAGGCCAACAATAAGCAGTAAAACGCAGACGCTTTGGGTCTGACATAGTACTTACTCATCACCAACAAATCTAATTCCCCAAAAGCACTGTCTTGAGACAGGCCGACACCGCAGACGTGGGAGGAGCGGAAAGGAGAGCCACTGCCACGTCCTGTGGCCCCACGGCGCCATGGCAGGACTGCAGCCTGGAGCTTTGGTGAGTGGCCGCAGCGCACCAGCCCAGCGCCGACACTGGTGACACTGCCCACAGCCACGGTGCGTGCGGCGGGAGGGACCTCGCCTGCCTGGCCCACGCCTCCCGCTGGCACACGGGGGAGAAGTAATGGCTCCCCAGGGGCGCTCCCATCCACTGTGCAGCCCACACCATGGAACATGCCGTCCTATAAGCAGCTGCACAGCGGCATTATTTTCACCTGGAAGAGGAGCTGAGAGGAGGAACATTGCATGTGAGTGTGTGGTTTTCCAGCTCTAATGACAGTCCCTGATGGGAACCCAACACGCACTAGAACGCCGAGGGGTCGACGAGGCAGCCTTCTCCGGACCTCACCGCCGTGCACGTCTGAGCTTCCCCCGCGGGAGCGGAGCCTCTGCCGGCACCACAGAGGACTCACGCTGTCGCATTCGCAGCCGGAGTAGCTCTGGGGAGCCATTAAGTCCATCTTCAGCTGTTTCCGCCGCTGTAAGGTGAAGGTGAGAGCAGTGCCCACTCGTGTGCCCGTTTTAGTATCATACAAGACCCTGCGTGTGCCCCTGGGAGCACAGTGCCCTACCCAGCCAGCCTCAGCAAAGGGCAGCCCCACTGTACCCATCCCGAAGCCTCACAATCTCATCGCTAATGAGTGCTGACACTTATCTGCTTCAATGAAATACTAAATAGCAAGCTAAGCTATATAACCGATGACTTTCTATATTGGAAACTAAATGGAAAGCAACAAATAAAACATAATCAATTTAACTCGAAGAGAAAGGCATTCAAAGGATATTAAGTGATTCCCAAAGCCTCTCGGAAGTCTAACAAACGAGATTTGCAGGCGACACAGAGAGAAATATACCCGGCATCCCCCCCCCCCCGTGGGCCTTCTGCAGGGACACCCCCATAGCCAGAGACCTGCTCCCATGGTCGCGGGAGAACCTCCAGGGTCTGCTGGGCCTGAGGGGCCCCAGGCCCCAGGCGGTGACTCAGGTTACAGGCCAGCGTGTCCGTTGGGAAGCCCCGTGCCCTGTCTGACTTGCCCCAGAGGCTGAGGAAGTGAGACGGCGGCCTTTTCTGTTTCTCCTCCGGAGAGCCAGCTGCTACCTGCAGTGTGACTCCTCAGTCTCAGAGAGCAATGCTAAAGCTGAGCAGAAAGAAAATGTCGTCTTCTGTAGTGTTGATAGGCAGAATTCATGGGATTTCAAAGAAGAAAAATTAAATTTAAAAAATATAATCTCACCCTGGCCAGTGTGGCTCAGCTGGTTGCTGGTGCGAGTCTGGGTCAGGGCACATGCCCAGTTTGCAGGCTGGATCCCTGTGGGAGGTTATGCAGGAGGCAGCAATGGATGTTTCGCTCTCACATCAATGCTTCTCCCTCTCTCTCCTCCTTTCAAAAAAGAAAAAAAAGAGAGAGAGAAAAGAAAAGAAAAAAAGAAATAAGAAAGAAAGAAAAAGAAAAAATATACACTCTCTTGAGTTTAATCTTATATCAAATTTAACACCCATAAGGACCTTTTCATCAGCAGACTATCTCTCACCTTCCTAAAAGCGGAAGTGTTCCCTTCCACCTCTGTGTGTGCAGCCTGTTTGGGCTGCCCTTGGCCTGGACCGCGATGTGGATGGGTGATGCTGGAACAGAGCAGTGATACCAGCTGCGGGTGGGCAGTGCAGGCAGGCACTTGTGCTCAGACGCATTCGAAGACCCCAGAGGCCAGGTGGGAACTCTCTCTATATCAGATGGTGCTGGTTGCATTGTCTCCTCTATCCCACATTTAAATTCTCCCCCCACCCCATGTCACTCCGAACGGAACCCAAAGCCCCCTGGGCTTTTAAAGATGATGTCCCAGCATCTACCAACACATGACTGACCGGCCAAGCCTTTGCTTCTACAACCTGGTCAGCACGTCTTTAACCTCCTCTACTCCCTACGCCCCTACGCCCAGGGTTACAGTAATGTAATTTAAAATACCCATTTCACACTTTAAAACTAACATTTGAAGTCATTATGCAATGGATGGTAACTAACGATGTTAATGTAACTTCCTCTTGCAATGGTTTGTGTTTATCTATATGATAGAGGTATCAGGGTCCCTTGGTCTGGCCTGCGGGGAGGGATCGGGCTGAAACCAGGTCTCTGACATCCCCTGAAGGGTCCCGGATTGTGAGAGGGTGGTTCTAGGGTGAAACACGCCACAATTAGACTCCCCTCTCTCCTCTCTGGTTCCAGGTGCATCACCGGAGAACCGCAGCTGCCAAGTGATCACAGCTCGGCAGCTCCTGCGTTGAGTGCTTGCTCCCTGGTGGTCAGTGTGCGTCATAGCTACTGGCCAGTTGGCCGGTCAGCCCTTCGGCTGGTCACTTAGGCTTTTATATAGATAGACATAAATGTAAAACTATAGTAAATATATTCTTATATATATCTTTCTATTTCTTGATATCCATAAATATCAAGAACATATTGGATGTCAATGAGTGGTAGATTAAATTCATTTCTAGTGAGTCAGAATTTAAAGTGAGGATTTGAAGATTCTTGCATCACCTTTTGGCCCAAAGCGAAGCTAAGTCATGAATCCACAGGCAACAGAGCAGCAGAGCCTGTGTGGCTCCGAGACCGTGTGCCAGTCTATGATTCTGAAAACGCAAATGGAGGAGCTGTCGCAGGAGATGAAGGCACAGCCAAACCCCGAGCCTGGTGAGAAACGGATGGCAGGGAGCCTCCTGCTCCAAGGACCTCTGAGAGCTGTCATGTTCAGGAGCTCAGACAGGAAGCTCCAGGATCCACATCAGAGCTGGAACGCACAGTTCATGTCACTCTTTGATGGGTAGTTCCTCCTAGCTTCTAGCAGAAGCCAAATAAAAAACGAAAACTCCCAAAGTGTTCGAAGAGAGAGGAAAAGAATCTGAGATCTATACTCTTGAAAAATAAATGTTAAAATATGTAATTTGTGACAAATGCAAATTGACCCCCTTTCCCCAATAAACTACATCACATGGAATGCTGGGAGAAGTTGCTCAGGGAGTGGGAAAGATGCCAGCTGGAACCAAGACCTGCATGGAGAATGGAGAACACCTGGCAGGAAATGGAGAAACTGGCCAATCAGAACCAAATCTGGGTGAAATGTGAGAAAACAATGGCTGCCTAGGAGATGGAGCTTTTGATGCTGACTGGCATAGAAACTGACCAATCAGAACCAAATTGGCCAGCAGAGGAGGGCAGTTAAAGGTGAGATAAGGCCAGCAGGGGAGAGCAGTTAGTGATGATCAGGCAGGCATAGGCAATTAGGGCAATCAGGCCAGCAGGAGAGAGCAGTTAGGGGTGAGATCAGGCAGGCAGGTGAGGGCAGTTGGGGGTGAGATTAGACTGGCAGGAGAGGTCAGTTAGGGGTGATCATGGAGGCAGAGGCAGTTATTGGTGATCAGGCCAGCAGGGGAGGGCAGTTGAGGGCGAGATTAAACTGGCAGGGGAGGTCAGTTAGGGGTGATCATGGAAGCAGAGGCAGTTATTGGTGATCAGGCCAGCAGGGGAGGGCAGTTGGGGGCAGGATCAGACTGGCAGTTGGGGGTGAGGTCAGGCCAGCAAGGGAGGGCAGTTAGAGGTTATCAGGCAGGCAGGCAGAGGCAGTTAGGAGCAATCAGGCAGGCAGGTGAGTGGTTAGGGGCCAGCAGTCCCAGATTGTGAGAGCGGTGTCCAGCTGCCGGTTTAGGCCCAATCCCACAGGGACCCCCGATTGGAGTGGTGGGATGAGGGAACCCCCCCCCCCACCTCCGTGCATGAATTTTGCGCACCAGGCCTCTAGTTAGAACTGTAACAGAAAGAGCCAAACCAATAAAGCAAATAAAGGGACAGGAAATAATATTCAAGTAGCACTCCTTTTATTTAAAGAAAACAGGCCATCTATTCAGTGAACAGGCAATTACCTATTAGAATGATAGCGGACTTCATATCAGGAACTACAGCATCCGTAAAAATGGTAAAAAACAAGACAAAAAGCCGATCTTGAATTCCTCAGAGAAGAAGCACCACATGACATTCCCCGGCTCTCGTGTCTGCTTCCCCCACAGGAGGCGGAGAGCCGGGGCCTGTGAGAATGGGCCTGCTGGATGCCCGGCGATGTTTCCACAAGATGCCGGGCGCTCGCTCCTTCCCCGGCATTGTGAGTGGCCTCCACCCTCCCCGCGTTAAGAATTCCCCGCGGGAGCAGGCAGGCAAGGCGCCGAGGAAGCCAGGAGATAATTGCGGTGGCTGTGCTGTCTCAAGCTGTCACAGCTGCAGCCCGGCTCAGGCAGCTCCTCGGGGAGTGCTCCCCAGGTATGCAGATGAGTCCCACGTGTGACATTTGCCGGCGCGGGGGTGGAGGGGGTGAGGGCTGAGGGACGCGCTGAGGGACGCGCTGGCTGTCTGATGGATTGACTCACAGCATCCAGGGGCCGACCACCATTGATTTCTGCTCATCCGTCTCCTCACAATGACCTTCTCCCGGGAAGGAGAAAGGGGGGAGGAAGGCTGGAAGAACAAAAGAGAGGCACGGAGAAGAGAGATGACTGCAGTGTCCCTGACCTCCCCTATCCCTCCTGCCCCCACGCCTGTCCACTCGTGTACCGCTGCCCTCCACAGAGCCTCCCCTACTTGTCCCCCCATCACACGCCGCACTTCATCCGTAGCCAGACTAACACCGCGTCTCCCCATCTCCCCTGTCCTCGCTGTGCCACCTGGTTTGGTGCTGCTTACCTAGAATGTGTGCCCTGGTTCCCGGAATTTACTAAATAAAGAATAGAAGCAACGTGGAGATGCTCTGGCCTGATACTGACTCTAAACCGTGTCGGCAGAAGGTGAGAACTGTGGTCAGTGCCCCCTCGCTCAGAAGCCCCTGAGAGCTGTCCTTTCTGTCCGGCCGGAGAGCCCTGCCTCGGGGAGCTGACCCCTGCCCCCCTGTGGCCACCGCGAGGTGGGCGGGAGCTCGTAGAAAGGAAGAGAGGTAACCCGTGAGCAATGGCAAAAGAAAAGAGAAAGGCATGGAATTAAGAAACCCAAAATGCCCCCAAAGGTTTATGGACTCGCAGTCCACAGCGTATTTCCTTCTAAAAGAGCTTTTGTTCTCTCAATCTTCTCGTCGGACCTGGCCCGGGCCGTTCTCCTCCAGGAAGCGGGTTTTCAGGGGAAGGACGGCTCCACGTTGGAGCTCGGACCTGTCCCGCGGGGCGAAGAGCTGCGGGGCGGCAGCGATGGGGTCACAGGGACGGGCAGGTGCACAGTTCACCCCCTGAACGCTCTCCGTGGGATCCACGCTGTCCCCGTGACCGTTTTCACACCCCCAGCCGAGTTCATGTAAAAATTCCTCCCCAGCCGCCGTGGGTGTGTAAGCAGAACTTAGCAGCAGCATAGAAGACTCAGGCTGTGGTGGGAGAGTTTAACAATCAAAGACCGGGCATGCTTAGAGGAGCCCATCAGCTGAGCACAGGCTGAGAGGCAGGTCAGCGCCAGCCTGTCAGCCTTTGTGCTTGAACTTGCACGAGACCACAGCCCGGCTCTGCCTGGTCTCCAGCCCCCCTGGAGATGGTGGAGGTGCCAGCCGCCGCCATCCTGGGAGCCAACGTATGGGACTTGCTGGATCCTCGTACATAGGTTGTTGTTTTTCTTGATGGCTCACGGGCCTCGCATCTGTTTGCTCGACAAAGTAGAAATCTCACAACGGCCAAAAGTCATGGTGAGCCCCATCTGGCCTCCCGGGGTGCGATGGTCAGTCTGGGAAAGGCCTCCTTCACCCCCGCTGCCGCCTTCCTTTGGTCTGACCGGGCCCAGCCCAGCGATCAGGAACTTCTCGGACTTTCAAGGGCGATGTTTGGTCAGACGGAGGTGGTACAGATGCAGACTCTGCACAGAGGTGTGCATATTTCTGTGGAGCGAGCTCTTTCGGGAGTCTTTGGTTCTGCACTCTGCACCCCGAGTTCCGTGGAGTCTCCTCCAGAATCAAGACGAACCCAGAGCCTGAATTTGACAAAGACAGAGAGGAAGCTGTGTTGGAACTTCAGCCTCAATAATATTTCTTACATTCTTTGAGTATATTTTTTTGTTGTTCTCCCCAAAATTTCTATAGTAAGTATGTTCTAAAAAATCCTGATAGCATTACTAATTTTTATTGAAGCAAACATATTGAAACACGTATTAACTAGTTCCTGTGAGAGCACAGCGTGCGGAGGAAGGAACAGACAAGGTGACTAAGAAGATTGATGCCGGGTCATAAACCTCAGAACGGTCAGCTCCCCTGTCTCAGGAGGTCCAAATGATCCGCCTAAAACTGTTCTTTCCTTTCTAGTTTGTATTTTATTTTATTTTTTGCTCCATAAACATTGCTTTAAGTCATCTTTTTAAAAGTTGTCATTAGCAATATTTTATTTTATTGGGAAAATGAGAATGGATATATTTTTAAAAGCAGCTGGATGAAGCCCTAAGGTCTATGGCGAATTTATACCAAATTCTAGTTTTGTTTTCTGGGAACGTTTAACAAATAAACTCTGGGGATGATCAGGGGGCACCACGTGTCCAGTACGTTCATCATCAGATCCACAATCAGGAGAGGGTGGCCTGCCGAGCGGTAGCCGGGGAGGGAGGGGGAGCCGGTCCGTCTGCTGAACTGCCTAAGCACGTGGGGTAGACGGAATTGGGGTTATTTGTGGGGATGGACCTGGTAGTGCGTTAGATCCAGGACGGAGATGGGAGCAGGAAAGACTTAGTACCTCGCTGGAGAGGAGCTTTCTAACTACGCAGAACGTGTCTGTGGAGAACGCATTCCTTCAGGAAGTGCTGCTGCGTGCAGCTGTGTTCCTGACACAGCCAAGCAGTTCCTACCAAAGAGTCTCCTGCTAAGAGGGAGCAAGCACCCCGAGGAAGGATCTACCAACCGGGAATGCACGAGCCCGCCGTGGAGGCAGTGGGTGCCCTGGGTGGGCGGCCTGCGGGGGGCGCTGCCGGGAGAGCAGGCGCTCGCCTTGTCCCCGGTGCCACCGGCACCAGGCCCGCTCTCTGCTGGAATTCCCAACCAACCGTGTTCCGTCCGTGAGCACGCCAACCGGGAATGTAACGACAAACACAGGCCGATAAAGGTGGTCAGAGCCAAACAGGTCTGAGAAGTTTGGTTTGTAAGAAAGCTGAATTCCTCTGCGGGCTTCCCATCAGGAACGAGATGTATGTGCGTGCATTCAGGTGGGGGATGGAAAACCTAACTTTTAGGACAAAATAGATTTTTCTCAAAATTATTTCTAAGAAAGATACAGAAGAATTCAACATCGTAAAAGGATTCTTGTGTTTCTTTTTTTTTTTTTTTTTTTAATTATCTGTAAAAGATTGTCTATGACCCAGGAGAATGAATACAAAATCATGGCCATCCGGAACATTCCCGCAGCCCAGGAGGTGTTCTGTGGCCGGTGGCCGAGTTTCTGCCCACGTCTGAGTCAGTGCTCAGCTGGTCCTCCACGTCACAGCTTCTGACTCGTGTCTGCCGTCCTCGGCGCTGGGAAAGGGCTCTGGAATCCAGTAATGACAGAGCAGCACCTCCGCAGACCAACAACGCACCCGCCTCCTGCTCTGAGCCCTTTGACCCCCAGGCTTAACGGAAAGAGAATTTTCCCGCTTTTCTTCTCCACAGGCTAAATGTGTCATGACCACCTTTTCCCATTGCTTCAGTGTATTTAACTATAAAGCTAATTTCTTGCTTAGCCCTGGTTTGTCATATGCTCCTGATTTTCCTCCATAGCATAGGCATCCAAATCATCAACGTGATTTGCATATCCGTTAATGTAAATGAAGAGCTAGCAGGTCTGAAAACAAGGCAAAATGCATGATGGGTGTGGCCTGTGTGGCATTGTCTCACCTCCCAGGCACCCAGCTACGCCCGCTGCCGGCCTGGGGAAGAGAACGCGGTTCGCCTGACCACACGCGTGTTCCAGGACCAAGGGCGTCGTCCAAGGAAGCAGCCCCCTCTCTGTGGGCGGGGCGTGCTCCCTTCTTGGGGCGCAGCCACCACGGTCACCTCGCCCCCGGGAGACGGAGCCCCGCCCGCGCGGCTCAGCCAGGAGCCACCGGTTCCTTTCCCTTACGTTTCGGTAATTTACGTTTCTGCTTCTGAATTTTACTTCTGACAGGTAAAATGCAATGGCTTCTCTCTCTCTCATTTTCCTTTTTTTTTTTACATTTGTCATCAGAAACGAACCTTGAGGGGCCTTTCCTCTGAAATTGTAACAGAGCCCACTCTTTTGAAGACCACATTGTCAAGAGACTCACGCAAGCCTCTCCCGCCGGAATCGGGGGAGCTCTTTGCAGGAGCAGGAGGGCGGCTGTGTGCCCAGGAAGCGGGCCTCGCACGTGGGCTCGGTCAGGGCTGGCTTCGTGCGGGAAGTGGTTACGTGCCAGGTGATGGTACCCTGTTTCCCCAAAAACAAGACAGTGTCTTATATTAATTTTTGCTCCCAAAGATGCGCTAGGTCTTATTTTCAGGGGATGTTTAATTTTTCCATGAAGAAGAATACGGTACACACTTATTGTTAAATGGGAATAAAGGAAATTTATTACCTGTATACGGTACGGTAGTACAGTAGCTGTCAACACAAACCAAACAAACTGAATCCTGGGGGCCTTATTTTCAGGGGATGCCTTATATTTCACTCAGAAGGAAACCTGTAAGTAGGTCTTATTTTCGGAGGATGTCTTATTTTCGGGGAAACACGGTAGCACCGAGCTGCATTCATGAGTCCTCCCTTCCAGGCGGGAGAGCGACCTGGGCCCGGAGTCCGCACGTCTCACCACGTCGCACCGGTCTGAAGGGAAGAACCGCGGCCCTTGGTGCAGGCTGTTTGTATCTGTCCCCCGATGGCCTTTCAAACGTGAGTCAGCCCCTGATGCGAGGTCACCCCCGGGGGGCGCTGGGCAGCATGCGGGCTCACACGGGGGGACGCACCAGTTCGTCTTCCAGCTGCTAGGACGGCGGGGGCCTGGGGCCTGCACTGGGGGCAGCAGGAGGCACACGGCTCGTCACTTACACCCGCGAGCGTGCACGCATGTCCACGGGATGGTCACCCATGACAGCGCCTCCCCACGAAATGCGGAGACACCCAGGAAACGGAAGGCACTTCAGACGGTCGGGAACTTGCACCGCCACTCGGTGCAGGAAGAAGAACACGCGGCAGAGCTGCCCACGAGGAGTGTGTGTGGGGGGAAAAGCGCGTTTCAAAGGACCCATCCTGGAAGCTAAAATACACTGCGGACACTGATGCCTGGAGGGGGCGTGGGGCCATGAGCACCCGACCGCCTTCCGTGTGGGGATGCGGAGACACAGTTGCTGTGGAAACGGCTGGAGAGCGTCTTACGGAGTGAAACAGGCACTTAATGAATGGCTCGCTCCTTACATACCTTGGTACTGTGTATGTAAATATGATATATACCCCCCCCCCTCCCAACACACACAGACCCGGGTGCAGACTCTTACACAGTCTTCATGCAGCCTTTCCACGGAGTATAAGCCGGCTGTGTGTGCAGGTGAGGGAGTCAGCAGGAAGCCAGGTGGAGCCCATGTACACCAGGACCACAGGCGGCGGTGCCGGGAAACACTGGTGCAGGAGCCACAGACCTCAGAGTCCGCGGCCCTCCACACGCCGCGCTGAGTGGCGAAGCCTCCGCCCAGGAAAGGCTGCAAATGCGGGGGTGAACTGATGTCTGACCTGGAAAAGCAGAGGGAACAGGCCAGGCTGGGGCTGCCCCGCGATGGGGTGGGCGGAGCCGACTGGCTGCGATGGAGCCCAAGGAATCACAGCGGCGAAGAGACTCGGCCTCTCACTCCGCCGGCGGGGATCGGACGGGCGTGTTTGTCACGTCCACGCAGCTGTAACCTACGAGGGTCCTTTATTATATATCACACAGACCTCAACATACCGGACGAAAGTTTGCACACACTTTTCCATTTATGTGACGTTTTATTTTTGTAAGACGAACTCCGTGTTTCTCAGCTCTGCACGCAAAGGGGATCTTATAAAAACGGGTGTTCTGAAACCCAAGGCCTGGGATGTGGCCAGTCCCCAGGGGATGCCCAGGAGGGGACGCGGTCCATGGACCCTCTTTGAGCAGCAGGAGATCAGGCCACGCCGGGCGCACGCCGGGTCGGGCCACATGTATGGAGTCCCAAATGGTTCAGAGGTCACTGGTATTAGCTTCCAGCCCATCCTTCGGAAAGGACCTCGGAAGTTTGGGACGTCAAAACCTTCGCCAGGGGCCCCCTTAAGGACGTACAGTCTGTGATGGAGGCCTCGTAGGGTCGGCCAGACCAACTCTACAGAACCTGAGTCAGTCCATCCTGATTTATATCAACGTTATCAATGCCAACAGCATCAGAATTTCCTACACTTGATGCATAAGATTTTCGTGAAGGTTTGTGCACAAATCTACTCTTATTAAACGATACAAGGAACAGGGTATTTATTCCACATTTTACAGCCGCGTTTTGGAGGCTGAGTGACATTTGCCGTAGGAGCTGAACTTGGAGTTGGCACAGAAGGCCCCTAAGGGAGCTAGTGGCTGCGTCCCCCCCGCCCCGCCCCCCCACCGGCTCTGGGTTCTTACTCCCAGGAATGTTTTCATATTAGCGTTTCCTCCTAAAGCAGGCCACAGGACATTAGCAAGGAGCTAACGTGGCCCTTTTCATCCACCCGTGGAAGGAAGCTTTCACAGGCTAACACACTGGACACTAGGATGCAAATGGCTTAGCAGTGTTGTTGCCATAATTTCCACCTTACCTAATTTGTTAAATGACTATGAAGATATAGTCAAAGTATTAGCACGATATTCGATATACCCTTCCTAGGGAGTAGTTACGAATGCATCATATCCTCACTATTTTACCTTTCGGTGACAACCCTTTGTGAATAGGATGCGTGTCTAAATACCCCTCGTTTTGACATTTATTAATGCTGAAGATGGAGGCGAGGAATCTGTGCAGACAAAAATGCCACCCAAACAATTTCTTTATATCTTGATGGCATTTACACTTATCACACCATAAAAGCCACCTGATTCATTTCTGTTTGTTCTCCAACCTTATCTCAGAATTCGTTTATTTCTTGCCAGTCTCCAATTGTTTTCTCAGACGATCCTCCCACGGTATAATGTATAAAACCCAGCGCCCCGCGCGGAGGGGATGCCAGCAGCGGTGACCTTGACCAGCCAGGGGGAAGCTATCAGACTTTGCCGTTCAGGCCACAGCTCCCTTTAGCAATTGTTTCCAACACAAACATCCGTCAAAATCAATCAATGCTTTACCCCGCCAAGTGGAAAAACAGTATCATTCTCAGACTGTGTCTGTATAATTGTTATATGCTCAATTGATTCAGATATTGAAATGCCCTAATGGATATTTTATAGGATACCTATTGGAGAAAATTAGATCGGCACTTAATTCTGGGTCCGCAGAAAGCGAGCAAGTGGGAGGAAGTGCCGCGTATTGACTTTGTTTCTGCCCACCGTGTATTTGCCAACTGAATTTTCATTGAGTTGGTGTTTTTGTTTTATTTACGTGCGTCACTGACAATCTGACAAAACTTTAAAAAACCCGTCCTAGATTGCCTCTGGCCCTCGGCTCACATCTGAGCTGGTTGCCAGGGAAGCACAGACAGTGCTGTGGCTGTCTCTCCGGAGGAGCCGCTGAGACGGGTTTGCAGTGGACGCGGCTCTCCGGCCGAGCCATGGACAGTAATGGGGCCAGAGGCCTGGCCGCTCCGTGGGCAGCGCAGCCCCGGTGGCTCTCACCAGGGGTTGGTCAATAGGCGGTTAGGAGCTCTGAAGACACTCAGCAGGAGTGACTGGGGTGGCACCGTTTCTTCTGGGGTCTAAAATAGGGAACAGAAAAGCCGCCAGGTGAGGTAAGAAAAGCCACCTGAGGCCCTCAGTGCTTAGCCAGTCAAAGGGCTTTTTTTTTGTTTGTTTTTTTCTAACTCTCACCAGAAGCACAAGAAGCTCTCCCCAGCACTCCTCCCTTCGAAACGAAACCAAAAGAAAACATCAGCCACCCACGCGCCCTCACCCCAAAGGACAGCACCGCCCGCCCGCCCGCAGAGCTGTGCACCCAGGGGGGCCCCGGCTGGGAAACTGCACAGCAGAGGCCTTTGTACCTCCTTTCCCTTCCAGCCCTCCTCCATCGAGTGTCCGGGGTCAGTGCCCAATTCCTCCATCGAGTGTCTGGGGTCAGTGCCCAATTTCTTCACTTAGTGTCCGGGGTCAGTTCCTGATTTCTTCATTGAGTGTTTGTGGTTAGGACCCGATCTCCATGGAGTTAGTGATAGAATTTTTAAAATCTGCTTATCATAAATCAAAGATTCACAGAATTATTGGGTTGGAAAAGTATCCTTGCCCAGCTGGTGTGGCTCAGAGGTTGAGCATCGACCTATGAACTGGAAGGTCACGATTCGATTCCCGGTCAGAGCACATGCCCAAGTTGTGGTGTCCATCCCCAGTGTGAAGCGTGCAGGAGGCAACTGATCGATGATTCTCTCTTATCATTGAGGTTTCTGTTCTCTCTCCCTTCCTCTCTGAAATCAATAGAAATATATATATTTTTAAAATACTGAAACTATTGTGTGGAGCTTGAATTTCTTTCACCATGTTTCAACTGAATATTTTTCTTTTCTCCATCTTCAAGTGTTGGGCAGGAAAATCCCAGGTTTTCAGGAAAATATTCACAATTTCTGTTTTCAATTTCCTCACTATTCTGACTATCGGTGATTCATCTCCTAAGATGGGTTCTTCTCTAGAAAATTCAAAAAGAACTGGGACTAGGATTTTTTTTATAGAACTAGAGGCCCAGTGCACAAATTCATGCATGGGTGGGGTCTGGCCAGCCCACCCCTATCACAGGCTGATCAGGCCAGGCCAGCGGGGGTAGGGGGGTGAGTGAGGATGGTTGGCCAGTTGGCCCCACCCCCAATTAGAGAATGGGGGACTGTTTAGGGGCTGGCCTGGCCGGGGGGAAGCCACAGGCAGTTAGCCAGCCAACCCAGCACCCTGGTTGAACTCCTGGTCAAGGGGAAATTTGGAATATTAGCCTTTTATTAGATAGAATAAGTCATTGAATCCCTTTGATGTATATGTTTCTGTGATTTATTCACTCATCAGTTTGTTTATTCATTAATTCATCTACTCATTAGAAATATGCAAGCTGTATATACTTATTTGATAAGATATGTAAAGAAGAGTCAGTCCCCAACCCTGGTACCAAGAGGCCACAGTCATAAGTGCCATAAGGTGCATGAGGAGGCAAGAAAGATGGCTGAGCATGTACCCTGTGCAACCTACTCCCTTCAGGTGGAGTGTCATGAGGATTTGGATAGTGGGAGATTATTTTTAAGTCATTTTTATTCTCTCATTATTAAGATTTCTATACAACTTAAAGTTTGAACCATTTTATATTTTTCTCTAATCAGTAAGTTTTTTTTGCTTTGGTAGTAAATTACTGAAGTTACAAATTTTATTGTAAAGAAGACAGCATCTTCTAAAGTGTCTTGGAGCCAGAGCCAGGTGGCTCAGTTGGTTGGATGGTTGGAGTGTTGTCCCATGCACCAAAAAGTTGCAAGTTCTATTCCTGGTCAGGGTGCATACAAGAGGCACCCAATGGATCTCTCTCTCTCTCTCTCTCTCTCTCTCTCTCTCTCTCTCTCTTCCCATTTCTCTCTCCTTTCCCCTCTCTCTAAAATCAATTAAAAAAAAACCCACATATATTCAAGTGAAGATTTAACAGAATAATAATAAAGTGTATTGCACTCCACTGTGCATTGGGATTTTTTATAAGCATAACATTTACTAAACTGGTATCCTATCTAATAAAGAGGGAATATGTTAATTGACCCTCATGCAGTTGCAAAGATGTCAGTGCCCACAGCCAATAAGGAAGGAATATGCTAATTGACTGTCACACCCTCAAAGGTGGTGAATCCCACAGCCACAAGATGGCTGTGCCCAGTCCCCTGAGCCCCCAGCCGCCCAGTGCTGACTTAAGGCTCAGGCAAGCCTCAGATGTCAGCTGCCCAGCCGCCCAGGGCCGCCTGAGGCTCAGGTAACCAGGACCAGCCGAGGCTTGTGCTCTCGGCAGTGGCAGCAGCAGAGTTGTGATGGGGCATCACCTTCCCCTGATCGCCAGGTCGCCTCCTGCCCCTGAGGGCTCCTGGACTGTGAGAGGAGGCAGGCCGGGCTAAGGGACCCTCATTCCAGTGCTTGAATTTTCATGCCCCAGGCCTCCAGTATAAATATAAGTGTAGAACATGGTAATAAATGAAATATTAGACAACAGTTTGTATAATACTCTCACTTTGTAGTTATTAAGATGCTATCAAGTGTGATATTGAGACTGGCCCTACATTTTATTTAAATTTGTGTTCTCTGATCCAAACAAACCGAAGCACATTGCACTGGGCAGACACTGTGTGTCACCCGGGCACCGAGACAGGCAGGCCTACATTTGTTCACCTCAGAAACGTGCCAGGTGGACGTTATCAGATGCGGCGTTCCGGAGAAAGCAGCCACCTGCTAGAGGTGTTGACTCTTGGGCTTGGTCATCTGGCCGGTAAATTTCGGACCCCGTTGGGATGTGACTGCAGTCAGACACGGGTTCAGCGCTTTATTTTTTTCAAAGACTGTTTTCATCTGCACGCTCTCCAACTGCTCCCTGGCCAGAACTGCTTGGAACTTGCAGGTCAGGTGCCTGGAGCGGGGACCGTGTTCAGGTGTGTCTCCGTCACGGTTATGTCGGTTACCACATGTGTTTGTAACCAGGAGGCTTGGGGCTGGCATCTCCTGCGGGCATTCCTCTGCCTCCGCAGTTACCGAGGAGGCATCATTGTCTGCCTTTCCTTACAGGTACAAATCGGAAACTCTCACACCCACCTAAGTCACGGGGAGGACGTGCTCCTATTCGGCCCTGAAGAAGCTCCAGTGGGAGATGACTGGAAGGCATTTGAGTCTAGACGTTTTTGGCTTTGACTGCTCATCGTGAGAACAGAAGTAGGAAGCTGGCATAGCGTCAGGCCTGCTTTGTGAATTCACTAAGGCAATGAAATCGGTGTCCGTGCCGCCGTGGAACGGATGACGGCATTTGCTATCGATCTGTAGACAGGCTGAGAACAATATTATAATAATCCATACCTGCCAGCCTGACCTTTCACTGACTTGGCCTTTACCTTGAGTGGGAGGGAAAGGAAGGATACGATAAAGGTGCCTGTGTGAGTGAGCTCTAACAAAAGGTTGCACATAGCTGGACTTTGTTGTTATTTATCATGAAAGCAAAGTGGTCCATTAAGCCACTCATTCCATTAGAGACCTGTAAATCCCAAGGACAGACCATGCGAAGCTTGGAAGTGGCTGCTCAGCAATGAACTTGAACCATTTTTCACGGGCCAACTAAGAAAACGACGCTTAAAAGTGTTACTTGGCAACTCCTGGTGGGGCTCGGGCGGGCTGTCGCCGCGACCAATCACGAAGGCCGGGTGAGTCACATAAGGCGCTGACTGAGGAGCCAACAAAGACAGGTGCTTCCAGGCATCCAGTCCTGCCTCCCAGCAGGTGCCGGGACAGGGCTGTAAAGGGAGGGGCCGAGGTGAGGCTGGGAACGGAATGCGGCCACTGCAGCCCTGGAGGGGCACAGAGGTCAGCTATTGTCCCCGGCCATCAGGCGACGAGACGGTGTGGACGAGATGATTCGGAAGAGAGGGTGTTGATGAGACGGTGATGATCAGAAGAGGTTCAGACGCCCGGTGGGTCAGCCTGACCCTGCTTATCGCTCCTGCTTGCTGGATTCACAGCCGAGTCGCCTCCCCCATTGCTTCCCGCTGGCCTTAAGAAACTTAAGAAAAATGCAACCCCCTATTCACATATGAGGAACGTACCTCAAAATAATAGGGTTACTTTTCAGGTTAATTTAGATGCTCTGCCTATCAAGTTATAAGCCCCCCCCCCCCAATCAAAAGCAATCAAGGCGGCTGTGTCTCAGCTCAAACCTCCCCTGCAGAGGCTCTGGGGTTCCCCCTGCAATCACGTTCTCCTCCCTCCTGACCGCGCCCTGCGGGCTGTCATAGGTTATAACCAGAGGATGTGAGCTCTTCGGGGGCCCCTAGAATTAAGTGACGGCTGACGACACAAGGCCCGTTAGAGGGGCAGGGACCTTATTGGTCAGTGGAGAGAGTAATAGTGTCGACCCGAGAAGTGAATACCGGATCAACATCCCCACGAGGAAATCTTCACGAGGGTTCCCTCATCAAGCATTGGACTTGGCACCAACAGTGTAATCCTTAAGAGGACGTCAGGGGCAACCTGGATTTCAAGGGGAAAGCGCTGGCCCCTCAGAGGCCACTGAGAGAGGGCGAAAGGGGCGTCCCACCGGGAAGGACATGTTTGCAGCACCTGCACCTGGCAGCTCGAATGCAGACGCTGCAGTGAACTTCCTAACCGGAGGACAAATAACACGGTGAAACCCGGGGGAATGTCTGAATGGACATTGTACTAGAGACGGCACCGTCCTGGTTGATAACACATGAAGAGCTCCAAAGCCTGAGAGGCCACATCGGGCGTTTTCTCAAAGCGAGTTCAGAGCCCAGGCCCGGGAGGGAGGCCACCTCTGGATGGGCGAAGTGGGGACCCCACATTGTAAGCAGACCCGCATGCAGGACACCCCACCCCCGGAGCACTGTTCCAGCCACTCATCCGCCCTGCCCCTGAGCTGTGTGCGAGCGCATTCTTCTCCGGCCTCCGGGACCCGCCCCTGGACCCAGGGAACGGAGCTGCTCAGGCAGAGACGAGGTGGAGGGACAGGGGTCTTGGTGAAGGAAGGGCTTGGGATGCTCCTCAGTTACCGTGGAAACGAACTTTGCAAATCCCTGCCAGCTATTACACAGGTCACTGCCGGGAGGCCGGGCACCGCTGTCTGAAGGATGCCAGGAAGCTGCCCCGTGCGGTTCATGACATTGAACACATGCCAGGCGAGGTGCTGGCCGGCTCCCAGCTCCCAGAGCACGCTGGCTGCTGGCCCGGAGGTGCTCGGCTGGAGTGGGAGGAACAAGGCTGGTGCTCAGAACAGGGAACACTGCGGGGGTGGCAGCACCCCGCGGTCCCCGACCACGCGGCAGTGGGTTCTGCGCCTTATTTCAGACCCAGGAACCGTCGCGGAGCTACGGGGACGAGATGTGAGGTAACTGCATAGTGTTAGCTAGTGTATGAGGCGTGCACAACACGTGAATATTCATTCCAGGTGTGTGCCTGGTTTATTTGAATATCCTTTTGATTTTTAAGGAAACAAATGATAATGGCTCGAAATCAATCTGGATTATTTCCTCGCTACTTTGCATACCAAATATTTCCCTTAGATCCTCTAATCTATCTATCTATCTCTCATCTATCATCTATCATCTATCTATCTATCAATCTATCTATAGCTATCATCTATCTATCTATCTATCTATCTATCAATCATCTATCTATAAACCAAGTGGCCGGAATGACTGGGATAACCGGAATGATGGGTTGCTATGAGACGCACTGCAGCCGGCCAACCGACCGGATCGGAGGGCGGGCTGCCTGGCCAACTTCCGGCTTCCCCTCCCCCCAGCCGGCCTGGTCCCTATCAGCCCTGATTGGGGCCGGCTGCCTGGACCCACCTGTGCACGAACTCGTGCACCAGGCCTCTAGTGTGTATGTGTGTGTGTGTGTGTGTGTGTGTGTGTGCACACGCACACATGCATGTATGTATATATTTCCAAGACAAAAAATTTCATGTAGTTCATATGTTAAAAATTGTTTCTTCATGATTACAGGCAACCAATTTAAAGTTTCTTGTGTATTCTTTCAGAAAATGTTGGAACATATTAATTTCTATTGGTATGTGGTGTATAAACCTATTTAATTTTAACCTATACATGTAGTAAAATGCATGTGATCTCCAACACATTTATATATTTATTACTTGATGGTAAGTTTATCATTTGATTTAATTTTCTACTTTGTGTTTTGTAATAGTTTGTATTTTAAAATTAGCATTTCAATACCCTAAAAATAGCATGTAAAATGATTTTAAGCTCAAGCAAATGAACAACCAAATGATCTATGATCGGAGTCAATAATAATAAAAGAGCTATTTATTGATACAAATAATCAATTCATCAACTAGAAAATGCAGAAACAAATCAACGCCCAATGAAGTGCTGCCCTAGCCAGGGTGGCTCAGTGGATGGAGCGTCGGCCTGTAGACCAAAGGGTCCTGGGTTCGATTTCAGTCAAGGCACGTACCTTGGTGGCAGGCTCCTCCTTAGCCCAGGTCGGGGCTCATGCAGGAGGCAACCAACCGATGTGTCTCTCTCACATCGGTGTTTCTCTCTGTCTCTCCCTCTCTTCCACTCTCCCTAAAAACACATGATCCTTGGGAAGGATTACCAGCCACAACAAGGATGACGTACGTGCTCTGGTGGGGTTCAGAGTGTCTTTTGTGTCCTTTGCTGTTGTGATGATTTATTTTACAAAAGATTAAAAAACACACACACACACAACCCATGGGGTCAGTGGACCTGCTCTCTCAGGAATGATGTGTAATTTAATCATTTCAGGGAACATAGCAACGTTCTCCATATACAGAGAGCAGGATAAGTTGTCACCTTGGGTATAGGTATTATGCAGCAGGGAAGTGCCAGTATTCTATATACGATAGCCTGAGCCCCAGTGTCTGGCAGAGCACGCCGGAGGATCCTGGTGTGAACTGAGAGAAAGCTCTTTTCAGAAGGGGGCATGCCGGTTAATTGGCCACCACGTGATCTCCGTCCGTTGAAGTGCGGGAGCTAACGCCGTATTGTCAGCGCGCTCCCTGGCTCCGCCGGTGGCAGCTCCCAAAGCGGACACTGCCGCCGCCGCGTCCTCGGCACCGGGCAGTGCGAACCGCAGCAGCAGGCCCGCCGTGGCCGCGACGCTGGGCCCCGGTTCACAAGCACGTTCCTCGTGGAAACTCCCGTCGCGGGCAGTCGTCACTGGGGCACGTCCTCCGGCTGAGTCTTTTTTAGGAGGTTACAGGTGGAACTGTTATGGAGAGACCCCCAGAGAAGACCACCATGACGCCAGGTCAAAATGTATGCCTTTATTAACGAATTGGAATCCAGGCTCTCCCCCTACTGTCGCAGCAGTGAGAAAAAGAAAGAAAGAGAGCCCCGAGCACACAGGACAGCCTGCTTTTATCCTCTGAGGAGTTTGTTTTGAGACCTTGGCTTAGGCTAGCTGGCAGATGTTTTGCGACGGTGGGGGAGGCATAGCTGACCAGGCAGAGTTCTTCGTCTGTCCTAGGATCATGATAACCTATCACACTATGAGCTATGAAAAATTCCACTAGTACAGTAACATCGTTAAGAGTTTGTACAACACCTGGGGCGGGGGCTTATTTTCAGTTTAAGCGGTTTCTGTTTGTGCTGCCTTGGGATTACTTGGAACAGGACATACCCGGGGGTTGGGGATTGCAGACAGAGTCAGCCCATGACTAACATAAAGCGCGTCATGCTACATTCTCTGCTGTGGACCCGGCCTTCATTCCTCCCCTGGGCTGGAGCCCCACCCCGACAGGGTCCTGCCGGCCATAACAGAACCCGGCTATCGGGGGTGCTTCCTCTTCTCCCTGCCCTGGGACTCAGGGGGTCTTCCCCAGTCTGACTGAAGAGTGCCCAGACAGACAGCAGGAACGGTTACTCACACCTTCTTTCGCACCCTTCTCAGGCATGCGATGCTGACGTCTAACCTAACGCTGGAGTTGGTTCCAATGGGGCAGGTTTGGGCGAACTGTAACGGTGTTAGACTTACCTGTCATGCCTTTCTTAATTCTCTGGGAACACAGAAGTCAATCTTACAAAAATAACCCAGGCTCCGGTATTTTGCCGCCCATTGATGGGTGGCAAACGTGATGTCAGGGCACGTGGCACAGTGGGAAACGTGATATAAAACCAGCCAGCAGGAGCTCTAGCCCAAGTTAGCTCACCAACAGTCAGACTGCCCGCCGCCAGAGTCAGCCGTGGGGTCCCCACACCCACGCGCCTCCCCACCGCGCCCGCCTGCCGTCGGAAAACACCCTCGCGTCCTGTGCATCGGTGAGTTCTGTTTGCAACCAGGGGATCTAATAGTTTTCCCTTTGAAAGCTCCCCACACCCAGGCAGTAATCTACCGGTTACATCTTTGGTTATAATTGTTAACATGAGATCGTTGTAAATCCAGACACAGCTGTGAGAAATCCGGCGGAAGTACGTCAGGAGCCCTTACGCAGCCTAAGGTGCCATCTTCGGAAACCACAGGACGCCATCGTAGCGGGGCGCTGGCGCTGGCGGGGAAGAGGGAAGCCATCTTCGTCTCCAGAAGGACCCTCGTGCTGCCATTCCGTAGTCACCTTCGCTCCCCTCCCCGCCTCCCCCCCGGGGCACGCACTGGTCTTCTCTGTGTGTGAGCGGTTATCATTTAACCAAACGTGCTATCAACGAAGTCATAAGCATAGCAACTCTGGGGATTTTCTTTCTCATCAGCTGAAGTCTTCAGAGACAGGAGGCGCAGGCATGTTGTTTTGTGTGTCAGTATGTTCTCCCTTATAAAAAATATATTTTACTGATTTTTTACAGAGAGGAAAGGAAAGGGATAGAAAGTTAGAAACATCGATGAGAGAGGAACATCGACCAGCTGCCTCCTGCACACCTCCTACTGGGGATGTGCCCACAACCAAGATACATGCCCTTGATCGGAATCGAACCTGGGACCCTTCAGTCCGCAGGCCAATGCTCTATCCACTGAGCCAAACCAGTTTTGGCTATTTTCTCCCTTTCTATTGGTGAGAAACAGTCAGCCGGATGGCTGTGCGCAGCGTGTTTAACCCTGGGCCCCCTGCAAGCCAGCTGGGTTATTACCTGCTTTGGACTCTAAAAAGCATTCCTGCCCAGGCTTCTAAGCAGCTGGAGTCTCCATTCCTCTGGATAAATGCACAGGACATCAACTGCGGGGTTGTACAATAAATTGCCAAACCTTTCTGCAGAGTGGTGGCCGGAGAAATGTAAGTTTCCCATCTTCGCTGCTATTCGACGGTGCTACTCTTTTTAAAACTTTACGTTAGCCATCCTGAGAGGTGAGTGGTGGGTCTCCTTGTGGGTGAATGATTTCCCTGGAGACCAGTATGGGAACACCTGGCCGTGTCCTCATTGGCTGGCTGGACACGTTTTTCACTGAAATACCTCTGCATGCGCTTTGCCCATTGGATTATTTGATCTCTTACTTCTGAGTTTTCAGAGTCTTTATGTTCTAGATATAAGTCCTTTTCGGAGTGTGGTTTGCAAATATTTTCTCCATCTCTATAATTTGTCTTTTCACCCTCTTTCAGAGAGCACAGGTTTTAACGTGGGAGGAGTCAAACCTCTCGCTTTTCTCTTTTGTAGGCTGTGCTTTCAATGAAAGGTCTGAGCTATCATCTTAGCTCTGGTTCTGAAAGACTTTCTCCCATGTTTTTACTTTTCTAGAGAGGAAGAGAGAAGGACAGAGAGTTAGAAACATCGATGAGAGAGAATCATCGATCAGTTGCCTCCTGCACACCCCTCATTGGGGATGTGCCTGCAACCAAGGCACATGCCCTTGACCGGGATGGAACCTGGGACCCTTCAGTCCGCAGGCCAACGCTCTATCCACTGAGCCAGACCGGTCTCGGCACTTTTCTGGAAGTTTTATGCTATATTTCTCACGTTAGCCTGTGATCCGTTTTGTGTGGAGTTTCATGTACTGTGTTAGTTCCGCTTTTTCAGGTCAGGTTTTGTTCATTTTGCTGATCGATGTCCAGTTGTTTCCGCACAGTTTGTGAGAAGGTCATTTTCCCTCCGTCCTGTTACCTTGACCTTCGTCACCACCAGTTGGTCCCATCGTGTGGGTCCCTGCCCGGTTCTCTGACCCGCGCGTGTGTCCGTGCCTCCTCCAGGAGCACGGGGTCTGGAGACTCTTCATGCCGAGGGTCTGCCTTCCGGAGCTCTTCCGACCGAAGCCTTCCGAGTGCCTGTCAGCCTTTCCCGGGAGCATGCTCTCTGTGGGGCCGCCCCTTCCCAGGCTGCTTCTCCGCATCTCAGTGGAAACTTCACCCAGAAGGGTCTGTGCTTTTCACATGTCCCCAGCCACTCTCCCCGTCCGCCATTACGAATGTGAGGTTAGAACGATTGCCAGGGTCCGCTCTGTCCTGCACACCATCTACCAGGAGGTGTGCACACCGCTCTGTCCTGCACACCACCTACCAGGAGGTGTGCACACCGCTCTGTCCTGCACACCACCTACCAGGAGGTGTGCACACCGCTCTGTCCTGCACACCACCTACCAGGAGGTGTGCACACCGCTCTGTCCTGCACATCATCTACCCGGAGGTGTGCACATCGCTCTGTCCTGCACACCATCTACCCGGAGGTGTGCACACCACTCTGTCCTGCACACCACCTACCCGGAGGTGTGCACACCGCTCTGTCCTGCGCACCATCTACCCGGAGGTGTGCACACCGCTCTGTCCTGCTCACCACCTACCCGGAGGTGTACACACTGCTCTGTCCTGCACATCATCTACCCGGAGGTGTGCACACCACTCTGTCCTGCACACTATCTATCAGCAGGTGTGCACACCGCTCTGTCCTGCACACCACCTACCAGGAGGTGTGTTTGGCAGTGGCCGGGGCTCGTTCATGCTGTGTTCTCGGCACGAGGTGGTCTCCTGGGATCTGTGACCAGGGGAGAAGCATTCGGACAGTGGCTGGCGTTGTACTTTGATGATATGATCTGGGCAGAAGGACGCTCAGGGGAAAAACCATTTCCTTCCAGGGAAAGAATGCGTGCTTCCTGCTCTGACACTGCTTCACGCTCACCGCGATGTGTCCTTACCTCACGCCAGCCACGCGGAGGGGCCCCTACGCCTCCCCCATCTGTAGGACACGTGGCAGTCCTACCCAGGGCTAAGCGTGCGCGTACACTTAATTACCTAGGGTGCAACCGCTTAGAAATGAAAATTACCGCCTTCAGTAGCCTGGCACCTGTGTTTATTGCAAATGTGGAATCACAAGCCAGCGGCACTCATTGTTTCTCTATTTTTATTCTCTCTGTCTCTCCCCACAGCGACTCAGCGCTCCGAGCCCGTGGTTATTTGTGGAACAGAGAACGCGCTGCGGCCGGCTCTGCCCGGGGGAGGTGGGCAGCGGCGTCTTTCTCAGCGGGAAATGGGGGCCTTCCTGAATTCTGACAGTAAATCTTGGGCCATCGTTTATATAAACCACACACAACCATCAAGACCTGAAAAGGTCACGTTAAAAACGGCACTTCATTCCGTGTAGCTTTAGATTTCACACTCTAGCCCAGGGCAACACAAATTAACACAGCTGCAGGTAGGAAAGCAAAAAGGTAATTATGAGGTTGCAAAGAATAGGTGGTTATTTATATTGGTAACCTCACAGTGCATGGAAAAATCATTAAATCAAGAAATAAAAGCTATGCTGGATGGCATTAAATAGTAAAGGGAGAATTTTTAAAAAAAAGCCAACTCTAGCCAAAACTGGTTTGGCTCAGTGGATAGAACATCAGCCTGTGGACTGTAAGGTCCCAGGTTCGATTCCGGTCAAGGGCATGTGCCTTGGTTGTGGGCACATTCCCTGTAGGCGGTGTGCAAGAGGCAGCTGGTCAATGATTCTCTCTCATTGACGTTTCTAACTCTCTATCCCTCTCTCTTCTTCTCTGTAAAAAAGCAATGAAAAAAAAGCCAACTCTAAGGGTTAGCGATAGGTAAGCATATACTAGTAGATGACTATGAAATATATATATCAATATATGTATCTATCTATATATCTATATCTATATATCTATATATCTATATATCTATATATCTATATATCTATATATCTATATATCTATATATCTATATATCTATATATCTATATATCTATATATCTATATATCTATATATCTATATATCTATATATCTATATATCTATATATCTATATATCTATATATCTATATATCTATATATCTATATATCTATATATCTATATATCTATATATCTATATATCTATATATCTATATATCTATCTCTCTCTCTATATATATATATACATATATATATATATATATATATATATATATATATATCAATGAAGAGCTTATATAATGTGAAAGCTGCCAAAAATCATTAGGAAAGATTCAGCCTTTCCTTAGTAAGAAGCAGAGAGGTACATGTTTCCCTTCTTCCTCACCACACATTTAAGATTTCATTCACGCTGCAATTTCTAGCGGTAAACATGGAGCTACCTTCGTCTGCCTCCCATTGAACAGTCTTGTGGCCCCTGGACAGAGGTGCCGTGCAGTTCCACGGAGTTCCCGAGTGGCCTGGACACACGTTCATCCTCGCTTTCCGTATAGAAGATCTTTGGACAGATCTTCTAAGAGTTGTGTGTGCCCGGCTGGCGTGGCTCAGTAGTAGAGCTTCAACCTGTGAACCAGGAGGTCATGGTTCGATTCCCAGTCAGGGCGAGTGGCAAAGTTGTGAGCTAGGCCCTCAGTGTGGGCCGTTCGACCATTCAGCGGTTCGACTGGTAGCTATGACGGGCACTGACCACCAGGGAGCAGAGGCTCGACGCACAGGCATGGGGACATGGAACAGACTGGTGAATCTCAGAGGGAAGGGGCTGGAGGGAGGGCAGGAAGAGAGTGACCAAAGATCTTACATGTATACTAGAGGCCTGGTGCATGGATTCTGGTGTCCCTCGGCCTGGCCTGTGGGGGTCGGGCCGAATCTGTGCACTGAGCCTCCAACATCCCCCGATTGTGAGAGGGTGCAGGCCAGGCCGAGGGACCCCACTGGTGCGTCCTCAGCTTGATCATTTCTGATCTTTTTTCTTTATTGATTAAGGTATTACATATGTGTCCTTATCCCCATATCCCCCCCGTCCCTGCTTCTACCCTCACCCCCTGGTGTCCACTGGTTAGGCACCACGGTCCTTTGCAGACGTGGCACTGAACGCCGCACACCCAGCCTGGTAGAAGTGCAGCTATCGCTTGCTGATGTGGCTTCCGGATATGAGACTCTGGAGATCAGTCACTCATTAAGCTCCGATGACCTTGTCTCTTATAAATAAAAGTTCTAAAACTTTTACATTTCCTTCCGTGACAACATTTGTTATCCGTGGTTTTACTATTTATGCATCTACTATTAAACAATATTAAATGTCCATCAGGTTATATTTGTTTAAAAGCAGAAGTGTTATTAATACATTCAAATAGATTCTTGAAATATAACCAAACATTACATTTCCCAAGATTTATTATTTATAATTTGATTTTTTCCCCCTATGAAACTTAATGTACTGAACATAAAAAAAATTAAGGGCAGAGTGTAATTCAGTGTGTCATAATTTACCAGCTCAGTACGGAAATTGCAGTGAAATAATATTTCAATACAGTTTGTGCCCAGAGAAGGAATCTGGCGCCTGAGAAAGCAGACGAGGGGCGTATGATTATGTCGCCTGCGTGGGCTGCCTCCCGCCCCACCTGCAGGCTGTTTTCCTGCGGCAGCGGCGGCTGAACAATGGACTCGCACTGGATCCTGCTGGAGAGATGAGTGTCCGTGGCTTGGACATCGGCATCCAGAGCCCCTAAGGGCCTAGCTGCAGCCTCGCGGGGCTGCGTGATATCTGACCCGCCAGCAAGGCAAGGCGCCTCAGTGTGCAGTGCAGACTCGGCCCCTGAGCCTGCGAAGGGCTGTCCTTGCTGTGTCGGCTCCTCTGTGGTCTGCGGCGACCACACAGACTGACGTGCCGGGGCTGACAGCTCGGGATCCTCTCCGCCCCGGACAGGCCCTCCGTCCTCTGTTTACCCTCACGAGCCACCTGGAGAGGAACGGGAGCTTCAGGTAAGCGTCGCTGTGAGGCAGAGTCGCCCCGAGGTTCAGGGAGCCCCAGCGGCTGCTCCGGGGATCAGAGAGAAAGCCCACAGGGCAAACTTGGAGGAGGCTCCGGCCCTGGAGAAGGTGTGGGTCAGCTGGGGGCCACGTCCGCCATCACCTCCTCTCCCCCACCAAAGTGAACTCACCCGGAGAACCACGCTGGGCCCGCCCCGTGGCCCTGAGCCGTGGCGGTGCACAGCCTCGGAGTCTAGGACGAGGACACGGTGATGGCAGCGAGTTTATCCGAGAGCCCACGTTTCCCCAGCACATTGGTGTGCCTTCTCTCTCCCGAGAGGAGAAAACAGAAGATCTATATGCAGTGTGGCTGCCCCCCAACCCTGGCGAGCACCCCAGACGGTCCAGGCTGGGGGGGGGGCCATGGCCGTGAGCAGCCCCCCCCCCCTCCCAGGACTGGCGCGCCCCGCCCCGCCTCAGCTCTCGCTTTTCATGTTCAAGGGCTCGCAGGGCAGCGTAGGCACGAAAAGAAAATATGAAAGAGAGAAATTATGCTCCATTTAAGCAATAAGCATCTTTCTAACAAAACAGGCCTTGGAGCCTGACATCAGATCGGCCCAGGAAAAGAGAAGAGGGTGCTGTGAGCGGGTCTGCAGCCTGCGTGTGCCTGGCCCCGGCTGCGTTCTGTTCCACCACCGCGTCCCCCTCTGTGCGAGCCCAGCCCAGCTCCTCCCTTCTGCCGCTCATACTGTTCACTGCAGCCGGTCTGTCCCAATCTCATCTCCCCCCGGAGAGGCAGCCATTCTGCAGACCTCGGGGTCGGAGGGTTCCCGCGCGGCCATCATGCCCTGGACGGAGAGGTGGCCTTTCTGGTGGGAGGGGCGCCGGGGAGTGCTTTCCAAGTCCGCATCCTCCTCCGCGGAGTGCGGCAGGTGGCAACTGAGAGCTGCCGAAGGAGAGCCGGATTTAATAAACACATATCTTATATTTCTTACATATACTTTAATGTATCCTTTTTTAAAATATATTTTATTGATTTTTTTTATAGAGAGGAAGAGAGAGAGAGAGTTAGAAACGTCAATGAGAGAGAAACATCCATCAGCTGCCTCCTGCACACCCCCTACTGGGGATGCACCCGCAATCAATGTACATGCCCCTGACTGGAATCGAACCTGGGACCTTTTAGTCCGCAGGCCGATGCTCTATCCACTGAGCCACACCAGTTTCGGCTATTGTAATATATTCTTATTGATTTTAGAGAGGAAGGGAGAGGGAAAGAGAAGTAAAAACATCAATGATGAGAGAGAATCATTGATTGGTTGCCTCCTACAAGCCCCGTCCACAATGTGGGCATATGTCCTAACTGGGAATCAAACTGTGAACTCCTGGTTCATAGGTCAGCACTCAACCACTGATCCACACCTGCTGGACCTATATTTCTTACATTTGAGTAAAATAAAAACAATTAAAATATTTTTCTCTTATAGGACCAACAAAGAGATAATAATATTATCCCTGCCAACGGTACCCGCTGAGTGACAGAAACGGTGCTAGGAGACTTGTAACATCTTTTTGTTCAATCCTCGGTCATTCTCGGATTCTCAACCCTGTGAGGTCCCTGTTGATACTGCCATTTCTGAGACGAGGTCATTGAGATTCCAATGGATTTAAAAGTTGCCCAAGTGTCATAGCTGGTCAGCCTCAAGGTTAGGCTCTGAATGCGGGTGGGAGGGAACTGAAATTCTGTGGCCGTTAGCACTTACAGACCTCTACATGAGGACGAGGAGAGCCAGGGCCAATGTAACATGCAGGAATGGTTTAAACATGGGCTGACACCGGGGCCAGCTCCACCTGCAGTGCATCGAGACTTGTCCTTCTCGGAAACAGGTTTCCGTGGAGTGAGAAACACGTGGGGTGAGAAACACCTGCCATTGGCTTAGACACACCTACACTGGATCCCCGATGCCCGAGGCAGGCGGCTGGAGGCGAAACAACAAAGTCCCCGAGACAGTGTCCACCTCAAGGAATCGCGCTTCTTGTTCAGTAACAGGGCCTGGCCGTCAGGACGGCACGAGAGGGGCAGGTGGAGCGCTCCGTGGGCGGAGAGGAGGGGATGACACAGAAGGAATCAGGAAAAAGAGAAGGAAGACCCTGAATCCTGGCTGAGAAACGACCTAGAAATGCTAGCATCTGAGACGTTGTAAGGAAGGGAAGGTATAGATGCTGCTAAAAGGGGAGCTTCAATTAGTGTCAGAGTGTTGGACTGAGGGCGGGAGGGAGGAGAAGGAAACTGTGGAAAGAAGGAAATCGTGAGCGGCTCAGAGGGTTTCCTCTCCAGGTTCATCAGAAAGGGCCACGTGCCCTTCCCTCTCCGGGAGAGCTGCGGCTCCTTTCCTCAGACCTTCGCTGGAGACGCTGCCTGCGCAGCGCCCGCAGCCGGCGTTCTGATCCGGGAGGAGCAGGCGAGGGGCGGGGTCCGGCTGGCACTGGGTGCGGGCGCGGGGGGTCTGGCCCGCCCCGCCTTTGTGTGAGGCGCCCTGGTGACTCAGGCCGGCTGCCAGCGGGAGCCCATCATTGCCTCGCTCCGGAGCTAATTGCTCCCTCTTCCCAATCCAAGAGAGACGCAGGGACACAGGGGGAGCGAGGGAGCCAAAATAGCTTGTAATTGCCGCTCGTCAAACAATGCGCTCTCCCGGGGAGATGCCGGGAGTTAATTAAAAGCCGAGACAACGACTGTGTGGCTGGTGGCCCTGTGCCTCAGCCATGAGAGCCTCCCACCGGCCCAGGAGCCATGATGGCCTCCCCACAGGCCCGGGCCCAGGAGCCATGATGGCCTCCCATAGGCCCAGGCACAGGAGCCATGATGGTCTCCCAACAGGCTCAGATACAGGAGCCATGATTCCCTTCCCACAGGCCCAGGAGCCATGATGGCCCTCCCACAGGCCCGGGCCCAGGAGCCATGAGAGCCTCCCACAGGCCCAGGAGCCATGATGGCTTCCCACAGGCCCAGGAGCCATGATGGCCTCCCACAGGCCCAGGAGCCATGACGGCCTCCCACAGGCCCGGGCCCAGGAGCCATGATGGCCTTCCCACAGGCCCAGGCACAGGACCATGAGAACCTTCCCAAAGCCCAGGCACAGGAGCGGCGTCTGGGGGCTCCGGGGACGCACCGAGTTCTCGGTAAGAACCAGGAGTGACACTGTGGGAGGGATCAACGTGTACACGTTGCCTGTGGTCAGCATCACTCCCAACAGGTTCTCATCTCCTGCCCTGGTGCTTCCCCCGATTTGCCGCCGCTCTATTCTGATATGTGAGCCTTGATGAAATGACACGATGCCGAAGATGGCATGTCTGCGCATGCACACGGTGGAAGGAGGTTCTGCAGGAGTGTGAATTCACGGCAACGTCCTTTGTGGAGCGGCGTGGAACTCCGGTCACCTGGAGAAATGGGATGCCGCGAACGGGGCCGGGACTGCTGAACTGCTGTGCTCACCGTCAGAAACAGAGTCGCTGATGTCTAAACCAGCTCCACAGCCTTCCTGCCTCGGTTGCTCGTGGGAGTGGGTTCTTGGGTGCCGCTGGAACGGGCACTTCCCGGGGCTCCCTCCTGCTCGCACGTGGCTCGGATATGGGGGTGGATTCTGTCGCTGGGAGGCGGCTGGGGGAGGAAGGTGACAGGCTGGGGGAGGAAGAAAACAAAGAACACCTTGCCATGAAATACGGATCCCCGTGGACCAGGAAAGCTGTTTGCTTTGTGCTTCTTTATTGTATTTATTTTCTGTAGCTTGGTTGGGGGATCAGCGGATACAGTATTTCAGAGGCTTGACTAAAACGCCACAGGACTCATTTCTAAACGGCAGCTAGTGCTCAGAGGTAGCCACGCCGAGAGATGCACACGCTTGGACACTCACACACCGGAGGCGGATATTTACACGAGTGGCGCTGGCATGTCGTGTCCGTGTTCTAAAGCAGTTGCCCCGCGCAACACTAACTCCGCAACACGGCGGGAAACAAAGGCCCTGCTAGCAAAGCCTGCTTGTAATTATGTCAGGGAAATTGCAGCGAACAATCAGCAAGCCAATTTCCCCTCCGAAAATACACGGTGTCTGCCAGCCTACTCCCTGTGCGGGGAGAATCACAGCTTTAATTTAGGGTTCAAAAGTGTTTCTGAAAAGTCCTCTTGTGAATTTAAGTCATCCTGTGGGCTTTTAAAACACATCCCCTGCCTTTGTGAGGCGTTTATTGTGACTTAAGAAAATAGGTACAAAAATTACGTGCCAGTGAATAGAAGCCTAGCATTAAGAGAAAATTAAAGCAGTACAAAAAAAAGATAAAGCAGCTGTGTAAGTGAGCAGGAAGAGGAGAGAGAGAGAGAGAGGAATCCTGGCCCTTCACTCCTCACCAACCTTCACCATGTCCCGGGCTGTGCCCCTCCAGCAGGAACGGCCCCTGCCCTTCCAGGCCTGCACATATCCCCACTCTGTCATGTCACCTCACACACCACGTAGGAGGGTAGACGAGGGAGGTGAACAGTGGACAAAAGAAGTAGAGACAGTGGACAAAATAGAGGCGGCAGTGCTGAGCTGGTGGCAGTTAGGTCCAGAGCCGTGAGCGAGCTAGCAGGACTTAGAGATTAAAAATGGTCAAGAAAGATGGCCAAGTTGCCCACAGAAACAAGCTTGATAGCATAAAAGTGGCCGATTCCAACAGGAGGCCCAAATAACATACAGATTAAATGTCTATGTTTTTAAAATATATATATATTTTTATTGTCTTCAGAGAGGAAGGGAGAGGGAGAGAAACATCAATGGCACCAGAAATCATTGATTGCTGCCTCCTGCACACCTCACCCTGGGGCTCTAGCCTGCAACCCTGGACATCCCGGCGCCCTGACCTGATATCAAACTGTGGCCTCCTGGTTCAGAGGTGGACGCTCAACCACTGAGCCACACCGTCCAGGCTAAATGCCTGCTATTATTGTGCTGCTGACGTTTAAAAACCCATTGAAAATGGCCAATCTCTCAGATGCTTGCTGTGCACGCTGCTGAACATTCCAGAATGATAAAGCCAAGTCAGCATCTATCAAATATTCTTCCCGTTAGGTTAGCCAAGGCTTTATCGGCTCTACAAACGCTGAGAGACCCGCCGAGGAAGTGCAGGGGGGAAGATAAGTTGGGTTTGTCAGTCTCTCCGTCGTGTATTGAGGCGATCGTGGGGAAGCACCGAGTCTGTTCACAGGGACAAAGAGGAACGAGGGGTCTCCACGGTCAAGTTCTGGTCGCCAGGAGAGAGGGCGAGTCCCACCTTCTCCCCAGAGTGACGGGATCTACCAGAAATGGACCTCTGAGTGGACTTCACATCTAATGGGACTCCCAGCCCCACTGAGGCCTTGTGCATGCCATCTCCTGGGCTGCTGATTTCCCGGGAATTTGTTGTAATACAGGAAGCCGTGGGTAAGGGATTCCTGTCCTAGTTTCACGCACAACCCCCCGTGTCTGAGGTATGTGAGGGTGGCCATGGGTGACCACGTCGGTCACGAGGAAAATGTGAGATTTCAATCCACATCTTGAGATCCCCGTTTTTATATCATCCTTGCCAGTGGACATGGGTTCTTGGTGAGGTCGCAATAAAGAAATGTCCAAGGGCACACGCATGGGAGTCGTTTGAGCACAGTGTCAAGGTGTTCTGGGGTGAGGAGAGACGATGCGCCCTTGGGGACGTTGAGGGCAGAACCTGCTTCGGGACCCGGGATAGCCCTCCACCTAGCTTCTTGGTTTGGGGGAAGGAGTCGGTTGTCATTCAAACCATCCAACCCTCTTCCTGGGTTTTTCCCATGCTTATGCTGGGCGCTCCCCTCAGCCACCCCCTTTCCTGGACATCCTGGGATTCCAGGCCTGCATCCAATCCGATTCCTTTTTCCAGGTTTTTCTCAGGCTACACTCCGCCCCTTTATCGATCCTTCTTGGCTCCTACTGAGCATGAGCCTAGCAAGGGAATCCCTCACCCCCATCATGCCAGAGCAGGCCCTGGTTCCCCAGCGAGACTGTTCCTGAGACTGTCTGGGGGTTCAGTCCTGAGGGGGAGGACCGGGCTGCCTCCGGGGGTGGGGGGGGCTGTGAATGCTGCAATCCCCCCAGTGAGGCGGGCTTTGTGTCCCATTCAGCTCTCTCACAGATCAGGCCTCATCTCTGATTCTGCTTCCTAGTCTATCAGGCTCAATGTCTGGTTCCCTTTGCTTCCTTCCTTTAGTAATACTAACGAGCTGCCTGGCCAGCCATATTAATGTTTCTTCACCGTTCCAGAGAGGTAACTCCAGGCAGATGAAACAACCCAAGCATTTTCTATATGGTCAAAAGTGGCCTGCTCTGGTTTTAGTATTTATTTGAATACTAGAAGCCCATGCACGAAATTCATGCACTGGAGGGGGGGTTCCCTCAGCCAGGCCTGCACCCTCTCACAGTCCAGGATCCCTCAGGGGATGCCCGCCTGCCGGCTTAGGCCCATGACTGTTGGAAATCCTTCTCGCAGTCTGGGACCCCTTGCTGCTTACTGCCCACCTGCTCACTGCTCCTTACCCCTCGCCGGCTCACTGGAGGAGAGGCTCCCGCCACTGCCACTGCGCTCACCAGCTGTGAGCCCCATCTTTCTGTGGAGTTGTCTGTGGGCCAACTGCTCTCTTCCTTCTCACTTAGGGCGGAGCAGCATATGAGGGCAGAGTGCACCGTCGTGGAATGGCTGGGCCCACAGGGTGAGAGGTGGACACAGAGGGCACTATCTCACCCAATATGGGGTGGGCGGGCTGGCCTTCACCTGCCTGACCCCACCCAGGGAGGGACCAAGCAGGGTGTCTGCCTCTCCATTCTCCATCCTTCCATCTGAAACACCTGTCACCCTGACCAGGCCTCCCCGGAAGTGAGTTCAGCTCAATCCCTGAATATAAAAGGGCACAGGGCAGGGGTAAGGGGGTGACCCACTCCAGTGCCCCCTGATTCTCAGCGATAGGACCTGGTCTCAGGATGGTGGCCACAGCTGCAGAGCATAGATCTGTTTCAAGAAAAGTCCCTAGTTCTGCCCCACCTCCGCCGCTGATGGATTGGAGTCTGAGGGCCGAGAGGAGGGACCAAGCAGTCTGTCTTCTGCCCACCCGCCAGCTCACCAGTTCACTGGAGCCTGAGGCGTCCCGGTTTCCCCATTAGCCACCCCCTGATCAATGGAGCCTGTTGTTCAGTCGTCCAAATGGTTGTTTAGGCCGTGACGGCCCCTGGATTTTTATATATTAGGATAATAAACACTTATCTTCCAGCCAAACAACTTTCAAATGGGCATTGTACTACATTACGAAGCTCTTTGATTTTTAATAGAGAATGATAATATATATTTTCCCAATTTTCACAGTAAAATAGATAGTCCAAGAAGAAACACAGCATGTGCTCCCGCTCAAAGACTAAATCAAGTCGTCTACTCTGGTGGATGGGGCGAAACGGCCCAATGAAGATGCTACACATGGTAATCATATATCGTTTGTTTTACACTTAAGAACCTAAGGTTCTGGTGAAATGAATCTCATCTAATGTTACACATACCAGAGGCCCGATGCACAAACATTTGTGTAAAAGTTGGCCTTTCTTCTCCCGCTGCCAGCACTGGCTTCCCTCCAGCACCTGGGACCCGGCTGCCTTCCCCGGCTTCCCTCTAGTACTCGGAACCTGGCTCCCTCCTCGGCCTCCTGCAGGCACCCAGGACCCGGGCTGGCTTCCCTCCAGCCCTGGCTTTGTCAGGAAGGACATCCAGTCTCATTAGCATATTACCCTTTCATTATTATAGACTAGAGGCACAGTGCACAAATTCGTGCACCTTGAAAAGAACTGTGGGCTGCAAGGCTGAGGTGGGCACAGGGGCGGGTCTCGGCCCATCCTCCATACCCTTCCCAGCCCCTCCCACTGTGGCCCCCCGGTCCCCTGTCTGTCAGAAGCTCCACTCCCGCCACTGCTATTGCTCGCACCTGCTGATGGCACGGAGCAATTGGGCCGGCGCCAGCAGCAGGTGTGAGCAGTGACTGCTGCCCCTCTCACCCTTCAGGAGCAGGGGGAGGTGGAGAAGCCCTTAGAGGCAATCCGTGCTGGGCAGGACAGTGGTGTGTGGGGGAGCACAGCATTTTCAGGAACCACCAGAGGCTCACCCCAATGACAGTGGTCCGGCAACTCCACCATCCTGCTGTGGCTGATGCTCACCATGTTCCATGTGTGCCCCCTGGTGGTCAGCGCACATCAGAGCGACCAGTTGTTTGGTTGTTCCACCCTTCAATCTGTTTGCATATTAGGGTTTTATACATATAGATTTTAATAATTGGTTTTTTGTGTTTTTTTTTTTTACCATGAAGCAAGGTAAAAAGTTAAAAAAACAAAAAAAATTTCATGCATATTTTGAAGCCAATTCAGGAGAAAATAATAAAACCGATCCTTAGCAAGCATCTGTGTCTTTCAGATCAGTGTCTGCAATGATATTGATAATTAAAGAAAACAACCTCAAATTCAGACCTCATAGGGCCCTCATGCAATCAAATTGAAGACGTTTGCCTCACTTATACACCATCCATCCATCCACCCACCCACCCATCCCTCCATCCATCCATCCATCATCTTCTTTAACACTAATGATGCGCTAGTTATAACATTAAACACATAAACTACAAAGATAAACAAGGATCTCAACTTCCAAGGTGTTCGCAGTCGAATAGCTGACACACGTTTGAGCTCCTGGTTGGTGGACAGAGCTGTGCTCACTGCGAAAACAGCCGCAGAGAGGCACCGCCCAGCAAACTCCACACGCCAGCTCGGACACGGGTGTGCCTGGCTTTTTGGCTGGCTTCCCTCACCCTGCACGTCAGGCCCAAGTCACTTCCCGGAGCCCAGCGGCACGGAGACGCTAATATGCAGTAGCTCCATAGCATTATATAATGGTGATAGGCTAATGAACAATATTAAAAATTCAGGCCATTTATTCTAAGAAAGAGCTAAAAATTAATCTCTGCGTGCGGGCCTCCAGAATCACATTAATTCTCTTCCCGGTGAATGCGTTCATGGGAGTGTACTTAGTGAAGGATGCCTCTTCCACGGGCAGCGGAGAGCACGCACGCCCGCCTCCCTCCTCTCTGCGTGCCTTCTCCGCGCTATCAGCGCTGCAGGGGAGGGACGGAAGTGATACAAATCATCGCCGCCATGCCACGTCCTTTGGGGGGGGGGCAGGTCCTCAGCTGGTGAGTAGATAAAATCCCGGGCCATCCCGTGGCTTTTTCAGCTGATAGCCACTAGAAGTGGCCGTGGGGTGCCATTTAATCCTCTTCCAGTACCTACAGCGCAGCCCAAATAGCCCCTTGCTGCTAATCCGTCCAGTTGGTGGGAGAGATATCCAGACACAGGTTCCGTATCTCACTTAATGTTCGGCAAACCCGGGGGACGGCACAGCACGGCACGGCGAGGGGACTCGGAGCGCCCCGGGTCCGGGAAGCGGGGCTCCTGCAGTGAGCGGGCCCTGCGGCCTTCTCCCAGAGCGGAGCGCTCCCTGTCTCCCCAGCCGTGGCTTCCAGAAAGATCCCGGGATCCGCTTGTGCCACTGAGCAGGGCTGGGCGGAGAGATCAGCAGCAGATCGGCGCCCGGAAACCGAGCTGCTCCCGAGCTCGGCCGTGAAGCCACAGCGCGTCTTTCTCGCACCCGTGCCATCAGAACGCCCGCCCGCCCTCCACCTGCAGAGGGAGAGGAGCCACGGGAATCGCCTTTGCAAAGGGCTGCGTGTGCCTCTAACAGCCCCGAGGCAGCCCCGGAGACGGCTGGGCGGCCACAGCCTGTGGGGAGTGCTCCTTAGGGCACCGGGGGGTCTATTCCTGCGGCAGGTCCACTGGCCCGAGCCACAAGTACAGAACGGTAATCTCCCCCCTGAGCGGCTCTGGCTGCTCCCCGGGCCCTCCTCCCCAGGGGGACCCCGCGGCGCCGTCTGCTGCCCTGTGACCGGTAACTGCTCCTGAGGGGTCACATTGCCATTGCCGCTGAGCACCAGTGGGTGTTCCCCCGGCAGAGACCTCAGGCTGCGGCAATGGGGTGGCTGCACCCTCTTCCCACAGCCCCCTCCCCCCCTCCCCGCCTCCCCAACTCAGTCGGGGGGGGGTGCTGACCACAGGACCTCTGTGCCCCTTCTGCTCACTTAAATAACAACAGAATCGCCATTGAAGGGAAACACGCTTTGCAACACGGAGTCATTCAGCACGGAGTCATACAACACGGAGTCATACAACATGGAGTCATACCGCACAGGATCATACAACACGGAGTCATACCACATGGAGTCACACCACACAGAGTCATACCACACGGAGTCATACATGGGAAGAGCGTGGCCAGGTGACAGGTGAATCCCCAGGACAGCAGTGAGGAGGCTGAACCGTGAAGGCGGGCGGGCGGGCGGCAGGGGGAGAGCGGGGCCAGGCCTCCTGCTGACTCTGGCTGAAGGGCCTTCAGAGCCCGCGCTGTCACCGAGCTGCTGTCCCCTCCGGGAGCGGGAGGGGAGGGCGGGCTTTGGTTTTCCCAGCAGCTCTGAGGGTCTCCCTGGCCCAGGGCCTGCCCGTGGGGTCGGGGGACATGGGGTGGGGGGGACGCTGGTGTTATGTTAAAGGTGAGGCATCCGCCCTCTGTCTGGGGCTGGGGGGTGATTACCGCGCACAATAAGCTCTTTCTTTGGTCCCCGATCTGTGTGGGGCCCCTCCAAGCCGGTGATTGCTTCCGGAGGATTAACAAAGCTGAAGCAGTGCCCACCTCTCCACCAAGAAGCAAACCCACCTTACCGTTCCGGAGCCCACGGAGAGCTGAGGGTGCAGAGCTGCCAGGGAATGGGGGGGGGGGGGGGCGGGAGGAGTGAGGGGGAGGGTCTCCAAGGAGACGGAGGGAACCTTCCTTGGCCCCCCTGCCAGGCACGGGGAACTGAGCGGTGCCTGTGAGTGGGCAGGGAGAGCCAGCTGGAAGTCTGGATGCCGAGGGGGGTGTTAGGCCGGTGGGCTGCTACAGGAAGCTGCACGGACGCCATGACTTCCACCACAAGCTCAGTTTCCCCTTCGTCCTGGCGGGGATGCAAGACGGGCGTCAGCGGCGGGGACATCTGCTGGGAGCCGCAGGGCTGGTGCAGGCGCTGTCCTCTCGCTGCAGCCTCCAGGGGGAGGGGCAGCCTGCTCGCTTTCACAGGGCGCTGACGCCCCTCACCGGGCGCCACCCACATGGCCACGTCCCTCCCCACTGCCCTCCTGATGCCACTACCCAGGTGGGGGGGCTGTGGGTCTGAAGGGGGCGTGCAGGGCACACGTGGCCAGTCCACCGGCCGTGGCAGTGAGTGGGGGAGTCCGCAGACACCTGGGCGTGTCAGACACGGGGGTGGGGGTGGGCTGTGCTCTGGACGTCTCCCTGGATCTCAGCCAGGTGCTCCCAGGGGGTCCCCAGGAGGTTGGGGGGCTGGAGGAAGAGGAGGCAGGAAGTCAGGCCAGGAGGAGAGGAGCCTGGGTCCCCCGGTGCCTGTGGCCTCGCCTGTGGCCTTGCCTGTGGCCTCCGGTCGGAGCTGCCGTTTCGGGAGCAAACGCTGCAGGCTTCCTGCCTCGGGCAGGGTCTGTTCTGTGTTGGAGCCGCCGGGAACCGCCGCTGCCCTTCAATTCGCTCTACGTGAGCCAGGCAAGCGGCCTCCCCTGTGTGCGTGAGGACCGCGGATCTGACATCCAACCCCGGCGGCCTCCCCTCGCCATCCCCGGCCACACGCCGCCGCCCGGCTGCTTCCATCCGCGGCAGCTGGGAGCTGAGTACCGGCTGCGGGAGAGGATGGACATGGTCACCATCACCCTCAGTCAGGCCTCCTGCCCGTGCTCACCGCACGTCACACAGGTGCCGGGAGGTCTGTAACCGGGTGATTAACGTGAGCATATGGAGCCCGCAGGGGGCATACCCGGCGAAGAGCCCCTGGCAATCCAGTGACGGGCAGGCCGCTCACGGGCATGGGGGAGCGAGAAGTGGGGAGGGGAGTTGAAGTTAGTGGCCATCCATGCAAGCCTCCTTGCAGCATTTGCTTACAGATACGATGTACACATGACATAATTTTTACCAAAATGAGCTATGTGTCTTTAGAGAAAAACAGTTGGGGGCCGAGGCGTGAGGAAATCAATATTCTATGCGGCGCCCTCCGTGGCCGCCCTTAGCGGAGCCGCTGTCTGCAGCCTCCTCCCGCCCTCGCGGACTGCTCCTTACAGACTTAATTAATCGGGACCAGGTGTCACCCGAACCAGCGGCACTTTATTCCCTCCGCTGTGTTTACTCAGTCTCGTCGGTGAGCTTCTACTGGAAGCATCTGACCACAGTGAGGCGGATTGCAGGGCGTACGTACAGCTCACGTCAGCCGGCTCCACGGTGACTGTTTCCATCGCTGTCCGTGTCCAGCTCAGGAGGACTGGCCGTGGTGGGGTCAGTCACGGCCTCTCCCTCCCGCCTCTGGGCACAGGCACGCTGTCCCCCCTGGGGGGGTGCGGGCTGCATTGATAAGGGAAACGCCCTGTCAGTTCGAGGCTCTGGCACAGTTTCCTTTCCGTAAGGGTTGCCTTTTTTTGTTTTTTCCCTGACATGGGGACGGCACCATTGCAGGTGCGGGTTTCGGACGAGGCCCTCTGGCACAGTTCCCGCCTCCCCACAATGCTCCAGCAGCGCACGCACCACGAAGGGAAGAGACTCGGTCGTTGTTAAGACACCAACGCGTTGCCATCTGCGATGCAGGGCTGCCTGCTGAGCTGATCTTGTCCAGCTGCTACCGACACCCCCTTAACCCGTGCTCCGGCCCTGACTCCGCCCAGAACAAGTGCGGGAGGATGAGCAGGGCACCAGGGGATGCGTTTACTCAAGTGTCGCCGCACGTCGGCCAGTTAGCGCTTTAAAGGTGTGCACACAACGGGTTACGTTCGTTCAGTTATGGGTGTGAGACGGTCCCACCAAACAGGTTAAAAACTAAACGCACCGCTCCCACAGGTTCTATGTAAGCCGAAGGGAACCTCTGGCCTTGGCCGTGCGGCGTGGTGTCACCTCACAAGCCGAGGCGGCTCTGGCTCTAACTTCCTGGAGGGGACAGGCTGCTGGTCCCCGTGGCCGCAGGGACGCCTCCCTCCAGGGTGGTCTCGCGCTGGGAACATTTCATGAATTACTGTGAACAAGAGCCATTTCCTGTTGACAGAAGGTGCCCCAGGGCATTAGTCTGAACAAATAGAGCAAATGGCATCTGCACAGCCCACAGATGACACCCGAGTCTTTTTCCTAAAGCCCCACCACACGCACGTCCTTCGTGGTCTGCAGAGGCTGCTGGGGAGAGCGGTGGGAGCTGGTGCTGGCTTCTCAGCGCCATCGCCCGAGGGCCGGCGAGGACCTTCTGTGAAGGAAAGACGCCGGCAGTCATTGTGAGCTGTACGTTTTTAAACAATTTCTAGTAAATGCATACATTTTGTTCCTAAGATTGGAAAGAAAATATTAAGGACGTGTATTCATTATAGTCACATCATTAAACATGTCATATTTACTTTTTTCTCATTGGTGGGTGTGCATAAATCATATACGTTACTGTTGCAGAAGTTAATCCATTCTTTACACAATAGATTTGTAATTGAAACGTGTTTTCTAAAACATAAATGCTTAGAAATGTCCTTATTTCTTTCCTACCTAAAGTTTTATATTATTTTATCCCACAGGGGTGACAGTATTGTTTTCCATCATTATTTTCCCAGCTTCCAGGCACATCGCCAACCAGGGCCAGATTTTTCCTAGACGCTGCTGACCCACACGCCGCCCTGTCCACATACTCCCATCCACCCACAGGGGGCGCTCCGGATGCTGTGTCTGCCTCTGGGTCTCCGGCTCCGGCTCTGGCTCCGGCTCCGGCTCCGGCTCCGGGATACAGGATAGACATCCCACATCCCTGACTGTGGGCCCTGCGAAGCCAGGGCATCACCACGTGGTCTATTTCTGACCATTCAGACCTTCGGAGAGGATCGAGGCCTCTAGCAAACCCTTCCCCCGATGAACATACTGCGGGCTGCACATTTGTCCGCTGGCTGCCCGGACTCCAGGCACAAGCACAAACACAAGCATGAGTCTGGTACGCTAAGGGCCACGTCGCTGGGACACAGAGAGAGGCTGAGTCCTTGGCCTCGAAACGGAGCCTTTGCCGCCGCTCGGAACCTGCTGAGCTCAGGGTGGCACAGGGTCTGAAACAGCCAACACCTCCATTATAAGCGGTGCTAGCCGGCCCTGCCCGATGCCTAGAGAAGAGGCAAATGATCAAGAAGCCCCTTCGGGGACACTGGTTGTTCGTGAGGGACAAAATAAGAACTCCAGCAGGCACTCTGCAGAAACAGGAAGTAGACCCAAATTCAAGAGTTAAATGTAACAGGTAAAAATACAGAATGGTGAAAGTAACAAACATATTGAGATTGATAAAATAAAAGCTTGAAAAACGAAACTACATGAAAATTAAAGTTCTATACAATTTTTAAAAATGCATCTTTGTTGTTGGAAGTATCATAGATGTCCCCATTCCCCCTCCCCCCCCCCCCCCCCCGCTGACCCCCTCCACCCTGCTCCCGCGTGCCCCAGGCCTTCACCACACTAAAACAGTAGTCAAAAATTAATATAAATTGTCAAAAATTATAATAACACAATGTAGGTCTATTTATGTAAGTATAATTTTAATAGGAAGAGATCAAAGGCACAAACCTGTAATACAAAAGAAATATCACAATTACTGAAAATAGGTGAAAATACTTAACCCTATCAATCATTTCAAAAAGCAGAGAATAAAATTGTGTTGTCATTGACCAAAATACTAATGCTAATCTCAAGCATATGGAAGGCATGTAGAAAAGACAGGTTTTTACAGTTTCATGAGCAGATGGTGGATGGTATGACTGGGTATAGTTCCTCTGAGGCGATTAATAATATTTACCAAAAGCTTTAACATCACTGATAAAAGATTATCTTGACATTTATCCTAAGGAAACATTAAGGACCTGTGCAACTATTTTGCTGCACATAAATGCATCATAATTTTATTAAGCGTTTTTATAAAATGGAAAAATGAAACATTCCAACGATGTGGCCTTGTTCACATAGTCTCAAACAGTGGATTTATAAACATATTTGAGAGAGAGCGATAACCAGATTGGGAAAGTTTTCATGGGTTCTAAGTTTTTGCAGCGAGAGGAGAATCCCGTTTCTTAAAAAACAATGAATGTATTGTGTGGTACCAGTAGAGCACCTCTAAACGCTGAGATGAGGTAAATCCCAAAGCAACACGGGAAGGGGAAGAGGGAGACACGGTGTCCGCGTGGAACTGAGCCACGGTCTGCAGCTTTCTGCCTAACGCCATGCTGCCCACCTTTTCACAGCAATGCCAGTGTTTGGTTGGCTTTGAACCCGACTGATGATGGCAACGGGAAGTTTTTTCTTTTATTAGATGCCTATTCAGAGAAGTAGAACAAGTTTTCCTAATGCAACAGCGCCAAAAATGCTCGAATTTGCCCACATGTTTGCAAATCTCCAGCCTAATTCCTGTGCTCACCTCCCAGCTCACCTCTGTCACCGCTCTGGGCAGGATTACATGCAGAGCGTTTGTTAGACTCTTGACCTCAGATTTTTATGTAGTGACTCTACACAGTAAATAAAAGGTAGGATCCCTGTGCTAACGGATCTTCCTAACCCCGCGGTCTGCAAACTGCGGCTCATGAGCCACTTGCAGCTCTTTGGCCCCTTGAGTGTGGCTCTTCCACAAAACACCACGGCCTGGGCGAGTCTATGTTCAAAAAGTGGTGTTAGAAGAAGTTTAAGTTTTAAAAATGTGGCTCTCAAGAGAAATCTCAATTGTTGTACGGTTACTATTTGGCTCTGCTGACTGATGAGTTTGCCGACCGCTGCCCTAACTGATAATCTAGAATATAGAGGGTGTCCCACACTATAACAGCTCAGTTTTGAAAATGAAGTGCATTTCTCTAAACGTCCTTCATCATTCATAATGTGTGCATGCATCTGGGGGGTGCGCCGTGTTGGTATCGTTCATGGTGAAGCGAGAAGGTCTCAGAGCATGTTCCCCGGCAGGCCAGTGCCTTTCGGCCAGACCCTCACTCTGGAAGCGCCGAGGAGACGAGGGTCGGCACGGTCCTGGGGGCGCACCGGCGCTCTGGGTGATGGCGTGGTCCTGCTGGCTTCCGCTCTGCTCTGTGACCTTGGGCACGTTCCTAACCCAGTCCTTCAGGCCCTGGCCACGCGCGCTGCGTTAGCTGGGTGGATGCCTATTTACTTCGGAGACACGAGTGCGTCCTCATTGTGTGGAGGCCTCGCTTGGGACGCTCTGCAGATAGCATCTCCAGGAACGCTCACAGCGATGCAATCACGTTTGTCACGCCCGTCTGACCGAGGACAGAGAGGCGAGGGATGGGCCCTCCGGCTCACACCTGGGAGGACGCTGTGGCCGTGACATACGGGCTAGAGTGACCCGGGCCACTGGGAGAGGGGTTCAGGGAAGCCCCCCGATAGCTACCCTCTACTCCACATGCAGCTCCCGGGGGACGGGGCGGGGGGGGGGAGGCTTGGAGCGGCAGGCACACAGCAGGGTTGTCACCAGGAAAGAAAGTCTCTTTTAAGACACCTGCGCTCTTTGTTTTATCTTTGTTTTTTGACTTTTTTATTTTATTTTATTTTTTTAATTTATTAAGGTATTATATGTGTACATAGCTTACCATTGCCCCCCCCCATACATGCCCTCCCTCCCCAGAGTTTTGTGTCCATTGGTTGTACTTATATGCATGCATATAAGTACAACCTATGACTTTCTTTTTATCAGTTCTCTCTCTCTCTCCTCTCTCTATATCTATCTATCTATCTATCTATCTATCTATCTATCATCTATTATCTATCTACATCTATCTATATCTATATCTATCTATCTATCTATCTACATCTATCTATCTATATCTATCTATTTCTCATCTCTCTCTCTTTCCATATGTACACATTCACCTTCCTTCCAATCGTACCCATTTTCATGTTCGGAGGCACTTTAAACTCAGGATGGCGAACTTGCAATCATTCCCAGGACCAGGGACCCGCCTCCGAACCCTCCCCTCATCTGAGTGGCACTCTCAGTGCGCAGCGCCACCATCTGCTGGGCTCCCCAGGCTTCCTTCACTCACCACCCCTCCCCATCTCCATCCAGTCACCCGCAGGCCCTCCTGATGCTGCTCCCTCAGGCCACCGCTTTGACCCAGCTGGAGAGCCACGGCCTAGCTGCTGTAGCCAATGATGGGGGAGGGGCAGGCTGGTGCTGATTGGTGATGGGCAGGTGCAGGCTGATGCTGATTGGTGAAGGGCAAGGTAAAGGCGGGAGCTGATTGGTGATGGGTGAGGTAAAGGCTGGTGCTGGTTGGTGATGGGCAAGGTAAAGGCAGGAGCTGATTGGTGATGGGCAGGAGCAGGCTGGTGCTGATTGGTGATGGGTGGGTGCAGGCTAGGGTTGATTGGTGATGAGTGGGTGCAGGCTGGGGCTGATTGGTGATGGGCAGGTGCAGGCTGTGCTGATTGGTGATGGGCAGGTGTAAGCTGGTGCTGATTGGTGATGGGTGGGTGCAGGCTGGTGCTGATTGGTGATGGGCGGGTGCAGGCTGGTGCTGATTGGTGATGGGCAGGTGCAGGCTGGAGCTGATTGGTGATGGGCGGGTGCAGGCTGGTGCTGATTGGTGATGGGCAGGTGCAGGCTGGAGCTGATTGGTGATGGGCAGGTGTAAGCTGGTGCTGATTGGTGATGGCTGGGTGCAGGCTGGAGCTGTTGGTGATGGGCGGGTGCAGGCTCAGGCTGATGGGCCCATTGCCCTGCCTTGAGCAGCAGTGGCTGCCTGGGGGTGGGGGGCCCTCGCTCTCCCTCCGCACTGCTCCCAGCATAGATGCGCAGTCAGGCCAGCGGGACTGTCTGTCCACCCGGAAGGTCCCATCACTTCACGTGTGGGTCTTCACTGAGGGCCGTCGATGCTCCCTCCGTGGCGCCCAGCTGCCGTCAGTCCTGTGTGAGGTGGCCGCAGCCTCTCCAGCCCCTCCAGGCGGATGGAGTGCTCTTGGAGGGATGTTGTGTTTATAACCAGTTACCTCAGGGCAGCTGGGGCCAGCCCTCTCGCTCCAGCTCACCGTGGTAGCTCCGGGCTGGAGAGAAACGTGCCTTCCTCTCTGTGGGTCTTTGCTCAGCAGGCACTGGCCAAGGTGACTCGGAGGGCACCGTGTCGGGGCTCCGGTCCATTCTCCTCAGCGCCTGCTGTTCATTTGCTGGATGCCTGCGCGATGCCTGCGAGATGCCGCTGCATTTCTGAATCTGACCCGACAGGTCCCGCCGCCTGTGACTCCCCACCCCTCCCCCCGGGGGAGGGCAGTGTCTAGGGGATGTAGCCAGGCCGACGGCCTCTGCAGAGGGCACTGTCCTGGTGGCCCGTTCTGCCTCCCCGGCCTCCAGGGAGCCCCCAGGGAGACCGGATCAGACTCTTAGCGCTGAGCCCCTGCCCCTGCCCGAGCTGACGCCTGCCGTGCTGGGATGAGGAGGAGCCTGGCTAAAGGCACCCATTCCCAAAGACCCCTTCCGCTCCCGGTCAGTCTGCATTGCGGCATCCGACCCGCTGCAGGGCCCTTCCAGGTGGTGGGTGACACAGGGGCCTCCTACAGATTCTGCCGTGTGCGTTCCGTGTATGAGTGGCTGCAGGTTGAGGGGCCCGTGGCCTGTGGACTGTCCATGAAGAGGCTCACGCGTGTGCGGGCTCCTGCCTGCAGCCGGCTCTTCCCGAGGGGGAGCAGGGAGGGTGTCAGAAGCATCGCTGTCCATCAGGGACCTCAGTCAGAAGCCCGTTGAATCTCCATGGAAACAGCAGTGTGAGCAGTGTTCTGTCAGGGCGTCATGGAGCCATCGGTGTGCCCCCGATAACGTGGCGGCTGGACTCTGACAGCAACCTGTTCTGTGAGGGCCGCCGGTTCCCCCAGGCTCCGACCCAGGGCACCAGGCTCCCCGGAACCCAAGGTGGAGTTCTTCCAGATGTGGCGCTGCGGGCCATGGCCCAGCTCCAGCCCACAGGCGTAGGAGCGGGTTGCACGTGTGTGAACATTTGGTGTAACTTTCCTTTTTCTTGTTTTAGGCAAAGGTGTGTTGCTATTTTCTGTGACTTTACCTTTGGTCTGCTTCCCACTTCCATCGGTTTGCCTTAAAAAGTCCCGATTTTTGGAAAGATCTAAAACGCCTCGGGACGCGGGACAAATTGTTAGAAATCGGGACTGTCCCGTCAAAAGCGGGACGTCTGGTCACCTTACACTTAACATCCAAGTCAGCCGCGTGGGTTCCTGGAAACGGTGGCCTTTGGAGCAACGACGCAAGGAATCCTGGGCTCAGGCGTGGAGGGAGGATCCTGCTGTCGACGTGGAATCCACCGAGTGACAGAGCATCTCCTCCACGTCTCCTCCGAGTGGGCCTGATCTGAGCCCCGAACGCTCTGGGTCTAGCCTGGCCGTGAGGCTCAGTGGCCCCTCAGCCCGTGGGCTCTCCAGTCCTCCCGGGCCAATGTCCCACGCCTCCTCTTCAGACTTCAGCATCCTCACGCTATCCTCACTCCTCACGCTCCGCCAATGACCTTACCACTAAGTACTTCCTCGTTCACCGAGAAGAAAAGGTGGAGAAACCAGAAGATGAATTCCACAAGTTCCCAATACATCCACCATCTCTGCCCGTCTGCCCTGCCTCCCCTGGCTTGGCGGTGATGGAACTGTCTGGGTCCCAGCGACAGCCAGTTCTCCAGCTGGTGTAGGTCCCACCCCCTCTCACTCAGCGTCAGCACTTTATCCAACTCTGTCCTCCTTTTCTGCTCGGCCAGTTTGCCTAGGTTCACGGGATGTTTTCTATCAGCGTTCAAATTAATTTCCTCAAATTACAAGGGGAAAAGAAAAAAGCAAATTCTTACTTGAGCGCATTACCTCAATAACTATTGAATTTCTTTCTCTTTAAGTTAAAATCCCCGAAAGGGGTGTGTATATGTGCTACTTCTGGTTCGGTACCTCCCAAAGTCCTTGAACCCGCTTCAATCCAGCTGCTGCTTGGTGAAACAATCTCTTCTCTACCATATATCTGACTGGCACCCAAATTTCCGTTTTCAACCTGAATTTTTCTACAGAACTCCAGGCTTGTAGATCCATCTGCCTTTTCAACATTTCCATGTGAAATATGAATACTATTTTCAAATTAGCATATGCCAAAATGTATGATACACCCTTCATCACATTTGCTGTATGAATGATGACGATGGAAGGAGAAGGGAATTGTAGGCGGTTAGTTCACTGGGTGGAAAGACAATGCTTTGCCTTCCTCCATGCCGTGCCCTCACTTTGTCACCACCGGGGTCTTTGTGGGCTGCACAGCCTCCGTCCGGACCTCTGTACTGGCACCTGGCACATCATCACATGTGTGGTTATTTGTGTTCTGTCTTTACATGAATTCCAGAAGAGCAGGGCCAGGCTCATCATGGAAGTGCACATCCAAGCACACGCCAGGCACACAGCAGCATCTCCAAGTGTGGCCAATGGGTGCAAAAGTCAACATGGTTAGCATTCACACACACACACACACACACACACACACACACGCACGAAAAGGCAAGGTGGCCTCCTGGAACATGCCTTCAACCCGGCGATCACATGACGGCTCTTCTACCAAGTCCTTGCCACCACATGGTAGCCAGCTTGCTCAGTCCTCCAGGACTGCCTTCCATCAGCGCCTACATCACAGGATCCCACTGAGTGAGGATGGATGCCATTTCTCCGTGAATGATAACAGCGTTTAAAATTTCATGCTGATAATCTAATATCCCAGAACAAGTGGGAATCAATTTAGTGCCTGGTGATGGATGCCTCCTTTTCTACAGAAGCATCCCTGGCCTCTTAATCAATCACACTCACTACCATCCAACTATAAGTTGATGACAATCAAATCTAGATCTCCCTTCCCCAATTTTCTCTTAAGTTCAGAAGTAGACATGGACTTCCATCACTACTTGGAGCTGAGAAAGTCAACATGTAATGCAGCCCATTACATCTGTCATTCCAATGCCCTACTGACCAAATGCTTACGGTGCGACCACAGTGACCCAGGCCGTCTGGGCAGCAAAGGTCCTGGCAGGGGAGTGTCACACCATTTGTGCTGCAGAAGGATCACCAAGTTGATTTGTGGAGGTCGGATTTAAGGGCCAAGTTAAAGGCATGAAGATCAATTCGTTGCCTCCCATCCTAATCAAAGGAAGGGGTGGCAATCCATGTAGGTAAGGAATTCCCAATATGGACTTAGTGTAGTTAAACACACCTGGGAAACTGAGAAAATGAAATATATAGATTTACTATTGTAGGTTAGAAAGGGGGGGGGATTGAAAATCACTTCCAAGATTCTAGCTTGGGTTTCCGAGGACCAGTGATACCAGCTTTGACAGAAAATGCAGGAGAAGGCACTGGTGTAGAGGGAAGATCTTTAATGTAACATATGACAAAGCACCTCTGGCAGGATGACCTGAGGCATTCCGGAGCATGTGCCAGAATCCCCTGACGTCAGGACCGTGGAGACGCGATAGGGCTCTTGCTGGACAACGTGAACCAGCAAGTCCTTGGTCGTGGTGAGTGCGGTGGGTATTTCCCTCTAAGTCGTCACATGGGAACACCGGGTGAGAGGATAACATTGGAGAAGTGACCTTAGCCTCTTGCCTGATGTGTCAAACTATGCTCAGTGCCCAGTGGCTGATGTTCCTCTTCCTAGTTAATGAAGAAGCTTTAGCATGAACACTCTCAAAGGGCCTTCTCGGCAACTCTGGTGAGCGCTACAACAACTGTCCTCCACGAAGCATCGCAAGGAGCACCATCACAGCACACCGGCGCGGGACGGGGGTCACATATTGACTTCTGAGCCACTACCGGCTCTTCATTGACACCCGTTGTAGAGCCTTAGACTCCCTGCCATTTTCCCAGGAAACATGCTTCAGAGAGGAGCTGTGGCAGATGTGATGTGACAAGCGCTGTTTTGCAATTCCTGTGTTTCTCTGACACTAACATCCCCTAATTCATGCTCACGACATTCTCATGCAAGAAGGACTCTTGGGGATTATATTTCAGGCGGGAACACGAGACGAATGAGTGAGTGACAATCTAAGTAACAGAACTGGCTGTGCCGCCAGCATGCTCCTGTCCAAAGCGAGTTACCTCATATCTTTCAGCCCCAATTTAATAACTGATAAAGCAAGACTATCAATAGAACAGACCTATTTTAAAAATTAAATAACTGTTACTCTTAATTAGTACTTAGTAGATGGTATCTAACAAATTCCGGTCACCTTCCCTTCATACTGCTTCTAGTATGCTTCCTTATTTCACTTCAAAATGACTAAAAAACAAAAATAGATAAAATAGGAAACTTCTCTTTCTGACAATAACAGAGCAAAGTAAATAAATACAACTATCCTATCCTAGAGGCCTGTTGCAGGAAGCTTCCTGCAATAAGGCTTCCTGCTGTGGTCACTGCCCCACCTGCTTCCCTCCCTTTTCCCCACCCTGCTTGCTTGCTTCCCAGCAGCTTCGCTCCCTTCTGCAGCACTTGGATTCGTTCTATGCTCTCTTCAGCCTTTGTTCTGGCCTGGATATGCAAATTAACCGCCATCTTGGTTGGGTTGATTTGCATGCTCACCCTGATTGGCTTAAGGGCGGGGCTTGTGGGTGTAGGGAAGGTGCGGTCAATTTGCATGTTTCTCTTTTATTAGATAGGATAATAAAGGCTCTGTGACCATAATAGCATAATGACAAGAACGACCACTCAACCAGTCACTATGAGGAGGTTCATTGAGCACCTCTTGGTTCCCTCCTTCCCCCCTGACCTGCAAGCTCTGATCCCCAGATGGTGAATGGGGAACCACAGGGAATTGGGGTGCATGGGGGGAGGGCAGGACTGGGGAGTGGTGAGGGGAACCTGGTGGGTGGGTGGTGATGGGACGGGACTGGGGACTGGTGAGGGGGTGGAAGTTGGCCCTGATCGCAGGCTAGGCCGAGGGACCCTGCCCGTGCACAGTTTCATGTGCTGGGCCTCTAGTTATTAATAAAAAAGCGTGGAGCACACGGATGCTGTATAAGTACATTTTGTTCTCAGTATCTATTCCAATTAGGTTCTAGAAAATTGCCATGGACACTTAACTAGTTAATACCGACCTGCCCCCTCTGAAGGTCAGCACAGCGTTCATTTCCTTCAAAACTCTGGTAATAATATTTTTGTAAAAGAACAATACATAATCTTATTTTCTGTATATGTCTGTGTAAATACAATTCACTGAATATATATAGTTGATTCCTTAACACTGGACTCATGCACCTTCCCTCTCCTTCCCCATTCCACGTCATTTATCTTTATTAGAGTTGCCCATGCATGCACTCTGTGTAGTCCGGGAATCTCTTCAATGGCCTGACTCTGTAATTGAGTTCTGGCTGTCAAGACTGTGGCATAGGCCAAAGGACAGACAAGCTCATAAGGGAAGCATAATTAAGAGTCCAGAGGCAGATCGGCACATTAGGTACTTGACTTATAACAACTATAACTCCCTGGGGAAAGGGTGTCCTTTCAAATAAATGGTGCAGGGCCAACTGGCTGCTCGCAAGGAAAAAGAAAAATGGATACATCCCTCACGCTGATGCAAACACCACCTCCTGGATGGATTGTTAGCCCATGCTGGAACCTTAACCAACCGAAGGGCGTTGAGGAGTAACTCAGGACCCGATCTTTGTGGTCTTAGGCCATTGGTTTCTCAGGGAGAAAACCGATCTCTGAGAGAGAGTTGATAAATTGGGCTAAATGAAAATGAAGAATTTCCATTCATCAGATGGCACTACCACCATCACAGTGAGCATGCTACGTGCACACCGGAAGGCATCCGTGACACAAAAGGAACGCCCTCTTCCAGAACTCGGAGGCGTCCCTAGCCATCCACAGGAAGGACAGCGAACACCACAGAAAAACGAATTCAGGTAACTAAACACTTCTCAAAATACAATATGCAAATGACCAATGCACAGGAGAAATGGTGCTCCACCTCACCAGTGATCAGAGCAAAACAAACACATAATTGCGGCACATTATTAACATTTTAAAAAGACCGCCGGCAATGCCGATGTCGGGCGGGATGTGGAGCGAGGAGGAGGATGCTCCCCTGTTGGCAGGGACCGCCCTGGAGAGCCACGCTTCGAAGTCTCAGCTGAATGTTTTAGTGTCACATCACGTCAGCGTCCCCACGTGTAGGTATGTACTGAGGAGAAATACATAGCTGCACGGCCATGAAAAATGAGCAAAGTGACACGAGTCATAAAAAAAAAATCAACTTAAAAAATTTAAAGAAAAGGCCAGGTGGGCAGGAAACGTCCTGGCTGCCTGGAATCCAGAATGGGGGGTGGCACCCCGGCGCCCCCTGGTCCTGAGGCTGGGCGGCCCCTAGACAAGGCCTCTGGCCACGGGTCTGCCTCAAAGCCCACGGGTGGCTCCCAGCAGGAGCCTGGGCCGGTGCCAACCTGAAGGCCCCGGGCCAAAGCCGTCTCACCCGAGGCGGACGTCGAAGAAATGCTCTGAGCCGTCTTCACAAGCCCAGCTGCATCGCCGACAGCCCTGGGGTCCATGCCTCCTGCTGAGCCCTGAGCCCCGCCGTGGGCACAGGCCGCACGTGCCCGGCCGCCCCCGCCGGCTCCTCCCCGGCCTGAGCGGGTGCGGAAGGCCCTGCAGACCAGCTGGGAGGAGCCCAGGGTGCGGGTGCTGAGCGAGCACTGCCTGGGGCCCCCAGCCCCTCCCTGGGGGGCGGGAGGAGAGAAGCGTGCACCCCACCAGTGCCAGGGCGCCAGGTCTCGGTAAGTTCCCACGGGGCAGAGAAGGCAGCAGCTCCCCGGCACTGGGCAGGGTGGGGGGCTGTCCTGCTGAGGACCCCAAGTGCAGGGGACCTGGGTCTGTTTTTATGAAGCGAGAAAGGCCTGTGAGGTTCCCCGGCCTCTTTCCCTTGGCACCCGGGGAGCTGTGGGAGGTGGGGCTCCCATCACACAGGACCCATGAACACCCAGGAAAGCTCCCTCCTCCACCTCCCGACTGCAGGAGGTCACGGTTCGATTCCAGGTCAGGGCACATGCCCGGCTCCTGGCTCCATCTCCAGTAGGGGACATGCAGGAGGCAGCCGGCCAATGATTCTCATCACTGATGTTTCTCTCTCTCTCTCTCTCTCTCTCTCTCTCTCTCTCTCTCTCATTTCCTCTCTGAAATTAATAAAAATATATTTTAAAAAGACACAACTGAGCCGTGGGCTGTTACCCTCCATTGCATAAACATGGCCTGTCCCGGGGACTCGGTGATAATAACAAACCCCCCGCCGACCCCCCACCCCGACCCCCATTCTGGGATCTGGGTCCAGGGGCACGCACACTCCCACACAGTTATGCCTGGAGGCTGGGACCCTGGCTGGGGCGCTGGCTGGCAGTTCCCATCCATCAAGCACAATCACTCCTTCCTGTGCAGCAGCAAACGCACCCATGGGCGGGTGTGATGTTCTGTGTAACAGGGAGGCCAGAGCGCGTGCGTGTTGCCTGCCCACTGGGCTGGGCCTGGAGGCCGGCTCCCCGCCTCCCGCTGCGGGGCTGGTGGGCAGGGACCAGGCCGCTGAGGCCGGGCTCCAGGGCCCAGCAGCGGGTTTGGGGCGGCTGGGGCCGTGCTTCCCCGGGAGGGGCGGTGGGGAGAAGCAGGAGGGCCCAGGGCCTGTAGGGACCAACACAATCCAAAGCAAAGCAGGCAACTGCTCCCCGGGCGGAGGTGCCGGGTGGCTGCCGGGGGAACATGGGCGGAGGTCAGAGGTCAGAGGTCAGGGGGGGAAGTCCTCTGGGATGAACCCCACACCTGCACCTCCCTGCCTGTGTGCGAGGGGCCTGCTGGCTGAGCCGTTTGCAGAGTCTGAGGCGCCTCTGGCCACGGCAGCGCAGCGTGCGGACACGCTAGCAAAGAGCGCGTTTTCATGGAGACTCGGCTTCCATCGCGATTCCAGCCTGAGGGGCCGGGTGCTTTCATCTGCCCGGGGCAGCCCTAACGCACCTCCCTGCCCGGCTCAGTGCGGTCAGACACGGCGGGTGCAGGCCGCCTCCCCAGCTCAGCCAGGCGCCGGGACGCACGGGGTGTGAAGCGGCTTGGGAGTCACGAGGCAGTGAGCTGGGACTGAGTGGAGCTCTTAAAATGTCAAGGTCTGTCTCTTCATTGAATATTTTATACCAGCTCTTCCTAATTAGAGCTGTGCTTTAAATTCTGTAAAAAAAAAATCGCTCGTCTAGAAAGGATCCATATAACTGGAAACAAAACCCTGCTAATTTGTATTTACTGCCACACACACGTGATGTTTGAGGTGAAAATACGGAGTGGGTTCACGCTGCCTGCATGCCCGTGAAGAATGGAAAGGCATTTAATTTATGGATGGTGATGGAGCTTGGTAAGAAGTGCTGATGAACGCCGAGCTTGGGAGATTATTTATGTATCGCATATCTCCGTAACATGTGATCAAACGCATTTTGTATTAATTTATTATGGAAAAAGGTAGTCAAAATTAATCAAACATTGTAAAGTGAGTTTCCCTAATCTAGGCAGCGGTGCGATTGTGTTCCATGTGGCATTTTTCATGCAAATGGAATAAATAGCCTCAGAGCGCTAAACAAAGCCATAGACCGAGTGACAAAGCACCGAGGGCGGGAGAGGGGGGAGGGGGGGAGAGGGGGCGATCCATTACCCAATGAGGGGGGGCGGGCCGCGGGCCAGGAGCCAGCGTTATTGAGAGCCCGCCGTGCTGTTCCGGGAAGACATTTGCATCGGCGCCGAGGACATTTCCCGGGCAGCACAGCGCATCCGTCACCTGCTAAGAATAACGCAGAGGCCGCACCGAGCGGGCGGCCACGGCCGCGGCCACGGCCACGGGCACAGTGGAGAGGAGGCCGGCTCCCGGGGGGGGGAAAGGAACCGCCAGGTCCTTTTCCTGGAAACAAATCCCGGGGCCGGAGGCCTCAGGCCAGAGTAACGCACTCAAGGGCAGCCTGCATCCATCGCGAAGGTCTGGGAACGGATTTCCCGCCCGGAGGCAGTCGGGCATTTCTGGGAAGGATGGTTCCTAAAGGCCGAGCCTAAGGACAGAATGCCACGACCACAGCGCCTCCCCCACGGGACAGAGCCAGCCTGTGGGCCTGTCTGCTCTGTGGAGCACTGCCTCTACGTCCAGAAGGGGGTCCTCAGGCACCTGAGACCAGTGACGGGAAACCTCCCACCCACAGGATCCCTCCCACCCACAGGATCCCTCCCACCTACAGGATCCCCTCCCACCCACAGGATCCCCTCCCACCCAAAGGATCCCCTCCACCCACAGGATCCCCTCCCACCCACAGGATCCCCTCCACCCACAGGATCCCCTCCACCCACAGGATCCCCTCCCACCCACAGGATCCCCTTCCACCCACAGGATCACCCTCCCACTCACAGGATCCCCCTCCACCCACAGGACCACCTCCCACCCACAGGATCCCCTCCCACCCACAGGATCCCCTCCCACCCAAAGGATCCCCTCCACCCACAGGATCCCCTCCCACCCACAGGATCCCCTCCACCCACAGGATCCCCTCCACCCACAGGATCCCCTCCCACCCACAGGATCCCCTCCCACCCACAGGATCCCCTCCACCCACAGGATCCCCTCCACCCACAGGATCCCCTCCCACCCACAGGATCCCCTCCCACCCACAGGATCCCTCCCACCCACAGGATCCCCTCCCACCCACAGGATCCCCTCCCACCCACAGGATCCCTTCCCACCCACAGGATCCCCTCCACCCACAGGATCCCCTCCACCCACAGGATCCCCTCCCACCCACAGGATCCCCTTCCACCCACAGGATCACCCTCCCACTCACAGGATCCCCCTCCACCCACAGGACCACCTCCCACCCACAGGATCCCCCTCCACCCACAGGATCCCCTCCCACCCACAGGATCCCCTCCACCCACAGGATCCCCTCCACCCACAGGATCCCCTCCCACCCACAGGATCCCCTCCCACCCACAGGATCCCTCCCACCCACAGGATCCCCTCCCACCCACAGGATCCCCTCCCACCCACAGGATCCCTTCCCACCCACAGGATCCCCTCCCACCCACAGGATCCCCTCCCACCCACAGGATCCCTCCCACCCACAGGATCCCCTCTACCCACAGGATCTCCTCCCACCCACAGGATCTCCTCCCACCCACAGGACCCCCTCCACCCACAGGATCCCCTCCCACCCACAGGATCCCCTCCCACCCAGGATCCCCTCCACCCACAGGATTCCCTCCTACCACAGGATCTCCCTCCACCCACAGGATCCCTTCCCACCCACAGGATCCCCTCCCCACCCACAGGATCCCTTCCCACCCACAGGATCCCCTCCCCACCCACAGGATCCCCTCCACCCACAGGATCCCCTCCCACCCACAGGCACGCCAACCCCAGGACAAGGAACCCGAGCTGCCTCCTTCCAAAGGGCAGACAACAGAACCTAGAAAGGCCGACTCTTAAAAGTGCGCTTGTTCCTTCATGGGTGGCATTTGAAATGGCTTCCCCCAAAGGCGTCAGCATCAGCGCAGTGTGGGCACTTTTATGTCCATGAATATTTCTACAAATTATAGAAAACTGCTACCCAGCGAATCTCCGTTTGTCTTTAAACCCAAGCTGGAAGTTGTCTGAATGCACCCGGCACCATCTCTGAGCCTCTGGGCCCAGGACAGGGTGGATGGCCCGCTCCCTCCTCCAGCGCAGGCTGTTTCTGTTCCGTCAGCCAAACTGTCTTCCTGAAACGGGGATGGGGGTGGGGGGAGAGAATACGCGTGCCTCGTTGTGTTCGAAGAGTGTTTTCCCACCTCCCAATAAAAGCTGCTGTCAACCCCAAAGTCCTTGAATTTTCACGTGAAATAAAATTATCACGCAAAACCAAGAATGGACATTTAGGTTGTGTCTTTGAGGACAAAAAACCAACAGGCAGATGTGAGTTTGTATAAATGACACAAAATGTGTCTGTGAGGCCAGCCACGCCGTGCTGTGGCTGCTGGGATTGCAGAGGTGAGTGGATGGGAGACTGGGCCCCTGGGTGTGGGGTTTAGGGAAGCCCAGGTTGGGGACGTCCCTCCATAGAGGCTGCCCTTCCCCGCTCCCCGCCAAACTGGAGACGCCGACTGACGGCTCTGGAGCCCCCGGGTGACCACCTCGGGGGCCAGGAGACGGGCAGCGTGTCTTCTCCGCAGCACCTCCACCTCTGGTGAGGTCACCGCACAGCGAGTGCCCGGGGTGCTCGGAGGGAGACGCAGGCCTCCTCGCCACCCTCCTTGTTAAAGTTACCTCCCACCGCCCTGGCCTCCCAGCCCGGCTCCACCGAGTAGAGGACAGAGCCGATGGATGGGTCCTGTGGAAGGAGAGGCAACGGCGGAGTCCTAGGGATGGACAGGCAACGGCCAGAGTCCAGAATGAATAGGCAACAGCCGGAGTCCCGGGGATGGACAGGCAACGGCAGAGCGAAGGCACAGTGTCCTCCCCGCTGCTTCGCTTACAATCTGTAAGCGGAGAGTTTTGCCTTTTTAAGAACCGTGTGCCAGCCACACAGAATTTGTTGATTCCTGATTCATTGTATATTGTTATGACCCACCTGTGTATTAATTGCATTTTAAATTTATTTTAAAAATATACTCAGCTCTGAAGAAACCACCACTTCCAACAGCTATAGCAACATCACTCACAGCCGACGGTGCCATCAAGTGTGAAGGACTCTTTGAAAACAGGCAGTCACGGGGTTTCCAAGAAAGTGACTGTGGGAGGATCCTGATCCCACAGAGACTGTCCGTGGTTCAGGCATGCGTGGGGAGAGGTGTGGGATGAGGACAAATACCTGATACCGTAATCAATAAAGAAATTTTAAAGAAAGCTTCTGTCTTCCACACTGAACAGACATGTATTGAAATGTGCAGACATGTCCCTAAACATACGTTTGTTTTCTGAGAAAGACTGACGGCAACATTGAAAAGAAAACCTTTCAGTGACTGTAATGGACGTTTCTGAGAACCTGGGGTCCACCCTCATTAGCATGTGGGCAGGACGGGTCTGAGAGGCGCCTGACCCATCTTCCAACTGAAATCCGAATCTGGACCCAGAGCCTTTGGCCTTGGGACTGTCTGTCTCTGTCTTCTGTTTGGGTCTCACTGCGCCCCCAGGTGAACTGGGGGGGGGGGGTTCGCCACGGCCGGTGATGAGCCCTGGAGCATCTGTGCCCGCTGCGGGGTGCGGGGTGGCCACGCCCTGCCTGCAGTTCAGTGTAGTTTGAGCAACGTGAATGGTGGCCTTTGAAATCCTCTTGAAAAACCCAGAGTAAATGTAACACAAACAGTGGAAGATCACCACCCAGTACCTGAGAAACAGGGGGTGTGGTGGGGGTGGCGGTGGGGGTGAGGGATTGAGCACAAAAGAAAAAAGGAGAGAGAGAGAGAGAGAGAGAGAGAGAGAGAGAGAGAACTCATGGCCACAGTGTGGCGACTTTAGGGTGGTGAGGAGGTGGGTGGAGGTGGGAGAGGGTAATGGGGGGGGGTAAATGTGATTGGAAAAATAATCTAATAACATGGGGGGGGGATAAGTGTTCATCCGGGATAGGATGATGTTTTCAAATGGCACTTCACTTAGAGTTTGGAGAAATGTGAGACTGCTAAAAGAGCATACAGTGAAGGAACTTCAGAAATTGGTTCATCTAAGACGTAATCTTTACATAATTTATCCAAATGTTTGCAATTTATCATAAAAGGACACTTTCTTGGACTTTCAGAGGGGATAAGTAACTTCTGGTCCTTGTGGAGATGCATTCATTATAAAAGTAAATTTAATTTGCCGAAACCGGTTTGGCTCAGTGGATAGAGCATCAGCCTGCGGATTGAAAGGTCCCGGGTTCGATTCCGGTCAGGTCAGGAGCACGTACCTTGGTTGAGGGCACATCCCCATTGGGGGGGGGGGTGCAAGAGGCAGCTGGTTGATGTTTCTCATCAATGTTTCTAACTCTCTATCCCTCTCAATTCCTCTCTGTGTAAAAATCAATTAAAATATATTTTTTTAAAAAGTAAAGTTAATTTAAGGTCTACCAATATGCCTTTCTTGCTTGATTTATTCGTGTTGCACAGGGACTATTTTTAACCACAAACATGCCACAAACCTGCGGAGAACTGAGCACGGAGCTGTTTCACACCGAGATTCTGTGAGCAGACTCCCGGGGGGGCGGGCATCGTGCCTTCGGGTCCTTTCACAATGGTCCTTCTGGTCACTGACAAGGTATTGGGGGGGGGCGTCTCTTTCGATTGCACGCACTTACGAAAGTCTTGGTTTAGATGTGATAACGTGTATGATTTTTACAGTTTTGACTATACTATGTCTCACTGTTATTTCATGTTTATCCAAAAGTTTGCTTTAATTTTAAAAAGTGTATGAAGCCTCCAATTCTTGATAGAAGGAACCATATTTTAAAACAAGCACATAAAAGGGTCTGTGCCTTCATGCTGACATGACTTTTAAAAGCTTAACTTAGAAATTGTTTACTTAACACAATGTCCTCAAGCTTCCTCCATGTTGTCACAAACAGCATGGTTTCTCTGTTTTTCATAATAATATGAAAACATTCCATTGCATGTACACACCACATCTTCTTTATCCCAACACAAAGAAACAGAAAGTAAAGGGGTGGTTGCAAAACGAATAAAGAGTGAGAAAATAGATGGATGGATGGATGGATGGATGGATGGATGGATGGATAAATAGATAGATTGACAGAAAGAGAGAGAGAGAGAGAGAGAGAGAGAGAGAGAGAGAGACATAAAGATAGGTATGTTCTGATTACTTTACATAGTTAAATCATATAATCCTCAAGTAACATTATGAGGTAGGCAATATAATGTCCTCTTTTGCAGAAGATGAGAAAGAAGCATCTCCCCTGGTTAATATATACCAGAGGCCCAGTGCATGGTTGAAATTGTGTGAGGATAATATTTTTATATTAATAATATATTAATATTATATTTTATTATAATATAATTTTATATTAATAATATAATTATTATTATCAGTTTGTGTTATGGTGGCCTTTCCCCTGGGACCCAACGCTGCCAAATAATACTTTGAACAAATAAAAACGCATGCGTAGATGCGTTCAGAGAGAATTCGCAGAAACGGCTGCGAGGGGAAGCGGACGGAGATACTTCAGGCACCGGAGAGATTGGAGAGAGATTCGGAGGAGAGGCCGGGAAGGACGGGCGGATTACCGGGAGTGCGGAGAGGGCTGATCTGTCCGGCCAGTTTGTTTAGCGGAAACAGAGGCCAGTGGCTGAGGGAGGGAGGGGAGAGACCGTGCGTAAAGTGTGAAATCGCTGCGGATCTGAATGTAAGAGGCTTTGGCTTAATGCGAGTAGCTGCTGTGAGCCTTGGAGGGCTCTCGGGGAGACAGTGAGGATTAATCCTGGGCAGAAGCTAACTCCGCGTGTTCGTGTGGGATCAGCCACAGCGGGAGGCCTGGGGACAGAGGCCAGTCGGGGACACCGGGCAGCGAGGGGGAGCCCGGCCTAAGCCACGGCCCGGAGCGGGGAGACATGGAGGCCCTGCAGGAGAGAGGGGACTGCACGGGGAGTGCGCGGAGAGATGTTTAATTAGGAAGAGACAAGCTTGCCCTACCGGCGAGGCTCAGTGGATAGAGCACTGGCCTGCTGACTGAAAGGTCCCAGGTTCGATTCTGGTCAAGGACATGTACCTTGGTTTCAGGCACATTCCCCAGTAGCCGTGGTTGGCAAACTGTGGCTCTCAAGCCACATGTGGCTCTTTGGCCCCTTGAGTGTGGCTCTTTGGCCCCTTGAGTGTGGCTCTTCCATAAAATATCTCGGCCTGGGTGAGTCAATTTTGAAGAAATGGCGTTAGAAGAAGTTTAAGTTTTAAAAATTTGGCTCTCCAAAGAAATTTCAATCGTTGGCTGTTGGTATTGGGCTCTACGGACTGATGAGTTTGCCAACCACTGCCCAGAAGGAGGTGTGCAGGAGGCAGCTGATCCATGTTTCTCTCATCAATGTGTTTAACTCTTAATCAAAAGAAACAAGCTTGAAACGCCCTCCCCAACGAGGACAGTGGGCAGACCCTCCGTCCTACCCGACGGCGCGGACCGGCGATGGCTGAGGGGGCAAAAGGAGAGCGTGTCGTTCCCTCAGGAGATTCCGGACCAAACGCGTTACACAACGTGCTCTGTGACTTTTCACAAAACACAGCGTGTTGGGAATGACACAGAACTCTCCTAACCCGGTAAGAGTTGCACGTCAAACAGCCGAACTAAGAACTGTCATTAGGGGAGAGACTGGGCTCGTTTTCTAAGAGGAGAACGCGACCAGCAGGTAGAGTCTCCCTTTTCCTGTTCAAGGGGTAACAGAGTTCCCAGCCAGTGTTGTAAGGGGAAAAGGCAACGTGATGATTTTCAGAGACGGGGGGGAAAAAAACAAACATCATTATTTGCAAGTGACAGCTCATCTGCATATCCAGTCCCCGAAATCACCGCACGAACCGTAATGATTAATGAGGTTCAAACCATGTGCTGAGTAAACGACAAGATGTACAATTTGTCTATAGTGAAACAGAAAATAAGATAGTCATAATAAACACACAATAAAATCTCTAGTAATGAACAGCCGCACACCCAGGCGCAAAAGGAGATCCGAGTAAGGATCAGGAGAGGCCTAAATACATCAATGAGGTGACTTATTAAAACATTGATTTTTTTCCCTAAATTAATGTGGGGATGTAATGCTGTCTTAATTAAAATTTCAGCTGGAGGTTTTGAGGAACTCAAGAACCTTATTCTGAAAGCTACGTGGGAAAACAAAGATGGAGAGAGCGCTAAGAATGGGAAAATGGTTACAACATCGGTAATAACGCTCATCGTAAAAATGCCAGCATCGTGAGGGAGGGCAGGGATTTTTGTCCGGCTCGTTCCCTGCTAGACGTGTATTCCTCCTGCCTGACACACAGAGACCCTCCCTGCACATTTGCCGAATGAAGGAGCGACACAGAAGCAAGTAGCCACGTGAGGCTGATGCGTTCTGTCCACAGGGAAGTCCAGGGCCCCCCTAGATCAGTGGTCCTCAACCTTTCCAATGCTGTGACCCTTTAACACAGCTCCTCATGTGGTGGGGACCCCCAGCCATAAAATCATCGTCGTTGCTACTTCATAACTGTAATTTGGCTACTGTTCATGAATCCTAATGTGAGTATCTGTGTTTTCCGATGGTCTTAGGTGACCCTGCTAGCGGTTCTCAACCTGTGGGTGGAGACATTAGAAAGGCTGAGAAGCTCTGCCCTAGAGGGAGGACCCACACCCCTGTCCGAGCCTGCTGCTTGCCCCCGGGGCCGGGTGTGGCACAGGCGCCCTCCTCCCCGCGGCCTGGCACCCTGGGCGGCCCCTGCGCGTGGCGCTGGGAGGTCGGGGAGGCGTGTGAGCCCCGGAGCCGCGGGTTCCCACGCTAACGCGGTTCTCAGAGAACGCACGGGCCTCTGAGGTGCCGGTGCGGCTACACAGCAGAGACGGTGCGGGGTGAGGACGGAGCGCTTTCCCGAGGCCAAAGGCGTGGCGAGCTCTGCAGCAGGCTTCCTAGTCCCGCTGCTTCCCACGCTCGATCACTGGCCACGGACTTTCAAACACTTCTCCAAAATAGACTCGCCCAGGCCGTGGTGTTTTGTGGAAGAGCCACCCTCAAGGGGCCAAAGAGCCGCCTGTGGCTCACAAGCCTCGGTTTGCTGACCACTGACCTAAGGGCCTGACCTAAGTGAACTGTTTAGCCACGCGCAGGCCTGGCGCCCCACAGCTGGTGAGGGGTGCCCCCGGGAGGGCATCGGGGAGCCGGTGCTGCAGCTCCTGGGAGGCAGGGGTGTGAGCTGTGGCATCTGGAAGGGGGAGGCCGCCTGCAGACTCAGGGGGTCAGCGGCCCCCCGCCAGGCCGGTTCCAGAGAGCCCTGCCCCGGCCCCTCCCTGCGCTGGGCTCACGTCCCTGGTTTTCCCAGACGCGGTGCTGCTGGAGACATTCATGAACGCGCACCACCACCCACCGGGCGGTCAGGGAGGGCTGGCCAGTATGAAGCGGGCGCATCAGCAGAATGGGGGGCGGTGTTCACAGCCTGCGAGGGGCGGGGGGCCAGGCTAAGGGGTGCTTCGCCCCGGGCCTGGGGCAGTGCAGGGTCAGAGTGATGTGGAAGGGGCGTGGTGGGGGGGGACACACGGGAAGGGGCAGGCGCCCCTGAACACCAGGGGGCACTGATGCCCACGGGGGAGAGCGGCGCTGCTCTGACTGAAAGGGCGCAGGCGGGAGGGCGGGAGGAAGAAGATTCCGGAGCGGCTCGGGGATGAGCCGGTAGGCGCCCTGGGCCTTCCCGCTGTCCTTGGTCACGCAGTGTTCTAGCTCAGCCACAGCGTGGCCTCCGCAGGACCCTGTGGGGTTATTTTTTGGAGGTGAGACTTTTCTCTTCTTTAAAAACCCTTTTTCCGGAGTCCCTGGCCTTTATAAATGTTAACTTCAGTGGTGCCATTCCATCAGAGCCCAGTCAGAGTCAGACTCCCGACGGCAGAAATAACAGCCTGAGTGCTGCGCGGCGTCTTTTTCCAGCTTAGAGACACGGACACCGAGTCACCCAGGGGGGCAGCTCTCCCCACGGGGAGGGGTGTGTGCTTTCTCCCACTCGCTGCCTCTGTGCGGGCTGTTTCACGGATTAAACCACCCAGCCCTCCCCAGACATGCCAACGGTTACACCTGACGAGTGGTGCAGAGAGCAAGGAAAACAGAATGAAAAGATTGAATATTGTTTTTAAAATATATTTTATTGATATTTTACAGAGAGGAAGGGAGAGAGAGAGAGAGCTAGAAACGTCAATGAGAGAGTAACATAGACCAGCTGCCTCTTGCACACCCCCTACTGGGGATGTGCCTGCAACCAATGTACATGCCCTTGACCGGAATGGAACCCGGGACCTTTCAGTCCGCAGACCGACGCTCTACCACTGAGCCAAACCGGTTTCGGCAAGATTGAATATTTTAAGTGACCTTCGGTGGACAGTTTGTTTTATCAATGTCCGTTTACCCCTACCTTTCTATCCCAAATCCCTTGATGTACCTGGGGAATACGGAAACGCTGGAGGGGAAAAGACAGTATGATAGCTAGCCAGAAACCCTGAAGGCTGTCCCGAAGATGGGAGGTGCAGGCCGGGCGGAGTAGAGGCAGAAATGAGCTAGCAGCACAGCTCGGAACTTTCGCAGGGAAACACGGCGTCAGTGGAGGCCAGAGGACCAACGTGAGTGCAGCATCAGGCGAGGGAGCGGGGGAGGGGGTGAGAAAGGTGCAGAGGACTGTAGACTCCTCACGGGAGCTCACTTACTTTAAACTCCGGGGCTACATGAGCAGACAGTGAGCTGTGGCCCCAGCTTGTGATGCGCAGCAGTCAGCAGAGCCATTTCTGGGGTCAGATCCCCCACGTGGCTGTCCCCACCGAACTGGGGGCTCGGTTGGAGAGAGAGTGTAGCTTAGAAAAGAAAGGAACAGCCAGAACCGTTTTTGGCTCAGTGGTAGAGGTCGGTCTGTGGCCTGAAAGGTCCTGGGTTCGATTCCGGTCAAGGGCATGTACCTTGGTTGCGGGCACATCCCCAGTAGGGGGTGTGCAAGAGGCAGCTGGTCAATGTTTCTCTTTCATTGACATTTCTAGCCCTCTGTCTCTCTCCCTTCCTCTCTGTAAAATATCAATAAAATATATTTTAAAAAAGAAAAAAAAAGAAAGGAACAGAATGATGCCCTAAATAGTTCCAGGCTACAAAAATGAGAGCTGAGAGAGAAGAATGAGATGGGAATAGATGGGTGTATGTAAATAATCAATTATTCATCCTTACAGGCAATAGCAAACTCCTCAACTTAATAATAAATGCGGCAAAACTCAGTAAGAATGTGGGTTGTAAAGTAAATATCCTTGAATTGATACACATACACCCCCCCCACACATAATACATGCATACAATAAAAAGAGAATATTTTATAAAATCATGGAAATCATAAAAAATTAATTCTATATTTGGGTGCAAAGAGTCTTAGGAAGTTAAAAAAATCAGAGGAACATATTTTCTAGTCACAATGCAATAGTGTAATAAACATTAGAAAATTAAAGATATGTAGCTTGATATGCACTTATAACAAAACAAATAGGTTGAAATAACAACTATATTTTTAAATCATGAAGATAAAAACCTAACCAACATAATAAATCTAACAGTAGAAGGAAGAAATTAATAAAACTCAAAGAAGAATTATTTAAACCAAAACACAATAGACCTGATTGATAAACCTAAAAATTTATTCTTTGAAAATAATAAATAAAAGAGCATAAAACTTAGATAAGTGTGATAATATACATTGCATGAAAATGAGAGAAAAACAGACCTGGAGATGATTGAAAATTATGAAGAGTAGATATCTTCAAAGTCATCATCACAGAAAAACGTATAACCATGTATGGTGATGGATCTTAGCCAGACTTACTGTGGTGATCATATCTCAACATATATAGATATTGAATCATGTTCTGTACCTGGAATGAATACAATGTTAGGTCAATCATACCTCAGTAAAAATAATTATCTAATACATGTAGGTATATTCTGCTTAAATAAATACCTTTAAGTCATTCTTTGATAATATTTCTTTAACATTTTTACCACCTCTATGCTGCATGTCTTGAAATTGCTTTATGTGTAGTGTTTATTATTTTTAAAAAGTTCTCTTAGGTAATTCTGAATCTTACCCTTGTGGTAGAGTTTGGCTTAGTTCTGGAGTGGTTCAGGTGGTGGCTGCTTGAACTGTGCATCTTCTAATCGGCTTCACAAATGCGGACACAGGCCTGACCGTTACATGCAGAATTGGGACCAGCGCCCATTCATGACTGAAAAAGTGGAGGGAGTTCCACCGCGAGTGGAAGGGAGCCTGGAAGCACTGGACATACCAGATCAGAAGTCACGGCCTTCGCACGGAAGCTACCACTGTGCTCTGAACTCCGAACAGGATGACTAATAACCACAATGTATCACACGTACGCATGAGGCACTCAGAAATCCCTCTCCTCTCGGCCATGCTGCCTCTAATAAGTCCCACAGCCTTTTCCGGTGGAGGATCCAGGTTTTGTCTCTGCAATGGTTTTGAGTCCTTTAGAGAAAGTAATCCAACATTATTAACAGCAATTCGTCGCAACCCAAAGGGGAGATGTGTGTTCACTGGAAAAGCCTCTCGTTGCGTTACATTGCGTTGCGTCAGGCGGACAGCCACAGGGGGCTGACACCTATGTCAAAGCTGCACACAGACGTGGCGGCAGTGTGATTAGTGTTGCTCTCCCAGGCCGTCTCCCGAGAAGAGCTGGGACCTGAGACCACGCCCGTCCAGGTGGAAGGCAGGGGTGTCCTCCTCATGACGCCCCTCCTCAGGGTCAATGGGACTTGCCTTCTAAGTCCTACTGGCCACAATATGTTGTGTTAATTAACACCACTGAATAGCTGTACCCGGTGTGGCTCAGTGGACAGAGCGCTGGCCTGCAGACTGAAGGGTGCCAGGTTTGATTCTGGGCAAGAGCATATGATGGGTAGCGAGCTTGATCCCCAGCGAGGGACGTGCAGGAGGCAACCGATCAATGATTCTGTCTCATCACTGATGCTTCTCCCTTTCTCTCCCTTCCTCTTGGAAATCAATAAAAATATTTTTTATAAAGGTATTTCATTAAAAAATGTAACTGAATAGATTCATACAAATGAATAGGTTGACCGCATCATGAGCTACGTTGCCTACATACCTCAAGGTCAGCACAAGATGAGGAGAGAGAGTCATGACTAAGCCTCTTCCCTGTCAGCCATTACCGTAACAGCGACTGGTCGTGGGTCTGTTCTGAAGCAGTTACTGGCGGCCAGGACTGGGAGCTGTGGGGTGTTTCAACCCTGTGGGAACTTGCCCGGCTCACACCCTGAGCACTCATCCCCAATAATTACGATGCACACCCTAACAGGGCGGGGTGCTGTCTGGTCCGGTTGATGGAGACACGCAGCCAGTGCCCACGCCTGCTCACACCGACGGCGGGACCAGAACTCCCGGCCCGCGCCCCGCGGTGCGCCCCAGACGGGCCCGTTTCCACATCACTAGAGCGCTCGCGCCTGCTCCCTTCCTACGTGTGTCACATTTAATTTTCCCTCCTGTCACTCCATTTCCCGGGCAGAAAATAGATGGTCAGAATTCATTTTTTATTTGACACAAGACATTATATTTCTTGAAGTCGGGTCCCCGTAATTGAAAAATGAGAACGCCAACATGTCAGGCTGCATATTACATTTCTCTCTTTCAGGAAAAAAAAATTCTAAAAATTTTTTTCATAAAAATCGCAGATGCTGTCTCACTGTGAAACTTGTGATGAAGTGTTCTCTGCTCACAGCCCGGCAGCCTGGGCTGCAGCCCCCTCCCCCCCCCGCCCCCTCCTCAACCAGCCTGGCACCCCCACCCCCCGCCCCGAGGGCCTCATGGCGTAAAGGGGGGTTGCTGTGGCTCTGTGGACGCCCTGGGGACTGGAGGATGACTGACAGGTCTTTAATTAGGTTCTCAGTCTCAGAGGAGAGACTATCTTGATGAATTATTAGTAAATCAAATATGTACAAAGATTTTTTGGACATGTATGGGGAACAACCAGCAAAACAGATGGGCATTGGCTCCTACCTTCCAGGGACCGGAAATCCCACAAGAAGGGAAGTGCAGTGACTACAGTTGTAGAAAATTGGTACAATTCGCGTGGTCGAACAGACCACAACACGTGAATAACAGTCCAGCTGCTAATGGCACAGCTATTCCTGGCCCCACCTCCTGCCACGGAGGCTCAGAGGCGCTTGCTTTCCGACCTTTATAAAGGGAAACAGCCCTTGCCAATTTGACTCAGTGGCTAGAACATCAGCCTGCAGACCAAAGGGTTCGGGGTTCAATTCCGGTCAAGGGCACGTACCTCCTTTGCCCAGGGCCCTGGTCAGGGTGCCTGCAGGAGGCAACACATTGATGCGTTTCCGTCGCTGATATTCCTGTCTTTCCCTGTCTCTTCCACTCTCCCTGAAAATAAATGGAAAAATATCCTCAGGTGAGGATTAAAAAAATAAATAAATAAAGGGAGCCACATTCTGGGAATTCGGAAAACACTCCGTTGTCTAGTAGAATGTGTGGATTTCCCCCCTCTTCTCGACTTGAATGAATCCAGGAGCAATGTTTGGAGCTGAGGCAGCCATTCTGTGCCCATGCCCTGGGGGAGGGGGCGAGCGGAGAAAATGACAAAACATGGACCCAGGCTCCTGGCCAGGAATGACACCAGAAAGTGGGATTTCAGAGACTGGAGCCACTGCTTGTAGATGTCCGTCACGTGTCACATGTAGGTGCGTGAACCCGGCCTGAGGTATACACCCGTCACATTCAGACTCTGCAAAGGGTCCCTGTGTCAACAATAACACGTGTGGAGTGCCCGGGATGCATACCGTCAAACCAAGCCCGGCGCGAACAAGACAACCTCCCGCTGTTTCTCTGGCCTTGTCTTATTCACGGGGGTCTGCTCCACCTGAGATGAGACGAGGGGATCCTGCGTCCAGCTCAGTGACATCTGAGACGTGTGTGCATCCATAAGTTCAAGGCCTGTCACTATTCAAAACCCTGTGGCTGCAAAAGTCCCTCTTGGCGCCTCGTAATAGATACCCCTCACCCTCAGGAGCCGTCACTTACCTGACTCCCGCCACCGTCTTATTGTTTCTCTAGAGGCCCAGTGCACAAAATCCGTGCATGAGGAGGTCCCTAGGCCTGGCTGGTGATCTGGGCTGATCTGCCGGGCGACCGGCGGGGCTATTGGGGGGTCCTCCTCTGGCCCCGCCTTGGCTGGCCTGGGGCCTGTGGGATGGGGGCCGCTCCTGCATCGAGCACCTGCCCCCCCCCCCCCGGTGGTCAGTGAGTATCACAGCGACCAGTCAGGTCGTTCTGCCATTTGGTTGCTTTGCATATTGGGCTTTTATGACGTAGGATTCGTTTTAGAATTGCTTCACCAGCCTTAGTGTCGCACACACAGGACAGATCTCAGGACGGAAGTGCACCAGAAGCAGAGGCAGAATACTTCCTCTCTCCCTCTTCAGCCCCAAGCGGCACTCCCCAGCCCGTTCCTGCTTTTCCCGGGTTCTTTTTGGATTGTTCTGGTCGTTTCTTTTATCATTATCATAAACGGCTTGCCTTGCATCCTTGATTAAATTCATATTTATTTTTTATCATATAAGAGGGAGGAGGTTAGCTAACGACACTCCTTCCTCACTCTCTATTTTACCAGTGTGATTTACATTACTCTGGTTCTTCTATTCTTTCCTTCAATATTTTAAATCCCCTTTAAAAACTTCATTTTCCTAATATTGATGTGGAGGAAATATTGAAGCCCTAACACTCTGTTGACCTTTCCTCCTCCCTCATTATGGGGGGCCTGCTGCCTCCACTGACAGGAAAGACGCAGACGGCCACGTGGGAATGCAATGGCGTCAGACTCATCAGATCCCAGCAAGCTGCGTGTCCTAGTCTAAGGTTAGGTTCTTGTTCTTCCTCAAAGGACGCTCCGTCTTCCACCAGAGAATGTTGGCAAGACTGAATTCAGCCACCTTTGTATTCCTGCCGCCACATTCCTCATCTCGTTTTTATTTTAGCGACGTCAGCCTTTGCATAGAAGAACAGATCCGCAGAGGGATGTGATGGAACTCCCTGTCTCTCTGACTGTGACTCAAGCTGATACTTAAAAATATGAGCTTGTCGTTGGCTCTCTGTGGTTGTCCAGTGCGCTCAGAAATAATCCATTCCAGGGGGAGGGCTGGGCAGAGGTGAAGAGGGTTGGGGGGGGGGGTGCATGGTGTGGGGAAAAGTGAAACAAAAGGAAAATAAGAATAACCGATGCCACTCATTCTAGAGTCATCACTAGTGCAGTCAGCAGTCAGGTGCACCAGCCGCCTAGGGTCCCATGGGATTTGCTGCAGCTGTCACTTCGTCACCATCAACCTGGGTGTCACCTTGGGTAATTATGGTGCCAATGCATAGCAGGGACGACGAGCATTTGTTAGCGGGTGGCAGGCTAAGGCAGGCCCGAGCGCCGGCATAGACAGAGCCCTTCCACAAGAATCTCAACTCGGGTTCTAGCCACTTAAGATCAACTTCACTCCATTTCTCTCCTGTGGTGGATCTAGGGGCAGACTTCCCTTACAGCGTTTACGTGGGACGCAGACAGCCTCTAACCTGGGACGGCACCTGGGAGATTAGACACAGCCCAGCCTCATGGCCATGAAGCAGTCTGAGTTTATGGCCCAATTTGAATGAGGAAATCGCTTTGGGAAGAATTCTCCCCTAAATAATTCATCTATTTTAACACAAAGAACACAAGGATGCAGGGCGGAGGATTTTTCCTGATCAATTTGCAGTTAAATCACAGATAAACTGAACAGCACATGCGATGAGTAGTGAATAGCTGTAATTGCCAATGTGTGATCAGTGGGCTTCTTTCTACGTGGAAAGTAGACACACTTCTTTCTTCCTGCAAGCATCGCAGAATATAAACTCTGGAAGCAGAGTGGCTGCGTGGCTGTCTGTAGGACTGAGGAGGAGAGGGCTTAGCATTCCAAGGTGCTTGCTTCAGTCCCAGGAGATCCAGGTCTCCAGTAGAGCAGGTGAGAAAGGACACCCCACCCCAGTCCACTGCTTCCTTCCCACTGCCGGTGCTTCTTTTCCAGCATCGAGTGAGATCAGATGACACTCAGATTACTCACTCCAGAAAGTGTTAGAAATTACCAGCCTCAGTGTCCACGGATGGATGCACCTGACAAGCATGCATTTTTTTTAAAAAAAAAATCCAATCTAATAAAGAGGGCATATGCTAATTGACCCTCATACCATCACAAAGAGGTTGGCACTCACAGGCAACAAGGAGGGAATATGCTAATTGACTGACACACTCTCAAAGATGGTGGCACCCACAGCCACAAGATGGCAGTGCCCCTTGTGGCTGTGGGTGCGTCGTCCGCATTCTATTTCTGAGTCCTCTCAGCCCCTCCAGCATGGCAGGCACGAGGGCAGGCCCAGCCTGCGGGCCTGCCTCCAGAGTCCCCCAGTCCCCTCAGCCCCACAGCCATCCAGGGCCAGCCCAAGGCACAGGCAAGCCTTGGATGGCTGCTGCCCAGCTGCTCAGGACCGCCCGAGGCTCAGCTCACCAGGGCCGGCTGAGGCTTGCACTGCTGGCAGTGGCAGCAGCAGAGGTGGATGGGGCATCGCTTTCAGCTGATTGCCAGGTTGCTTCCTGCCTCTGAGGGCTCCCTGACTATGAGGGGGGCAGGCTTGGCTGTGGGACCCATGCTCCATTGCATGAATTTTCATGCACTGGGCATCTAGAGGAAGGGTGAGGGAGAGAGAGAGAAATAGAAACAATAGATACAAATACTAGTGATGAGAGAAATCATTGATTGGCTATCTCCTGCACATCCCCTAGTGGGGATTGAGCCTGCAATCCAGGCATGTGCCCTGACTGGAATTGAACCAGGACTCTTCTGTCTGCAGGACAACACTCTATCCACTGAGTCACATTGGCTACCGAGTCATTCTTTAGAAGTCCAAATAAGAAAAGTGGTCAGAGTCTTCTGAAGTGTCATAGTTTTGAGGTACAAGACCAAAAGGTTTGGGGGTAAAACTTTGGTTCCTGTTGGCTTCCCATGATCACACACCGAGACCATGGGGTGTCTCAGTGCCGAGCTCTGTTCCGCTGGGTCCGCTTGGCTGAAACTTCTCCCGAGGGGGAGTCCTGGGGCCCAAGGTCGCAATGTGACCCGAGTAGTTGACCGTCGCAGGTTGTATTTATAGCAACATTGTATTGGCGTTGTGACTGAATATTGTCGAACGCATCATTAAAAAGCACGTCGACACCATCATCCCCGGAGGCCCTGACGGTGACGTACAGAGTTTTGTGTCTCTCCCGTGGAAAGCCCGTATTAAATGGCCCTCAGCTCCGCGGCGGCGGCGGCCCCGCCTTTCCTGAGTTTTATCGGTCTCGCCACGCAACAGGAAACTCATTTGTTACCCGTGTTATCATCATATCGTGTGTCTACTTCCAATTGACCCCCGGTTAATCTGCTAACCTACGCTTCTTATCATAGGTGCTCAAATCGGCCATACATTTTTTTTCTTTTGAAAATGTAAAATCATTTTTCACGACGTGATAAAAGAAGCACCTACCGCATCCTGGAAAGAGATTTTGAAGTTGTTTCTGGCTTAGAATCTGTGCCTTTCTATACAGCACTGCCTCCCCAGGGAGGAGGGGAGGAGCCACCCTGGGGTGCGAGCTGTCAGGTGCAGCTGACAATTTAGGAATGTGTGCATTAAAATAGAACACAACCCCAGGGGAATCGTGGGTAAGTCTCCTTACAATAGGTATAAGCACCTCACAGAGAATCGTGCTTAGTCAGTGCTTCTATGAGCCAGGATGTGTGCAAAACCTCTTACGTACACTACGCAGCTCATTTGCCCTTGAGAGCAGATGTAACGCCTGTGTCACAGACGGTGATCTGAGATACGGGGTTAGGTTGACACTAGCAATAATAAGTCATGGGGTTGAAATTCAAATTCTTGCTCTTCATCGCTACTTTCTATTGCTTTTTATATAGAAACGAATACCTTGAGTCTTGTAAATCCATAATAAATATTATCATTTGAGCCCAGAATTTCAGTTATTTATCACCCCTGAACCTAGGATGGGGGTGACTAGGGCATGCAGTAGTGCCAGAGGTTTGTCAGTGAGACACAAATAAGAGGTTGAGCTGATGAAGGAGGATGCACTCATGAAGGCCCTTCAAATTGTATTTGTCTTGGTCACTTCTAGTTAAGAAAACAGCCCTAGTTTGTTTGGCTCAGTAGATAAGAGTCTCGGCCTTTGGACTGAAGGGTCCAGGGTTCAGTTCTGGACAAGGGCATATACTTGGGTTGCAGGCTCAATCCCCAGTAGAGGGTGTGCAGGAGACAGCCCATCAATGATTTTCTCTCATCATTGATCTTTCTATCTTTCCCTCTCCCTTCCTCTCTGAAATCAATGAAAAATACTAAAAAAGAAAATAAATAAAAAAGAAAATACCAGTCTGTCTTGTAAAGCCATGATGGTGATATCTCTACATGAATTATGCAATTATGCTTCCTATTAATATTTTGAAAATGCGGTCTTCGTTTTATACTCCCATTCTTCATCTCAGATTCTGATGGTATATGTTACATGATTTAATCTTTATAGGTACACACACATGTTTACATCTCTAGCCTCACTGTTCATTAGACTGTAGGTAATCTGTGCTGTGGTGTGAGTGAATTCTGTTCTATTCACGTTCGTGGTTTCCACTACCAAGTGATTGAGAAGACCCATGAGAAGTGAGTGAGCCCCACGCAGAGCTGGTGTGAGGCCTGTGTGGGCTTGTGAACTCAGCCCAGGAACAAACTCCCTGCACTGGGCGACCTCGTCCTCTGACAGGCGGCTTCTCCCTCTGCACTGGAACCCCCCATGACTAATACGCATGCACAGGTTAGGGGGACGCTCATGTGTGCGCAAGGCTTGCTGGGGGGATGTGCAGGGGATCACGGTCATGTTTCAGGTGGGCAAGGTGAGGGTCTGAGCAAAGGCTATGCACCAGAAGACGCTGTGACAGTGATGGGGGGGGGGTATGGAAGGAGGTGAGTGCTGAAAAGTCATAGCCTCACCCTGTATTTATCACCATGTTTCATGCAGAGAATTTGTAAATATGAACATTTTTTCAAAAAATTTTGTAAGTGTTATGGATCCTGGAGCGCTTCATAGCAACCAGGCCTTCCCAGTCTTCCCACTGTCAGGGTCAATTCGTACATTACCCTTTGATTATATAGGGTACTATCTCCAAGTTCACTACACAAGAGATATTTGGGAAAAGGTTGGGTTTAGATAAGTGACTTCGTTACAGTCTATTTCCATTCAGCCCGATTTCTCAAAAATGATCCTTGCACGTATAGAATTCACTCATGGCTGTGTGGGAATTAGAAGCTGAAAGCTAAAGGTATTTAATTTCATGGGCTCTCCAGGAGCAATTACTAAGGCAAAAAAAAGTGTCTAATCTAAGTCCATACACTTACCAAGGACCAGAATAGTGATGGAATTTAGATTAGTTGGGTCCTAATTCAGGGCTCTTAATAATTTGTGCCTGGGGACTTCTTACCTAATTAAAGAGCAAGTGCTAGTGCATTAGGACTCGTAACAGTTACCGCCGCCCCGAATGGCCATGGAGTGGTGCTGCCGGAGTCGGGGCCACTGAGCGTCATCGAGATCCTTGGTGTAGCTGTTAGAGTTCAAGGAAAACAAGACGAGAAGACGGAGTGCCCGCCTGAGGCACAGGAGCCACGAGGCGGTGAGCTTGCCATCAGCAGATAAGGGAAGGGCGCTGGCATCTCAGAGCTTCCATGGTCTACATGCCAGGGAGACGACACCCCCTCAGCTGTTTTGTACAGGTGTGTGGCTGAATCTGCTGTCGCCAGGACAGATGTTTAATGAACATTTCACAGACAAGTGAAAACTTGTAGCTCTTAGTTTCATATTACAGATTTTAAAGATATTTGTTAATAACTCGGGATAACCATCTCAATCATCTTTCATCACTTTAATAGCCATTCAGCCCAATTCCTCAAAACCTGTTCTTGCCTGTATACAACTCACGGATGGTTGTGTGGGAAACAGAAGTAGAGAGACAGTTATTTAACCTCATGGGCCCCCAAAGAGCCATTACCAAGGCAAAGCATAGAGGCTGCCAGTCCGAGTCCAGGCATTTAATAGGGACCGGGCAGAAACGGAATTGACTTCTTTGGATTATGTATTTCACTTGCAGCATTTTGGAATAGCACATGATTTAAAAAGTGATGTGTGGACATTATTAGGATTAAAAACACTGAAATGTGAAGTAAAAGAAAAACACAGACAATAAAGTGCCTCCGCCACCTCGCCAGCCCGCTGTGCAGGGGCAATTACAGAGGTCGTGTGTGCGTGTGTGCATGTGTGCGTGTGTGTGGGGGGGGGGGGACGGACTTGATGACATGCCATCCACCCAGCTTTGGTGTGTGGATGAGCCGCAGGTTTGGAGGGGGAGGCTGGTATGTGTGTGGTTTTATTTCAGTTCACAGACCTGTTCGGGCCACATCTTCGTGTATGTTCACAAAGCTCTATTACGTGTCTTCAGAGATCATGATCATCCAACTCCTTCTGCCTTGCATTTCCTTCGTGTGCACATCCTTTACGATCCGCATTCAGTGCTTGGTTACTTTTATATTGTTGTCCTCCAGGTCATATCAGCATAGAAAGTCTTTTAAAATCAATCCGAGTGGCTTTCAACCTACAGTCACATCAGCACGTGAAGTGGCACAGCCACAGACACGGTGGCTCCTGGTTTCAGCGCCATCACCCCTGGAGGGGCCCGTGAACAGCGGTCTACAATGGCTTTCCAAGAGGATTCGAAAGGAAAGACCTCAGATCGGAAATCTGGAGGACCAAGTTCTCCCTGGGAGCTTAGGTCTGGATTATCTCGTGTAAATTAAGGATGCTGGAACAGATGATCCTTCAAATTACATTATTCTGTGATCAAAAGAGCTTTTGTTGTGGTGCTTTTGAAACCAGAACCGATTACCTTTCACGTGGGATTGCTGTCATACTTGGTCGAGGTATTTTACTTCACATCCTAACATCTGTAGCAGCGACCCTGCCAATACTCTGTTGATTCTGTATTATGTTCCAAGTTTGACAAAAATGTAAAGCAAAGATTAAGACAGAGCCCCTTCCCTCTCCTGGAGATTTCCTTCTAAGCACAATGACCCATCAGTCTACACTTGGATATCGCTGTTCAGTCAGTTGTGCTAGTAAAGTGTGTGTGTTCACTCTGGTGCAGGGATTCCCAACCTTCCTAATGCTGTGGCCCTTCAATCCAGCTCCTCATGCTGTGGTGACCCCCAACCATAACATTATTTTCGTTGCTACTTCACAGCTGTAATTTTGCTACTGTCATGAATCGTAATGTAAATACCTGTGTTTTCTGATGGTCTTAGATGACACTGCTAGCGGTTTTCAACCTGTGGGCTCGACCTGCTGTAGAGCCGTCACAGAGTGATTCCTGCCCAAACCCTGCCCCTTGTGACGGTCCCGGTGAGAGCTCCACAGCGGGTTCCAGGCTGCAGGTGATGAACGCGCTCCCCTTTGTGCCGCTGAGGACCGGGCAGTTGCCTTCTTACCCAGAACATTCCAAAGACACCAGAGGTTTAATCACACGCATGGAATGACCTGAATCGCACCCGTGTTCCCTTGTGTGCGTATTGGGCAGGGGTTTCCCTCCTGTAGGAATTTGCTCTGAGGTGAAATGGTGGCCTGGAGCGCCTCCCAGGGGGATGCCGAGGCTGCAGGCCTTGTCACTGGTTCCACCCTCGCTCTGCTGTTGCTGCTGCGAATTCTGGTTCTGTTCCTCCAGACAGAGTCTGGTCCCGGTCATCATTCCCGGGGAGGGTCAGTCAGGTGGCTTTCTGCGCACGTCAACCTCGCGGTCACAGCTGATGCGAGAGAAACAGTGGGGAGAAGGGGGCAGCGTGGCTGAATGTGGAAGCCACTGGAAGGAGGCAATGCTGGCATGCTCTCCTGCAGGGACAGAGCCCTCCACCCCTCCACACTGCCCGCCGTGTGGCCAGATAACGCCCCCAGGACGAGCATTGCCCCGCCCTCACCTCGTACTGGGAAACGGCCCTGCCACAGGGTGAGGGGTGTCCAGTAACGTGTAGTGTTTGCCCGTGGCATGTGACCTTTCCCGTCTGTCACTTTGTGGGTCCGATTCAGTTACCCCGGGAACTGTGAGTAACCAGATGTGATAGAGCTTCCGGCCTGCAGGGCTGACATCCTGTCACATCAACACTGGCTCCAACCACCACAGGAGCCACGGTTAGCCTCCCCGGAGAGTTCTGTGTGTGCACGCAATTTACATGTTGGGGCCACGTTTGTTGTTAAGTGTTAATTCAATGTGTTTCACTTCAAATAAATTGTGCCCTATAGTCTTGGATACTAAGACTCATTTTTCTTGTCATTCATCAGCTCATTTTTTAATCTTAATCTTAAAACTATAGAATTGCATTGTTCAATATGGTAGCTACTACCCCCCCTGTGACATTGCAATTCGAATTAGTTAAAGTTAAATTTACATTTTCACTCCCTCGGTTGGACTAGCCACATGTGAACAGTGTCTACTCCACTGAATGAAATGTTTACATCACCACAGGAAGCTCTATTGTACTGGTCTAGTTGTAGGCCCTGTGTGTAGGAATTAATGCATTCTATTCCCATCGTGTTGTCTGTTTTAATTATAACTTAATTGAATTCTAACCATTGGGATATAATTGCCTTTATCATAGTCTGATCTTACACAGTGCTGTTCAAAAGGTCTGGAAGCAAAAGGACTGATTTCAAGTCAACACCTTCCACCGGACAAAGTCCCTCCCCCGTCTGAGTGTCACTGCCATCGGAGGGGCTGCCGTGGCGGCCTGGCTCCGGCACAGGACCCCGGGCCGCCAGGGCGCTGAGAGGTGAGTAATGGGGGCAGTGACGAGGCAGAGCCGGCCCGGCACACCTGGTGGGCAGCCGCGGTGCTCCTTGGAGTCTGACCCCCAGGCAGCTGGTCAGCAGGACCCTCTCAGCTCCAGCGGGGACCCACACCCTGCTGGACTTGGTGCAGATCCAGTCCTCGGCAGTCACACCCTTTTCCCTGAACGGGCATCTTCCGGCAGAAGACATGTGGCCTCGTGTCTCCCATGATTCATGGGTTTCCGGTGGACTCCCCCCCCCCAGCACCTAAATCCACGCAGACGTGGGGGCCCTGGCCCCGTGGACCGAGGCAAAGGCGGTCTCCTGATCAGCAGAGATTGGTCCGAAGTCCAGGTACTCGAGTACAAACCAGAAATAAAGGAGGAGAACGAGACGCGTTTGTGGTTTCAAAGGCTCCTTGGCACATCACATGCCATTTTGTAAAATGCAAAGGGAGTTCAAACCCTCCCCAGTGTGGGTGTGGGCGCGAGATGTCTTGCCGGATTTGTCAGGTTGCTCACTACGAAGGCCGGGCTGGCGACAGGACAGGCCCGGGAAAGCTCATGTCTGCCCACAGCCTGGGGAAGCGTGGGCTTACCACCACGATGTGTCAGCACCCCAGAGAGGCAAGCTGTTACCTGCGCCCCGTATTATCCCATAAAGCTCGGGATTATCACTTCATTCATGGACCTGCTGAGCATCCCACGTGCAGACATGTCCTTCATCACGTGGCTGAGTGGCAGAGCCACTGGCAGCTTCATCCCGGGGCGGGGTGGGAGGGGGGTGGGGGCACGTGCAGCTCTCATCTGGGGGGATTAAAGGGCCACTGCAGACTGAGGAGCATGTGGGCTCTTCAGGGCAAGAACCATTGGATGTGACTTGATAAATTTCACCGCAGAAACAAATAAAAAACACTAACAAGAATATTTCTTCCAAAGAGAGAGATACATGGAGTCACGTTGAATTAAATTTTTTCTTTGATTGCTTTTCTACAAGATTTTCCACGTTAGACACTTGAGACTTTTCAGCCCAGAAAACAATTTGAGAGGCGGGAAACCTCAGCAGCAGCATGTACAAATAACATAAATGTTGACCTATAAATCATTTATCTTCATGACACTAAAGCACAAATACATAAAAATCTCATTTTAAGCTTTTTACTTTTGTGTGCCAATATTAAGGGGGTTATTAATGCATTCCTCTGTGCTTTCACAGCTCGTATTAACTTGCTGAATCTTATCTATTTTTTATTAAATGTATTGAGGCAGCATTGGTGAATAAGATGATACAGGTTTCAAGTGTACAGTTCTGTGATACATGACCTGCATATTGTACTGTATGCTCACTGCCTAAAGTTACACCATCCTCCCTCACCATATATTTGGCCCCTTTGTTACCCCCAACCCCCTGCTCTCTGATCACCCACACTGTTGTCTGTGTCCATGAGTTTCAGTTTTATATCCCACATATGAGTGAAATCATATGGTTCTCAGCTTTTTCTTACTGACATGTTTTTTCATCAAGAAGAGAATATATTTGCAGTTATAGTTAATAGTAGTTTAGCAGATAGTCATCATATTTCTGTTTTCTGATAGGAAAATTCAGTGAGGTGCTGTGGACCCCGGTGAGGTGATGCAGGTATAACACCTCTGCTCACACTTCAGGGAAAGCGACAAATAACGATCCTGAGAGAAGAGGGAGCAACGCTGAGAAAGGATGGCGAGATTGATGACCACTGCGTCACACTGGAAGAAACATCGGAGTGCAGATATGAATTCAACAGGAAAATGGGGAGGAGTCCAAGCAGAGGGAAGAGCCACGAGTGAGATGGGGTGCGAGAGCTCATGCAAATTCTTGGGTGCTACAGCTGCAATCAACTTCGGTGTCAATGAGGCTGGGCGGTTCTTTAAATGCTGCCCTGGGTCCAGGCACCAAGTAAGGCGATCTGGAAATTCGCATTTTTATCAGACAACTCCTGGGATTCTTACAGATAATTAAGAAACCTGGTTCTGAAAAGACTACTGTGTTTTCCCGAAAATAAGACATCCTCCGAAAATAAGACCTAGCGCACCTTTGGGAGCAAAAATTAATATAAGACACTGTCTTATTTTCAGGGAAACAGGGCAGGTCATGTGACCACCACAGTGGCTAAAAGAAGTAGGAAGGAAGCTGAAATTGGCTTGTGAATGACCCTTCGTGCCTCTTTGGACTCTTCCAAATAGCAATACGGTGCCATCCATGTCTTTTAAGAAGGACACGTTCACAAAGAAATTATCGTTGGAAAAAAGTACTCACATGAATGGAGAGAATGAACTGGAACACGCGGCCTCCATCAGATGGGGTCAGGGCAGCTCAGATGAGAGTGGTTTAGCACTGGTATTAGCGCTGACACAATGGGCGTGGGCCGGAGGCCATCATCCTCAGGTGGAGACAGGAACAGGTGTGGCTGGCTTCAACTGAAGGGAAACACGTTAAAGACGGAGCAGAGAGTAGCTGAGGTGACACCACATTGTATTCGTTAGTGTGACGTTGTCCAGGGGCTGACACAAGAAAACATCCCCCGATACATCTGCATTGGTCGTCTAGAAATTCCTTGCTTTCTGTTCAATCCAAGAAAAGCCAACGGCGATTATTCCCTGAAACGACGGCCAAGAAAGTCATCGTATTTATCAAGTTTGACATTCACACACAACCCGCTCCATCCCAGTCAACAGACTAGTTAAAGACGGGTTTACTGCAGGACACTCAGGGTCTGTAACTGGCCAACAAGCTTCATTTCCAATAGAGAAGACTAGTTACCCGCCTTACCAATACTCTTAGAAATAACTGCCCAGGAAGTTTTCTGGGACTAAACAGAATGTCTTGAGTGCCAGGGAAATGTCTAATATTTCGAGGATTTCCAGAATTAGAAAAACTGTACTCTGGACCAATCATCCTGCCACGAGGTTCATTCTCTCTTCCTCCCTTGTTATAACATTAGAATTTGAGAAGATGTCTAACTAAGGTGAACAGAGTTGTGTGTGGATGAATGTAAAGAGGGCACTGGCCACCACCCAGGATTGCCTTTTCCTGCCTTCCCTGGATGCTGTGATCATAGAACTACAACAGCCCAACTGGAGCAGACCGGAAATGGCGTATGACAATTGCATGACACATTCTTAGAAGAGGCGGACCCGTGTCCTTCATTCCCTCTTTCTGAGAGGTGTGAGACGTGTGGGGCAGCCAGTGTGGGGGCAGAGCAGGAAGGCTGTGCGGATGGGTGGATGGATGTGCCCCGTGTCCCAGAACCTTTTCTGTGAGAGAGAGACTAGCTCCCTCAGGTCAACCACTGTCTTTCGGGGAGTCTTTTGCACATGAACTCAAGAGCCTCATGCAACTTCCCAGAAAAATACAGTGTAAGAAATAACAGAATGTGAATAAGAAATATTTACAACAGCATTAGCATAATAGCAAAAAACAGGGGGGGGGGGAGACTCAGTCAAATAATAAGAAAATATTTTAAAAGTCCATGGTTGAGATCTTGAATTTTTAAAAATATATATTTTATTGATTTTTTTACAGAGAGGAAGGGATAAGGATAGAGAGTTAAAAACATGGATGAGAGAGAAATATCGATCAGCTGCCTCCTGCACACCCCCTACTGGGGATGTGCCCACAACCATGTACCAAGGTACATGCTCTTGACTGGAATCAAACCTAGGACCTTTCAGTCCACATGCAGACATTCTATCCACTGAGCCAAACTGGTTTTGGCTCGAATTTTGGGGGGAAAAAATAAGAACATAAATGCTCAACATAAGATCAAGTAAAAAATCCAAATAAAGCTAAATATTCATTGGGATCCTTACCTTCTAAAAGAATTGCACACACATATGACACATGAATTATCTGATTGGGAGATGAACAATGACGTATAGAGAGGACGAGGGCATGACAGGGTGTGGGATCTGTTGACCTTCCCATTCGTTATTCTTCCCGTTGTCTACATTTCCTCGGATGAACTTGGGTTTGTGTCCAACCAGCGCTGTAGGATCCACCTTCAAACAACAAGTCTCATGTCGTTCATGACACAGGCCCCGCTTCTGGGAGCTGCCTTCAACGTAACTCCTTCCCGCGCGCTTCCTGCTGCTGCTGCTTCTCTGCTGTGTGTTTGATTTTGGACGACCTCCCGTTCCTTTCAGGTCAGGTGTCTTCCTGCCTTGCTTGGTCACGTGATCCATTAGCCAAGGAGCTGAAATTGTCCCTAGACGCGTGGGAGTCTGTTGGGTGCATGTTCAATGGGACGAGCCGCACACGGGGGCGCTTTGGCCCACCCCGTCAGTGGCAGGCCCAGGGGGTGAGCTCCTCACAGCCTGTGACCTCCTCCTCAGTGCTGGCTGGCACAGGGGTGCCCGAGGGAAGGCACACCCCCCTGGGTGCCCAGACCAGGACACATCCTGGGGCCTCCACAGAGAGGACCTTTGGAACATTCGAGGGCAGACACCCTTAACCAACTTGTAGCCACTGGCCTAGCGGCATGGTTCAGGCCCAGGTGGACTGGGTGTGAGGGTACCGAGGCCTCCTGCGGCTGGGAACTCTCTCCTCGTGTGAAGCAATGCCGAGGAGGTGTCTGGCAGCCACCTCTCCCCCCACAGACTCAAGGCCTCTCCATCCCTTCGGGCTGGCTCACATGCCGCCTGCAACATCAGAACCTTGCGAACACTCGGTCCATCGGGTCTCTCCTGCCTCTGACTTCTCCTTGTAACTATGATGTTTCTTTAATGTGGTATTCCCTCCACCAATGCTTGTGTTAATTTTCACTGCCTGCACAACATATTTCAAACAAATTTTAAACTTCCTAATACCCACGGCTGCACATTTTAAGTCACACAGAATTTAGGACACAATAGGAATTTCAAATGCGTGCTCAGAATTTGATGAGCGAAGGAACTCACCTGCGGTAACATAGAACTGAGACTGAAGTTTTAAGTCCCAACAAAAATACGATCCTTTGCATCGAGAGGCTTTAGAGACCTTGAGACCTTGAGCGCGGTGCCAACATGTTAAGGCATTTCTTGATGGTGGCGCTCCTACTTGCTCCGGCTTTTGAAATTGCCCTCTCCGCGTCTGTAACAGGAGATGGTGAGGTCACGGTGTTTTTCCCTGGAAGATCTGAAGAAGAAAAAACACCTCGTATAAATTCTCACTGGAGCTTTATGACTTCTCGTAAAGGCTGCCAAGTTCATCTGCACTCCCCGAGCCGATGCTGCGAGCTCCACTCAGTGCTGGCCATAAAAGAAAGCCGAGAAAACTTTTGCAAAAAAGTTTCACAGCTGCTACAGGGAAAAAAATAAGAGTTGGAGAATGGGGAGGGTGACTCATTCTGGACCTTCTGTTCCGTATTAGCAATCAGAACGGGTAGCACATCTCCGCGTTCGTAAGTGAGCCGAGTGTCTCTCTGTGATTGTGATGAAAATTGCTATCTCCGTGAGTCTTAATTGCACTGCATAGGACTGAATAAATAGCCCGCGTGATGTTATACTTGAAATGTTATGCACATAGGCTTAATTTGCGGGATGTTGAGATCTCACTGCACTAAATCGCATGCATGGGAGTGTAAAAAAACAAACACGAATCTTCAGGCAGTGTGTTAATAATCGTGGGCAATATTCTATCCACCACTGGGTAGCGAGTTGGCTATAATTAATATTTATGATCCTCTATAACTAAAATTTCATTTCCCTTTATTTTTGTCTGGGCACTGTAATTTTGAAATGATATCACTCTAATAATTCTTCCTCTGCTAGTTGACATTCTACGTGTATGTGTTAATGCTCTTCAAATCTGCATCTCACACAGGTGTTTTGACTGTCAGTCTGGGTGTGAAATGCCACACTTTTGCACATAGAAGATACAGTAAAGAGAGTTAAAATAGAACTTACTGAATTACTGCAAACATGAGATACACGAAAGTATACTTCCAAAGTAGAGTATTTAAAAAAGAAAAATCTAGAAGAGAAGAGATATTAAATAACCTAACACGCATCATGAATTCAAACCAAATTAAATATTTGAAAAGTAAAATTCAAGCCACAATATCCTCACGGCTCACACACCCACTGCAGGAGGCCTGGCCACCAAGGGTGGTCTGAGAAACGCATTTTGGAAGCATGGAACTTTTTATGGAAAGTTTTCAAGGGATGTAGTGTGATGGCCCTGGAAGTGAATCTTCCTCAGAAGTAATTTATGGGGAAAGGCTGTCAGGGAGCAGGACTGAAAACTGAAACTTATTATGTTCTTCATCTGACAGCTGTCAGAGGAGAGAGGGCTTGGAGAGCTGGGTGAAAAGGGAGAATGAATTAAGAAAAAAAAACAAGCCACTCATAGACACAGACAACAGTGTGGTGAATGCCGGAGGGAAGAGGGCGGGGGGAGGAAGGAGAGGGTAAAGCGGGGGGAAAAGGTGACTGAAGGACAGTTAACTTTGGGTGGTGAACACACAATACAATACACAGCGGATGAATGGTAGAGTTGTTCACCTGAAACCTGTATAATTTTATTAACCACGGTCACCCCAATAATGTCAATAGAAATTTTTAAAATGTCTAAAAATCAGTTTATTGTGTTCTTCAAGTCGGCACTTCTGCTTCATATCTAAGGAATGAAAACAACACAATGTTGCTTTGTACTACTGAGGTCTTTTATGTGTAAATAGAAGAACAGTTGGAGCAATACTTTAAAAAGCAGGTTATTGTTTTGTTGATTATTGCTTCTTCTGAAAGTAAGCATTGGGTCAGCCTTAGCCACATTTTGAGTAAACCCCACTTTATAGCTGGACCTTCTATGAGAAGCAGTTCATGGAAAGCATCAGAGACTATTCCTGAAAGATTAGTTATCTGGTATTCCCCTGGTGCACCTCAGAGACATCTCACCACCCTCGATGGAGATATAAAACATTGTATGGACAGAACAGGGAATGTTGGGCTACAATCAACGTAAGCACGTACTCGATGACTCTCTAAGCGAGTCCTCAAAAAATGTGCTGATATTCATTGGCTTTAAATCTCTGAAGATGGACACAAATTGGTCTGTTTCAGCTGCTTCAGAATCAATCAGGGGCACGTGAAAGCAGCCACACTGGAAAGGCTGTGTGCCGTATAGTCCCAACTCCCTGACATTGAGGGAGAGGGCAGCTACCGGTAGGGAGGGCAGTAAAACCATCAGCGGTTGCCAAAGGTGATGAGCGAAGGAGGGGTGAACAGGCAGAGCACAGAGGGCCTCTAAGCTAGTGGAACTCTTCTGTACGTATGATAATGGTGGGTGCCGCAACCTTTCACAGCAAGGATTCAGAGCTGGAGAAGGGGCCATGTGCAAATGAATACACTAGATAAGAAGTATAAATTTGGAAGGCATTGGGGGAACCAATTCTCTAGTGGAATGGCTCTCTGAATGTCCAGACCCATCGCTTTTTATTTACTAGAATACACATTTGCCCTTCAGCAAAGTAGACAGGCATCAATGGTAAGGTTTGGTAAACAACAAAGGATTATCAGGTTAGGGGATTGCCTTCAGCCATTCAGCCAGCAGCAGGCAATATAATGCTGATTCTCAGCCCTAGCTGAATGTCAAAGTCCATCAGCCTTCTGACAGACCTCTCGCATGTATATGTTAACTACGTTTTGGTATTTGCCTCCAGCAGGTGGGTATTATGCATCTATCCAAACCTTAGAATGGACCACACCAAGAGAGAACCCTCATGCAGACTGTGGACTCTGGATGATGATGGTGTGTGTCTGTGGGGTTCATCAGTTGTAACATATGCACTCTTGGGTGGGGGATGATGGTAAGGGCAGGGGGTATGTGGGAAATCTCTGTACCTTTCCTTCAATCAATCAATAGATTCCTTGAAATCTATTTTAAAATTAACTGGGGCCATGGTGCTATGACTTCTGCCCATGCCCCCTGTAGACTTCCCTCAGGCCAATCCCTCTGTGACATCTTCACATCGTGGCCCAAAGATTGCACCCCTCTTAGCAGACTTCCTCTTCCTGTTGACAATGAAAATGTTCCTTATTTCCCCAAAACCACGAATCAGAATTGTAAGTCTTTATTTTATTATCTGGATTGTAGGTCTCTTATCTGCTCTCCGTAGTGCCTGGCTTGCCTTTATCCTCTTAGAAGTGACATTCTTATACATCTTGGCTTTTCAAATTTTTTTCTACATCCTCTCCTCACTAATTCTTTGACTTAAACTCATTTGAAAAAAACTTTTTTTAAAGGACTCATCATTTTTAAACCAGCCAATCTGTCACTCATCTGTAAGCGTTTCTGTTCCCTTTTTCTTGGAATAATGGGAAGTCTTCCTTCAGTCTGCCCAGCTTGTTCCTTCGCACCCCAAACAACTCCTCTGCCCGCGGTCCCCATCCGGTAGCACGGCCCTGTCTTTGACCCTTTCACCCAGTCTGAAAGGCAATAGTCATCACCAATCCTTTCATCTTCTTTCTCAGCTGTCATATCTGAAGAGTCATCATTCCTCATAAAAATATTTCAGAGTTATCTCTTTCCTAACAAATCAGCAGCCCAATTAGGAACTGCCTTCTCATCATATCTTACCTGAGTGACTTCAATGACTTTCACAACAACTCTCTTTGCTTTTAGTTTTGCTGCTTTTTTTTTTTTTTTGGCCTTTTTTTTTGTTTTTTTTTCCTTACCAGTCTTCTACTCTATTCACAGCTTTATTTTATAAAACCGAGCCTGGCCATGAAAGTGCTCGACTTAAAATGCCACCGATGGCTCTCAGCATGAGGTTTGCCCTTGTCCTGCTGTCATGTTCTTCCCTGGAGTTATTTCTCACCACTCTGTCCCTGGACAACCTCCACAGTCATGCTGTGAATTATGCCCTGAACGTGGCATAGAAATCAATAATACAGAGAGAGAGGAAGGGAAAGGGAGAGGAACATCAATGATGAGAGAGAATCACTGATCAGCTGCCTCCTGGATGCCCCCACTGGGGGCTGAGCCCACAACCGGGCATGTGCCCGGACCGGGAATTGAACCAGTGACTTCCTGGTTCCTGGGTCAACATACTCAATTGCTGAAGTCACACCAGCTGGGCAATGCCTTTTGATGTTGCTCCCTCTCTTCTTTCCTTCTTAAATACCTGCGGGCTCCTCAGCTGTTAGTCGAACCCTGCTCATTGTCAGCAGCTCAGTCAGGGCGTGTCCTCTGGTAAGTTATCCACAACTCAGAGGCTCTTCCTTCCTCGGTGCCCTAGAGAACGCCCCCTCCATGACAGCACCACCTCCTTGCGTTGAAAGTATCCGCTTGCATCTGTCCGATCTCTCAGAACTATGAGTCCCGAGGTTCACTCCTTGCTTTTGTCGTTTTCTCACAGGATAAGCACTGCCCAGTGGAGGCAGGGTCATTGGAAGGCGACTAGAAGGATGTGGGTGATGACTGACCAGCGCCAGGGCAGAGGTGCCGGAGCAGAGCACCTCCGAGCCAGGCTGTGCGGGCTCACGTTATGGTAAGCAGCGGCGGCACTGCGTGTCTCTGAGCATGAAAATAGCCGTTACTGTGCCTGTTGGCATAGCCAATGGTTGGCGGAGTGGAAGAGAGAGATTTGGAGGACAGAAAGCCACCTTGGCAGACATACGCCAGCCAAAGTTTTCATTCAATATTTTTAACGTTGACATAATTGCAGGTGTCCCCATCTGCCCCCCTCCACCTCTTGTGCATCTCCACCCACCCCAGCCACCCCCTCCCTTGGCCTTCACCGAGCTACTGTCCATGTCTAATGCGTATGCATATGCAAGGGAAAAATAGATGTTGAATAAAATGCTTTTGTAGAACGCATGTCTGTCGATGGCGGAATGACTAGTGGGCTTGCCCAGGTAACTTCTGTGGCCAGGTCCATGCTGTCACTGTGCTACGCACAGCTGGACAAATACGTGGTTAAAACCCCGGCTCCCCCCTGTGCATTTTAGGGTCTGGGGTGTGCCCCTTCCCGCGCTCAGCAATGGGAGTCAATGAGGAGAGAATGGTACTGTGACCGATGCTTTTACCCGTGAACTTCACCGGGACGGGATGCCCGGACGGCTGTGGAGTGCCCGCTCGGCGTGTTCTGTGAGGGGGTTCAGGAAGAGGTCCACCTTCGTCCAGCGGGTGGGCACCCTCTGACCCGCGGAGGCCTGGGGGGGGGGCAAAGGCAGGAAGGACAGGCTCGCTGTCTGTGCTGGGGCGGGCCGTCCACCGGCTCCTGTGTTGGCCGTCAGTGCTCGGCCCTCAGGCCTCAGACTCCTGCTGCCCTTGTGCCACCGGCCCCCGGGTCTCGGTCCTTCGGGGCCGGCCTGGAACCGGACCAGCAGCGCCTGGGACTTCTCAGCCCCCCTAGGTGTCGGCCAGCCCCGCAGAGCCACCGTCCGCCTGCGGGTCCCCATGTGTCACACGGGCTCTGCTCTCTGGAGAGCCGGGGGCCATGCAGGCCCAGCCTCAGAAGTGCCATCCGCGCCCACAGAGCAAGACAGCGGGTCTGACGCCTCCTGGACGAGCCGGGCCTCAGGCTTTCTTCAGTGACGGCTCCCCCACATCCCAAAAGCAAAGCTTCCCCTGCAAACCCACAAAGAAAGCAGCAGGTATGCACCTGCGGCCTCCCCATGAGAGCGGTGCCGTCCGCAGTGTCTGTTAGGGGGACGGGGAACTGCCCGGTAGCAGCTCCGGGCTGGGCGGCTGGCCTCTCTGAGGGACCCACTCCCCAAACCGGTGCTTTCTGAGAAGATGCTGGTCGTGTCCTCTTCCTTTAAAGTGTGCGCGCTGCTCTCATGGAGCTCGCTGAAGCTCTCTGCATCCCCGTCAGCTGTGCACGCGGAGGTCTGAGCGTGGTGCTTACGGAAGCAGGCGCGTCTAGGGCAGGGGTGGGCAAACTTTTTGACTCCAGGGCCACAATGGGTTCTTACACTGGACCGGCCCGCGGGCCGTAGTTTGCCCACGGCTGGTCTAGTCTCTACTTCCCTAGAATCTCTGTCTTTGTCCTCACGCTGTGCTGAAATGGAAGCATTAGGGACTAGCACTTCCATTGCCGGTGCCAATTGCTGAGTCCCCTCCGTTCCCAGTGTTCTGAGGGGTGAAGTTACAGGTGTACTGGTGTCCTTAAGATTAAGTGAGGTGCCCTGGCCTGGGTGGCTCAGTTGGTTGAGCCTTGTCCCCTGCACCAAGTGGTCGCTGGTTCAAATCCTGGCCCAGGCACATGCCTGAGTTGGGGCTTGATCCCTGGTAGGGGGTGTGCAGGAGGCAGCCGATCGATGTTTCTCTCCCTCTCTCTTCCTCCCCCGCTCTCAAATCAATAAAACGTATTGTATGAGTTAAATGGAGGCAATATCTACAGGATAACTCTGGTGGGCTTTTCTGGAGACGTCCAGCTGGAGGTGGAGAGGGCATCAGGAGAAAGGAGTGAGAAGAACAGACATTTACAAAGCCCTTGGCGGGGAGGAAAGAATTTTAACGCCTTGCGATGGCGCAGCTTTCTGCCTCTGTCCACGCTCTGCCCGCAGGCTTGTGTGTTAAGTGTTTTCTCTGCCGCCTTCCCCACGAGCATCGGCGCTCTGCACTCGGGTGGTCCCGGAGCTCCCCGCACGCCTGCCATTCAGCGGGGCGCGCTGGCTGCGCCCAGGCAGGGCCAAGAAGGCACACACCGCGGGAGGCTGGGGGTGAATTAACCGGCGGGCAACTGGGGGGACTTCGTCCGTAAAGGGGGGACCTTGTACACTCGAAGGAGCTGGAAACTGGGTGGGAAACGGGCCGGAACGATGCTGGGCGAGATGGGACTTCCTCGGCCTCCCGGGGCACTGACGCTGTTTGTCGCCCTCTTCATTGGGGGGATGATCCCCTGGGAGGGAGCGGAGTGTTGTTTATGTTCATAATGAAAAAGAAATGTGGGGCCGTTATGACTCTGTCCTGCGGAGTGGGGCTTATTCCAGTAAAATAACTGCGGGGCAGACCCGTCTCTCTGAACTCTAGTTGAACCTCGGAGAAAGGGGAATTGATTTACATTTCATTACAGGCTGGTAATGCCCTCCGCGCAGCCTACGCTGGTTCCAGAATGAACAAATCCTGTGGGCACCAATCCTGAAGCCCCAGCGGGGAAGGTCAGGCCCGAACTGTGGAATCAATCAGAACCTTAGTCTGCGTCGCTGGAAAGAGTGATCGTTCCGCAGATTGGACTATTTCAACGTCAATTCCTGGGCACACGCCATCGCCAGGACAGAGGTGACTGACTCACAGCAGGAGTGGAGACCATGTATCCATTCACCATCTAGCAATCCTTTCATTGAAAAGCAACAGTAAAGCCAAAACCAGTTTGGCTCAGTGGGTAGAGCATTGGCCTGCGGACTGAAAGGTCCAAGGTTCGATTCCGGTTGCAGTCATATCCCCAGCAGGGGGCGTGCAAGAGGCAGCTGGTAGATGATTCTCTCTCATCGATGTGTCTAACTCTCTATCCCTCTCTCTTCCTCTCTGTAAAAAAAAATCAATAAAATATATTTTTTTTTTAAAGAAAGAAAACTAACAGTAAGATAAATTGGGCTTGGTGGCAAACTAATTAAATTATGAGTGACGGCTAGCTCACATTCCAGAAGCAAACCTTATTATTAGTCCCACTCCCCTTTCTGTTTTAAAGCAAGTTTACTTACCAGTAATTGGAACACAGTATGCATGCGATATTGGACCCTAATTTTTATAAACAATTTATCATCATAAACAATTCTGGTAGCACCTGGGTTCCCCACGATGTCAGATGTTCCAGGAGAGCCGCTGTGCCCCTGGTCTTACCGTGAGCTTCCTCTGAAGAACTGGCTAGCTTACAGGTTTCCTGTAGCTTTTCCATTTCCGCCAGAGTTCCAGGCCTTGTCTTCATTTACCTCCAAGAATCCCGCCAAGGAGGTTCAACACTCCCAGTGACAGATGGCGGCAGCTGATAAGATAGAGTCTCCCGTTCCTAGCATTTCAGGGACCGGAAGGGATGTCACATTGCAGTTTAGGAAGTGACCGACCGACAGGACGTGTTTTCATGTATCTCTCTCCCTAAAGGCCCTGGAATGCACTCCTAACCTTGCTTTGAAGGGTTCTAACACGTCTTTTCACGCAAGTTAACTCGGCACATTTATGTAGATACCTTTGTCTTTTCACAGATGGCCCCAATTTAGAGAGTTTGCCCTCTCACATATGGAGCTAGAGGTTGAATTAACTGCTGAGAGATGGCCTCATCAACGTACCATTAAAAGTGACAGTTGGTGAATTCAATTTAACTGGGACCATCAGCTTCAGGCACCAAGAGGACAACTCGGTAGCCCCCACAACGGTGCTCATGAGACCTGCATGAAAAACGAAGGAATGTCATGGTATCATTTGTGTGACCTGTTACCTTTTCCAAAGATAACCCAACGACAAATCTGACCCCATGAGTTAGCCAGTGATATTACCAGAGGTGGGATCTATATCCTTTCTCTTTGGATCCGAGCTTATGACTTCCTGGAACTAATAGAAGACGGCAGGAGAGGCGATGTGTAATTCCTGAGGCTGTGTCAGCAGCGGTAATGCAACGTGTACCTTGATGTGTGGGGAAAACGATCGGCAGCCACTGTTTGCCATCCCAGCTGCCTGAGGCTGCGGCGCTGGCTGGGCACGCCAGGGCCTGGCCACAGACATCAAAGGCGGATTTACAGATTGAGAAGTCCACAGAGGGCTCTGGAAAGCTGTTCATAACTAGTCTCAGCAGTGTTGCCGGATACAAGATACCTTTACAGACATCAATTGTCTTTCTGTACATTAGGAATGAACAACACGAAATTAAAATTAATAAAACAATTCTATTTATAATGGCATTACAAAAATAAATTGGGGGAAAAAAACATCCATACTTGTGTACTGAAGACTACAAAACATGGATAAATGAAATTGAAGATGTAAATGAATTAAGACATCCTTTGATTATACATCAAAAGACCTAATAATGTGAAATGGCATTCTCTCTCAAATTTACCTACAAAATAGTAGATCATAAGCCATATTTCTTGATGCATCGAAATGTCTTATTTTAAAAGAGTTTTGCTTAAGCCACCTGTTGTAGAGTAAGCTTTCAGCAGCTGAGATTCCTAACTATTCACAAATGGCTACCTCTAAGTAGTGGAATGAATTAATTCCACCATTCTGGAAGTTCCACACCCCTTTCTGTTTTAAAGCAAGTGTAATAATCAGTAATTGGAACACAGTATGCATGTGATATTGAACCCTAATTTTTTCACTTATCAAGGTATCATAGAAAATTATTAAAAATAGTTTTCCATGTCCATAAATATATAGCAAAATAACAATTTTATGCATCTCATCCTTTGAGTGGATGCTATTGATATCTAATTATGGTCCTGTCTACTAATAATCATCAGTCATCTTTCTTTTTTAGACTTCATAAGCAATTAAGCAAACATTTATCATAAAATACAGTAAATATGAAGGGAATCATAGCAATGGCCACTATTAGTTTGAAGTGGGGATTGGGAGATGCTAAGATTTCTTAGGATAAAAGGTATCATTAACTCAGAATTCTGAAGAACGAGAAGGGGTAAACTTGGCATTTTATAGGAAGACTATTTTTAGGCAGAACCCAAAGGCCTAAATGTAAGAGAATTCTCATGTTATGGCCGGAAAGAAGAGAACAAAGGGAAGTGGCTAGAGACTTGGCTGGAGTGGAAGGAGAGACAAGAGGAAGCTGAACGTGGCACAGATGAGTGGACATTGAGAGGAGTATCTGGCTGCCAAGGGCAGCAGTTGGGCAAGCTGCACACTGGAGAATGAGACAGGAGCCATCACAGCGAGCTGATGGGAAATAACACTGCCTTGGCCAAAGTCATTAGCTTAAGTGAGGCTGTAGAGGAAGAGACAGATTCAGAGACGGACAATGACAGCCCGTGGGCAGTTGACCGAGAGGAGCCCTAACTGAATCTGAGGCTTTGGTTTGCAAAAATGGGGTTGCAGTTTAATCACTGGGAGTACGAGGGTTGGGGGTGGACATAGTTCTTCTTTTACGGACAGATTACAGGTTTTTTCTCTGACATGTATGTCATATGGTACATGTGAGCTATCCCATTTTAGATGACCAGAGAGGATTTTTCACCAACAAACTTGGCTCTTGAAAAAAACAGATTGCTAGTAATTAGGTTTAGGAATCATCAGTAGAAAAATCCCAGTTGACACTGGGGGCAGGTTTGAGGTGATGCAGGGAGTGAAAAAGAGGAGAGAACAGTCAGATCTTCATATTGACACGTAGAGGCAGACCCTACAGGAAGCTGCATGGGAGGCTGAAGAGGAGGCCAAAGGCCAATGAAGCCAACTAGAAGAGTGAAGCATCATGGGAGCCAAGGAGGCTCAGAAGAGGAGACTGACTATCGTGGGTGCTTCTGGGGGTCAGTACGATCAGATTGAAAGATGCCCTCGACAGTTAACTCCAGGGTCTTTGGGGGACTTGGTGGGAATATTTCTGGTGGAGTTGTGGGCCTAGGAGATAGAATCCAGTGTAAGCAGGCTGTAAAGATGTGGCAAGAACAGCTGCAGAGAAATCTCTTAAGAAACGTGGCTGTGGAGAGAAGGAGAGGTCTGCATACAGATGGAAATCCTAGCAGAGGACAGCTCGGAGGCTATTTTCTTCTCTCCTTCCTCCTTCTCTTCTCCTTTTGGACGCGTATTGTGGTGGTTGCTTTTTAAGCTTAAGGAGATCCGAGTACATTTAAAAGCTAGTAGAGAAGAACTTGAAGCTAAAAGTACAGGAAAGACATAGGTTGGTGTGAGGAGGACAGACACCATGGGTATCCCTCTGTCCTTAGTCTAACCTAACATAGAGTTGGTTATCAAAACCATATAAAATAATGTGATAAAAATCTTCAATAGCCCTTCCATGGTCAATTAAAACTAATTTAATCAAAGTAGGTTCCTCATTTTATCAAAAAATGTGAGTTTTCTTTCATTCAGTCTCGGGAAGTTAAAGAAAATGCCCCATTTTACCCAGGAATCCCAATTTTAGGAATATATCCTAAGAAATCAGAAACACCTATCAGAAAGGATATATGCATCCCTATATTCATAGCAGAACAATTTACAATAGCTAAAGTTTGGAAACAACCTAAGTGCCCATCAGCAGATGAGTGGATTAAAAAACCGTGGTACATCTACACAATGGAATATTATGCTATTATTAAAAATAAATAAATAAATAAAGGGGGGGGGGCTTTTACTATTTGAAACAGCAGGGATAGACCTGGAGAGCATTATGCTAAGCAAAATAAGCCAGTCCAAGAAAGATAAATGTCACATGATCTCACTCATATGTGGGATATAATGAGCAACATAAACTGATGAACAAAAACCGATCCAGAGACAGGGAAGCATCAAATAGACCACCAAATGTCAGAGAGAAGGCATGGGGGTTGGTGGTGGTGGTAAGAGAGCAGCCAATGGACTTGTATGCATGCATATTAACATAACCAATGGTCACGGTCACGGTCACTGGGGCGGTAGGGTCTTGTCCTAGGGGGTGGGAGTGGCTGGGGAGGGGTCAATGGGGGAAAGGGGACTCATGCAGTACTTTAAACAATAATAAATAGAGAGAAAGCCTGATCTGGAGCCCGCAGAAGCAGCGGGACATGCCTCTTAAAAGACGTCAATGCTGGGGACCGAGTGCTCTGCTCAGCTTCTCCGGGATCCTCCTGGTCAGCACACACCGGGACCCGCCAGGGCCAGCAGGGTCCTGAGGTCAGCATGAAGCTTCCACAGGTCCTAATTCCTTATCTTGGAACTTACCCCCAGGAGTTAGGAGAAGGAGGTGTCCATCATTTTTTTAATTTTTATTCACTAATAGTCTGGCACAATACTCTAACATGCAATCCATCTTTACCTCTCCAATAAGTTCACCTACTCCCCAAAACTTTCTTTGTCGTACCAGTGGCTCTTAACTACACCCTAGAGGCCTGATGCATGAATTGGTGCACGGGTGGGGTCCCTTGGCTTCATGGGTGACCGAGGCCTATAGGGGCGGAGGGGGCAACTGGCCAGGGAAAAAAGGTCTGCAGGCGGTTGGCTGTGGGAGCACACTGACCACCAGGAGGCAGCTCCTGCATTGAGCGTCTGCCCCCTGGTGGTCAGTGCACGTCATGGCAACTGGATGACCAGTTATTCTGGTCATTCTGGTAAGTCATGACGGCTGCTTAGGCTTGTATGTATGTAAATAGTTACCAAAAGCAATGTGCCCCACGTCAACTGGTGCTGCAGAAGGCCCTTTTCTGGACTGGCTGTAACCTAGCACAGAAGTCAGATGCTGCTTGTCTCTTCCTCCCGCCTGTGTCTGTCTGTGACCCCTCCACTCTGTCAGATCTTGCTCTCCCAGGCTCCAGAGTAAAGGGGGGGAAGAGTTATCCCCAAGGCCACCTGTAGTTAGCAGTTTCCCACATGGTTTTCCAGAACATCACAGGATGAAGACAACACTCAGCGTAGGGCGCACCACGCCAGGCGTCTGCGGAGGAAAACCCCCGGGGAAGCCGCGGGTGCCCTGTGGCCGCCTGCTCTCCCGGGGACCCCGCTGGCTGTGCAGAGGCAGAGGTGACCGGCGGGGAGGAAAGGGAAGCATACGCTGGAGCCGCCGGCCAGGGGAGGACGGCATGCTTGTCATGTTCTCGGAAGAAAGCCGAGTCTGGTGAGGTATCCCGTGCTGCTCAGATGGGTGCCGGGAAGGCGTGCAGTGTTTGCAGCGGCGTCAAAATAACCCATACATGCCGAAACCGGTGTGGCTCAGTGGACAGAGCGTCGGTCTGCGGACTGAAGGGTCCCAGGTTCGATTCCGGTCAAGGGCATGTACATTGGTTGTGGGCACATCCCCGATGGGGGGTGTGCAGGAGGCAGCTGGTCCGTGTATCTCTCTCATCGATGTTTCTAGCTCTCTATCCCTCTCCCTTCCTCTCTGTGAAAAATCAATAAAAATATATTTTTTAAAATAACCCATACATGAAAGAGGGCACGCCAAAAACAGGGCCGAGTTCCCCACACTGATGTCCGGGCTCTGCCCGCTTTGTAATCCCGGGACCTTGCTGGAGAGCCCGGAGGGAACACACGTGACATCCTCATGCCCTGCCCTGCGATCGCTCACCGGAGGAGATCTCTGTTATGATGATGTGCACGGCGGCTGTCCCCGCTGCCAGCGTCCTTTCCCTCCATCTTCCTATTGTCCTCTCAGCAACGCAATGAGTAATCTGAGGCCCATCCCCCCCCCTCTCTTTCTAATACCATTAATGCCGCTGAGCCACATTTAATTACGGGGATGCATACGGTGCGCACGGCCGGCTCAGGGCAGGCGCTGGAGCTGGGATTGATTGAGGACAGCGCTTCGCGCTTACTCCCACTTATGAAAGCTCAGACGCAGACAGACAGTGAAAAGGCTCTAATTTCCCTTTGTGTTGTTGGCACGTCCTTCGTAATGTAAGCATTAATTGAACATGCTCAGTATCAGCGTGGAGCAATCAAGCATATCCATTTTTCAGAATTGAAGGTCACGGGTCAATCTGGAGCGCGCTCCCGGCAATCGAGCTGTAGGAACGTATTTCTGTTTGATCAGCGGTAATAGGAAAGCCCAGAGATCCGGAAAATTAACCCGGGACAGCGCTGCACCTTCCGCCGGGGAGGGGCCCTTCAGGAAAGCAAACCCCCGAGGTGTGCCTCTCGCTGCCTTGGCATCTTGTTTGCGGTGTGTGTGTGTGTGTGTGTGTGTGTGTGTGTGTGTGTGTCACCTGGCATCTCTCAGACACTGGCCACCAGGAGGCAGCTCCTCTCTTTATGCCTGTGGACGCCACTCCTCTCGCGCCATGAACTCGCATGGCTGGGCCGGGGAGATTGTTAGTTAAGATGCAATTCAGCAAGGAGAGGTGCGGAAATGAATCCACAGAGCATTCTCTCCATCCAACCCGCTGCTGTTGCCCCGAGCCCGGCGTGAGGCACACGTCATGTGAAACGGATAATGTAATTTTCCAGGGAGCACCTGGGGATGTGCTCCAACGTATGAAGATGTCAACTCTCCGTTTAAAATGACGGATTCCCAACAGCCTTTTGTCACTATGTACTTCCCCAATGGATAGCATCCTTACTTATTGATTTTTTTACAACATTGATTGTGGATTGGATTATGTCTCTCATTCTGGAAGGTTGGCCTAAGACTTCAGCTTAAAATTAATCCATGTGTTCCTGAAGACACGCGTTCTTAGAAGCCAAGTTCCCGTATCCTGACCTAGTGAGTCTGTGATAAGTATGAGGCGCCCTGGCTGCTCCAGTAGAAAGAACGCGCCCAATGTCTCAGGCCTGGAGTCATGAGCTCCCAGTGGGGAAGAGGGCTGAGGGGGACCTTCTCTGAGACTCGTCTTCCCTGAGACCGAGCGCTGTCCGTGCACAGGCGCCGGTACCTATGTGTGTCTTCTGTGGCGAACGCAATGTGCTCACTGCCTCGGGGACATTAAAGTATAGGCTGCCTCCTGCATCTTCTTGTTTGGTCCCTAGACTTACCAAATCTTCTGTCCGAGAGTCTTGTGGAATCATTGGTATTTTATCTGTAAGCAATATGTAGTCAGTTAACTGGGCAGCATACCACTAGAATTTGCATGTAATTTTAGGTTGTAAATTTTCATAAAGACCTTACGGGAAAAGTTAAAAGAAACAGTGTTTGTTATCACAAAAGCTATTCTGTGTCACATCTTAAATGCATACTTCTCTAGAAATCCACTAAAAGGCTATGTAACTGTATTTCCAAAATACAGGTTAAAAAAAAAAAAAAAGCAATTGGCTGCTAGTTATATCACACCAAAAGATGAAGGAATACAAATTTCCCTTTCTAAAGTTTGACTCATATTCATATCTTGAAATCTTCTAAGTCAGGGCTTTGCAAAAACTATAGCTGTGGGCCAAATCTGGCCCCTGGCCAGCGTTTAGAATAAAGATTTATTAGAATACAGCCGTGTCCACTCACCATCACACGGGAAGCTTTTGCCCTGCAATGGCGGGATGGACCACTGTGACACGGGCCACTTGCCTTCAAAGCCAAAAACATTTCTGTCTCTTTATGGAAAAAGTTTGCTGCCGAGTACAAAAATTGTGCCAGATGAGGGTGAAAGGGTATGGAATTTCCGATTTCTCTTTTCGGCCTGTTCATCGTTAAATTGCACTGCAGACTAATTCTGAGTGCAGCTCCCAGCCGGGGCCTGGGACGCACGTTCTCACGTGATCCTCGGAGCCTCAGAGCTGCGGGGAGATATTTTTAACCTCCACTTTCGTTAGGTAGACTCGGGTAGTTTGGGAAGGTTTTCCTGTCACACAGAGAATAGCAGAGAAATAACATTTTCCGAACATTTGCTGGCATTTTTGGTGGCTGAATCCGCAGTTCACAGAAGGAGAACTGGCTACAGGAAGTCAAGGTCACCTGCCCGGCTTTGTTTGTCTCCTGTTTGTTTGGGTTTCCTTTGTTCAGTACCTTTTAGAGCGTCCCTGCGAATCCTGAGATTTTGAAAACAGCATCTGTTTCCAGACGAACCATGATCTCACTTTAACCTTTATTCTGGGTACAGGGAAAATTAATGTGCAGTTTTAAATCGATCGGACATGGCATTATTGCCCAGTGTGAGAGAAAACCAAGCTTATATAATTACATAGAGGCCCGGTGCATGAATTCATGCTCAGGTGGGGTCCCTCTGGGTGGCCTGCAGGGATCCAGCCAAAACCCGGAGTCCAACCTGCTCACCGTGGCCCCACTGTGCCTGCCATGGGCTCGTGCCCAATCAGTCCTGATTGAGAGAGGCTTGCACTGCCTCAGCAGAGTTCACCAGCCATGAGTCCTGCTTCTGGCACCCGCCCAAGGGGAGTGGCTGGCAGAATCAAGCTGAAACCGGCTCTCTGACATCCCCCAAGGAGTCCCAGATTGCAAGAGGGTGCAGACCAGGCTGAGGGACCCCACTGGTGCATGATCTGGCCAGAGAGGGACTGCAGGAAGGCTCCAGGGCATGTCTGGCCCGTCTCACTCAGTCCTGATTGGCTGAGTAATTTTAGCAACAAGTTAACCCATGGGTTGGAATATCTGCCCCCTGGTGATCAGTGCACAACATAGCAAGCAGTTGAGCAGCCTTAGCATAGTCTACCTAATAAAAGAGTAATATGCACACTAACCATCACCCCACTGCATCCACAAGCCACGCCCACAAGCCACACCCACCATCCAATCAGAGCAAGTATACAAAATAACCCCAACAAAGATGGCTGCAGCCACAGAGAGGTTTGGGTTTCCCAGGCAACAGAGGAAGCCAAACTTTCAGCCTGCCCTAGCCAGCCTAAGCCTCCACTCAAGGGCACAAAGTTTCAATTATAGAAGGCTAAACAAATCCAAACAGAAATGGCGGCAGCCACAGAGCAAGCAGAAGGCTTGGCTCTGCTCCAGGTTACAAAGTTTAAATTGTAGAAGGTAAATAAATCCCAGATACCAGGGCCTCGGCGTGGGTCGCCGCAGGGCATGGTTGGCCAGCAAACCACCACAGGCCCCATGCCCAAGGGAACCCCCATTCTGATACAGGACATCCTTCAGGGCAAACCAGCTGGTCCCCACCCATACCCCAGGCCTCTAGCCTATCTAATAAAAGAGTAATATGCAAATTGACCATCACTCCAACACACAAGATCAAGATAGGTGCCCCCATGTGGTCAAACATCCTGCCCCCATGTGGACACAAGATGGCCACCACAAGATGGCCAGCAGGGGAGGGCAGTTGGGAGAGACCAGACCTGCAAGGGAAGGAAGTTGTGGGTGATCAGGCCAGCAGGGGAGGACAGTTGGGAGGCACCAGGCCTGCAAGGGAGGGCAGTTGGGGGTGATCAACCCTGCAGGGGAGGGCAGTTAGAGGTGACCAGGCTGGCAGAGGAGGGAAGTTGGAGGCAAACAGGCTGGCAGGGGAGCAGTTAAACATCAATCAGGCTAGCATGGGAGTGGTTAGGGGGCGATCAGGCTGGCAGGTAGAAGCAGTTACAGGCAATCAGGAAGGCAGGCAGGAGAGCAGTTGAGAGCCAGCAGTCCTGGATTGTGAGAGGGATGTCTGACTGCCGATTTAGACCAGGATTGGGTCTAAACGGGCAGTTGAATATCCCTCAAGGGGTCCCAGATTGGAGAGGGTGCAGGCTGGGCTGAGGGGCACCACCCCCCCTCCCCCACGTGTATGAATTTTGTGCACCAGGTCTCTAGTCATTATCATATTACGCTTTGATTGGTTGTCCCTTGTCCCCCCCCCCCCAAAAAAAAAACAAAAAAAAAACCAAAAACAAAAACAAAAAAACAGGCAAATTAGACACTGGAGCTGTGATGGGGCCCAGGCCGCTGGAATTTTCTCATTAGGGCCTGGATTTTGGAGCACATGGGAGGGCGAGCCGTCATCCCACTTGCGCAGCGAGCGAGTGGCTCCGTGCGTTTTGAAGCTTTAGCTCTGTGTGTTTGATTGAATTACTGTCAGATATTTTGAAGATTCTTTACTTTCATTTAATTTCCCAAGATAGAATCACTTCTGTGTAGCTGCCGAGGCTCGGGCGTGGATGTGTTTCTCATAACTGCTTAAATACAGCACAGGGAGCGCAGCGGGCAAGTTGGAGGCCCGGAGTCTGCCCAGCAATGCCCCTTGTTCAGAGGATATGATAATGAACATCGGAGGATCCACAGCACAGTTGAATAGCCTTAGTTTGCTCCAATAAAAAAGTAACAAACAAAAATTATCTTTAATTATTTTTCAAATTTAGATTGCATTATGCTGAGTGAAAGAAGCCAGGCAGAGAAAGATAAATATCACATGATCTCACTTATTTGTGGAATATAATGAACAACATAAACTGATGAACAAAAATAGATCCAGAGACAGAGAAACGCCGATCAGACCATTAAACCTCAGAGGGAAGGTGGAGGAGGGTGGGAGCAAGAGGGAGAGATCAACCAAAGGACTTGTATGCATGCATGTAAGCCTAACCAATGGACACAGACAACAGGGGGGTGAAAGCATGAGGGGGGGTGGTAGGGGTGGTAATGGGGGATAAGGACACATATGTAACACCTTAATCAATAAAGAAATTTTTAAGAAATTTAGATTGCTCTCAACATTAAAAAAAAAATCTCTGAACTTTAATTTGCTTATGATGCTTAATTAAACAGAAAGTGTTTAATTGATATAAGCAAAGTTTCAATGTCCATTAAGAAAATAATAAAGTTTAAAGGAAAAAAATATTCTAAAACATAAAGCTACGATATATATGTGTGTGTATATATATATATATATATATATATATATATATATATATATAATATGTATTATGCTTATTACTAAGAATGTTGATTACAATAACAAATGAGTGGAAACCACACAAATTTTGATCAAGAAGCCAATGAAAGACTAAATTTTGTTTGTTCTCCACTGAGTATGGTATATTGAATTGAAAATTAATGAACTAATGTGAAACGCTTTTAACATGAGTGAAGCACACACTTCTAACAGTGACAGAAAATTCAAGATAAAAAAGTGCACAAAGCTGATTTGCATCCAATTGAAACATTGAAAACTCTCATATTCCTCAAGGTTACCTACATATGTAGGGAGAGTAGAAATACATGTCAGTAGGTAATAAGGCCCAAATGTAGGGCCTGGTCCACCCCCACAAGGAGAAAGAGCCCATCCTGGCTGAGCACATGGGTGTTTCCGACTGTTTGGGGAAAGTTTCCGACTGTTTGGGGAATGTTTTCGTGCTTAATTTGAAGAGTGACTGTGTCCATTTCATGTTGTTTTTTAAATATAATTGAATACTTTAATTATTTTATAAGTTACTTGATAAATTATTTATTTTAATAAATTAAGAACACAAACCCCCATTAATCACAGTTTCCTCATATTTGAGGGGAAAGTTGCCGAAGGAAAGCAAACAGCTAGCTTCCAGCCGGCGGGGCCTTCCTGGTGGTCCGGATGCGTTGGCCGGCAGCTCATAGTCAGTGAGACAGCTAAACATTTGTCTCTGCCATTTTAGCTTCATCATAAAATCGCCATATAGAGGTTCAGATAGTTGTATTTTTATTATGCAAGATTGAGTGAAATAATTTAAATGAACTACAAAGCAATTAAAGTTTCATTTACAATAAAAAGAAAGTTCAAAAGTCATTTCTCACCCCAATTTCCTGGACGCTTCGGAATCCTTCCACACTGATTGTAACTGGTGTTTAAATCCATCTTAGAGAGCCAAAAGGAAGACTCGAATTTATTAGCATTAAGATTTCATAGGCTAATTAAATCTTTTTATTCTTTGTATTGTCAGTACTATATCAATTCAGTGAGAGTGAGTCATTCTGTTCATGCTAATCAGAAATTTTAATTGGAAATTATAAATGTCTCTTTGACAATGAACAATTATTTCATAAATGTAGTTGGTTTAGTACTCAACATATTTTATACGATAAAGTCCAGAAGATAATATTAATTAAAAGTTTGCTTGGTGATATCAGTTTTGAGAACCAGTGAACCATCAATCATCTTATACAACTTTTACTTAAAAAACTACCGAAACAATCAGGAAAGTATTGGTAGCTGCCAGCAAAAATAAAAACTTGAGATCAGTTATTTCAGAATCGTTCTACCTTTGCACAGGAAAGCAAGTAAGACACGAAGGACAAGCAGCAAAAACAATCCAGAAAAGACATGCTCAGCCAACTAGGAAACAGATTACAAACCATATGAGAGTGCCATCAAAAGCAACCAAGGCCATCAGAACTGGGTCAGAACACATGCGCCACAGGCCAGAGCACTGGGACATGGGGAACTGGGAGGAGAGAGGGAGCCTAGTAGTGGCAGAGGGCAGAAGTTTACAGAAAAGCTACACTTTCAAAACAAGAGAGCGCTGCCTTCATTTAGAACTGCTATGAGTCGGGCAGAGATGGAACAAAGATCAAGTTCTTGGCGAGCAGCAGAGGAGGCGTAACAAAAGTGTTCAGAGCCCAACTGGTGACAGCAGAAACACAACTTCTGGCCCTAACCAGTTTGGCTCAGTGGGTAGAGCATCGACCTGCAGACTGAAAGGTCCCAGTTTCGATTCCGGTCAAGGGCATGTACATTGGTTGCAGGCGCATCCCCAGTAGGAGGTGTGCAGGAGGCAGCTGATTGATGTTTCTCTCTCATCGACGTTTCTAACTCTCTATTCCTCTCCCTTCCTCTCTGTAAAAAATTTAATAAAATATATTTAAAAAAACACACCATGACTTCTGAGGCAGACGAGTCACCATGGAAGACAAGGAGAGTGGCCTTGGTAGCAGTGGCCACAGGAGCGCCGCACACAGGGCTTCTGGGAGACTCAGCAACTGCAGGCTCTCTGAGCAGCTGGGCAAAGATGCACAGACACCCTCATTTCCCGAACAGCAGCTCATCTCTGAAAAGTGAAGGAGACAACAGCTGGAATCTGCAAGGCCAACTGCCTCTTCTCCTGTGGAACCGCGTCCCCATATCTACGTATTAATTACTCTAAAATAGACAACAAAAAAGGGGTAAGTCCAGCACCCCTACATAGATATAACAGAACGTGATTGAAAGAGGAGCATCTCTCCTAGAGCTGCGGGGTCCACAGCCTTTCCTGTCAAGGGTCAGGCAGTAAAAACTGAAATGGAAATAATAAAAGAGATCAAAGGGATTAGTGAGAAAAACATGCAAATCATAGATGGAACATGCAAATTAGATGGGAGACATGTAAATCATAGAGGAAAGCGAAAACAATGGCACAAAATAATCTCAAAGGGCACATTGATGTACCAGAAAAAGGTGACCACAAACTCTATAGTATGTTATATTGTACACTATTTAGGTATTGTATATTAAATATGTCTATATGTATTATATAACACACTAATTTGCATATTATGTTGCTTTATGCATTAATATATTATATTGTATCATATTATATAATAATCGAGTGCACTAGTATATTTTAGAATAATAGTATATTAGCATAGAAGTTACTTGGACTTTTAAAATAGAGGAAAATATTTTTTTTCCTGTATTCAAGTGACAGAAAGAAAATCATGGTGGCATCATACTATGTCAAAACCACCCTCAATGCCAGATGGTAGCACACCACTTTCTTACCATATGCAGTCAAAATATACTTGTAGAACACAGATTATGGTAAGCTACTTTTGAATATGATAGATCGAATAGTTTGGATTCGCTCTAAAATGTAAAAAGGTGGAAAGAACATTGCTCCTCCAGCAACAAAAAGGAGAAGCTGAATAATATACAGAATCAGAACATTTCTTCAACCTATCATGAAGAAATGAGGTCAGGGAGCAGTCCCCAAAATTTAAGAAAGGAAGTACCTCCAGGGAGAAGTGAGACTTAGCCCTCACCTTTGGAGAAAGGTGAGGTGGAGGGCCTCTGTACAAGCACATGAGGCTCCGTGCCCTTATGAGAAGAGAGATTTCCTTTCCCTCCACGTGTGAGGATTGGGTGAGAAGACGGCCATCTGTAGGCCAGGAACAGCGCCCTCACCAGCACGGGATCTGCCAGTGCCTTGGTCGTGAACACCTCATATTTAAATCACTAAGTTTGCCAAAGTTGAAAACCTCTTACAGATGACTGAAGGTAAGAAATAAAGCAGATTCTTCACCAGAAATTGTACAAGCCAGAAGAAAATGTCATGATATCTTTAAAGAGATGGAAGAAAAAACATAATTGGCAATGCAGAATTATATACCCAGCCAATAACATTTCAGAAATAAATATAAGTAAAGACTATTTCAGACAAAAAAAAAAACCCAAGAGAGAATCCACAAGTTGCACCTTCATTAGAAGACACCTTAAAGAAATATCTTGAGGCCAAAGGAGTGCAATACCGACAGAGAAAGGAGAGAGGGAGAGGGAGAGGGAGAGGGAGAGGAAGAGGGAGAGAGAGAAGAGAGAGAGAGAGAGAGAGAGAGAGAGAGAGAGAGAGAGAGAGAGAGAGAGGTGATTCCTAGGAATGGTTAAATGAAGATATTTTTAAAATAAATTTCTATTGTTTTATTTTATTTATTTATTTTATTTTTAGTTAATTCTTATCCTAGGATATTTTTCCATTGATTTTTTAGAGAGTGGAAGGGATGGGGAGAGACAGAGAGAGAGAGAGAGAGAGAGAGAGAGAGAGAGAGAGAAACTTCATTGTGAGAGAAACACATTGATTGGTTGCCTCCTGCATGTACCCTGACCAGAGCCAAGGATTGAACCTGCAACCTAGGTAGGTGCCTTGACTGGAATCAAACCCAAACCCTTCAGTCTGCAGGCCAATGCTCTATCCACTGAGCGAAACTGGCTAGGGCTAAATGAAGGTATTTTTAAGAGACTCTTGTCTTTCATGGCTATGGAAAATTATTGACTGTCAGAACCAACACTGGCAACAATAAAAGTGATTTATGGTCAATAACATAAATAATAGTAAAATTATTATAACAACAACGAAAGAGATGGAAGGGGAAAACATTGTAAGATAAAAACATGTGCCTCTACATTTGAATATAAAATGTGGTTAAATTGTTATACTCTAACCCTAATACAAATATTAAAATTAAAAAGCACAGATTTCAGACAAGTAAAAAAGTGAGCCCATAGGAGGGACAAAATGAATTCTTAAAGAGTAGTCATCCTATTTGGTGAAGTGATGATGACAACATGAGAAAATTAATTTGGGAACCAAGAAAAAACAGACTTTATCTCACTGGGCGGTCACAGAAGCAGCAAAGGGTAAACCTTGGAGTTTATAAGATAAGCTCCCACTCCATTCTCGAGTTTTCCATTTAGACTGTGAGCTCTTGCTCTGTTTATATTTGTATTCTCAGGACCAAGAATAGTTTCTGGCTTTTAGAAAATACCTGAGAAATTAATGAGCTGTTACATTCAGAATTTAACAACTAAAGGCTTTTCTCCTCATTCCACATATGACATGTTCCTTTCAGAGTTCTCCATATTTGAGTAAATGCTCGCCTGTTTCCTCCAGTTGGAGAATCATCAGTTATAGTGTGGCTCATTGACCCATCCTGGGTCATTACTCATTATTAAATATTTCCGAGAGAGGGGTTACTGATGCAGATAAAATTTGATTTATTTGCCCAGAAATAGAAGAGGATAAGCCATAGTGGAACAATACACAAAATATCCTTCCAGAAGATTCATAACACTAAAACACCATAAAACTAATGCGTTTAAATTTTGCATTAAAAACCATAATCCTAGCATTGAAAATATCTATCATGAAAGGTGATTTATTGAATAGCAGTTTACATGCAAATTCTTTATCATTATTTACACTAAAGGAGTAGTTAGATTTGTATAAAAATCACTTTGAGATTCTCATTATAAAAAATATACGTATATACTGGCAGTGCCGCATCTCGGAAATATAACTCTTGCCAGAAATGTGCATTAATCAGAGTTCCCATAAGTTTCAAAGCCTGAGAAAAATATTCCTCCGACTCTGGTTGTCTCAAAAATCCCTGAGAAGATATGGAAGCTGATGAAGAATCCTTGAAGACAATGTGCAAGAATGCAGACCAAGAGACTGTCCACAGATTTGGGGTCAATGTCCAGGGCTTTGTAGAGGTTCAAGTCCACTTATTAATTTAAAAAATATACATTTTATTGATTTTTTACAGAGAGGAAGAGGGAGAGATAGAGGGTTAGAAACATCGATGAGAGAGAAACATCCATCAGCTGCCTCTTGCACACCTCCTACTGGAGATGTGCCTGCAGCCAATGTACATGCCCTTGACAGGAATCAAACCTGGGACCTTTCAGTCCCCAGGCTGACGCTCTATCCACTGAGCCAAACCCGTTTCGGCCACTTATTAATTTTTTGGTTTGGACAGTCTGTAAATTGGTTCGCCTATTAGAACTCTTTTGTTGAAACAAACAGAAAATTAAGTTAAGCCCCTATGGCGCTTTGAATGTGACAGGGTTCCACCCCATCAGCTTCAGGAAAGGGGGTGTTCTCACAGACTCACGGCCTCATCTGAATTCCTCTGCCTGCAGGTGCCTGGCACAGGGTCAAGGGGTCCTGGCCCTTATTTTAATGGGCACAGGCCTTTGTTTCTCTGTAAATCACTGTGCCCTCCTAGTCATGATTTGGAAAACTGCTCCAATGTACCTTACCCCTCAGTATATTAATTAATAGCAGACCCTGGGCAATTATTCCAGTAACGGATGGCCCGCTTGGAATGGCCTGTTGTGTAAATTGGTGGATTGTGTGAACAAGCATAAAAGAATCAGGCGGTTATAATTACTGTGTTCATCGATGCTAAAACAGAGCGTTTCAACCGCGAGGAAGCACACATATATCCTCAAGCTCAGTGTGTTCTGTCCTGGGAGTGTGAGAGAAAAGAGCCACATGCTAACCTGACAAGCTCAGGGGAGGCCTGCGTGGCAGTCTTGCAAACTCAGAGACCTAAAATAACCACAAAAGATGGTCTGGAAATTAAATATCTGACTATAAACAGGTTATAGTAGGTGGTCATGTCCCAGATATTTCACCTGACAACCATCAACTTCGATCTTCTTTACTGAGACCATCTGCCTTCGGCCTCTAAGATAACCTATCTGTGAGATGTCTGGTTAACCTGTAACTTCTTTTTTACCCCAGACCCCTCAGGGCACAACAAATGGCCCCAGACATTCCCTCATTGCTATCATTATCAAGTTAATTGTCAACTGTTAATTGCATTGGAGTGTCCTGTATCCATCTCTGTAAGAGAAGCTCATGTCCATCATTTCACTTTTTACCCTATCCCAGAGGTTTTCCCACTTAGCTCCGTCCCACCTCCCTAATCTATCACCAATGAATTTCATGTAACTCGTCTACGTCCCTTTCCTTTGATTGCAATGTATAAATATAGAAATGGAACCCGCCATTCTCCGGAGCATTATCTCAATCCGTTGAGGTTCTGCTTCCCGGTATATGTGGATAGTTTGGCTCAAATAAACTCACAAAAGTTCTTTACAGGTTTCAATGGTTTTTTTCGTTAACAGGAGGCAGGCTCCTTTCTCTTTCCGGAATAATAGCTTCCCTGTGGACATGCTGGGGGCTGCCTGGCAAACTCGGAGACCCCATGTGACCCCAGGAGACCCGACATGAAAACTCCCCGCTAAAGCCAGGCACCGGCTGGTCACGCCGAGGCCGGTCTCTTTCCTGACAGAGGTCGTCATCTTTGCTGTAGCTGAGTTCCTTGTTTGTGGTTTTGTTTTGCATCTGGGGGGGTGGGGGTGGAAGGACATATTTCTGGAATCCAGGCCCCTCGGGCCAGAAGCTCACACCAGAGCAGGAGGCAGAAGCCCCATGGACATGGTGTCCCCGAAGACCACCTCTAGGTGCTGTGAATGCCAATTGTTTCTATGCACGATGTGAACAGGTGCGTCTCTTCGTGGTAGCCTTTACCCAATGGCAGGCGCTGCCCGCTTCGCTCTCTCCGCTCCCGGCCCAGCACCAGCTCCTGGCCTGCGGCCTCCTGCTCTGGCCCTTGGACTGTGACCTACAAACAAAGCGCGAACTGCGCTCCCAGGCATCCTCGGCCTGACGGGAGTTTGCTTCCCGGCCATGCTCGCAGGTTAGGCTCAGATTAAACCGTAAAATTCTTGCGGGGCTGGGGGTTCCTCGGGTGGAAGGACTCGGCTCAGTTACTGCATCTTAATGCCCTGCAGGTGCCCTGCGATGCGGGAAATGCTGGGTTTTTAAATTTGATTAAAATAGGGGTCTTCTCCACGCACAGGAGGGCACCGCCGGCTGCAGGAAGGTGATTCAGAGAACCCTTCAGAAGATATCTCTATCCGCCGCTAAGCTGCCTCTCAAAGCCCAGCCCTCTCCCCGGAAACCCCACTGCGCGGATCAGAAGAAAGTGATCCCCAGGTTTTCTGTGAAAACCTCGGCTTAGCCCGGGGCGCCAGGCCACCAGGACCGGCCATTTCCATTTCAATGGTGTGCAAATGGCTTTCTGGAAAGGGAAGGTGTCTCGGCATCTGAATGAGGTTCTGCTTTTCTTCTTCAAGGTGGAGGCTGGAGGGCACTGGAGTGGGCGTTCAGCCTGGTTTCCTCCTAGTTCCCTGCTCCCGGCTCCAGCTCCCAGCTCCCCTTCTCTCTGTCTCCCAGCTCCCAGCTTCCAGCTCCCAGCTCCCAGCTCCCAGGCTCCCAGGCTTCCCCAGGCCCCCCCAGTCTCCCAGGCTCCTGGCTCCCCCAGGCTCCAGGCTCCCAGGCAGCCCGCAGGGTGTGGACTCTCAGTGCGGCCAGCAGGGCCTGCCCCTCAGCTCTGCTTCCCATCCCCCAGCCCGCCCGCCCCTCCAACAGGCCTCTGCCCTTCTCCTGACACAGCCCAGACGGTGGACGCAGACACGTCACGTGAGCGCCCCTCCTTGTTGCTTGGGGAGGGGGGAGAGGGGGGATGATGGGCTAATGAAGGCTGACCGGACACATTAAAAGCCTCGCAATCAGCACTTGCTTGCACGGTTTTCAAAATTAGAGAAACAGCAACGATCCATGAACTCCGGCTCCTTTGTTCCGCTTTCCGGATGCATCCGCTTAGGAGAGACAAACACAGTCAGCCCCAGCACACCCGGATGCGTCCTGTTCCCAACAGGCCTCCACCCCTGTGCTCGTTCTGTGCTCGGGGCTGTCGGTGACGCTCACACAAAGCTGTGGGGATGAAGAGGGACGCTGCGTGCTGGGGCGTGTTTCCCAGAAGCCAGGAGTTTCTGAGGGCCTCCGGGGTCCGAGGGCTGGGGACACCCTCTGTGCACACCAGGCCCCAGGCTGGCCCTCCTTTCAGTGGAGGGTCACCGGGACCTGCCATTCATTCACCATCCAAATCTCTCCCCCGACAACATGTCAACAGAGGGGAGCACGCCTCGTCCCCACCCGCCTTGTGGGGGCAGTGGGCTTCTCGGGGTGCCGCTGGAAGCCCCACGGGAGGGTGGGGTGTGGCAGAGCGTCATCTCCGGGAACCACACCCCTGGGTGTCCACGGCCCCACACACCTTAGGCCAGCCCTGAAGGGTGCAGCTGGGGCTCCGGAGAGCAAGAAGCAGAGCCAGCGGCCGGGTCCCCTCTGCCCGTGGGAGCCGGGTCCAGCTCGGCATTAGGCCAGAGGCAGCCCAGTAGCCCCCTGCAGGCGGCGGCCCCGTGGCCATGGGCCATATGAGCAAATGCAAGAGAGCCTGCCCTGAGCAATAAGACGGCCAAGGATGGAAAGGCACAGGAGAGCTAGCTCTAGTGGTGGCCACACCCGTCTGGCCAATCCTCTCTGTACCCGGGCGTGGCTGACAGGCCAGCGCCTTCCCTATGTCACTCCAATTGACTAGGTATGACCAGTCTTCCCTTTGTGGGACCCTCCCCCAGTGTTGTGCAGGGAGCACACCTGTAATGTTTGGCCTTACCTTTGTTTCTTTCCCGTCCTCTGTGATGAAGATGCAATATGCAAATAGTCGTTACACCGTGAATCATAACGACCGACCATGTAATGACCAGATCACGGATCAGCACGAGGGTGGGGCGGCGAGCTACGAGAGGGCAGCGGAGAGCGACAGGAAGGGGCAGGGCAGCAAACTATGATGGGGGGAGAGGGGGCAGCGGGAGCTACAGAAGGGCAGGGCAGCAAGCAGACAGCTCTTGGAGGGCAGCAGTGAGCTACTGGCCAGCTACTGGTGCACGAATTCGTGCACAGGGCTACTAGTTATTAAAAACTAGTTAATCACATGGTATCACAACAGCCGATTGAAGAGTTGCAAAGGAGGCTTTATGCCCCTATAATAAAATGTTTGCCAATCCCTGCATAGCAGAGATAATTTTTTTTTTAACATTTCACGTTTTCATAAAATTGCTAGAATCTCCAATTTGCATTTGAGCACTCATTGCCTCCCAAACGTTACCCGTGGAGCCATAAGGCCGACGAGGCTCTGTTGAGCTAAATGACATGAAATTATCCCTTTAATCGCCTTTCAGTCAACAGAGCGCCAGCACTCTAGGACCCGCTGGACGAGTGGCCCCAGAACCGCACCTCCTCACTCTTTAATTACACCCCGCCCAATGCAGCCATGTCCACGCTCGTCCTTAAAAAGCACGAGAGGCCCTCAAATGAGCGAAAAGTGCGGTCTCTCTTAATTCGTTTTTATCGGCACCTTCTGTGAATAAGTGTGTTATTAGTTTAATTGGTTTAATTACGCTGACCAGAATCTATAAGGAATATGGTAAATGCAATTAAACTTTAATCAGTTTACATGGAACAGATAGAACCCAGATTTCTCCTAGCCGAATAAGCTCCAAATAACACTGTTGACCCGCTCAGGACATAGAAAGGTCTCCCTATAGCGTGGGTGATTATGTTCTCGGTTTAATGTGCAGAAATGAGGAAATAGGAAACAGTGTGCTGATTAAATCATTCAGCTCAATGAGTCTGTGCAGCTTAGGGAAATCATCAAAAATGAAACTGGCTGTTGAATAATGACATATATTTGGCAATCTTAGGGGACTTACATTTTTTCACCTAATTGTATGCTTTGGTGAAAGCCATTAACTTATCGGTGGAGCAAGCAATTTTAAATAAGTGACTTTCTAAGGGATTAAATTGAGATTAAAAAAAAATTACCTGTGTATTTGCTTACAGACTGACGATCCTAAAAAAAAAAGAAGTCAAATTATATTTTTGATTTTGCCAACAAGATGAATTTAATCATTTGTTGAATTTCATAAATCAGTGGAGCATTTAGCCAACATGCAAAATTCCTGCTCGGAAAGCATAATCATGAATTCTTAGCAGGTTCAAAGCATCAGCTGAGTGGCGAGGGGAGCAGAACACGTGACCTCACAACACGCCGCTTTGGCAGGTTGGTCATATTAACACTAGGAGCCCAGCACGCAATTCGAAATCGCACGGCACCGCCCGCCCTTGAGTGGCCGGTCTGGCCCTGCCTCCCTCTCCGGCCCTGGAACAGCCAAGGCTGCTGCTGATCAGGCCCTCCTGCAGGGCCGGCCCACAGAGGTCCCCACCACCCGCCTCCGACGCTGCATGTGCAGCCTCCTCCTGTCAGGTGGATCTGTAATGGTGTCCCGTTAATTAGCATATTTCATAGATATAGGTATAGGTATAGATATAGGTATAGGTATAGGTATAGGTATAGGTATAGGTATAGGTATAGGTATAGGTATAGGTATAGGTATAGGTATAGGTATAGGTATAGATATATAGTTAGATGAGGGCACCTGAGACCTGCAGCTTCAAGAAAATGTTGACTTCTCCTTTAACCACATAAAGTGGAAAGAGGGGAGGGGCTAGTGTTCACAGCAGTTCTAGTGGGAAGAAGCCACTCGTGCTTAAGAATATCCTTGTGGAAACAGTAAAAGTTAATTTTATTAATTTTCAATCCTTAAATATGTCTAATTCTTAAATATCCTGTTTGATGAAATGGAAAGAATGCTTTGAGCATTTCTGGTAGAGCTGGAGTAGGACGCTTGTCTCCAGGAAAAGCACTTGTGTTATTATTATTGCATCTGCAAATGAAACTACTTGCTTTCTCATTTAACATCATTTTTGTCTGGAAGGCTGGCTAATATGATTATTCAGACAGGAGTGAGTGGCAGATATTTTGTCGACTAATGAGCCTGTTACGAGAACAACTGACAGCATTTGTGTGTGACAATAAGATAAAATTCAAGCTTCCACATGAAATTCCAAATTTTTGGAATATTATATTCAACACTGTCGGCTCAACCATTTTTCAATATTTAAAACTTTTCTGATAAGAATGGTGGCATTATTAATGCTTTGAGTTCTTGAATATTAGATAATAAAATCTAGCAACTTTTACAAGACCTACATAATTTGGTGAATCAGCCATTCCCAAATGAACTCTGCCTGAGGGTGCAGAATTATACACAAGTAAAGCATCTTTTAAAAATCTAAGGGAGACTCCTGGATTTTAGTGTAACAGAGTACGAACAAAAGTATTGACAAGATTAAGTGACTTTGCAAACAGACAAAAAAAGAATATGTTTTATACAAAAGAGGGAACAGTAAGAGGTAAGCAAATACATTTATTCATTCTTAAATCATTATTAAAAATGTCATGTTTATTATTTTTAAAAAGACTTCAAGGAAGTAAGATAAATTTGGGAAATTAAAAGTAAACCAGCAAAAATGAAGAAATAAAGGAACAGAGAGACATAAACTCATTATAGAAGTAAAAATAAAAGTGTCATATACACCAGCAATATGAAAAAGTTAGAAAAAGTGATATGCAATGTCCATGAACATAAATATAAAATGATTTCCAATAAAACTATTGATGTTAAGAGAGGTTGAAAAGTGGTGCATAGAAGCATTGTAAGACAAAATAGAGAAAACTTTCCTGCTATAAAAAGTGATAAATTGTAGTAGATGCACTGTCAGTCCCATGGTGGAGACTGATGCAGAGAGATTAGCACTAAGACAGGCTAGGGAAATTCTAAAGTCCATTAAGAATTTCATAAATAGCCGAAACCGGTTTGGCTCAGTGGTAAAGCGTTGGTCTGCGGACTAAGGGGTCCCAGGTTCGATTCCGGTCAAGGGCATGTACGTTGGTTGCGGGCACATCCCAGGTGGGGGGTGTGCAAGAGGCGGCTGGTGGATGTTTCTCTCTCATCGATGTTTCTAGCTCTCTATCTCTCTCCCCCTTCCTCTCTGTAAAATATCAATAAAATATATATAAAAAAAGAATTTCATAAATAAACCTACAAAAATTATCATGAAAAACAGTGATTTGAAACATTGATATCAGTCAAGTTATCCTATATATATAATGAGGACTCAATATGCAAATTAACCCTCATGCCCTCACAAGATGGCTGCCTACGTCCAGGCAGGCAGGGGGTGAGGGATGACCAAATGACTGAACAACAGGCTGTGTGGGGTGACCAGGTTGATAGGGGGGCCGTGAGGGGCAACCAGGCCAGCAGAGGGGTCAGTGGGGGTGACCAGGCTGGTGGGAGGGGTGTGGAGTTAGGGGTGACCAGACCATTAGGTGGGGGTGCAGTTGGGGGTGACCAAGCCAGTAGGGGGGGCAGTACGGTTGACCAGGCCAGTGTGTGTGTGTGTGGGGGGGCACATAGTGATGGGAGACTAGGCCGGCAGGGGGGACAGTTAGGAGTGATCAGGCTGGCAGGGAGGGGGCAGGTGGGGGCGACCTGGCAAGCAGTGGGGGGCAGTTAGGGGTGACCAGGCTGGCAGGGGGGCAGTTAGGGGTGACCAGCAGGCAGGCAGGTGAGCGACTAGGAGCCAGTGGTCCAGGATTGTGAGAGGGATGTCTGACTGCCCTGACTGCCGGTTTAGGGCCTAGACTGACAGTCAGACATCCCCAAGGGGTCCTGGATTGGAGAGGGTGCAGGCTGGGCTGAGGGGACCCCCCTGACCCCCATGTGGGAATTTCATGCACTGGGTCTCCAGTCCTTTAAATAAAAGTCATCGTCTAAGAACTCGATGAATACAATATCCACAGCAATTTTAGAGGAAAAATTCTGGAGTCTAACATTTGTTCAAAGAGAAAGTGAAATACAAATTAAGAACAACAACAACAAATGTGGTAAAATGACTGGTACTGACAAATTCATTTAAAAATAAAGCTAAAAAAAAGATTCAGTTCATTTTCCACTTTAAATTCAAGTGGAATTACAGTTAGTCATTTTATTGGCAGAATCTCGAATTATGATGTCATTTTCATAAACAGTTTCCTCCTCCAGCTGCCCTGAGGGCTGGCCACTAGCAACTCATGGTTGAACCTCCTCTCTGAGACCTGCCCTCAGCGGAGCGACGGCCTGTCAGGAAGCTGTGTTTCCCCCTCCTTTACCCCCCTCCCCAGGGGGCTGAGGAAGAAGGGTGGGTGTGCTCCAGGGTAGCTGGGACGCATAATTCTCAGTCAGAACCCTTTTGGCTCAGTGGGGGGCTCCGCAGTGAGGGGTCCAGCAGGAGCCCACCTGATGAGGCCGAGGCTAGCCCACCTGGGAGCACATTCCTCCTGGGCGGGTCCCCTCGTCCAGGCCTGGCTACCCCAGCCTCAGGCTGAGCCCACAGAGGCCCCGGACATTGCGTCTACTCTCCCGGAACGAGCCAGTCCATTGGAAGCACGCGCTTCACTCCTGAGAGAGGAGGAGAGGCCTGGAGAGAGACAAAGGCAGCGAGAAAGAGGAACGCCCTGGCCCAGCCCAGACCCGGGGCTGTCAGTCCTGTCCCAGCCCCGACCTCGCCCTCTGCCTCTCCTGTGAGCACCCTCCCTCCTGCGTCTGACGGTGACAGCCAGCAGTCTGGTGACCCACCAACGGACACGTGACCACACGCTACCACTGAAACCACTGCATTTTGAGAACGTGGTTTCATGCCAACACGCCCCTTTCAATCACCTCGCGGGAATGAATGGGTGTTAGACAGACGTTGGGGAGAGAGCGGAGGGTCAGGGCGAGAACACCGCCACCTGAGACGCACTGCAGAGGAATGACAGATGCGGACCCGCTGTCCGTCACGATGCAGCCAGCACGCCCGACGCCCGTGGGTTTGTAACGATTCCCAAAGTCGAGAGTGCACGTCCTCCAGCCTCATCCCTGCTTGTTGGCGGTTTTCCTCAGAGTTGCTTTGCTATTCTGGTTCCCTTGCTTTTCTCTGTAAACTTTAAAATTTGCTTGTAACTTTGTGTCCCCCGAAGGCCAGCTAGTGTTTGATTGGCATTGCGTGGAATTGATAGCTCAAATTAGAAAAAAAATGGCACCTTAATATTAAGTCTCTTGAGATAGATAGATAGATAGATAGATGATAGATAGCTATCGAGAGTTCTTTAATTTCTCCCAACCATGTTTTTTCTTTCCAACAAGACATTTAAAGCTTTTGTCATATCCAACTGTAATTCATACTTTATGCTCTTTTAAGTTACTTTCTAATAACTTTTAAGTTATAAAAGTTTATGCTCTTTTAAGTTACTTTCTAATAGTAATAAAGATGGAGAACATTTGATTTAAAAAAGTTCTAAATGTTCTCCATCTTTTAAATGAAATGTTCTCCATCTTTATTACTATTAGAAAGAAACATAATTGCATGTTGTTTACGGGGAGCTCTGCCTGTGGCTAAGGAAGCATTGCTTCGGGGTTCGATAGCGATGTTCTTTGAAGATTCCCAGAAAATAAAAAAATAGCACAGAGCCGCTGTCTGGCCGGCGAAGCCCCTCCGTTCCAATGGTAGCCGAGAGAGGGTGCCTGCCTTCTCACATCTGTAATGATAAAAGCGGAATATGCTAATTAGACCGGACGTCCTTCCAGACAACCTTCTGGGTGAAGCCGGGGCTGCGAGGGAAGCCCGGGTCCGGGAGCCGGAGGGAAGTGGGTGCGGGCAGCCGGGAGAAGGAAGGCCCGCTCCGGCACAGATTCCCTGCACCGGGCCTCCAGTTTCCTCGTAACGGTGAGCAAGCACCATTGCATCTACTTTCCCCCAGGAGCGCTGACGGTGGCGCGTGGGAGCAGGCAGCACCCAGCCCACGTCGGACACCCAGCGAGTGCCGCGGATCCATTGGGGTGGTCCGAGGCTCCGGTGAACACCGCGATGTGGTCCGGCCTCCTCGGTGCTCCGGATGGGTCCACAGGAACGCCGGCTGCCTTTCACCGACCGGGCCGGAGGGGAGCCCGCGGAGGAGGCGGCATTGTTTTCCTTAGGGGACCTGGCCACAGGGACACCTACCCACAGGCGCAGAACAGCTAAGGGAGGCGCAGATGCCCCTGGGAGAGGAGGGAGGCCACAGCCCTTGGGTGCTGGAGGGTGCCTTCCCACGATGCCTGCCGAGGCTCATAACCCCAAGAAGCCCCCTGGCTGTCAGCCCACTGGGAAACGTGAACAGGGGAAGTCCACGGCCAATCGGAGAGGAGACGGGAGTGGCTGTGCGAGGTTTTACAAACCGGAGAATGCCATTTGCAGAAGCGCCCCCAGGTGCGGAGCCGGAAGGTTCTGCCTCCGGCGGGGACCCTGCACCGCAGAGGAGCCCCCACGCCCTCTCTGCCAGGAGGGCCAAGCCGCCCGTCCCCCCAAGGGCAGCAGCTGCTTGCCACGGACACGCCGCAGGTGGCCTGGCAGAGGCCCAGCGGCAGGCGGGGGCCGCGGGGACTGCCCCTCCGGAATGGGGTGAAGCATTCACAGCGCCAGGAAAACGGCTCCGTGACCCCAGGGGCTGCGATATTCCGCCACGAGGGCCATTAACCAGAGGAAGACGATCTAATCTCGCTCAGGTTGTAGCTAATTTAGAAAGTAGGACACAGACGTGGGCTTCCAGAACTAGGGGGCAGCCTGAGTGTGTGTGTGTGAGTGTGTGTGAGTGTGTGTGTGTGTGTGTGTGTGAGAGTGTGTGTGTGTGTGTGTGTGTGAGTGTGTGTGTGTGTGTGAGTGTGTATGAGTGTGTGAGAGTGTGTGTGTGTGAGAGTGTGTGTGTGAGAGTGTGTGTGTGAGTGTGTGTGAGAGTGTGTGTGAGAGTGTGTGAGAGTGTGAGTGTGTGTGTGTGAGTGTGTGTGTGTGTGAGAGAGAGAGAGTTTATGTGTGTGTGTGTGAGAGAGAGAGTGTGTGTGTGTGTGAGAGTGTGTGTGTGAGAGTGTGTGTGTGTGTGTGTGTGTGTGTGAGAGTGTGTGTGTGTGTGTGTGAGTGTGTGTGTGTGTGTGTGTGAGTGTGTGTGTGTGAGTGTGTGTGTGTGTGTGTGTGAGAGAGTGTGTGTGTGTGTGAGAGAGTGTGTGTGTGTGTGAGAGAGTGTGTGTGTGTGGGGGGGGGGGCAGAATCCAGGGCCTCCCTCCCCTCAGCAGGAGCCACGTGGGGCAAGGTGGACAGCCCGTGCCCAGCGCTGGCCGAGGCTTCGCCGGGAGACCAGGCGCCAACGGGGACTGGGGCTGGTGGTCAGGGCTGGGAGAGGCATGTTATCGTTTATCTTTTCCAAATTGGTCGGATTTGTTTTTTAATGTTTGATGTGAGTTTGTATCGGTTTTAGAAGTGCGACATCATGGGTAGACAATTACATATTTTAAAATGTTCTCCCCGATATTCCCAGTTACCCACCTGACACCAGACATGGTCATTACAATATTCTTGATATACCAGAGGCCCGGCACACGAAATCCGTGCACTCAGAGGGCCCGGCCTGCCCCCGCTAGCAGTCCAGGAGCCCTCGGGAGATGTCCAACTGTGGCTCAGGCCCAGTCCCCAGGGGTCCCAGGTGCCTGCCGGTGGCCTGAGAGAGAGGATCCCGCCACCGCCGCTGCACTCGCCAGCCATGAGCCCGGCTTCTGGCTGAGTGGTGCTCCCCCTGTGGGAGTCACTGACACCAGGGGCAGCCCCTGCTGTGAGTGTCTGCCCCCTGGTAGTCAGTGTGCATCATAGTGACTACTCCTTCTACCACGGGGCTGAAACCAGCTTTCCAACTTCCCCCGAGGGGTCCCAGATTGTGAGAGGCCACAGGCCAGGTGGTGGGCCCCCACCGATGCATGACCAGGGCTGGGGAGGGATGCAGGAGGTTGGCCAGCTGGAGAGGGACCACGGGAGGGCTCCAGGGCATGTCCGGCTCGTCTTGTTCAGCCCTGCTCAGCCGAATCCCAGCAGCAAGCTAACCTTCCAGTCGGAGTGTTTGCCTCCTGGTGGTCAGTGCTCGTCATAGTGAGCAGTTGAGCGGCCTTAGCATATCATTAGCATATTACACTCTGATTGGTTGAATGGATAACTGGACAACTGGACACTTTGCATATTAGGGTTTATTATATAGGATTCCCTAGGCAGTAGGTTCTACCGTGTTTCCCCGAAAATAAGACCTACTTCATGGAAACATGATACATCCCCTGAAAATAAGACCTAGTGCATCTTTGGGAGCAAAAATTAATATAAGACACTGTCTCATTTTCAGGGAAACAGGGTATTAAGAGTGGGAGAGGTATTTTAGAAATAAAATAAAATTCTCACAGAATCAGATGCTTGCTTAACTGACACAAAATGACCCTTTCCCAGTGTTTCCAACTAGAATTCAACAACTAATTTGAATCCTGACATTTGATATTCATTGATGTTCATAAAATTGAAATTTTGGGGGAAAACAAAAAACAACAACCTCCCACACATTACTTAGGTTTTTGGAACAAGAGAAAAAAAAGTGCTATTTATTTCCAAGATTCTGTCTTATGGGCGGAGAAACTGAATGTTCAATAGCCTATCAGGTCTGACTCGCAAGGTAGGGGCCGAATCATTATTTTGGCTTCTGGACCCTCCCCACCACAGGAAAGGGGAAAGGAGAAGAGCAGGCCTCAGCAAGTACTCTGTAGGCGAGCACTTCCACAGGAGATGCGGAACCCCGTTTTTGGAGCAGGCTCATCATTCCACTCACTTTCATCGCAGTCAGTCCATGAGGAACGTTCCAGTCTCCCTCCCAGGCCTCCGCGATCCGGGGCCTTGCCTGCAGTCGCAGCTCTTCACCCCCATTCCTGTGTTCTCATGAGGTTCTCGGGGGCGGCGGGGCAGTTCGGGAGGAGAGGTTTCGGGGACCCGTGGGCCTCGGGCCTCGGTGCAGCTCCTCAGTGCTGCCGGCACCACTCCCAAGGGCCGCAGACAGCCAACAGGTGGGCCTGGTGTGCTCCAGAGCCACGGCCTCATGAGCAGGCAGTGCCGAGCTGTGTGTCGTTTGATGTGTAACGAGGTTTTCTGCTTTGCCCCCCCCCCCACCCTGCCATGTAAGAACATAAACCCTCTAGGCTGTCGGGCTGTCCGGACGGAGAGGGGCCAGCACTCGGCCATGGCCGCAGTGCGCTGACTCCTCTGCTAGGAGCTGTCCTCGCCACGCTGACAGAACCCAAGAGAGATTGCGATTCAGAACCAGAGTGGGACGGGCCCGCCAACATCACTGGAAGGTCCCGAGTGGGTGGGGTCCCCGGCGGGGTGCTGGGCGCCCGGGGGGACAGGCGAGGGAACAGGAGCCCAGGCTCCTCCGGGAGGACTGGCTCGTCCTGCAAAGACGTGCCCAGTGCCGCCCAGAAACCGGCCGCGCCCTCTGCAGGGAGCCGCCTCGGGCCAGCCAGCCTGGGCCCCGGGCAGCACCAGCCCTCGCCGGCGGCAGTCATGGGCTCCTGGGGAGGGAGAAGCCATTGGCCGGCTCGGCCTTTCTCAGCTTCCAGCGGAGAGGAGCGGGCACCTAGGGAACATCACGGCGGGATTGACACAAACCTGAGTCCCGCCTTCAGCCACGAAATGCATTTCCACGCCACTGAGAGGAAGAGGCGAGTGCGGGCCAGCGCTATGGGGAAGAGCCCCGGCTCCGGTCCACTTCTGAACTTCATGGCGCCATGGCAGCCGGGGAGGGGCGGGCGGTGCAAGTGTCGTGTCAAAGCTCCTCTATGCCATCTCCCTCCCCACCCGGAAACCCCTCAGGTGCCGCACCGCCGATGGGACTCCTGACCACCTTTGGTTTTTGTCAGAAAATGCTCTTCTTCTCCCCTTTGTGACCAGGTGGCAGGGGCCAATTAAACTAATGAGCCTCACGGAGTATTTCCCCGGCTGCGCGGTGTGTGCAGGGCGCGCGGGGGAGCCGGAGCCTCTGTGCCCAAGGCCGTGTGGCCCGGGACGCCCCCTGTGCCGGACCGCCCGGGTGCACGGGGCCGTGTGCTGCAGAAGCAGGCTGCGTCTGCTGTCCCTGCGTCCCCCCGGGCACGTCCTAGGAGATTGTGAGTGATGAGGATACGATGCGTGCGGATAGCATGAGTCGTGCCTGCGTGTGAGCCACATCATCCAGTCAAATCTCCTTTTTAGTTAACGGAGTCTCGAAACGATCGTTTTCTCTGCAATTAGTTATTTAATAGTGATGAGCCAAATTTCCCAAATGATCATAGGAATCTAAAATGTGCTAAAAACATGTCTGCTCACATTGCTGAGTCCTTTAATACCCTGACAGCGCTGTAATTAAGTGCTCATTATGATTCCTTCCGTGCCGGACGTAGACCTGCTGCTGGTCGGCGCACAAAGTCAGAGGAGAACAGCACAGGCTGCTCAGAAGGACCTAAAAGAAGCCTCCTTATTCTGGAGTGAATAAAAAGAAAAAGAAAATGAATACACGCCCATTTTGTGGCCACTTCCCCGTAGCACGGCATCCCCATCACACACCGTCTATTTGGGGGGCTGGTTGGAGAACCGCACTCATGGGCATGAACGAGGCTGAGTGGTTGAAGTAATCATGAGCCCATATCTCAAAGATTACTTGGCTTTTTAATTTGCTATAAATGCAAGAATTAACTGGGTACATACAAGGCAAACACAGGGCCGATTTCGAGGTCCCAGTGCCATTCTCATCTCTCCGGACCAGCTCTTCAGATGGGATGTGCACGCTGTGGATTGTGTGCCCTTAGGTAGCTGCGTCCTATTTCTGACGGGAATGCTTCCGAGGCCTCACAGCGACAGCTCAGCCACCCGGTTGGCTCGGACGCACTGAGAGGCAAACTCGGCGACATGGTTTAGGACAGGGAAAACTCTGTGACCTCCAGGGCAACCAGGGCTGCACGTAGACTGCTGTCAGGTGACTGCAGACAAGAGGGGCTTCCTTCATCGCAGTGCTTGGAGCGGGGGGCATGGCCCTTCGGCTGTCCACACCTCGGCGCACGGGGCCCTGGGAGACACCGACTAAAGCCACAGAGCGAGCGATCCTCTGTGGACAGCGTGGGCACTCCTAAGAACCTGAAGAAGTAGCTTCAAAATAAATCAGGTCGGACGACTGGTAATGAACTTATGCAGGCAGCGCATGCGCTCAGTAGGTGCTTTTAGAGTTCCGCTTTTGGCCCAGGGTCAGTAAGACGGTCCAGAATTAACCTGCCGCCACTGGGGTCTAGAATTGGGACAAAACAGAGAAACCGCTATTCTCAGACATTAACTAGTAGGCGGCTCTGACTGCGCTCCCTGGAGAAAGGAGACCGATGAGAGGGGCCCTCGCATCACTCACGTCTCCTGCCAGGGAGCAATTTCCTGATGCAGCGAGGAGGAGGAGCCCCGAACAGGGCCTGTCCGTCTCCCCGGTGTGAGGAGGCAGAATTCAGTGTCGGGAGAGCGTGAGGAGTCTAGAATTTATGACCAAATCTTAGAAAGAAAGAAGAGATCTATAAATCTGTAGAATGCCCAATTGAGTCTTTGGCTGAATATCAATCTGTGAATGTGTAGGATGGAGCCCCACAGAACTGAGCAAGAGCAGCTTCCAACGTGGAAACATAATCAAATAAAAATAAATCTATAAAAAAGAATAATAAAAAAATATATATTGCTAGAGAGCTGTTAGAAGAAAACTTTTCAGATCATACACAGGGTTAGCAATCACATGCGTTCCCTTCACTGGTTCATGCGTTTATATAAAATGCTAAGCACAATAATATATCTGATAAATTTGAAGAAAAACAAAGCTGGCATCTTGATGATATCAAGACAATAAGCCAGAACTGGTTTGGCTCAGTGGATAGAGCGTCGGCCTGCAGACTGAAAGGTTCCAGGTTCGATTCTGGTCAAGGGCATGTGCCTTGGTTGCGGGCACATCCCCAGTGAGGGGTGTGCAAGAGGCAGCTGATGGATGACTCTCTCTCATCAATGTTTCTAACTCTATCTGTCTCCCTTTCTTGCTGTAAAAAAATCAATAAAAACAGACAATAAGATAGAAAAATAAGTATCACATGATCTCACTCATTCGTGGAATACAATCACCAACATAAACTAATGAACTAAAATAGATCCAGAGATAGAGAAACATTGAACAGACCATCAAACCTCAGAGGGAAGGCAGGGGAGGGTGTGTGTGGAGGGGCAGCGGTGGTGAGGGGGAGGGTGGAGTTCAGGGGGATCAACCAAAGGACTTGTCTGCATCCATATAGTCATAACCAATGGACACAGGCACTGGGGGGTGAGGGGATGTACTGGGGGGTGGGAGTGGCCGGGAGAGGTCAATGGAGGATAAGGGATATGTTGTAATACTTAAAAAAATAAAGCATTTTTTAAAAAGACAATGAGATAATATTTAATTGATGTAATAGTAATAAATAGAATAACACAATATGAGAGAAAAATCTAGGAATAGCTCATATACGACACAGGTAAGACTGGAGTAAGGTATGGAAGGTATGGCTTTTTTATAAGCTCCTCAGGGAGACTAAACAGAATATGAGGGAAAATAACCCTAATCCCTACCTCACACCACACACCAACAGGAATTCTGGAATTAATATACATCTAAATGTGAAAAGAAAAACATTAAAGCTCCTACAATGTTCTTCTAGAATGGTATATATATATATATATATATATATATATATATATATGAATATTGCTTAGGCACATCTTTCTTAAACATTAGAAAACAAATATCCCTGGCACAAAAGAAAAAAAATGAAAAGTTAGATTATGTTATGAAAAAGGCGAAGGAATTAAACCATAATGAATAAATACATAAATACATAAATAAATAATAAAATGGACACAGTCAATAGTATGGTTGCCAGAGGGGACGGGGTGGGAGGGTGTAATACTTTCAGCAATAAAGATTTTTTTTAAAGGAATAAAAGAAAAGTGGAAAGAAGTCTGAAAGGGCAGGTAGGTCCAGCTCCCCGTGAGGCCAGTCCCGGGGTCCAGGCCAGGGGACAGCTGCGTGCCCCGTGCAGAGGTGGGGGAGGCTGTCACTCTGCCCGGCAGTGGGCTTTCCCCACACTCAGGGCGGGGTGGGGTGATGATGCCACAGGTTCACTGGTCAGAAGCTCAGGGAAAATGTTCGGGAATCGAGTCAGAGCCCCACCAGGGTACAGGCACGATCATGGCAGAGAACACCAGGAGTGTAGGCGGCCCATGGGCGGGAGGCACCCCCTCCCCATCGCCACAGCGACGCCCACTGAAGAGAGGGGTCCTGGGCTAGCACCCCGAAGGCTGAGCGGGGAGACCGGGAGAGCCCCCAGGACGCACGGGAAGGGCTGGGCTTCAGGCGAGCGCACGGGGACTAGATGCTCAGAGGTCAGTGACCTCCCCCGACGACATGATTTCCCAGGAGGGACCTGCAACAGTCCCCTGAGGGGGAATCAGTTACCGGAAGGTGCGGCCCACAAATGCAGAAGCAAGCTGGAATATTTTTTAGCAGAGTTTTTTTTTTTTTTTTTTTTAATATTTTATTGACTTTTTACAGAGAGGAAGAGAGAGGAATAGAGAGTTAGAAACATCCATGAGAGAGAATCATCAACCAGCTGCCTCTTGCACCCCGCCCCCCCCACCGGGGATGTGCCCGCAACCAAGGCACAATGCCCCTGACTGGAGTCGAACCCTTTCAGTCCGCAGACCGACGCTCTACCACTGAGCCACACCGGTTTCCGCTGGAATATTTTTTAAAGGCAAGCATTTTTAATGGGAATGTTAGCTCTCCATTGAAACTTACTTCTAAACCCCTAATGAAGTAGAGAGCCACACCACAACACCGCATATAAAACCACGTCTCCCCCACGCGATTCAACATCCACTAACAGCCCCACGGCGGGTTTGTGTCGTATAAGAAGCCCGAGAAGAGGTCCGGTCAGCGGGCACTGCTGAGGAGGAGAGAGGGAGACGGAAATCGGCGGCCTGGCGCGGAGGGGAGCGTGAGGAGCTGTTTTCGTGCGGTTTTAATTTGCATTTCTCCCCATACTAAAAAGGTTGAGCAAATATCTCTGTTTTTAGTCTATATTTGTTTTTTCCTCCTGTGAGATGCCTCCAAGTTATTTGCCCTTTTCTCAACTGGGCGATTTGCCTTTTCTCTCTGATCCATAAAAATCCCTTTCATTTTTCTGGATATTATCTTCTCCCGTTACAGTTAGGTAAATATTTTCTGCTAGCTGGTGGCTTATTCTCTGACTCTCGTCATGGTATCTTTTAGAGCAGGATCTACCTTTTCCTTGAGGGTGGCGATTTCTGTGTCTTGTTTCAAATACGTGTTCTCAGCACAGGAGCAATAGAGTTTCTCTGGTGTTTTCCACGTTGGGAATATACTCGTCTCCTACATTTTAAGGCGCTGCCGCACCTGGGGCTGACTTTTGAGGGTGGCGTAAGGGAAGGACAGATTGCGCTTTGCCTGCAGAGACCAGCACGGTTTCCGGCACTGGTACTGCCGCCCCCTCGTCCGTGCTGGAGTCCGGCAGCATCTGGAACAGGCGGCCACGCCCCTGGTGCATGCATCCGCTTCCGACCTGTTTCTGATCAGTTTCTGCTCTAGGTCCCGGTCTCTGGATGCTTATCATAATGTCTTCGTTCACAAATATTTTTGAAAATGTGGGTGCTGGAGAACTTACAATTACACCCGTGGCCTGAGTTACAGTTCCACTTTGGGTGATAGTCATAGTGAGCCCTCACCTTCCCAAACCTCACACGGTTGATTCTTGTGTGTAATATGCATATTTGTGTAATGTGTGTGATCTATATATGTGTGTAACGTGTGTATACTACATATATTAGATTTGTGTAATGTGTGTGATAAATCTATATGTGTGTGTGTAATATATGTGCATGTGTTTGTATATATCAGACTTTGCTTGAGAATATCTTCGTTTGGTTTTCCCTCCTAAAAGACAGGCTCGCGAAAGTTAGCGTTCTAAGCTGAGCCTATTTCCTGCCACGTGGGAGATGCAGCCCACACCGGTGGCTCCCGTGCTCCTGACGCCGTGGCGGGCGCAGGCCTGGGCTGGTTTTGGGGGTGACGGGTCTTGCTCTCTGACTACTTTGCAGTTCTCTTTTTGTCTTTGGTGTTTAGCTGTTTTATTTGAACACAGTTAGGTGTACGTGTCAGATTTTTATCATATTAAAATAGTATCAGCCTATTTCTCATTCTTCTGCTCAGCCCCTCACCTATTATCTGTGTTTTCTTGGTAGATCTGCGGTGAGACATATACAGATGTGTGCACACTTTAACAGCCGACAGCTCAGTTTTGAAAATGGAATGTATTTTAATAGACACCGCCTTTAGAATTACTCAAGTGTGTGTGTACATTTTTGGGGGACCCCCTCTATGTGATCCTGTCCTTCTATCACCGATATCACTAATACGTATGTTTTTACACGTTGTCTGTCTTTCTCACACGGGGCTGATTCTGGCTCATGTCTGCAGTTTAGGACACTAAGTTTTCCTGCTGTTTTGCCCAGTACACTATGTAACTCATCTGTTGAATTTCTCATCCAAACAGTAAGTGTGTGTGTCTAATATTTTGAAACATCCTATTTAACTCTTTATCAAACATACCTGTTTATTTATGATAATTTTATATTGCTGACCCTGCTTTTACTTCTTTGCTGCTCCTGCTCACCATCTAAACCCTCTGTACGCGTTCTCCCGGGTGGCCCAGGGGCCGCGGCCAGTGCGGCCTGGGCTGCATTTCACTCTAACAAACACTGACACCGTGATAGCGACATCCGGAGAACAGTTAAGAGCACACTGCAACCCCAGGGGTGTGTGTGTTTTCCATCCTCGCTTGGTGAGTTTCCTTGAGACATTTCCACGCCTGACCTCACGGTAAATACAGGCACGAAGAAACGCGGACGACACAACGGTGAACGGCGCTGCGTCTCATGTCCCGAAGCAACAAGCACCACGCGCGTGGGTGTGTAAGCTTTAGAAAAGGGCCCTGGCTTCCCTCACCCTCTGCTGTCCGCCTTCTCCCAGCGGATCCAGCCAGGATGCCGGCCGGGCCTGCCGCCCGAGACAGGGGCAGTCAGGGAGATGCGTGGCACTCTGTCCGTAAAGAGAACAGTTCTCAGGATCACGACTGGAAGCAAGACCTGGAACCCCCAGAGACACAGAAAGAACTCCTCACACAGACCCGGTGGTTACAAACAGGGGTACAGTCACACATGTGAACCAGGGAAAGCACATCGTAACCCACACTTGGGAGCACTGAAGCACTAGAACATTTTAAATTTAGCTCAAATTACACCCAAAGTAATCAGATCCACACCCTGCTTCTGGTCCAGCTGTCTGAAGAGGGTAATTTGGGTGGAGCTGCGTTTTATAAAACAAACGCGGAGAGGAGAGATCGCAGAAGACCTCAGAAGAAGAATGATAGTATTTCCTCCAACAGCCAGATCGGGGGCGCCCCCACCACACGGCAAGCCACCCACCCTCACTCAGAAAGGGGGAGGGCTGGGAAATGAACGCTTCCCAGAAAGTGAAATCAGTTTTCCTCCCTAAATGAATATTTCTTGGCCGGAAGCCCTGAACATTCTTGGAACGTCCATTACGATATTTAAATATTGCACCAGGAATTGTTAAACGCCCCAAGTTCCTTTAATAACATTTTTACTAATCACGTGGGGAAAAGAGTGTGTGTCTGATTCGGATAAAATGTGCCCAGTGGCCGGGCCAGGCTGGCTCAGCTGGTGAAATGTCGTTCCACCCACCAGACCCCCATCATCTCCACCAGGCAGTGTCCAACAGTGGAGTGTCCTGCGACCCTCCCAGCCCTGACTACGGGCTTTGAAATCGGGGAGAGAGCTGTGCTAAGTCCCTGAAAACACGTTGGATTCTGTGGGCACAGTCCTGCCCCCTTCAGCGTTACTTACCGGCTGCGGGGCCTGAGGGCCAGCTTTCGGCCTCATTCATGCAGAAAGCCTTTCCATAAGGACAGGGACCTTCTTGCAGGCATCCGGTCTGGACCGCAGGAAGGTGGGGATTTTGCGCCCACTGGTGACCCTCCTCCTCCTCAATCACAGGGCTCCATGGTCTTATCCACTTGACGACCTTCAGCTGTTGACCTGGTCCTAACCCATTCTCCACCTGACCACTTCAGACTGGTCACCTGGCCTCGCCCCCTTGTTATGTCACTGTTTCCGGCTGTTCACCAGTCCCTGCCCACCCCCTTTTCCTGTTTAAGTCGCCACTTCCAGCTGATCCAATGGCTCCACCTCCTGTTACATCACCACTTCCAGCTCTCCACCTGGCCCCGCCCCCTTGTTGACATGACAACTTCCAGCTGTTCACCTGGGCCCTCCCCCTTGTTCCAGAAACCCCGCCCCCTTGCTCATTTGACCAATGAGCAACACTGGCCTAGCTGCATTGCTCTTCACACAGAGGGGTGGACTTCCCAATCTCAGGAAGCTGTGTCAGGTGCCTAAAACCCCCAACCCCTGATCACCTTCTGCTCACAGGTTGCTTCCTACCCGGGTGCGAGGTCCACAGGGGGAAAGGGCCTTGTGAAGAACTGGAGGTGGTGATGTACATGAGGCGGTGGAGCCATTTGTCCAGTGGGGAGTAGTGGCATAAACAAGAGGTCACAGTGAGATTCCCCACCAGGTCACCTGCCTGGGTCGTGGGCTCTATACCTTGTAGGGGGTGTGCAGGAGGCAACCAATGCGTGATGTTTCTATCTCTCCCTCCCACTCTCTATGAAATCAATAAAAATGCATTTTTTTAAAAAATGTGCCCTGTGTGAAGCCTTTGCTCAGCCAACCACATAGAATGTAAACAGAATGTAAATTCGGTGTGAATTGCCTTATCACTGGGTCTTTCTGAAGCAAGAAGAACCAGATTGTGGAGGGCGGGGAGATTGTAGAGTTCAGTTTGTTCATCTGAATTTTTTCTCCTGGCTCCATTTTCCACGCTGGCACGACACGGTCTCTAAGAGCTAATGGACAGTTGACTGGCCTCATCCACAAAGGACGTCTGAAAGTTATAGAAATTTCAGAGCGAGAACACAGCTCCACGGAGCCTCTGAGGCAGCAGCCATCTGACTTGTCACAGTCTCCACGAGTCCAATGAAACAGGAAAAGATGCCCTGGTAGGCTTTTTTTTCCCCCTCAAAAAAAAAAAAAAAAACACTCAAGCAAACACAAGTCCCTGAGAAACTTGTTCTTCAAATGGCATCAACCGCGGAGAGGCCTGTCACAGATCCGGGGAAGAAAACGTTTTGTTCTCCTGTTTATTCCTGTAACTTCCGGACAAAGAGGGAGGTAAAGACACCGAGGGAACATGCAGACAGAGGTTTATTTCCCATGGACCACCTCCCTGTGGGTTGTGAAATATTAATCTACACCTTTCCATATTGAAAGATGGGGTTAGCAAGAATAGAGGGAGGCTTTTCAACGGTTTAGTTTTTAACTTCAAAAATCTCCTTTATGAAATGAAATATTGAAAAGGTAAGCATTTGAGAACATACATAAATCGCACATAAATCTAAACATCAAAACCAATGGACTCAGGGGTGATGTAGTCGACTTATAAGCGGGCATGGCGGATATTTTTTTATCCCCAGGAAGTCAGAACTGAGCTACAGCGGCTGCTGGCAGCATCCCTGATGACATCACCCAGGAAACGGAAGAGCGTCTTCTGAGCAGAGGCAGGAGGGCAGCGCCTTCCGGGCAGGAATATCGCTAGTTCTTTCTCAGCTTCGGAGAGGGGCTGTCCCCCAGGACGCGGCCGCGGGCACTGAGCGAGGCTCTCCGAGGGGCCGGAAGTCAGGCTCTCCCGGGCTTTGGCCTGCTGCCCACACAGCTGGGCCAAAGTGCAAGCAAACAAAGGGCCTCAAACAAGTGAAGTAACATTTGGGTTGTATAAATCCATGAACTTTTAAAAATATATATTTGTATTGATTTCAGAGAGGAAGGAAGAAGAGACAGACAGAAACATCCATGATGGGAGAGAATCACTGATCGGCTGCCTCCTGCATGGCCCTACTGGGGATCCAGCCCACAGCCTGCACGCGCATTGGCCTGAATCAAATCCGGCACCCTTCAGTCCTCAGGTCAACGTTCTATCCACTGAACCACACCAGCTAGGGCCATGAACTTATTTTTTAAATAATGGGTATTGAGTGGAAGAGAAATTAGAATGTACAGGTAAGTTACATATGAAAAAAAATCCAAATAATTTGCCATACTATCACTATTCTAATCACTGTTGAGATGTTGATGTGTCCTCTCCCAGACTTTTATAGTCATTACCGAGATAGCTGAATATTTAAGTATGCCTGTCTCAGTCTATATACTGATTTAAAAAAAAAAAAAAACCAAGAAGGCATTGACTAGTATCTTGTTTTATAGGCAGTGGTTGTTGTTTTTGTTTTGCTTTATTTTGTTTTAATTTAAAAATATGCATCACGCAGCCACTGCTTTCTTGGAAATGAATGCACAGCTCCCTCATCGTTTAAATCGCTGTCTCATGGCCTAGTGCTCGGGGCATGACCTTCCAGGCTGGCGACGGCGGGCGAACGGCATGCGTCAACTGTGCAAGGACTGCTCGTGGCAGGGCTGGGACACGGGACCATCTCACGTGCCTCGGGGACGGAAACACGCTCTGTGGCGATTATCAGAGTCATTCACGAGAAATGACCCAAGTTAAGTTTTGCTTACGTGCGTGAAACCGACTAGATAGGACTTTGTTTATGTGGCTTAGATGGCTCTGTCTGGGATTTTCAAGCCTGGTCTCCAGTTCATTTTGTTTTAACACTAGGCATCTGTCTGCCAGTGTATGCATCTATCTACCGCATTTCCCTGAAAATAAGACATTCTCTGAAAATAAGATCTACCTGCAGGTTTCCTCCTGAGTGAAATATAAGGCATCCCAAACGAAAATAAGGCCCCCAGGATTCACAGTTTGTCTGGTTTGTGTTGACAACTACCGTACTACCGTGCCGTATACAGGTAATAAATTTCCTTTATTTTCACTTAACAATAAATGTGTACCGTATCCTTCTTCATGGAAAAATAAGACATCCCCTGAAAATAAGACCTAGCGCATCTTTGGGAGCAAAAATTAATATAAGACACTGTCTTATTTTCGGGGAAACAAGGTATCTATCTATCTATCATCTATCTATCATCTACCGCCTACCTGTCCATCTCTGCACCTGCTCTGCATGCAGAGGTTGAGAACATGTGACTGGTCTCGGCCGTGACCTCTGAGTCTCCGCACAGATTAGGCAGGCTTCCTGGCAGCAGGGGCTGGACTGCAGGGCCGAGCCTCCCAGGAGAGAAAGGGGCTTTCTACTTGTCTGACCCGCCCAGGGTCAGCCGTGTCAGTGGTGAGGCCCACTGTCCAAGGTGGCCACCAAGCCCAGCCAGTGTCACAGGAAGGGACCAGGTCTCCCATCAGGCCGGGCAGTGAACGCTCCCAGAAACGCACGCAGCTCTGGTCCTTGGCTCACAGTCTGCCTCTCCCGTCTCTGCGCCGAGCAGAGGGGTTTCTCAGCACGGAGGCAGAGCACTGGGATCTCTGAGCACCGGGGGGCAGAGCACTGGGGTGGGGTGGGGGGGGTCTGAGCACCGGGAGGCAGGGCACTGGGGCGGGGGGTGTCTCTGAGTACCAGGGGGCAGAGCACTGGGGGGTCTGAGCACCGGGAGGGAGAGCACGGGCGCAGGGGGCATCCTTCCCTGTTGCACCCCCGAGGCCAGAAGGAGACGCCAGTCCCTAAGGGCATCGTTACTGCCTTCTTTTGGATTAGATATTTATCTCCATTATGAAAAATATTACTTGAAATTTAGGAACAAAACGTAAAGGTAGCCTTGGTTTTATTTTGGGGCCTTTAGCTTCGTTCGGACGCGCAGAGATCTGAATGTGTGGGGCGTGGTTTTAGTCTGCTCAGCGCCTGGCTGGGCCGCACCCAGAGGTGGCACCAGCGTGGTTCTGAGGGTCTGGGTCGTTGCTATTGTGAACCAAGTGCTCTGCTGTGATATACGCGCAGCAACGACATGAGTTGTGAGTGAATTTCTGCAAATCACAGTAATTACCCACGTGGAAAATAACACGGGGATCGTAATGAATGAAAAACGTGTAGGTCAGCTTCTGGGTGAAAGGATTGGACGCAGGGGTAAGAATTTCAGGCCAGCCGAAACCGGTTTGGCTCAGTGGATAGAGCGTCGGCCTGCGGACTGAAAGGTCCCGGGTTCGATTCTGGCCAAGGGCATGTACCCTGGTTTCGGGCACAGGCCCAGAAGGGGGTGTGCAAGAGGCAGCTGGTCGATGTTTCTAATTCTCTATCCCTCTCTCTTCCTTTCTGTAAAAAATTGATAAAAGATGTATATAAAGAATTTCAGGCCAAGGCCAAAGCCTGGTTTTGACACCGAGGAAGAGCCTCCATCCTGACTGGTGCCCCAGCTTCCAGACGCTCTGAGCCTCTGGGGAGACCCCGCCTCCCACCCCTCTGACAGCTGCTGTTGGGTGAAGCACCTGCCACTCTCCTGACAGACACTGAAGAGCCAGGGTTTTCACAAGCGCCCACAGAGCCACCTTGGTCACAACTATCAGCCCCCAAATAGGCTGCCCTTGAGCAGAGACACCTTTCCCACAGCTCCGGCCTCACGCCGCTCCCAGGGGGTGGCTGAGAAAACGCCGCCTGTCTGAGTGCATCTCTTTCTCGTCGATCATAACATTATATTCCCTCTTCTGGAACACCTGGCATCCGGACCCTGCACCACTGCTCTCCTTTGTCAGGAGAGAGGGGGCCTTTTTTCTCAAGCTGCTGCTATTGCTGACAAAGATGGCCGTGCCATTTCCTGAGAGAGAGAGAGAGAGAGAGAGAGAGAGAGAGAGAGAGAGAGAGAGAGAGGTGGTGGTGGTGGTGGTGGTAGAAGGCTGCTTTACGCCTGTCTCCTAGAATTCTCCCCTTGTCATAACTTTACCGGCCTAATGAGCACGGCTGTTCTCTGAGATTGTCTGCTTCTTATTGAAATCTGGTAGCTGTCAATTTCCCGTCCTGCTCCATTACATCTCCCTTCATTTGCAGGGTCTGGCCACGCCACGCACTGAACCGAATCAGAGAGACTGATTATTTTCCGAATGCAATGCCGATGGTCGGCGTGGCTTTCGACCTCGGATTTATTTCCTGCGTCCCCTTTATTTGTTCTTTAGCATTCTGAGGTGTGTCTCCGTCGGGTGGCGAAGAAACGTTGCCCAGCCTGTGGAACAGGCTGCTGGCAGAATACTCCCGAGGAACGTTCTGGTATCTGATGGGCATTTTTTTTGCTTTTCTGAAAATAATGACTCCGTTTTAATTTCGGAAACCCTGTTGATGCAACCCTGGAGCTGGAGGAACATAATGAGGAGCGGGGGAACCGGGGGGGTTCCATTATGGTGGAGAGGTAACTCAAAAACATTAGCGAGGATGCGGCTCCTAAAGAGGTGGCCATAAAGGTAATGAATGTGAAAGCCTCGTGAGTGATTGGGGCGGTGCAATAAAAATTAATAGTTTCCTTTAAGAAGCTCCCTCCCCACGGAGACATCCACCGGGAGGGGGCATCTGCATAGGAAATGAGAGAGCGAGAGAGCTCTGAAGCAGCGCATCCTGGTTCTCATTATTTTTCCATGAGAATGAGGCAACTCTTTGCCCGTCATCAGTGCTTTGAAGAAATGGGATGCGATGAGGTGCAATCGCAGGACGGCTTTTTAGTTCCTCTGGCTGGTCTTTGTCACCTTCCAGACATGGTGATGCATGTCCGGTCAGGGCTGGGTGACATAGCGCTCTCCACCCTGAAGTCACAATAGCTATGTGACTTCCCTGGTGGAACTGCAATAATGTCAACGCCACCTTTCCTGCCCTCCCAGGCTGGTCCCGCTGGAGACCTGGCACCCCAGGAGAATGGGGACTGCCCACTGCCTCCCCTTCCACACCTGCCTCTTCCCTCCCCACCCACCGGGCTGCTCTCTGCTCTTCCAGGGTCAGGGTGGGAAAAAGAGGAAAAGTGCAAACAAAACACTGCCTGACTGCAATGTCACGAGGCCTTGGAAGCCAATGCTCACAGCTGACTCCTCCTCTGAAAGTCCCTCCTGGGGATGTGCAACTGTCTTCCGGGTGTGAACGTCCTAGGTGTGAAATTCCCGGGTGTGAACTTCTCAGTGTTGTGAGAATAAACAAGTCATTTTTTCTGTCAAAGAACAGTTTAGACAGCCGCCATTTTGGACTGTGTGACTTGGCAGCCACCATGTTGGCTGCATGGTTTGCAGCTCCCCCGGGGGCCACCATCTTGAAACCACAAAGGCCAACCTCTCCCTTTGAATTAGCCAACCGAGAAAGAGTGTGTGTCTGAGCTCCAATCAAGAGCAAAGGACAGGTCACGCGCGTAAGGGATTAGAAAGCCAAGCAGCCTGCCGGTTCAGTGTGCATGCGCTTCCAGACCACGTGTGTGCACCCTTCTATGTAGAAGTAAATATGTTTGCCTTGCTGCCTGGCTCCTGAGTGTTTTGTATGTTACCAGAACCCCCGACCGGGGGGGGGGGGGGGCTCACCTAATTTCTAACTGTGAATGTTGCCTCCCCTCTGCCTGACTCTCCCTGGGTCCCTGCTACCTGTTGACTCTCTGCGTAGGGCCTGCCATTATGGACACAAGTTGGACCCTTGGAATCACCTCTGATAGAGGTGTGGGTCATTCCCAATGTTGCTTCCTTTACTCTGCAAGTTCAAGGTAGCGAGCTGGTCAGCATTTTGCTCTGAGAATTTCCAGGCATAATTTAGATACCGTCTCACTGTGTCTGCAAACTTCCCGACTGGCCCTTTCCAAGCCCCTCTCACCAGAACCAAGGTGAGGGAGTAAGGGAGAAGTCCCCGCCTCCCGCTCCATCACAAGGGAGGGAGGGACTGTGCCCAGCACCCCAATAACTACCCAACAAGTTTCCCCAGATTGGATAGGAGGCCCAGCCTTCTCAGCAAGCCAGTACCATAAACTAGGAGAGGAGCTCCTGACCCGGATTCCACGTCCAGTGAGGTGTGGACTCCTGTTTGACAGCCTCCAGACAAACCAGAGGAAGGGGCATTCTTGGGGTCACTGAACGTGGTATGGCTGTGAATGAGGCGGAAACTTATTTTGCACAGACTTTGCTTGTCCTTATTTTCTGATTTTCAGCAATGTATATGAATAGCTCCTGTAATGCAACAATCCAGAAGAGAAGGAAAGAAGTTCTGTGTAAGCAGGCTCTTCCTTACTGAATTCCCCAACTTGGTCAATACGCGCTGATGCTGAGTCAGAGTCAACGTGTGAAGTAAGGAAAGGCAGTGGGGCCTCCTCTTCGCTACGTCCTCCATAAATGACCTCGCTCCTCGTGTGCAGAGTCCTCCCTAGTACCCTTCTCTTTGGTTCCTTTGTCAAAAACAAGGCAAATATACTTCCACTTTTACCTCCTGCTACATCCATCATCCACTCACTCCCAAACAAAGACAGCTCATGCTTTCGGCTTGCAACACGCAGAGCACTCTCCTGGACCACACAGATAAGCCCGGGTGGTCTGATTTCTCATCCACTTCGTCCATTGCTAAAGCACCGTCGCTCAGGGTTAGCTGGAGAACAAAGCCCTCCAGTGGTTTGCAGTGGACAACGATAACAGTGTCAACTGATAACAAATAGTCTCCACTGAGAGGGAGGGAGGGAGGGTAGAAGGGAAGGAGAAGGAGAGAGAGAGAGAAGAAAAAGCAGATGTCTTTCCATTACAACAAGAATGAAGTCTGCATTGTTTGCTATAGCCTAGGAGGTTCCACCTTCCCCCTGCCTTGTGTGGTTTTCAATAACTGAATCTGTCATATGACTCATGCTTGGGCTCAAATGTCATGTCCTCAAAGAGGGTTCCATGACAACTCTGTCGATTGCATACACACCAGTTTCTCTCTGCCACACTATGCTCTATACTCTCTTCATATCCATCAGTTCTGAGAATACATTATCAATAGTTTGTTCACAATTTGTTCCTGCTTTTGCTGCTTTTGTTTCCGTTCATGCTACCCGAGGCCAGGAGCTGGGCCCTCTGCTGCTTTATGACAAATTCCTGTCACATGCATGGTATTTGTCACATGGCAGCTGCTTGATCAGTGTGTGCCAGATGAATGGGTCCACGCTATAGACACACGGGCAGAAGTAAATACGCTGCTAGCAACACCCACAGTAGGGATGGAAGTCAGCCACGAGCTGCCGATAACAATAGCTTATTAAGACAGAAAACTGACAACAGCATTTGAAAATAAAAAAACAATTAAATGACATAATTTTTTCTCTAGTGTGTTGAAAAATATTAAAATTTTGTAAACTGATATTGTCAGGATTTTAATGGAAATCCGTTTGCTCATGCTACAGTGAAGGGAATGTAATCTGGTATAATGTCTGAACATTTAGAAAACATAACAAGATTAAAAGGTTCAGCGATTGCAATTCTGGGGCATCTTGTGGAGCAAATATCACAGTGAAAATGGATATCAACAGAGGAAACCTCTGACTCCGCTCACACAGTGGGGACTTTACATTAGCCAGTCCACCAACAGGGAGCTGGTTGAAGGCAAGACCAGCACAGACAGAACGTGGAACATTAGGCAGCCATTGAAATACCGAGACATAAGCATTAACTACGGTTATTTCTGGTGGGGGATTTAAAGTGGTTTTAAAAATCTTTCTTTGCTGCACATTCTCCAATGATGCCATCATTTCTATTTAACGGTTCTGTTAGTTAAACGAATAAGAGCTTTAACAAAATCGCACTCTTGTCCCTTTCAGGGCTGTAGAGTGTCCCCCTGAGTGAATCCGGTGTTTGCGTGTCGCACACGGTGCTCAGCGGTGTGCGGAGTGGCGAGGAGATGCACTCCTCATCTTTCCAATGTGGACACGGCTTCCACCTCGGAGTAACCGAGGTGCAGGGTTAGTCTGTGCGCACGCCTTAAGGCTAATGTGCACTTGATGCTGCCACTCAGACGGCGCTTCCTTTGCCTGTGCTTTTGGCAGGCTCCGCGATAACGACAGAGATGTCCTGGAGAGACCTCCGAGCTCGCGCTGGATTTGCACTGCTCTTCATGTTGATCCGGGTCTTTAAATGGCTTTGCACCGTAATTAACTGGATTGAAGGACAAGTCGCTGCCTAACGCACAGCGGAAACGAGGCGCTCTCTTCTCCGGAGCAAGCCGGCTATGTTGCATCACAATGTGGGGATAGCTCTTTAGCCTCTAGCCTCATATTTGATTCCTAAACAAGAATATTTAATGTCTGTGAAAAAGCCAGGCTCCCGTCCTTGTGAATGACCTGAGAACTAGCGTCAGTGAATGAACCTCAGCCACACGTGTGGACCCTGAGATTCCCAAAGCCCACATGCCATAGGCAGTGGTGTCTCACCAGCACAACGTGGAATGTAAACAATGTGAACATAAAAGGTGGTGTTGTGTTCTTCAGAAAATGTTTATTTTCGTTTCCTCTGCTGGGAGGAACGTGAGCATCGTTTTGGTACAATTCCCAAAGGCCTTGTGGAGACGTGGTCTTATTGTGCTATGCTCTGGTAGTTTACCCACACCCAGTCCTCTCTCTAAGCATTGCATGTTTTTACTGATACAGCCAGAGCCTTGCTTCTCCCTCCTGGTCGCAGTGTGCATTGTAACTGTTTTTATTTAACACCATTTGGCATAAACCTGCTGGGAAAAAGCACCAGTCCTTCCATCCTCGCACCGGGCTGAGGGGAAGGAGACAGGAGCCAACCACTATGTTTGGAATGACCTTTCCTGTGGGAAGGTCAGCCAGGAACGAAGGCAGCCCGCGGGGAAGAGCACACACTTCCCGTGTGAGAACGATGCATAGATGCACTGGAAACACACATTCCCGGGAGGAGTGGGGGGCGGTGGAAAGAGGAATCCTGAATTTGTTTCCCTGAAGGAGCCTAATTTTACAAGTGGAAGTGGCTGTGTTATCCTTACTTCTCATTTCTCAGCTACTATGGGATGAGGAGCTCACAAACTGAAATGAATTCCCTTATAAACAAAAGAAAATCAAGTTTATTCCTTCATTATCCTATATAATAAAAGGCTAATATGCAAATGGACCGAATGGTGGAAGGATTGGTTGCGACGATGTACACTGACCACCAGGGGTCAGATGCTCAATTCAGGAGTTGCCCCCTGGTGGTCAGTGTGCTCCCACGGGGGGGGGAGGGGAGGGGGGGGACCGCTCAGAGAGAAGCCCAGCTCACGGTTGGTGAGCGTAGCAGCAGTGGCAGGAGCACTAAGATGTCTGGGGAGCGGACCTAAGCCATCAGTCAGACATCCCCTAAGAGCTCCTGGACTGCAAGAGGGTGCAGGCGGGCTGAAGGACACCCCCCCCCCCAGTGCACAAATGTCATGCACCGGGCCTCTAGTGTATAATGATAACTTTTAAACCACCAGACTCCATCTTCTTGTGGAAAGACGCAGCTCTGGAGAGACAGGAGTTAGAGGAGCCAGTTCCAATTTGACTTTCTCCATCTACTAGCTGTGTGGCTTTTGTGGAGAATAAATTCTGCATGGGTCCGCCACACATCTGCTTGTGGTATGAGCTGAGGCCCTGCCTTCTGTGTTCTGGACTTTTCTTAAAAGGATGTTTGTGAGTGAAGAGCCTTGGAAAACAGAGGTAATGTCTTCCCTGGAGCACAGGACTGACATGCTTACTCCCATCAGAAAGACGGAGGTGCCCTAAGTTCAGGGTCCCCCTCGCTAACGCTATTCACTGTGTGAGAAATAGTCACCGTCTCTCTTCACTTCACCCTGTTAGCACTGGGGCCCTGGGGAATGGCACACAGATAAAAAGGCACACTGATAGCTACTCTGGCCACTGGTTTTCTGTGGGTAGTAGAATCCTCTGTCTCTCTGTGAGACACAGCAGGATAATTTTTTTAAAATATTTTTTTATTGATTTCAGAGAGGAAGGGAGAGGGAGAAAGACATAAAAATGTTGAGAGAGAATCATTGGCGATCAGATGCGTCCTGCACAACCCCCTCCCTACCTCCCCAGGCATGTGCCCTGACTGGGAATCAAACTGTGCCCTCTTGGTTTATAGGTTGACACTCAACACGGAGCTACCCTGGCCGGGCCGCAAGCAGGATAATTTGTTAGCATGCATGACCTTGAGCCTCATTTTTCTCACCTGTTAAATAAGATTATACTTTCTTGACTGGGTTGTTGTAGGAAAGAAAGAAGATAATGTGAAGCATACATCATGCTAATTAAGAGTGTGAGCCCTAGATTCTAATAGCCTGAATTTAAGTTCTAACTCAATCAATTACAAAAATAAAAATAAAAAAGACTTTAGGCAAGTTACTTTATGTCTCTGTGCTTCAAGTTTCTGATAAGTAATATCTGAATCAGTAAAGCTATTACCAACCTTACAGTGTTCTGAGTATTAAATGCCCTGAGAATATTTCCTGGCACATACTATGTGCTGCATCAGTGTTTGCTGTAAACTATTGAGCAAAGAAGCTTACACTTAGCTGGTTTATACCACATGATGTACTGAAGACAGAGACACTCAGATAAAAGACATAGATGAGGGAGGGAGAAGGAAGGAAAGGAAGACAGACATGTACATATATAGAAAGGTAATGCTGGCTTAGAAAAATAAAGAGACCAGTTCTAAGGACTGCATGTTTTATTTGCCCAATTTATGACAAAATTCATACACACACACACATACACACACACACACACACACACACACTAATAAAAGAGAAACATGCAAATTGACCATCACTCCACTATGCCCACCAGCCAATTAGGAGGTAATATGCAAATTAGAAGGCCAAATATGGCAGTTTCCCAGCTGCTCCAGGTGGAGTGGCTGTGGCAGGATGCCTGCTATGAAAGGAAGGGTGGGGGGAGGAGGGATCTACAGGAGCAGCATTCTGGCTGCAGTGAAGACGAAGATGATGGCAGACTCTGGCTGGAGTCTGCAGTCTTCTGCAGTGAAGACAAGACTGTAGACTCCAGTCAGAGCTAAGGCCTAGGTCCAGGGTGCTAGAGGAAAACTGTGCTGGAAGCCAAGGGAAGGAAAGTCTATTGCACAAATCTCTTCGTGCAATGGGCCTCTAGAGTGTGTGTGTGTGTGTGTGTGTGTGTGTGTGTGTAAGCCTGAACAGCTCAGAAAAATTTGGAGCAAGTAGGGAAGATAGCAGTGTGCAGTTCCTACGTCTTTCTTGCCCTCCTTTCGTTTCAGGTTCAATGAAAAGCGCACAGTAGGTGCTCACTAATGCTGTTGACTGACTGGAAAATTAGGGCCTTTAAGTGATTACCACCATGTCTGGTGAATGTTTAAGTTACAATTTAATGCGATTGACTTGGCTGCCCATTGATTTTTCTCGAAGATCTCCCGACTCCCCAGGCTGGGAAGCAGCACTCAGTACTAGTTAAGGCCGAAAGCAGAGCTGCAAACAGCGCTGTTAGACATGCAAATCGCAACTGCTCTCTCCTCAAACCACTGGACGCCGCGTTGGCTGGGCACTTTCTCTGTTGCATTGATTTGCACTAAGGATGTGCTTTAACCTTAGGGCTAGAATATTCCACTTCCTTCTATGAGGACAGAGTGATAATCTTGGTTTTTCTGTAACCCTTTTCATTTTTTTTTAATTCTTTGCATCTCTATTTTTTTGTTCCAGTTTTATGGCATGAAATCAGGCGGTGGCCACAATGGAGAATCCATTTGCTGGCAGCTGGGAACATTATCACGGATAAATGCACTTCCCTAAAGAAATTTCACCATCTGGGTGTTTTTCCAAGTGTGCTGGATTTATTGAAAAGAAACATGCGTGCGTCCTTGTGGAGAGGAGAAGAGAGGGCAGAGTCTTTACAATATTGCAAATTGATGGGGGGTTTAACAGTCTAGAGCAATTTTGTACTCTGGGAGCAAAAACTTCTTATTTTTCATGTTTGCCTTTGAGTGTGTTTTCTTTGTTCATCGGTCCGAAGATTGGGACAATGGTATGATTCTACAGAAAGTGTTTACAATCATCATAGACGTCCATGCCACCCGGCAGCATTAGATTCTGCTGCCTTATTGGCTAATCCCGGCTTCACAGAACAAAAAAATAGAAGTGCCTGTGCATGCCTGCCTTGTCCACGGGAAGAGCAATAGCAGAAGAATACGTGCCTTCAGGAAGAAGCGGGAAGAGCTGACCCAGGAAATGTTAGTGTGGCGGCACAGCAGAAGTTTATAAAGCACGCGTTCTGGCGTAGCTTTGCTGCCTTAGGCCATAGGTTAATGGATCACAGTTTTTGACTATGATCTAGACCCGGGGTGGGCAAACTTTTTGACTCGAGGGCCACCATGGGTTCTTATACTGGACCGGAGGACCGGAACAAAAGCAACCTGACCATGCTGGCACTCTCATCTTGGGCTGCTGGTGGAGGAGCAGAGGGGAGAGCAAGAGAACCCTCCGCTCTTTTGGCTCCGCGGGCCGGATAGAACAGCCGCACGGGCCGGATCCGGCCCCCGGGCCGTAGTTTGCCCACGGCTGGTCTAGACATACAGTCAATTGCATAGAATGACATTAAAAGGCTTCTCTCTGTCCTCAGAGACATAACACAAGCTTCAGAAACAAAGGAGACCTTGGTGGCTACCAGGAAACGACTGTTTTCTTAACCCATTTCACCCTGAAACCCCCCTGAGCCACCATTTGTCCTGCCACGTTTGGCTCCATCTATTCCTAGGACTTGTTGAGTGAAGCAAGTCAGTGCAATGCGTCTTCCGATGTGGTCGGTCTCTTCGCATGACTGTCTATGAGAACACCGGTCGTATTGTCCTAAGGTCTCACCCTAGCCTTTTACCTCAACTTAGCGAATTCCATCTGCAAATGGCCTTGTTTCCAAATCAGGTCGCATTCCGCATCCTGGGGGCTGGCTCATGGACATCTTTCGGGGGAAGAGACATAGTTCAACTCACCACAGGGCCAGTGAGGGAGAGAAAGCCTTCCTGTCCCTAGCTTCGGTGAGATCAGGATCTAAAAATGAAAAAATACAATAGCAGCATGCTCTAAGATTCTGTTCAGTAGGAAGAGAAATAGGAAAACAAGAATATTGGCCACATAGCTGTCTGTGGTACAAGACTGCACTTGTGGCATGCACCCGGCCATGTGGCCTGAAAACCCGGATTGGGGAGGGGTCCTTGGGCCGCAGCTACTTCCTGCGGCCACATTTGCGGGGAGGGATCGTGAATGGTCCACGTGGGGAGGTGGAACTCTGCGAGGTGGGCCTTCTCCTTTATCCCTGCAGCGATGTCTGTGTAGAAGAGACAAGAGCTTAGACAGGTTTTAAAGGCTGCCTGCGAGACTCCGCCCACGCCACTGTGCTCCCGTTCCAGAACAGAGTCTCTTGGGAACGGTATCCAACGTGCCATTCAGCTCCGTGCTTGTGTTCCTCCTTTGATTCCTTTTCATGGAAATCTATGTCTCGGCGGCCAAAACTGAGTTGCTGGCTTGGTTCGGTTGTTACAGCTGTTGGAAGAGGCAATTTGGACCAATGCAGAGTCGGTGTCATTATCTGTAAGAACCTTACAAGCGTTCCAGAACACACGGCAATCCTGCGGCAGGGTGTCTGGGGGGTCGGGGACTGCCGCCTCCGTGGGAGCTGGGGAGCTGTGCAGACAGGTGTGTTCTCACAGCGCTCAGCTCAGAAGAGGCGGGGGGGGGGCAGTGCTGCATGGGGGAGGGGCCGACTCTGAACCTGAACAAAGCCAGTTCATGGTGATTGCTCTCACGGCCTCTGTGGATCCAACATCATCTGAAGGCCATGTGCAAAGCTGAGTCCATCGCTTTAAATCCCCCTTATTTTCCTAGAAAAGAGAAGAACTCAGCGACACCTGTGGGGCCTGCTTTGCCATCGATGAGGCCCACAGCGTGGCCTTTCTCTCGGATAGGCCACGGTCACGTTTAGTGCAGTTCCCAGCCCGGGGGGGGTGGGGGGAGAGGGGCCGGAGGGTGCAAACAAGGAGGAGGAGACAGAGCAGGAAGCTTTCAGCATGGAAGCACCAGGTTCTCGTGGGAAGGGGGGCTCTTGGTTTCTGCAGGTTAAACCCTTGTCTCCCGGAGACGGCAGAGACTAAAATTGTGAGGCGTGGCCTGTGACCCCTGAACCTCGAATCTAGGAGGAGACAGGTAAATAATTTTGGATTTCGTAAGATGACTACTAGCCCTGTGCACGAATCTGTGTACCAGTGGCTCTCTGCAGGGCCTGGCCGCTCTGTGCCCACCGACCAGGGGCTCTCTGTGGCCCAGACGCCCATCCTCGGCCGGGCACAGAGTACCTGCCACTCTCAGTGCCCCCTCTCCTCCCCGCTAGGACTGAGGGACTCTGGTGGGGCTGAGAAGACTGGGCGCCACCATCTTGTGGCAATGGGTGCTGCCATCTTTGTGATGGAGTGACAGTGACTTTGCATGTTGCCCTTTCATTAGTTAGTATGGGAAGCAGAAAGAGATGGCAAAGCAGGGTGGGATTGGAGCAAAGAGAAGGGTAGCAACTCAGGATTGGGAAACCCAGGATGGCTTAATAATGAAGACACCTTTTGAAATGGGCTTTTAGGAGAATACGTTTCACCATGCAGAGGGGCCAGTGGGGTTCTGCAGTGACGGGGTTTCAGGAGCAGAGACAGGCATTGTGGGCATCGCTCAGCCTGCCCGCACCCGGAGATCATGGTCAGTGAGCGATCCTGAGGGCCTTATTGCAAATCTTACAGACTCTGCAGAGCGGTGGTCTCTATTGCAACCACTCAGCCCTGCGGTTGTCATGGGAAGCAGCCCAAACAACGCAAACACCAGAGCCAGGGCTGTGTTCCAATAAGACTTTATTTACAAAGCAGGCGGCAGGAAGGCATCCTTCGCTGCCTAGGAAGTCCACAGGAAAGGAATTTTTGTCTGTCTTATTCGCTAATTTACCCCAAATACCTAGACCAGTGAGTCGCGACCTATAGGTTGAGAACTGCTGCTGTGGAGCCTAAGATAAGGTGACCAGATGTCCCGCTTCCCAAAAATTGGGACATTTTTTAAAACGCCGCAGGACACGGGACAAATTGTTAAATATCGGGACTGTCCGGCCAAAAGCAGAATGTTTGGTCACCTTAGCCTAAGACCACCCGAAAACACAGAGATTTACATTACGATTCATAGCAGTAACAGACTTACAGCTATGGATAATTTTATGGTTAGGGGTCACCACGACATGAGGAACTGTGCTAAGGGGTCTCGGCATTAGACAGGTTGAGAACCACTGGCCTAGACAGTGCCTGGCACGTAGGACCTGGTCAATAAGTAGTTTTAATTGAGATGGAATGGCCATAGAGCATGTTAGCTTCGGCCTTACCGCGTAATGCCGTGACATCTGTGGGGTGTGAGACGATCAGTAAGTCTAGCTGACATCTGCCATATGACAACGCATCGAGGGAAGGAGCAGAACGTGACGCGGCAGATGGAACAGGGCCATGTCTGGGAAGGCTCAGCTGCCGTCCGGAGACGTGGTTTGATGTCACAGGGAACGGAAACCATGGCAGGTTTCCCGTGGTGATCAATGTCTACGTTTCAGGGTGGCATCTCTGGCCGACAAGGCCGATGGGTTGGACAGCAAAGACGAGTGAAGCAGAGAGAGGCCGGCCCACCACCATCCACGCAAGAGGGAAGAGATCCTGAGCCAGGCCTGGGGTGTTGGGCGGAAATACAGCATTGATTTGAGAGACCCAGCCACGAGTCTGTAGAGCTCAGCCACGTGCTGGGGGGGGAGGGTGGTGGTGGTGGTGGTGGAAGAATTTAGAGAGACTCTTGGTGACGAGGGGCGTGGCTCACCCATTCTGGGGCTCACAGAAACCAGAATACGCTCAGAGATGCGTCATTAATGATTAATTCTGAGGAAGCCAAGTGTAGGTGAAAGTGCCACGGCCACATGAATGGCTGTCCACTGGGTCACCAGAACGTTACTAGAAAGTTCTTCTCTCGAGTCAGAATGAGGGGTGACAGACTGGCTCCTGATTACCAGCAAGTGAGTCCCTCAGCCCACAGGAGGCGCACCCGCGAGGCATTGAGGGGGCGAGTCTGCGGGTCACACAGGTGCGGAGGTCACCGAGCCGGGCCTCTGTCCACGTCATTCCTGTCTCCCACACGTCGCCCTCACCCCGATGAGCGACAGGCACCTGATCTCTTTAAGAGCCTTCCCTCCTTTTGTTTTTCTAAAGCAGGGATAAAATTAGCAATTGGCTGGGTTTTTTCAGATGTTTATATTTATGAATCAGGAACAGGCTGTGGCATTTGAGAGCCTGGTCTGGAGCAAAACTAGTGTTATGTCCTTTAGCATACGGCTGAGCGGGTCAGAGGCTAATGACGATGTCACTGGCAGCTGCCTGGTGCCGGGAAAGAGCCCTCAGGGGACCCAGAGCACATGTAGCTGCAAGGTTCATGGTGGTTCTATTTCTGAAACATTGTTTTCTGTCACCGCAATTGCCAGAAGGCACACTGATGAGAGCCACAAGGAAAGTGGGTCAGACATTAAGGAACAAATCTGCTCGGGGAGAAGTCGCACAGAGGACATCTTCCAAGTCTACGGAGGAGTCAGGGCAAGGCCCAGGGTCCGAGCTGCGCCATCCTTTGCTCCTTCCGCTAGGTTTCCACATTAACATGGCGTTCCTGCCTAGTCCACTTTCTAGAGGATACGTCCTACACGTCAATTGTCACAGGGGCCGAGCAGATGACGTCAATACGGGAGGACTGGGCCAGAAGACACAGCATGTGTGTGTGTGTGTGGGGGGGGGGTAGGTCAGAGTGGACAGCACATGTCCTTGTAAATGTTTGGGGGATGGGACGCTGAGCTCAGTTCATGTAAAATGTGGCTTCCTGTGGCTAACTCCTCGGATTTTCAGCAAAGCAAGACAGCTGCATGCTTTGGCTCCGTGGATAGAGCATCGGCCTGTGGACTGAAGGGTCCCAGGTTCAATTCCAGTCAAAGGCACATGCCCAGGTTGTGGGTTCCATCCCCAGTAGGGGGTGTCAAGAATAAAAGATAAAAAAATTTTAAAAAAGAAAGACCCATGCATATGTAATTTTAAAAAAAGACAGCTGGATGCTTTATGTGAAATCTCTGAATGTTTAAATGCTGGCAATTAATTAATTTTTAATATCCATGGTCAAACAAAAGCTATCCCCTGTCCCACTTGCCGTCTCTTTTTTTTGAACCATTTTCTTATGAGAGATCATTGCTGAATTGTTCAATAATCGATCGCCATTAGCTTTTTTCTTTCTTTCTTTCTTTTCTTTCTTTTCTTTTTTTGAAGACAATGTGTTTATAAGAATTTCACAGGACCTGATTCAGGAGCGAACAGAGAGTCAGCATGATAGCTCCCACTTTTATGGGACACACTATGTGCACTGTGTTTTAAGTGCTTTAGATTCAATAGCATACTTAAAGCTCAGAGCAGCCTTGTAAGGAAGGAACTTTTAGAAACTGAGCCCTAAGGAGATACATAACTCACGCAGCTCGTAAGTGGCAAACCCCCAAGTTGAATGCCAGTCGGATGCGTCCAGTTTCTGTGTCCTTGCCTCTGTGAACCTTGCGCATTTCCATCCTGAGATGGGAGCAGCTCGCCCGGCCTATATGGTCTTAGTTTCTTTTCGCTAAAATAGAAGTTTAAAACTAGCTTCTCCCAGCCCTGGCCAGGTGGCTCCGTTGGTTAGAACATTGTCCTGATTCAGCAAGGTTGTAGGTTCAATCCTCAGTCAGGGCACATATAAGAATCAACCCGTGAAAGCATACTTAAATGAAACAGCAAATTGGTCTCTCTCTTTCATCAATAAAATAAAAACTATCTTATGCCACGTGGATGTTGTAAGGATAAAGGTGGACAATATGTATGAGGCTGCTGAATACTGCCAAGTGTTATTCAAACACAAATCATCATGAAAATTTTGGTATAAGGTTCTCATAATTGCTGAGACCAAAGGCTTTGGCCCCAACCTTTATTTTTTTATATATATATGAAAACGAGAGACTTGGTGCACAAATTCATGCACAAGTGGGTCTAGCTGGCCACCCCAGTGGGGGCCAATGGAGCTGGGCTGGCAGGGGGAAGGAGACATGGGGTGGGGGGGGGGGGCACTGATCAGGGATGGGGCCAGTTGGGGGGAGAGGCTGCAGGAGATTGGGGGGGAGGGTCCCCGAATGGACTGGTTGGCCACCACAGCGTGTGTCATAGTGTCTGATCATTCCAGTCGCTTGGCTTATATATATATAGATGCTTTCATTCTTTTATTTATTTTTATTTTTTGAGCCCCAAGCTGAATCAGGACAGCTGGTGTCAGCATCACCTTGGCGATTCTGCAGCAGAAGCACAATGGGGGGGTGACGGTCATTCGATGCTTCACTCAGCCCTCCCTGACTGCCTCACTGAGGCCCCTGACCATTTAAGCCCGCACTCAGTGTGCAGGGAGACGGAGGGCAGCCAGCGGTGCAGGCCGCACACATGGAAAACGCAGCCATTGTCATGGCTGTGTAATTCTGCTTTGCTTAGCGGGTCCCCCCTCTCCCCCCCTTTCTGTTCTTCAGTTGCTAATTGCCCCCACTGGCCCTTTCTGCTGTCTCAGCTGCTAACAGTGGCAGCCCTGCCGGCTGCCCTGCCCAGCTCTGGGGCCCACGCTGGAACCGTATGTGGCATCCTGGCCTATGAACCAGCATCGCCGTGTGGGCCCGGCACTCGGTGGGCCTGCTGGTGATCATGCTGGCAGTGCCTGCCTCACCTGGCAATCTTCCCCCGACAGGAAGCTGAGGGACTGATCAACAGGAAGTGGCTAAGGAGTCCTTCTCCTCCCTGCTTTCTGAGCATGTTTTGCCTCGAGCTAAGGAGGAAGAGGGGAAAATAGGCACCTGAATTCTGGCTCTCACCAACGTGCCGGGAGTCAGCCAGGGCGCGATGGCGATGTTTTTAATGACCTTCCGCTGCCCCATCTGGGGGCAACCTGCAATGTAAGTGGAGTCTGTTCCGTGAGGCCGAGAGGCTGACCAAGTGCCCAAGTGGCTACCAGCTCCCCCAGGAGGCCGGCAGAGCAGGGCCCTCTTTGGGGCGGTGGGCACGCTGAGGGCCTGCGAGAGCCTCCCAGCAGCGCCCGGCGAGGAGGCCGCTTTGCATGAGCTCCTCTGCCACCCTCAGCCCCGGGGAGCGGGTGAGGAAGGGGGAGCACCCCCATCACCGTGCACCGGGTGCTGACTCCCTCAGGGGCTGGGAAATGGATGGGCCATCCGGTCCACAGCAGCGGCGGCGGCTCTGAGCCAAGGGGCTGCCAGAACGGCGCTCGGCCACCACGTGGAATGTGAGCGGCCATCTCATTCCCAAAACAACGTGCCCGCCGCTGTTCTAAATGCGAACAAAGGCACAGCATGTTCTCGCAGCTCCGCGCACACATCTCTGCTCCTAGGAGGCCGCAGCCGCCCGGGCCAGGCCTCCTGTGCACGCGAGTGTGGGTGGGTGTGCCCCCATATCTCCCGCTCCCACCTGCCACCAAGCCTGGCTACTGCAGTATGGTGGGCTGTATTTATTCCCTGCGCTGCTCTGTACATCCCCGTGACCATTCCGTAACTACCAACCCGTACTCCTTAATCCCTTCACCTTCCCCTCACCTTCCACTCCGCCCCCTCCTCCCTGGCAGCCGCTTCCACTTGTGCTGAGTCTGAGTGATGCCAGGGCGCGTTCATTTATAAAAGCTGCCATCGCAAAGCGCCACGGGCTGGCGGCTTAAGCACAGACATTTATTTCCTCACAGTCTGGAGACCAGCAGTCCGAGACCGTGGGGGGCGGGGGTGCAGAGTAGGTTCCTTCTGAGGCCCCTCTCCTCTCTGTGTCTTCCCGTTCTTCCTCTGTGAGCATCGGCGTCCAATCGCCTCTTCCGGGGAGGACGCCAGGACCTCATTTTACCTTAAATGTCCCCTTCAAGATTCTGCCTCCAACACCCTCCCATTCTGAGAGACGGAGGGTAGAACTTCCACCGGTGGCTTCTTAAGGATGGAATTTAGGGTGTGACCCGGGCCAAACAGAAAATTAAAAACAAAAACCTGACAGAGTGAACTAGACACAGTGCCAGTGACATGGGCAGGTTGGCTGGTCTGAACCTCCACGTGAGCACCCGCCAGCGGGCTGACCTCCACCGAGGGCGGGCGATCACCCGGGTCTGGTCTCCTTTGTTCTGTGTGGGAGACACCCTTCATCGGGGGAGGAGGCCCTTCCAGTCCCAGGGTGCTGAGAGGTCTGTTTTCTTCATCCCATGTGGGTGCTGGGTTTACCAGATAGCCTCTGCGTCTGCTGAGCATTCTCTGTGATGCTCCTCATAGCGTGAGTTGCATGAACTGATTATTTTTAAAAAAAGACCTGACGTTTTTAGAGCAGGTCTGGTTCACAGCGAAATAGGAGGGTGCAGTTATTCCCCAAGCGTGCCCTCTGCCCACCGGTGCCCAGCCCCCGCCCCCCCCCCCCCCCCCGCTATGAGCATCGCTCACCAGGTGGTGCGTGTGTTACCTCAGCTGAACCTACACTGACGTGTCATCCTCACCCTGACACGTGGTGTGCATGCAGTTCACTTTGGGTGTGCACATGCCATGGGTTTGGATAAAATGTGATCCAATATTTCCATTATTATGGCATCGTGCGTATTCCCACCGCTTGAAGAAAACCACCTGTGATTTGCCTGTTCATCCATCCTCACCCCACCACAACCCACGGAAGCCGCTGATCTTTTTATTGTCTCACAGTTTTGCTTTTTTTTTCAGAATGTGGCCTGTGAATGTGTGTGAGTGTGTGTGTGTACCCACTCCATTAAAGATTAAGACTCATAGATTACAAGGGTATGATTGCATCATTGAATTGATATTTTGGGGAAAAACATTTATTTTCTGATATATCATGAGTGTTTATACATGTGTACATGGTATAAATTGCTACACAAAATTGACATAAAATTGGCATGAATTTCATATTAACTGTTACTGATGCTTTTATACAGATTCTATAGCTCAAAGAGTGCTTCCATCAACACTGTCTCTCATTCCTATTACGGTTCTTTTATTAATCTCATTTTACACTCGACGTATTTATGATTTCAAGAGGTTTGTTGACTGGATGAAGCCACACAACCAATAATTGTGAGGTAGGGAAATCAGATATTGGTCTTGTTTTCAGAAAAGTATGAAACACTGTTGTTTTCATTCTACCACATCCATGTCAGGAGCAAGTGCTGAGTGGTAGATCCCGTCGCTCAGGCATTGATGACCCTCTGCGCTACCACTGGGGTCGTTAGCCACCCCAGTCCTTCACTCCAGCCTCACGCAGCTGAGGGGGAACTTATCTGTTCCAGAGTTTGGAGAGGAAGGAGGTGGTCCGGCCGGTCACTGCTCGCCCCCTCTGAGCGTCGATGCTGCCCACACAGGACGGCTTCCTTCTTGGCGGCCCCTGGGGCTCTGTGTGTAAGAGTTCCAGCTCCAGCCAGGTGGGCATGTGCCTGCCCACGCCCAGCACTTCCTGTGACCAGGTAAGTCAGGCTGTCTGCATCGGGCACCCCAATGCCACTTGTCTACAGATATCAATCACTGTCTCCATTTATTAGATTTAACAGTAAAAGGAGGTACTCTTCTGTTATCCCAAATGCCTGATTTATTGGTTCAGAATTTGGGCCAAGAAAAAAGAGGTGTGTTATTTTATGCAACCCTCTTCACCCTCAAGAGATTGTGTGTGACATGATCAGAATCCTCATTAATTTAGACTTCTGTGAAGAAAATGGCCTAAAGTGGCTTCTCACCACGACAGCACTGTCACCTCGTCTGGGATCACAGAGGGCTTTGGGAAGGATTCCTCCGCTGGTTCAGAAGTAGATCAGCCAAGGCTCGCTGTGATTGAAACAGTTTAAGGGGAGGAAGATAATATTTAAATGATCCTTAAAATGAAGCGAATCCATTAAGCCAGCTAAGTCACTTAAGCAGCAGTTTGGGGGGTGAGCTATGATAACCCCAGAGTATGAACGTTCTATAGTGTCATCATCTCCGCGTCTGCTTCCGGCCAGAATTTAAGATCACTCACGGAGGGCTTCTTGAACGTGAAATGAGCACGTTCATGCCCTTGGCTGATCTCGAGTCAGATCCTGGAAAGTGAGAAGGCAGGTTTCCACGTCTGCAGCCTCTCACTTGGATGGAGCCTCTCGTCCGTGCTTATCTTGTCACAGGGACACGTTTGGGGTTTACATACGGTGACAGTCCTCATCGATCAGGGCCCTGGCCTCCTGGTCCCTGATGGTGTGGCAATCCGTTCACAGAAGCCCCGGGCGGCGGTGGCATTCAGAAAGACTCAGGAAATAAAGAGTCTTCCCTGGGAACACAGATTCCTGACAGAGCGGTCCGGCTCTTGTTACGAAGGAAGAGGCCTGAAGGTTTGGCCCCTTCGGCAAAAGTGGGTGCCCCAGGATCTAGAGGGAGTACAAGCCCCAAATCAGTCATGCTGGCTCGACCAGGACAAAGCACTGGAAAAGTCTGAGGCTGGTTTCTGGGCTCTCGTTTCAGAGAATGAGGAAGGGGTACGATGAAAGTCTGTATTTCTTCCCCTTGGACTAAAACACATGTGATTCAGAGTGGACACCATACAGCCACCAAATTATTGTCTCCTTCTTGGATAAAAGCATGTAAGTGGAGTGAGCCGGATATAAATAAAGCCTTAAAGTCATAAAAAGTGATGAATAAAAAAGTGCAAATACCTAAACTCTTATAATCAACACGGATTTGGGGAACACCAGCAGGTGTAAGGCGCTGGCCTGGGCCTTGACCGAGAACCCGATCTGAGGACGGGCCGCGGCTCCCAGACCACAGCCACGCTCGGGCTGAGTGAGTGTTGGCATAATCTCACAACTACGATGGCCCCCAAATCGTTGAGAATCATAGTTATCTGTTATAGTTGGGTGAGTCAAGATAAATCATTCATCATTTAATGTCTCAGTTAAACTATTGTGTACTCAGCACCGTCCATGCATTCTGCTCTGCTCTAGGAATTAAAAATAACATGACTGATGAAGCAGGTAACGCTCCCGCCCTTCACTGGTTCCAGTGTTGGTGGAGAGTTGGAAAATACACAGAGTCCCACGACAAATGTATGGCAGGCACAGGATGGTGTTAACAGCTAAAATACGGTGGGGCTCAGAGACTTGACGTGGTCAGTAGAATGAAATCTCCCGTGGGGGCGCCGGGGAAAGGCCCACGGGAAATGGGGAGCACCTCGCGGTGAGCATGCGTGGTGCAGATAAGGGGGTAAGTAGTGTCGCGGGGACCAGGGGCGGGCGGTGCGGCTCCCTGGAGTGGAAGCAGGTGAGGTGGTTCAAGGACACGCAGGACGCCGATGCAGCGAGGAGGAGCCGACGGGTGAGGCGTCTGCAGGGGACAGGGGCTGGTCCTCCCTCCCTCCCCCCTGCAGCAGAGAGGAGACGTCGGTCCCTCTCTGGGTGAGAAGCCACTGTGGGGTTTGCTCGGAGGGCAGATGGGGCCTGACGTTTTCCTGCCAGGATCCCTCTGGTTATTATGCATCTGGACTCCAAACAGGAGAAGGCTACCACTTTAACCGGGGTGACAGGAGGCAGGCAGCAATATAAAAGGTACAAGGTGCTCCAATCCTGGATATATCTGAGGCAGAGCTGACGGGATTTGATGGCAACTAGACGTGGAGTGTGGGAGAGTGGGGGGTAAAGCAGCACGTGTGGCTCTCTGAGCAGAAGAACTGGAGAGAAGTACGTGCCAGTAAGTGAAGCCAGAAGACACAGGGAAGAGCCGGCTCCAGGCAGAACGTCCTGAGCTCAGGTTTGGGCAAGTGACGCTCCAGTGCCTGTCAGATGTACCACTGAGAGGCAGAACGCACGCACAGCTGCTGGAGGGAGCGGTGTAGACTAGAGACTAAAACCTCATCTTACAGCGATGCCATTGAAAGCGTAGGTTCGAATGGTATTACGAAATAAGTGGCAAGAACTGGGTCTGTGAGTATCTCCCTATGAGATATCAGAATGAAAGGGGCCTCAACCAAGGAGGTGGGAGGAACAATCAGTAGGATGAGAGGAAAGAAACAGACCTAGGTTTTCTGCAGGCCAGTAAAAGCAAACAACAAGACACACACAAAAGAAGGCAGTCCAGAAGGAGGGGGTGTAAAGGGTCAGATGTCACTGTCGTGAATAGGTCAAGTAAGATGAAACTGAAAAATGGACATTGCATTTAATTACCTAGTTTCATAAGAGACTAGAGGCCTGGTGCATGAAATTCGTACACAGGTAGAGTCCGTAGGCCTGGCCAGCAATCAGGGCTGATCTGTAGGGCGACCGGCAGGGCGATCAGGAGGTCCCCACCGGCACCCACTTTGGCTGGTCTGGGGCCTGTGGGCTGGGGGAAGCTCCTGCATGGAGTGCCTACCCCCTGGTGGCCAGTGCACGTCATAGCAACCAATTGTTCCACGGATCATTCTGCTGTTCAGTCCATTTGCACAATAGGCTTTTATCATATAGGATTGCGTTGGAATTTCTTTTCACTAAATAGCAGCTAGAAACAACTCTACATTTTTCTTTAATGTATTCCTTCTCAGGAAGTTTGCTCCTATGACCTTTCTGAGAGTACCATGGTTCTTGTTATTCCAAATGTCCAGTCAGGTTGGTTGGACCAAGGTTAGAGATCAGCCCAGGTGGGCTAACTTCTGGGAATTTAGAAAACTTCCTGTTTGGAGGACTTGAAACAGGAGGGGATAAACGTGAGCCGGAGAAGATGTGGAGAAGGAAGGTTTCAGGCCTGAGAGGAGAAATTAGATAAATTATAATGTTACATTTGAGATGAGACATGCATAAAAAAATCTACATGAAGATATCACACAGGCATTAGATAGGGTGCTATCAGCCATAAGAGCTGATACAATTCCAGTGAGATGTTAAAAAGAAGTAAACGGGGTCAGGATATGTGTGAAAGATCCACGTTGTAAGAAAATCTAAAAATAGAACTTTGAAGCTGAAATTCTATTTGAAGGCAGTGCTAGGTGTTGAATGCTCACAGACAATGAGCAGAACAAATGTAAACATCCCTACAGTGATCCACTTTCAACTCCGGCCTTCCAGAAAACAATACGAAAAATATTAAATTGTTAGACATTAAAAAAGGAAGAAGAAGTGGGCACCACAGGTGGCAATCATCAGCAAAGACAGGCAGGATTCTAAGACCAACAAAAACCTTAAAATGTCACCAGATTCGACATGCAGAAATATGAAAGCAGTGTGTTTATAATACTTAAAGAAGTAAGAGGAAGTTGAATCTTTGAAAGGGCAGAGGAGACTTAAGAGCATGTGTGAACCAAATGGAAGGTCTCTCAATACAAACACAATACATACAACTGAAAAGTCAATAGTCAAGGTACATAATAACTCAGGTTGTTGAGAGAGAATTCACGAGATGAAAGGAGCTGGAAACATGAATAAGAATAAAGGTCGGCAGAGTCCAGCGGTCCCAATAGTCTTTCATATAAAATGGAAGCTGATGAAAATGAGGGAAACAAAATAAATTTGTCAGCAGGTATCTGGATACGGGGGGAGGAGAAATACTTTAAACAACAAGAACCACCAGACTCGCAGCGCAGCCAGCATGCCCCTGACCATCAGGAGAAGTTGCTTGTTGGCTTGCTGCCTCATGCTCTGTTGGAAGCCCCTGTGCCCCCAGCTGTAATCTCTCTCCAAAGTGGTCCTGGCCGAGAGGTGACGCCAGGGTGCTATCCCGGGTGCTGATCCAGGGTCGATCGGTCTTATCCCTCAGTTCCTACGTTCCTCCTGGACAGTATTTCATGTTGCTGCTACAACCATCAATCTGAACCACTTAGTGCCAAATGCATCTCAGGAGGCGGTAAATTCTCGTCGGGATGCTAATGGCATCTGAAAGCGTCATCATCGCTCTCTGGGTTATTTTTCGCCACCGGCATTATAAATCAAATCTGCCCCTGGCATTGTTAAACCAAAGAAAAGGATTTAACTGCATTTGGTAATTTTTAAAAACAAGAGTTTAAGGAATAAGCTAGTGGTACAAAAATAACAAAAACTTGCCACTGTGTATTCAGTGAAACAGGAAAAATGGTCATTGGCTTTATCTTCCAAGTTTTACATCCACAGTGAGAGTTTCTGGTTAAGTGTTTAAGTTATTCTATTATTAGACCTACAGTCTCCCTGGAGGGAGGTGGGTGACACGGGAAATGGACTTGAAGAGGTGCACACCTCTAAGAGTGAGGGAAGTCTCCATACACTGTCTCGGTTTTTTACCAATGTGACAAGCTATGCAGATAGGGAAGGCATGCTAAAGTTTCTAAAGGATGCATCTTTATGTATTAATAGTGATCAATTTCCCAGTCTGAAACCTACGATAGCTGGTGTTTTGCTTTCAATTGAGATGTATAAAGTCACAAGAAAAATGTTATCCCCACACTAACAATGGCAAAAAGCCAATAATTGATGAAATCCTAATTGTCTGGAGTCCTTCAGAGATCAGAGGCCAGAGGCAATACAAGAAACTGAGTTCCCCAAAGCGGCAGGCTGTGCAGGGAGACGCAGCCATACGAGTGACATCTGAATGGAACCAGGAAGGCGCGGCGGCCCCACACGAGTAGGCAGAAAGGAAACAGTTACCATTTTAACAGATTCCTGCTTCCAGAAGAGGGTGACTATGAGAGGTTGGAGCAGGCCAGCAGATTAGGAGCCAGTAAACTTTGCCTCAGGTGGGGACCATGAGATGCACTGGAGGAGGACAGACACACCTGCTGCAATGTTCAGAGACCTTCATTCCCTCATGGCGGCTCAGCTTTCCTCGTGGAACAAATGGGTGGATGTTTAAATGGCACGGTCTGCCCTTGTAATGGGCTGTCTGTGCCCCCCACAAATGCCACGTGGGAAAGCTCTCGTTCCCAGCGCGGTAGTGTTCAGAGATGAGGCCTTTGGAAGGTAACGGGTTTAGAGGAGGCTATGAGAGTGGGGCCCCTGCAATGGGATTAGTGGCCTTGTAGGAAGAGGAGGAGAGACTGGAACTCTTTCTCTGTGCCATGTGAGGACATGGCAAGAAGGCAGGCCTCGGCCAGCCGGGAGGAAAGTTCTCACCAGGAACTTCTCTGCCAGCTCTGTGGTCGCAGACTGCCCCGCTTCCAGGCCATGGGAAGTGAGTATCCTTTGTTTAAGCAACCAGCCTAGGGCATTCAGAGGTAGCAGCCCAATCACTGGGACAGAACTTGGCCCGTGAGCTGGAGCACATGGAAATTAGAGGATATAATTGGCATCAGAAGGAGTAGGGGCTTGATTCAGTGTTTTTTTAAATTTTTATTTCATGCAAATTGCGAAGGCCAGCTTCTATTCAGCCTCCATCACTCCTGGATCTCAGGCTGCCAGAGGTAAGAGAATTATGTCGAATTAGATTCCGTCTAAGACACTGGGAGCCACTTGGTCAGGAATATAAGCCTGGGGGTTGCCACTTGGTTTTGTCCATAAAACTATTGGGACCAAGGACACATTTGTTTGCGTTGCCTCATACATGGCTCCTGTCTACAGGAGCGGAGCTGAGCACTTGCAGTGTAGACCGCATAGCTTTTAAACCCTAACATGCTTCTTCCATGGAGACATGAGTTTGGTGACTGTACCTGGGAAAAGTGAGCACCCAGACCCCTGAAGGAGGGGTTCTGGCTAGGTTGACCGTGAGGTGGAGAGGAACAAACAGGCCCCATGGCACGGCTGTCCCAGTGCGGACACCAGAGCCACGGAGAAATGGAGCCCTGGCAAGGCCCTCTCAGTGTCAGGCAGTGAGTTCCCATCACACCTTAGGGTTTGGAGAAAGGACCATCAGCACTTAGAAAGCCAGGAACGTCCAGTGGGCAGAATGGGGCCACATGGGGGCTGGAGGAGACTGTGGAGAGCCGCTAGTGTTTGTACAGGTTCAAGCCTTGGACTGGTGAGAGGGTACAGTCCTCTCCTGGCCACATGCAAGTCCCAGTGTGGAGGGAGAAGGGCAGAGCCTCCCAGCACAATGATAGCCAACAGCTGTGGCTGTGAGCGTGAACATATGGTCAGAGCACGTGGTCCCACGTGCCTGAGTGATGTGGGCTTGATAGAGTTCAGGTGCATGTAATTGAGTAGGATTGAAAACCACGAGAAGGTTGTTAACATCTTGACCACGCCCTTACTTTGCTTCCTGGAATCTGGCTATAAAATTAAGACACGGCTGGTAGTGCATGGTGCTGTCGCTAGCTCTCCATCAGAGAGGCTCTCTGTCAGAGAGGACAGCGTCCCATGGAGACCCAGCTTCATTCCCTCATCTGTCTTTTCTCAATCCTTCACCGCCCCCTCCCAGGGTCACTGAACCTGGCTGAGCTGGTGTGGCACACAAGTATGCCATGGCTATCCTCAGGAGAGATCTCCGAACGGTCACTTCTTTATAGGTGCTACTGCTGTAGGACCACACCCAAGCATCCTGGTGGCCCAGGGACTGCTCTCGGTCAGCAGGGCCATCAGCTGGGAATAAGACCTGTCAGACACTGAGGTCAAATGAAACCTGAGGTGCTTGCTCTGTCTGCTAGCACATGTCACTCAGAAACCATCCAAAATTCATTAGCTGCTGCTACAAATGTCTGCTTAAATTCCTCTCTCAGCCAGTGCTAACCCTGCAGGTTATTCTGGTTAACATAGCTCCAATTTAACCCAAGTGACACAGAATAATCTGCCACCAAGTAATCTAGTTCAACAGTGAGGTACTCCTAGTCAAACTGGCCTGGGAATTTGAATTGAGTTGTTTGGAATACCCTGGTCAGGTAAAGGAATTCTGAATGGCACTATTTGGCTTTAGATTCCCAAGGCCTTGAGGTTTGATGGCTGGGCCTTCAGCATATAACACACTGTGCCTCTGGGCAGGAGGGTGACTCGGTGGGTCAGGAGGGTGACTCGGTGGGTGTGAGGCTCCAGAACCTGGGGAATGTGCAGCCTGCTTTGGATGGAGGTTGTCGGTGTTCTGGATTTTGGCCATTTTAATGGGTGTGTAATAGCACCTCCTCACTGTCTGAATTTGCAAAAATCATATGATTTTTACCATTTTTATATGTGCATTTGATATCTCTATATCTTTCAAAAAGTGCCTTTTTAGATATTTTGCATATATTTTACTTGGGTTGTTTGTTTTCTTATTATCAAGTTTTAAGTATTCTTTGTGTATTTAGGATACAAATCCTTCATGAGATGTGGGTTTTGTAAATATTTCTTCCCAGTCTGCAATTTGTTTCTTCATTCTCTTAACAGTGTCTTTGCAGAGTGGACATTTTCATTTTAATACAGTCCAAATTTTTAATTTTCCTTTTGTGGATTATTCTTTTGGTGTTGTATCTAAAACTTATAATCAAATCTAAGGTCTTAGATTTTCTTCTATGTTTTCTTTACTTATTGTCTTTACTAGAGGTCTGGTGCATCAAATTTGTGCATTGGTAGGGTCCCTAGGCCTGGCTGACAGTCAGGGCCAATGGGGGCCTTCGAGCTGCCAGCCAGGGCCATCCTACTTCTGCACCGCCCCCTGGTGGTCAGTGCATGTCATAGCAAGTGATCAAACTCCTGGTCTCCTGGCTGAATTCCCATGGGAACACTTTGCATATTTGCCTTTTATATATATAATATACATATATATATATATATATATATATATATATATATATATATATATATATAGTAGGGGCCCAGTGCATGAATTCATGCACCTTGAAATGAAATGTGGGCTGCAGGGCTGCAGTGGGCACAGGGGTGGGTCTCAACCCATCCTCTACGCTCCCACCTGCCCCTCCTGCCTTGGCTCCTGGTCCCCTCTCTGTCGGCAGCCCAGCTCCTGCTGCCGCAGATCCCATGCACTGATGGTGCCAGCCCTGCTTCTACCCACTGATGGTGCAGAGGGATTGGGGCCAGTGCCAGCAGCTGGTGTGAGCAGGGTTGGTGCTGTCAGTGTGAGCAGCAGTTACTGCCCCAATTGCCCCTCAGGAGCAGGGGGAAGTAGAGAAGCCCTCAGGGGCAATCAGGGTCGACAGCCACCACTTGCAACCTCTGATGGTCCTGAGCGATCAGGACTGGTGCTGGGTGCCAGCAGTGGGTGTGAGTGGCAGCTCTGGCACTGGCTGTGTGTGCAAGCATGACCAGCACTGGCAGTGGGTGCAAGCACCGGGCGGGACCAAGGTGTATGGGAGCAAAGCATTTTCAGTTACCAGCAGAGGCTCACCCCGATGACAGCGACTGGTGCCCCACTTTGGCCTGGCGTCCCCGCTCACCTGCTCCACCATCCCACCACGGCCGATGCCCGCCATGTTTTACGAACACCCCCTGGTGGTCAGTACACGTCATAGGCCATAGCGACTGGTTATCTGGTTATTCCACCGTTCAGTCTATTTGCACATTAGCCTTTTATTATATAGAATAGAAGATTGTCTTGTCTAACTCAGTTTTGAACTCTTTAGTGGAAACACCCTCTTGTGACACGAAAACCAGCACCAGTTTGCTACAAGCAGGTTAGAATATTATAAAAAACTGGAGCATTCGATGAAAGGTAATGTATATTAAAAACAGACATCACGTGCTTGCAGACATCACCAAAAACAACAACCACAACCACACAGAATAAAGTCAGCAGAATCAAGAACTCAAAAATCAGACGTGCCCAGGAACCCTATAAACTCGAGAATTGCCACAAAATCCTGAGAGCTCCGTGAGATCTCCCTGGGTGAGGATGGGCATTTGGCCCACTTAATTTGAATATTGAAAGACAAGTCAACCCAGGCATTTCAGCTATCATTACAGAAAGGACCTCTGTGGAGGCTTTCTGGAATTACTGTGTTTCTCTTACTGAGTCAGAAGCCGCCTCAGAGAAGCCGGGCAGGTGAGCGGGAGGGCAGCGGGATCCAGGGCGGGCCAGAGCACGCCTTAGTCATCGTGGCATGGCGTGGGGCAGGCACTACACCGCTGTTTGCTAAAGGGCTGCTTCCCGCACCCATTGGTTTCAGAGCAATTAATCCCACCGCGCAGAGCTGCAGTAACAACAAGACAGAATCTGTTTCAGATCCATCTCCCACCGTTCTCCTGGAAACGCACGGTTTTCAATAGCAGTGCAATTTTATCCTCGGTAGCATTGTTACAGCACAATTACCCCGGAACTTCGGCTACTTTAGGAAAATCAAATCATAATGTGTTTTTATGTTCTGTCTAAATTAAGACTCTTTCCGATCCTTCTTCCTGGAGGAAATGCGAGTTTTCCTGACTCTTCTACAGCAAGCAAGCGCTCCATCCATCAGCCCACACCCAGCAAGCTTTGCTGCCCACACTCTCCTTACCTTCCGCCACCTCTCCCGCCGCCACTGGAGCGCCATGTGTCGCAGGACGCAGCCCAACAGGAGAAGCTGGGCATCCACGCAGCTCCCCGGGGCCCAGGCCATCGCGCCTCTAGGACGCCTTACTGCTCGAAAAACAAACACCTTCTATTTCCGGAGCCTTGCCACGGAGCTCTCCCACATGGATTTCCCCCTCGATTCTTATATGTGAAGCGGGGAGGGCAAGTGGTTTCCTGTTTTTAAAGACGAGGAAGCAAACGCAAAGGAGCGACTCGGGCGGGCCGAGGCCCCAGGGCTGACTGTCACAGAAGGAAGCCCGGCTCTCCGCTTTCCCCCTCCACCCCTCTGCCTCCGGCCGACACCGCCGTGCTCAGGGCTTGGAAGGAGAAACGTCGTTCGAGAGGTTATTTATCCTCAGTTCCAGTAAGCCCACTTAGCAAGCTTCCCAAGCACCCATTCTCTCCGGAGGCCGCTGTGCCCATTTTTTGGAAGGAATCGATAATGATTGAAATTATGGAAAAGCAATTTGCAGGACGCCACTCTAACAGGGCCCGGAAGGCTCAAATTCCTCAGGAGCGGAGAAATATTTAATATTCACAGGCACAGTCCAAGAGTCTGCGGACCAATAATTAATAGCACTGTGACAGTGGGCCGTGTTTTATTAGCTGAAAACCATTTTGACTCGCTTCTAAATGCGCAGATTTATATATATCGATGGGTGGAATGATTCATAATGCCGTTTTGCGATTAAACTACCCCGGTTTCACTTCAGATTTTTTTAAACTAAACAATTAATTGTGTCCCTGCATTGCCTATCTGAGCGCGGCTCCACGGACCTGTCTTTTGTGCCAGCTGTGCATGCGGAGCGCGTGCAGGCGTGCAGACAGCGGCGGCGGCGTGCTCGCTGTTGAATATTTATGGGCTCGGCCCTGATCGGGCGGCAGGACAACAGAGCCTCGGCTCCTCCGGGCCTGCAAACACGGGGTCAGCACGGGCCTGGTCGTCAGTCACCTGCTCACGCTCACCCGCAGGGAGCTCCGCGCCCGCCCACCGGGCTGCTGGCCCCAGGTCACCGCTCGCACCCCTGCCCGCCTTCCCGCCCACTGTAAGAGGGCAAGGACATGGCCGGGAAATTAGAATTAAGCATCTTACCAAGGATGGCCTCCCGTAGCCGGCAAAGTTTCCCTGCGAAAGGGTGAACTTGGCCTCTTTTCACCCCCTGACACCCCCCTGAAGGGTATGGGGGGTCAGGCAGGCTGAGGCACCCCCTCCCGCCGGGACAGAGCCCCGTCGGGCAGAGCAGGGCAGGGAGGTGCCGCAGGTGGACACAGTCCCGGCGATCTGGGCTCAGTGTTGCGCTGAGGTCCGGCGCTCCCCCAGGTGTAAGTCAGCGCACACGTGTGTCCCACCCCGCCAGCCGGAAGGTCCTGATTAGCGTGGCTGGCGGCCCGGGGCCACCCAGAGCCAGCGCCTTTGGCTCTGCAGCCCGGCGGCGCCCTGGCCCAGCACCAGGCCCAGAGCGTCCTAGCAAACCCGCGCTGCCGCAGCCGGGAGCCACGCCCGGTCAGCAGTCAGGACGTGGAAACTGTCCTGGGCCCTTTCCGAAGTTCGGGGACTAGCTTTGCGCCTGGCATGGAGAGAGCACCCACTGTCCCAGCCCTGAATCTGGGCATCTCCGAGGGCAGCCAGGGTGCCCGCGGCGGTGAGGATGGCTGCAGCGGCAAAGCAGAGAAAGCCGCTGAGGAAGACTCCTCCGGGGCAGGCCCCGCCCCACGTCTCCTCTAGGTTAGGGCTCTGGGGCTTGGGGTGCTGAGTGAACCCCGCCACTCCGCTGGTGGGCTTTGAACTCTTGCATTCCAGCCCCCTCTACCGTCTTTCTTAGATCAGCTTCGCCTCCGAGAATAGAAGATGGTGGTTACCGGAGGGGAGGGGATGGGGGAGGAGCAGAGGGTAAAGAAGGTAGAGTATACGGTGACGGAAGGCGTTGACTCTGGGCGGTGGGCCCACAATGCAATGGGCTCACAGATGATGCACCCCAGAATTGTACACTCGAAACCCGTGTGATTTTACTGGCCAATGTCCACCCCAATACATGTCATCAGAACTGAGTAGACACTCTCTGGGTAGCACATTTGATCTTAGCCACAAGAGGTGATTTTAAGTTATTCCTTAGATAATTCTCCACTCATCAGATCCCCTGTGTGTTATTAAAAATTCCTCCTCTCCTTTTTTTGACCTCCCCCTCCCCAATCAGAATGAGGGTCCCTTTGAATGTCGACTTAGTACCAACTGTAGTATTTGATGGCAGCTGACTTTGCTTTTTATATTCAAAATGTCCAGCTGTAAAGGGGGGGGGATCAGGACAGCCTTTCACAGGACCCCCCCCCCTCCCCGCCGCCGTGAGAACAGGCTCCTGTGTGTGTGGAGGGGAGGGGTGTGGGGGGAGCTGCCCTGTGGTTTTGCCAAGGGGGACTCCCCCCCCCGGCCGGTAAGCAATGGAAAGGGCGTCTCAGGGAAGGCTTTCCCACTCTGACTGGCTGCGGGCACCCCGCTCGGCGCCCGTGCGTGTTTATAGCTCCGGGTGCCGATGCGTGTGTTTCCCCTTCTCTCACAACACGGGCTTCTTGGCTCGAGGAAGTAACCTCTGCCGAGCAGCTACACTATTTGCTCGCTGCTGCTATTTTAAACCCAGATCTGCTTTGCACTTCTTTAGCGGGAGGCTCTTAGATTGTTATATAAACTGCTACTCCATGAATTTCTCTTTTTAGCTCACTTGAGATAAATGCTCAATCCTCGCCCAAACGCACTGATGGATAAACGAGACGCCGAGGCGTTCAAGAGCAGCCGAGAATTCTACCGGGAACATTCTGAACGTCAGAAACTGTATTAACCTTGCTTGTGGCCTCTGAAAACGCCCATAGTGTGATCATGTGACAAGCATGCCTCCCCCCTTGACCTCCTCCTCCCTAATCAGCCCCCGGAACCCTCCTCCTAGGGTGTTCTTCAGGTACAAGCTAACCACTCAGCGTTACTGCCTCTACCCGGGTGCCTCTCACACCCTGGGCCCGCCCCAGTCACCCCGGGGCCAGATCCCACAGCCCAGCATGCTCCTGAGCCCCGAGCTCACCGGCCTACTGGAACTAGTCAGTCCTCAGCCTGCCGCCTTCCTCACCTCCCCTTCCTGAAGAAACACATAGAGGCCCCCACCCAGGGTCTCCCCTCCCACTTCATGTGCCCCAGACATGGCTGCCCTCTCCTCGTGGGAACTGAGAGCAATAAGCTATCTTTCAATGGGAATTGCTTCCTCATTGGTTGGCCTTACTGCACCTCAAAGTTCCTGTTAACTGCGCCATAGTGTAAAATAGCAACCTCACTGGAGACTGGGGGCTGTCTCTTTCTCTCTACTTCCCCGTGTCTTTCTCTATAACCAATTTTGGGCTTAAATCACTTGAATTATTCACCTATTAACCCATCGCTATGTCTGCAGAGGACATGGCAGGAGAGATAGTTGTACCCAAAAGCCACATCCCTTCCCACATCACTTGCAGTCCTTGGCTCCTGAGTCTGAGTCAGAACATGAAAATATGCTGATACACCTATGTGCAAGGCTAAAATAAGTGTGTGCACCTCGCAACTTCTTCTCTGTCTCCATTTGTTGGGTCTGTATGTACATTTTGCTGAAAGGAATCTGATGTAATTGCTGCGGTTAATCTAGAAGGAGGGGAAAATGCTATTGACAAAATGAAAATTAGTTGTGGTAATATTTTTTGGAAGGTGTCTGCATTTTTATTTTATTTTATCTATATATCTATCCATTTATTTATTTATTTATTTATTTATTTTGGTTTCTGTAACGATGTAGATTTGATTACTACTAAATGATTTTGATGGGAATCTAACTCTTCGAAGCTGAAGTGAGTTTATAAATTCTGCTGCACTCTGCACGGCCAGGGTGAACCCGAGGGGCAGTGGTGAAGGAATAGAGCAGACAGACAAGAGAATATAGCCGGGGCCAGGTGGGACGCTGTGCTTGGATGAGGGACAGCGCCACGGCCTGCAAGCTGAGTCTTTAGTGTCTGGCCAGATTCCACGATGCAAAGTAAGAGCGTGGTTAAGATGTTTACAAAGCTCTCGCGGGTTTCGAATCTGTTCCATTGCATGCACCTGAACTCTATCAAGCTTTGTTTTGGCAGCACGTACTGTACCTCCCGCAGCCCACCTCACTCAGCCACCTGGGACCACAGGTTGGGACCATAAGGTCAAGCTGACAGCCACAGCCGTTGGCAGTAACTGTGCCTGAGACCTGCACGTAACTTGGCCCCAGAGGGTCTCGCCCTCTCGTTAGTCCAAGGCTCCCACCTGTCCGAACGCTGTGGCCGCTCTCCACGCAGATGGGACGGGATGTTTGCGAAGGTGCCACTGTGCTCTTCCAGGACCTTCGGTGCGGGCTCGAGGAGCAGCTGGGCGGAGGTCTTGCTGAAATTGAAACCACACATTTCGTTGGCATTGGGATGGAGACAGTGTCCTCTGCACCACGATCACGGGGCTTCCGGGTTGCATTTTTAACCGTCACTTGTGATGTGTCCTCCAGGATTTGTGACCTTTCCTCCACTTACAAATGGTGTTTATTTATTGAGGCATGAGTGCATGCGCCAGTGTAATAATTCACTCCTTCTGGACATGCAGGCAACTCCAACATAATGGTAAACTCGCAGGGCAGTTAGTTAAAAGCAAGTACGAGTAATTATTTGGTTGTAGGTTTTTTTGTTTGTTTGTTTGTTTGTTTTTTATGTGTTTTTCTTTAATCCTCACCCAAACATATGTTTATTGATTTTAGAGGGAGGAATAAAGAGAGAAAAAGAGAAACATATCAGTTGTCTCCCATATGTTCCCTGACTGGGAATCGAACTGCCACCTTTGGGTGCAAGGATGACACTCCAACTCACTGAGCCACCATGCTGGGTGTAGCTTTTCGTAAACGTCATCTATCGTTACAAATGTCTTTCACTATTTTTTTTTTATCAATACTGTTTGAAGAAGCTGTACCACTTGAAGGACTTCAATAAATTGTGTCTGCTCACCCGAAACATAAACCAGAAAAAGTGCACCCTAACTGTCATAGACACGGCTGGAAGGATGCAAGGATCGGTATCAGCACCGGGCCTCAGAGAAAGGCAACTGTTTATTTAAAACTAGAGGCCCGGCACACAAAATTCATACATGGGGGGTGGAGTGGGGGGTCCCCTCAGCCCAGCCAGCAACCTCTCCAATCTGGGACCCCTTAGGCTGGGGATCAGGCCTAAACTGGCAGTCAGTCACCCCTCTCACAATTCTGGACCGCTGGCTCCTGATTGCTCACCTGCCTGCCTGCCTGCCAGCCTGGTCACCCTTCATGCACACCCCCCTCCCCCACCAACCTGGTCACCCATGCAGCCTGCTTTTTCAGTCAATTGATCATCCCTCACTAATCCCCCCCTGCTGGCCTGGTTGTAGGCAGCCATCTTGTGAGGGCGTGGGGGTTCATTTGCATATCACCTCTTTATTCTATAGGATTGGTTATTGGGGGTAAGACAAAAGGAAATAAGATCTCCATTTCCCATGGTGTTCTAGGATAAAACCAACAGCCTTTGGTATTCAGGACAAAACATCTTGAGAGTTCAAGTGTTAATTGTTAAATATTGAGGAATTTTGCAAGCCTCATGCTCAACAGAATTTTATTAATCATTCAATTACATAAACTTACAACCAAATCAATTATTTTAATGCAAAGGCAATAAAAATTCAAAACATCCTTTCCCAGTTACTCCACAGCATTGGAGTATCATTAGTGTTCTTGGGGGCAGGATGTCTATTGTCCGTGATGTGGCAGTGTGTGTCTGCTCACCTCCGCCCATGTCCGCGCTCCGTAAGTCATTTTGGCCGCTTGGCATCAGCCATGGGGAGAATCCACACGATAGAAACCAGCACGTGCTGCACATAGGGCTCGGGCTGCTGTCGCGTTGATTGTTTGGCCATAAGAAAGTGTTAAAAAAAAAAAAAAAAAAGGAGAGCAAATTAAACTTAAAAGCACTTTGTGTTTGTAGCCACTGCGTTATAAATGTCACCATAACACAGGAATGCTATTTCTGTGTCCAAACTCCCTTCCCAGTCGGAACCGGAGTTACGCAGCACAGGGGAAGCAGTGGAGAGCCTCATGCATCCTTGTTACTTAACATCGGCCTTGCTCAGTCATGTAGATGCACATCGCTTCTGTCTTACCTCTTCATTCAACATTAAACACGGGGCTGTGCAATAATATTAGGTTAAGCCGTGTGGAATTTTAGATGCTAATCTTAACCAATATTCACGCCTGGACTACGCTTGGAGTCCATGGCAACCGTAGGTCAGCTCCGGAAACATTTCCTCAAAACTCAGCAGCAGCACTCTCGGAGACTCAGTCCGCCAGTGAAATGAACAATAGGGCACATGCAGCGTGCTGTTTGTGAGGGCTCCTCCCCCTCATACTGTAAAATGTATAACGAACTCATGCGCGTGCCTACATCAGTCTGCACCCACACTCTTCCTCCGCCCAGAGCGGGTGGGCCCACACCGACCGGCCCCACTGCGGGCGGGGACCGGCAGCACGTCCCCGGCAGGCGAGGCTCTGGTCCGCCCCGGCCCCGCACGGAGTCTTGTTCCACGTGCCACGGTGTGTGCAGTGACCGGGCTCATGGCTGGTCAGGTCCGGTGGGCGGGGCATCTGTGGGACAATCCTCAGACATTTGACCAACTCTATTCAGGGTCGTCCAACCCTCCCCGCCCCCAAATGGACACGAGGCCTCCGTCGGTGTCTGCAACAGCCCTCCACCCCCCAACCACCTGCTGCCACTGGAACAGCCCCAGGGCGCCCTCGCCTTGAATTCCAGTCCCTCCGTTGGGGGTCTGTATATTACATATTTCATACACGAGAGCAACTGGAACCTTAGACACAGAGTCTTTCCATCAAATGTCCCACCCAGGACAAATGTTTCTCCTGTCCTCAGAGACACACCTGAGCCACAGCTCTGTGTGACTGTCCTCGCTGCCAGACGGTGGAGACCTTGCAGCATGGCAGGTGGGGAGTGGGTGGGCAGGAGAGGCGGGCGGACCCACCTGCCATGGGTGTCCCTCGGTTCACCCACGGAGACAGAGCGCCACGGCAGCGAGGTGCACCCGCTCCAGCAGATGGAGCAGCCCCCTCCTCCTTTCCTCGTCCCGAAACCACCGCCTCCGCAGGCGGCGCACCTGCTGCTCAGCCCACGCGGATCCCCGGTGAGGAAGCGCTGCGCTCTGGGAAGAGGAGCGGGGGCCCACGCAGGGTCTCCTCCACCACCGTCTTGCCCAGCTCGCCAGGACCCGGGAGCCCTGGCCTCCAGGACGCCGGCCCGGCCCCGTCGCCAGATCTGGCAGCACCACCTCGGGCGGCAGCAGCGGTCAGCAGTGTCTCCGCTCCCGTCTGCCCTGTCTCCGTGGGGTGGGGTGCTGCAGCTGGCAGTGGGAGTAGCGGGGGTTTGTTCCTTGATGCCCACGCTGCTCAGAGTCCTGCTCTTTGTTCTCCATGTGGACAGCTCACTGAGCTGCCAGGAAATGCTTCTGTTCTGGTCCATTGATCACACTGACCTTTGGTATTGGAAGAGAACGGAGGTGTGGGAGACACTGGACAGTGAGGTGAAGGGAGGCCCCGGGATCCAGCAGCCACGGGCCCTGCAGCCACGTATCCAGTCGCCACGGGCCCCACAGCCACAGATCCAATAGCCATTGGGCCCAGCAGCCTCAGGCCCAGCAGCCACGGGCCCCACAGCCACAGATCCAGTAGCCACGGGCTCAGCAGCCTCAGACCCAGCAGCCACGGGCCCCGCAGCCACAGATCCAGCAGCCTCGGCCCAGCCCGCACCTTCAGGGGCGCACAGTGCTCAGCTGGCCAGAGTCGGGACACGGACTCAGCTTGTTCTGCGCTACTGAGAACACCCTCCCCCCAGGCCCCCAGACTCACGTGGATGCTGTTTTTCCGGTAATTTTCTAGGGAACTTCACAGTGGAAATGTATTACCCCAAGGAAACAGTGCTTTAAGAAATTCCGTTTCCTCTCTGCAGGCATTTGGTAGGCAACAATCGCTAACATAAAGCACTCATTTTAAAACTGTAGAAATAAATGACCCGTTTTGTTCTCAAATCTTAGACTCATTTCTCTGAAAACACACCACGTCCCCTTGGGGGCCCTAACCAGAGCACCCGAGGTCCCAGGCCCCCGGCCACGCGCACGCGTGCAGGCGAGGACACAGCGGTGCCCCCAGGGGAAAGGCCCCTTTGCCCGGCCTTGGCCGAGGGCACTGACCCCACAGCCCTGCACCCGCTGCGCAGGCGCACCCTGGGTAACCTGCTTGTGCTAATGAGGCGGGAGCGGCACTGACTGGCCGAGGCCTCGCTTGCTGATTGGGCGTATAAGGTGCCCTGCTTCCCAGCATTTGTCCGGTTTGGCTCCAATAAATTGTAAGAAATTCTTCCGTGTTTGCATGCTTCTTACATTAACGGTAGATGGGTGTCTGCTGGGACATCTGTGACACTGGGACACATAGAGGACTCTGGTCAGAAAGGCCCTGCTGGTTCCCCCCCCTCCTCTCCCCGTCTCTCCCCCTTCCACCACTCCCCCCTGTCCTCCTCACCCCCCACCCCCATCAATCTGCCGGTGAGGATTTGAAAGAAAGCTCAACAGACGGCACATTTGGGTTTCCGTTTTGCAAGTAGGCCATTACTGATGGAATTGACTTTTGACCAAAATCCGCAGGTTTTCCGAGTGTATTACAAATCCCCCACATTCTGGAGCGAAGGCTTTTTGGTCATCAGAGCAGAGAAATGAGAGCCCTCGGCGTGGCCCGCAGCCAGATGTCCTCGGCGCCGCAGATGCAGCAGCCCTCCAACTGACGGCCATCCATCTGGTGGACAGCTGCCGGGGGCCCCGCGCCTTCCGGCTGGGCCTGGCTCTGAGAGGGCAGCCAGGAGGGAGAGGGGGGACCCTGCCAGCGAGGAGAGGGGCTGTGGATTAGCTGCTAATGGGGAGGATAATCGAGGTCTTTAGCACCGTAATGGAGAGAAATGGCGTCCCTGAGGGCAGACCCCTGAAGTGAAAACAGCCTTGCCCATTAAGATAACCTGGCTGCTCTGTCCGGTGCAGGTGTGTGTGTGTGTGTGTGTGTGTGTGTGTGTGTGTGTGTGTGTGTGTGACGGGAGGTGGGGGGTGCACACACACACCTACACCACCCACCTCCCGTCACACACACCCCTGCACCACCATCTCCCATCACACACACATCTGTACCACCACCTCCCATCACACACACACCTGTACCACCCACCTCCCATCACACACACACACACCTATACCACCCACCTCCCGTCACACACACACCTGCACCACCACCTCCCGTCACACACCTGGGAAGCTGGACGGGACCCCCAGCTGAAGCCTCTACCCATCGGCACTTTCCCACGGGCCCCAGGGGCCCGCCCGGGCCGATTCTGTGCCGGGTCAGAGCCTCCGTGACCAGGAGACTCCTCAGGACAGCCTAGCACTAGGCAGGGCCCAGGGTCGGAGTCTGTGGGCTCTGGTCTTCATTCCCGCCCTCACTGCCTCCAAGGTGGCACTTCAACGACCTCTCTCACCCTCAGCTCCTTGACGTTGCGGACAATCACACTTGGTCCAAAGACTTGTTGTGATGAGACAGTATGAACGGAAGGCATCTGACGCCACGCCTGACACCAGAAGCAATTCGGTAAACATCAGCACGGGCCTTGGTTAGACCTCACACTTCCTTCTCCTGAAAGATCCCCGTCTCCCCTCTCCTCCCGGGGCACCGACCCCCCCAAGCTAAACAACCAACAGCGATGGCCCCCCAACAACAGGGCCTCCTGCAGAGGAAGCCAGAGGCAGAGCGAGGCTGTGTTCTGAGACCCGCCGCCCGCTGCGTGGGAGGAGAGCGGTGGGGAGTGAGTCACGGCTGCATAATTACGCCTCTTCCTGCTGGCGATTAGGGGTGTAAATATCGGCACAACCAAATCCCGGGACCCGCAGGCTAATTGGGCTGCACACGGCCCTCTGCTCCGCGGAGGCCGGGAGGCAGTCAATTAGGCTCTACCGGGCGAGCCCGCGCCCTCCGCCCACACCTGCCGCCCAAGGGCCGCCTTCAAAGCCCGCTCCCGCCCGCGGATGGCATCGCATCGCGCTCAATTCCCAGAAGCAATTTCCCGGTTCGTTCTGCTGCTCTGTTGTTGGAGCTCCGTTTTCAGAAATGTTGTTTAACTGCGTTGCTTCGGAGCAATGCTGCTTGTGAGGCAGCGCGGTGGCTGCTGGGGGCTCAGCAGAGCCTGGGCCACACAGAGGCCTGCTTCCTAACGGGGGACACACACACACACACACACACACAGATTAAAAAAGAGACTGGAGGAGGGGGAGAGGGGAGCGGGGAGAAGGAAGGAGGGGAAGGGGAAGGATGGGAGACAAACAGGCCTTTGGCTCCAGCCTGGAACGGGGGTGAGGGCCAGCTCCTCCTTCCCTTCACCCAGCGTCTTACACCAGCTCTCTCTCCTTTCTCCCGAGAGGCTGTCGCCTCCCCAGGGTGTCACAGTGCCCAGGGTGTCACATGCCGGGGACCAGAGAGGCGCACGAACGGGACCTGCCCGGTGGGTGTTGGGACCCCCACGGAGTGGAGGCAGCAGGCGCACTAGCATCTGTCCAGCACCGGTCACCGTGGCCGCCCGACCTCCATGTCCGCTGGGGCGTTGGCCTCGGACCCAACATCCTCCAGACGTTGGGGAGACAGTGAGCCCGGAGGGGGTGAAGGGAGAGCAGCCGCTGTTCTGTGGACATTGGTGAGCCCCACCCGCCCTCAGTGAGCCCCCGTCCCCGTGGGCACGGCGGTGCGGGCGCTGGGCACTGAGCTCTCCCCTGGGCGGGAGACGGAGGTGGAGGCCAGCAGACCGCACCCAGAGCGGGCATCTCCGGTGTCGGTTGGTCCGGGAACTGCAGGCGGTGGTGTCCCCTGTCACATCCCCGTCAAGGAGGGCCAGGAAGGGAACGTGCAGTCACCGAGGGCACAGTGGTCGGCAAACTCATTAGTCCGCAGAGCCAAATACCGACAGCACGACTGAAATTCCTTTGGAGAGCCACATTTTTTAAACTTAAACTTCTTCTAACGCCACTTCTTCAAAATAGACTCCCCCAGGCCGTGGTGTTTTGTGGAAGAGCCACACTCAAGGGGCCAGAGAGCCGCAGGTGGCTCTCGAGCCGCAGTTTGTCAACCACCAGCCTACGTCATAACTCAGACGGACTCTGAAACAGACACAGTGGACACCTGCCTCCTGGCAGCGCTCTCTCTCTCTCTCTCTCTCTCTCTCTCTCTCTCTCTCCTCTTACACACAGAACATGCTCTCCCCTCAGGAAGCTCTTTGTGGCGCAGCCTCCAGGCCTTCCTCCGGGGGCCTACCGGAGCGAACCAGACGTGTCTGCCCTCCAGGAGGTGCTGCCCCTGCAGCCCTGAGAGCTGGTCGGGGGGGGGGGGGAGGTGGCAGCGCCCGGGGGCAGCCACCTGTGCGATCCCGGGCCATCTCCCGCTCTCGGGGAGATCCCCCTTTGGGTACCAAAGAGCAGAGCTTCCACCACAGCCTCCATTTCCCCTTCTCAAGGTCGGGGACCCCCCACTGTCCCCCGAGTGGAGTACTTGAAGTCCGGACACTTCTGTGTGCTGCCCTCCGTATCCTCGCTCACCCGCCCCCTCAGGGCTCCTCAGCGGGCACGGCTCACTGACCTTGGCCGCTGAGTCTTCTCGTGCTTCCCGCCGCAGGGCCTGCTCGGTGCTCCCCCACACCCCGCAGGAGACACGAGTGTCCACTTCCTGCTCTCGGTTTTCACCACTGAAGACTTCGGACAATCTTTAAAAAGATAAACTTGATTGTTGAGAACATTACAGATGTCCCCCCTCTTCCCCCATTACCTCCTCCACCACCCAGAGGTAAGATCTTCTGTTCATCCCTTCCCGCCCCCTCCCCGCTCCCCTCTGAGATTCCTCAGTCCGCTCCATGCTTCCTTCCTCTGATTCTGTTTTACTCGCCAGTTTACTTTGTTCACTAGATTTCTTGTTTATTTTGATTTTTAGATTCAATTGTCGACATCTATGTATTTGTTGCCATTTTATTCATATTATCTCCTCTTCTCCAAGAAGGCTCTTCCGCTCTGACCGGTTGGGCTCAGTGGATAGAGCATCGGCCTGGAGACTGAAGGGTCCCGGGTTCGATTCCGGTCAAAGGCATGGACCTTGGTTGCGGGCACATCCCCAGTAGGGGGCGTGCAGGAGGCAGCTGATCTATGTTTCTATCTCTCATCCATGTTTCTAACTCTCTATCCCTCTCCCTTCCTCTGTGTAAAAAAATCAATAAAATATATATTTAAAAAAGAGCCCCCCAGCATTTCACGTGATCCTGGCTTGGCAGTGATGGACTCTCTGAGCTCCCTCTTGTCCGTGAAGCTCCCTGTCTGAGCTTCCATTCTAAGTGAGGGCGTTGCTGGGGGCGGCCATCTTGGTTGTCGTCTCCTGCTGTTAGCCCCTCTGGAGAACCATCCTGAAGGGTCAGATCCTTGTCCGTGGACCACGTCACTCGGCCTCTGCCTCTGTCGTCACGTTGCCTCCCCCTCCCTGTCCCCTTCTCTCTCACGAGGACACTTGTCCTTAGGTGCAGGCCTGCCCTCCTCGGGGGCCATCTTGTCCCAAGGTTTGCAGCGACCTCTCTCCCGAACGGAGCCACATTCCAAGGTGGGGGCAGCGCGTCCTCTGAAGGACTGCTCGGCAGGCGGCGATCGGCGTGAGGAGGTGACGGGGCCGTGTGAGATGACGGCGTGGAGTGGGCCTGCGCACGGTCCTCCGCTTCCCCTCTCCGCCGCCGAGCTCTGTGCTCTCTGAGGCACAATGGGAAGTGACTGCCGGGAGGGACGTGGCACCCTTTATGGGTTAAAAAAAAAAGAAAGGTCTCTGCTTTAAGTTCAAGAATATCAATGTATGCCCATGTGTGTATATTCATAGGTGTGCTTGAGTGTGTATGGAAATACATGCCACGTGTGCCTGCATGTCCACGAGCTTGTGCGTGTGCATTTGCTCACTCGCCTCTGTAAGGTAGGTGTATACAGATCACGGTTCTCTCCTGCAAACCCATTCGGCATTCTCCAGGAAGCAGAGGCTGTGAGAACAGCTCAGGGCGTTGCTGTTTAATCGCCTCATTTCAAGGTAAGTGGGTGCCACACTCCCGCCCTGAAGTGCCGAGAAGCAGGTTAATGGCGGCGGCGGCGGGGGAGGGAGTTTTTAAAGTTTAGCAATTCACAGGCTTTGCTTTCTCCTGCTGCTCCGATTGCCTGGGTAGCTCATTACCTCTGCCTCTGCGCGCACACCGCGCCCGCCTGTGCTTCTAGACATCCCCAGCTAACGTTACAAGACCCAGCTCCCTCAAAGAAAGCTGAGCAGAGAGAGGGAGTAAGGAGACTTTAGAATTATGAAAATAATTTGGTCCCCTGACAATGTGTACACCTCCTTGATTTCTGAGTGCTAATTAGTACATTTGCATATGCAGAAAGTCAGGTGTCTATGATAGCTCTCCTAAGATTACTTGCATAGTAATTGACCACGCCTCTGTTTTTCTCTTCCCACAGAGCACGCGGGGTTTTAAGGCCGGAGACCGGATATCATTGTGTTGTCAATGTGTCCTACGATGGATCTCTGGTCCGAAGGAGATGCTTACTGAATGAATGAGGGGGTGGTTTTGAGATTTGTGGGGCGTGGCTACAGGGTTCGGACAGGTTCGAGCCTTGAGCTAATATAGGGCACAGTCAGTCCTCTCGTGGCAAAGCCACGTGCAAGTCCCAGCGTGGAGGGCAGAGCTCCCAGCACAGTTACAGCCCACAGCTGTGGTTGTGAGCATGAACCTGTGGTCCGGACACGTGGCCCCACGTGCCTGAGTGACGTGGGGTTGATAGAGTTCAGGTGCCCATAACTGAATAGGATGGAAACCCACGAGAATCTGTCCAAACGCTGCAGCCTCTCTCCACAGCCGCTCTCACTCCAGACGCGTCAGGAATTGACTGGCGCTGTGCACGTCTAATGCACGTCTAACAAGCGTGAGGCGGGAGAGTGGGAGGACCGGGCATTGGTCTGAGCAGAAAGAGGCCGGAAGTGGAGAGCACCCCCGAAATGATGACAATCAGACACAAGGTTTCAAAGGCATGGAGTCAAGGCCACTCGGAGCCAGGGCTGACCTGGCGCTGGCCAATCATGGCGCCGCCAAGCGAAGGCGCTCAAGGGTCCAGAGTCCCATAGACGTCCTGGAGCCCCATGCAGGGTTTCCCAAAGTGTGGTCTGCGGACCCCCGGGGTAACGGGAAGAGTTTGGTGGGGGTACGCGTTGCACCGGAGTTTGGTGGGGGTATGCACCGCACTGTGCTCAGCTGCGCCTAATTCTATGTTCTCATGAGTCAAGTCAATTTTATCCTTCTCATTGATCCAAATAAATGTTATTTATAATATAACTTTTATTTACATTTTATTATGAATGATTTTTACATTTACTAATATTTTGTGTATGTACCAAAAAAAGAAAAAATAAATATATTTTGATTGTTATTAAAATACATCCTTTTTTTGATGAGGGGTACTCATGGTTATGAAAATTATAGAAGGGGTGCACATATGTCAAAAGTTTGGGAGACACTGTTAGGGTGCCTGAGAGCAAAGAAAACCGTGGCGTCTCACTCAGTGGTCCCCTCCGAGGGGGTAAGGCCGGAGGCTTCTCAGACAGCACTGCGGGTTCAGAGGCCGTCTCGGCCAGCTCGGTGGAGATGCAATGCGGGAGCCACTCGGTCCTGAGAATCCAGGCTCTGGAGATGCGAGCGGAGAGCAGCTCCGCCTGTTGGAGCAAAGGCACCTGTAGTGGAGGGACAGCGTGCATTTCTGGTGAAGGGTAAAGGGTCTTGTCTTCATCCCGGGCTTGTGGCTGTGTGACATCCTCACACCCGCCCTGGCTCCCTCGGGAACCAGCCATGTCCCGGGCAGCCCGGGCCTCCGTCAGAGGCGGTGCCTGCGGCGGGGTGGGAGGCTGTGGGTGGGGGCACCCCAAAGGGCAGTGGCGCTGGTTCTGTTCCCCCGAGGCATTGATGGATCCTCAGTCTGTGCGAAGAGGCAGATGGGCCGGGACGCTCGCCCTGATCTGGAATTAGCAGCCCCGCTTTCCGATTGTGCTCATCCGCGGAGAGTTTAGCACAGAGCATATGTGTTTGGGTTCCGGATGCTTCTTATTTACAAGCAAAACTGAATTCAGTTTCCGGTTCCACTCGCCGGGGCTGTTTTTGCAGGTTTCCACAACTTGTCCGGGGCCCCAGGAAGCAGCCGCCCCCTCAGCCGCGAGGCCCGGGCCGCCTTTGTCGTTAGCACATCGCGGTAAGCACGCGGGCGAGGACCATTCCGCCGAGAACCGAGCCCCTGCCCGACCATCACTCCCACTCTCCCACCCACGTCACTGTTCCTCAGCCTGGATCGGCGGCCTCGTGCGTGTGGGCTGTGCAATGGTGTGCGGAGCGTTTTCTCCTACTTCTATTTATTTTTTAAAATAGATTTTATTGACTTTTTTCAGAGAGGAAGGGAGAGGGATAGAGACATTAGAAACATTGATGAGAGAGAAACATCAGTCAGCTGCCTCCTACTGGGGATGTGCTCGAAACCCAGGTATGTGCCCTTGACCAGAATGGAACCTGGGATCGATCCTTCAGTCCGCAGGCCGACGCTCTATCCACTGAGCCACACCGGTTAGGGCATTCTCTTACTTTTAGAGCCTTCCTTTTTCACACACTTTTAGGCTGACACTGGACTTGAGAGGAAGGCAGCGGGGTTCCCACGCTCCTCCTCTCCCACACCGGCGCAGCCTTCCCGTCTCAGTCTCAAGGCCATTTACCTGGCCAGAGCTCTGTTTTCCTGAGGATAAGCCCACACGGGCACGCCAGAGCCACTCCAAATCCACAGCTCACCTTCGGGCTCGCCTGTAGCATTGCACCTTCTACAGGTGTGTACAAAAGTAAGATCGCACAGCCAGCGTGTGATGTGATGGAGTATTTTATTGCCTTAAAAATCCTCTGTGCTCCGCTCACTCCTCCTTCCCCCAAACCTGCCCACCGCCGAGCTTCTGTATTGTGACCAGTTTTGTCTTTTCCAGAATGCCACCGGGCTGGAGCCACAGCGTGTGCCTCGTTTGATGGCTTTCTTCTCGTAGGAGTATGCACGTCCAGTTTTCCCCATCTTGTCACGGCTTGTTTGCTCATTTCTTTTTAGCACTAAATAGGATCCCATTGTCTGGATGGGCCACAGTTGATTGACCCACGCTTGTTTCCTGCTGAAGGACACCAGGGTTGCCTCCGAGATTTGGGGATTGTGAATAAACCTGCTACAGACATTCACAGGCCACGCTGGTACGGCCACCTTTCACCGGGTCCTCTGCCCAGTCCCACCAGCAGTGAGTGGGCACTACCGCTGCCCCACACCCTGGCCAGCCTCGGGCGCCCGTGGTCCAGGTTTGGGCCATTCCAGTAGATGTGCGGTGGCATCTCATCGCTCTCCTCATTTGCGTTTCCCCGATGATGTCAGATGTGGAGCATCTATTCATCTGCTTATAGCATATGCCACCTGCACATCTTCCATGAGGAGTCTCCCAAGGTCGTTGGTCCATGTTGCAAGGAGCTGCTTGGGTTCTTACTGGGTTTCATGACTTCTTTGCATGTTTTGGCTAATGGTCCTTATCGGATGTGTCTCTTGCAAGTGCTGTCTCCCTGTCTGGGGCTTGGCTTCTCATTATCTAGACGAGCAGAAGTTTTCATTCTAATGAAGTCCAGTTTATCAATTATCTCTTCCATGCGTTGTGGTTTTGGTGTCATGTCCATCACTGTGCCCAAGGCCATGCAGGTCCGTGAGCCATTTTGATTTAATTTTTGAGAAGGTTATAAGGTTTGTGCTTAGATTCTTTTTTTGTTGTTGTTTGTTTGTTTGCATATGGTGTGTCGGAACGATTGGGTGAAAAGGCCCTCTTTGCTGCATTGCATTGCCTTTGGTCCTTTGTCAAAATCCGAGCACTCTGTTGGTGTGGATCTGCTTGGAGCCCTCTGTTCTGTTGCACTGATCTGCTTGTCTGTTCCTCTGCCAACACGACCCTGACTTGATTACTTGCTGTAGTTCTGTATTCTGTCTTGAAGTTAGGTAGTGTTGGTCCTCTAACATCATTAGTTCTTCAATATTGTATTGGCTCTTCTGAGTCTTCTGCCTCCCCATATGAACACGAGAATCCATTTGTCAATATCCACAAAACAACTTTCTGGGATTTAAATTTGATTCGCATTGAATCTATAGATTAAGTTGGAAATTATTGATATATTGACACTATTGAGTCTTCCTATCCATGAACATGGAATATCTCTACATTTATTTAGTTCTTGTCTTTATCAGAGTTTTGTAGTTTTTCTCCTATAGATTTTGTGCATATATTATTAGATTTGTGCCTCAATATTTTCATTTTTGGAGGGTGCAAGTGTAACATTCTATAGTGTTTTTAAATTCCAATTCCACTTTTTCATTGCTGGTATGAAAAAGTCAATTGTTTTTCTATGTATCAACCTTGTACCAAGAACCTTACCATAGATGCTTAATTCCACTTAGCATAAGTCTATCTATCAGGTCTATCCATGTTATTGCAAATGACAAGAGTTCATTCTTTTTTTGTGACTGAGGTATATTCCATTGTGTGTATTATACCTTGTTTACTCATTTATCTACAGACACCTAGGTTGTTTCCACGTCTTGGCTATTATAAATAATACTGTGATGAACATGCATATATATTTTTGAATTAGTAATTTTTTAATTTATTTTTTATTTTTTTAAAATAAATGCCCAGAAGTGGAATTGCCAGATTTGAGGGTCAAAAACTATAAGCTTTCAGGAACAAAATAAATAAATCATGGGGTTATAATGTACAGCATGATGACTGAATACTGTATGGCACATTTGAAAGTTACTAATATAATAAATCTCAAAAGTCCTCATCACCAGAATATAATTATAATTAAGTATGGTATCTGATGCTAACTAGATTTATTGTGATGACTTTGCAATACAAATGTTGAATAATGCAGTACACCTAAAACTAATTGCTAAATCATATGGTAGTTTTATTTTTAGTTTTTAAGGAAATTCCATATTATTTAACATAGAGTGATAGTTCTTTAGTTTGTGTTTTTATTTGTTTGTTTGTTTTTTCTATAGACAAAAGAAAACTTAGAAAAATAAAGACTTGGATATTACTTTAATTTGGGGAATTTGTCCTGTAATAGGGGTTTTATGAATGTCTGCCAAACATTACATTAAAGACTTTTGCTATATCTCTTACTTTGTGTTAAAGAAACTTTCTGAAATCGAAGTTAAAAAGCATTCTCTCATCAGCTATTAATAAAAATAAATGAGCTAATCTGGCTGCACTCAATTGAGCACGTTCGTGGGAAGATCAATCAGATTGTCTTTGACAATGTGGCAGAGTTAATGTTCACAAACAGAAACTGTAATTTGATCATTCTTTCCTGTGGCAAACCAATATGGTTATAATTTCTGCGAACTATAGTTGCTTATGTGTATCCCTAAAAAAGGTTGTCCCATGCAGCCTTTGCTTGGTCCTTTGGTCACCCCTCACTGAACCCCTGTGGCCTCGTCGCTCTATGCAGCCTGCTTGGTCGTCTGTTTGGTTGCGATGGTCACGTAGGCTTTTATATACGTAGATAACTTGTAACACACCATGGGCATTTTTCTAAAACTATTTATGTTGTGTTTGAGTCATCTATGTTGATGGCTTATTTGTTTTCATTGTTCTAACACATTCCATGGCAATAATACCTCCTTTTAATGCATCCTCCTGTGGGTGAATATATATATATTTTTTAATTGCTGTGGCTTTCTCCCTAGGTTCTCACTCATACACCTCTGAGCAGAGTGACTCAATTACAGGGTGTGCTTTTTCTAAACTTTACCAGATAAACCGTATTGTTCTTCAGAATACTTATACAAGTATATATTCTCACAAGCAGTGAGTCACGGTTCCGTCACAGTCCTCCACAACTATTGCTGGTTTTTAATTTTTTCAAATAGGAGTGCAGAATATTTTTTGAGTGTGGTTTGACTTTTATTTCCCTGAATACCAGAAGTTTGCACATCGTTTCATATGTGTTTGTGAATGCAGTCTGTTAAGCCCTCGTCCTCTGAATTTCATTACCACTTCTGCACAAGTCCAACAGCCGTTGCATTCCTGATACTGTAATTGTGCCAGTTGATATTTACATACTTGATGGCCATTCTGCTTATCAAGGCCCAGGGACATTTAAAATAAGACAGATTCATTGGAAGTTAATTATATATAAATTATCCAGGAAGTCAGTAATTTTGTAATTCTCCATACAGATATTTACTGTAGATCTTTATTTTTTCCTGTGTTTAGAGGGAATGAACTATGTCACCATTTCTTGTTAAAGCAAAAATATTGAGAAACATCCATGAACGCCACATTATTCCATAATCTTGGATACAGAAGGCATCTTGGGACATACAAATAATTCAACCAAAATAGAAAATCTAAATGATTTTAAACATACATGGAGTTTTTTGAAAAACACACTTCCACCTGCAGATCATGCTCCACAAACTCCAGAGCTCTCATCCAGGCCGGCAGGTCTTCCTTCCCACCCTCACTTCCTCCCAAGCTCCCCTCCTTCCAGAGGCCAGTCTCAGAGAGGCAGTCACCTCCAAGAGGCCCATTGTGTGGGGCCCTCAGGGCACTCCCCTGGGGCTGCCCCTCCATAAAACCCCCTCAAGGACCTTCTCAAGGACTGATAGCTCAATTAACCCCAGAGTGTCCACATTATTTTCACTTTCTTCATAACACATTTCTATCTGCACTAGAGGCTAGGTGCACATTGAAAGGAAATTAACTAGAAGAAATATTTTAGAGGCCGGGGAGGGGCCACAGGAGAGCTCCAGGGTGTGTCCAGCCCGTCTAGCCCAGTCCCAATTGGCCAGACTCCAGCAGCCAACTCACCTACTGGTTGTAGCATCTGCCCCCTGGTGGTCAGTGTGTGTCATAGCAACTGGTTGAATGGTTGAACTAATGGTTGGGCACTTAGCATATTAGGTTTTCATTATATAGGATTTTTATTTTCGGATACTGTCCCTTTTAAACTTTTATGGTGTGTTTCACTGTCTGAGAATAATAGTTCTCATGCATGCCTGGTGCCTGGAAGGCCACCTCGGGGACCGGTGTGCAGTAAATGTGCTTCAAAGGTTTGGTAGTTCAAGGAACTACAAGAAGGCTTGCACCTATTGCATTAATATGTTAAACCCTGGCCCACCTGGTGTTGCTCAGTGGTTGAATGTTGACTTATGAACGGTTTGATTCCCATTTGGGGCACATGCCTGGGTTGTGGGCTTGATCCCCAGTGTGGGGTGTGCAGGAGGCAGCCAACCAATGATTCTCATCATTGATATTTCTCTGAAATCAATAAAATACATACCCACATATATTTAGATATATAGATATATAGATATATAGATATATAGATATATAGATATAGGTATAATAAACCCAATCCTAAGTTGGAAAGTTGTGCGAGTGATAACTGTCTTGTGATGGTGGCTTTAAGACCAATGCAATTCAATTCAATTCGCTTTGTATTTTGGGGTGCCTCACATTGGCTTTAGGTTGAAGAATGTCTCCACGGGACTAGATTAATCAAATGGCACTTGAATCGCAGACACAGGCCTGTGATCTCTGCGTGCGGAGGAGAAAGGAGCTGGAAGGGAAGTTGCCGGCACCTGGCACAGTGGACTAGAACCTTCCATGGTCCCATGTCTGCCATGAGGCAGCAGCAGTGGCTCGGGCAGGGATGCCTGCAGGAAGGACTGCCCCAAATCACCTTTTTTTTTTTTTTTTTAAACAAACAACACCCAATTAATCTAGTTCACTCTAGAATGTGGAGGCCACAGGCATTCTGGGAGCAAAACAATCTTCAAAGCAGCTTTCTCTTCACTTGCCAAAGAAACCATTGGACACGGAGCGGCGGACCATGGTCAGTGGCGTGGGCCTTTGAAGGTGGCTTTCAATGCTAAAATAATGAAGCGGAAAGCCTCATCAGATGTTCATTCTTCACTTGGATGTTTCTTAGAAGATGAAACAGAGTGTCCTTTTGTGTGAAGCGGCTCACATTCATGCATGAATGACACGGGTGTAATGTGCTGTGGAATCAAACTGCATTTTTCAATCTGATGCTAAAGTTTTTTTATAAAACATACTCATAAATCAGGCGAGGCGCTGCCTCTTATCTCTGCAAACACTTGATCCCAGATGTGACTAATTAGCAGCATAAACAAGTTTGCCCGCGGAATGTTTGAGTTACCCGGGGAGAGGCAGCACGGGCGAAGGAGCTACAGAGCACAGGCGTCTGGGAGGCCCAGGGACCCGGTGGTGGGCATCGCTTCCTGAATGTCGGACCAAGGCCCTCTGTGGAGAGGAGCCGTTGGACGAGGATTACAGTCTTGTCATTCGTAGTGCTACCATCTGAGCCTTTGCGTGGTGTTCATACCTTTATATATGTAGTGATACAGCGTGTTTACTTAGTGTCACCAATACACCGTGCATTTGTTAGTGAGGAAGCTGACACCCCTGCGGAGTAAGTAACTCAGGAAGGTCATTCAGTTCTGACTCTGAACCCTGAGGCATTCTGCGGCAGGTGTCTGAGGCCCGGGCCTGCATGCATATCGCTGCCACTCCAAAATCTTGAGAAATTGGAATCTTTCAATATTTCTTAGAGGGCTATGAAAAGATGGCATAGAATAACTAAAATTAGGCCTTAAGCACGCCCCACTTCGCCAAGGTGACCTGAGTTGAGGACAGTCACCTCCATCAGTAATTAAAGGATTGTTCTGAAGCCCTCGTTCCATGCATCCCATTTTGTAGTGTGAGTCTTGGGTGATAACACTGTCCTAGCGCAGAGCCCGCCTGTAGGGGGAACAGGGAGACCTGTAGTCTTCTATCCCGGCTTGTTAGGGTTTCCTGCCTCATCCCAGGATCCTACGCAGCTCACGATTTGTAGCTGACGGGATATTTGAGGGAATCAATGGACAAAATACTCAGTGCACACATTTCACCAAAGGAAGTATTGCTGACCAAGCCCTAGACCAAGAACAAGCTGAGGAATGTAGCTGAGAGAGGCGAGCATTGCTTCTAAGGAACAGCTGGTGGGTGTTTGGGTTATACACAGAAAGGGCTAAGACGCAGAGCCCGCCATGTCTCACAGCCCCTCCCCCAAGGCATTATGTACCACGTATTATTCGTCTTCCATCTTTAGATTGAGTTCAAAGCCACCTCCACCCGCCACACTAAGAACTTAGTGAAATTCTGAACAGGTGTGCTGGGTAACGTAGCCTCAACTTTCCAACCACCAGCGGAAGACGCTCAGGGTGTTGTTTCAGTCAGCCGCGCTGTGGGGGAGAAAAACAAAGCCCCCACATGGAGACAATTACAGTAGCGTGGAGGGAGACAGATATTATATTATTTAAATGTGCAGTTTGAAACTACACATTGAGAGTTACGGCCCATTAATGTAAATTATTTTGCGGTGGAAATATCTAATTATCTCTCCCCGATAACAAATATGAGTGTAAATGTTTCAACCTGATCATAGCCTGCGGGGAGCAAAGCTGTTCCATTAGGGCCCCGGACTCTGCCCCAACGCTGACTTGTCTGTGAAATCCACCCTCGGGGTCCCGGGGGTGCTGTTTCTGGTGCCTCTTTTCTAGAACAAGAAAAGAAAAATGTGCCTTTTGTGTGTGTGTGTTGAAATTATGTTTTTATAAGAGCAATTATTTGATGTGATTAGTGATGGGGTGTTTTTTTGTTATGTTTTGTTTTCTTTGTCCAACTCAAAACCATCACTGCTCTCAGGAAAATGCATCCCCCAAAGCGAATAATGTATGTAAATTAATTTCAAGGATTGTTTTCCACCCACTGATTTCATGCCCACATTGTCAACCTTTTACAGTTAAAGGCAAATAGACTGTTGCACGCGTCCATCGAAAACATATCCTGAAACAGATAGCATTGTAACGCCAATAGGAATCTGGACACCGTTTAGAGGGGTGGCCTGCCCGTGTTTCACGGAGAGGCGTTTCTAGCCGGGGTGCCGACGTATTTCCACGTCAACACGTTTCGGGCCTGCAGCCCCACACCTGAGGACCCAGAGGCCGCAAGCCTGGGAAGTCAGCCACGACCGCAAAAGCACCACTTGGTTTAGAAAGTCAGTGACTGTTCCCAGGAAGGAGCATGGAAGTAACGACTTCTGATAGAATGGCATCCGGGACACGCCCTGTGCAAGTGAAAGACGGTGAGTATTTGGTTAGGTCCCCCAATTTAGGGTGCGTGCTCATGTTTAACTGATTGAAAAACACAGCGTTAGCGTGTGCTTTATAACCCGTGCTTCTGAATTTGCCCGGAGTCTTCACATCGGCAGGAAGACTCTGGCGGACAGGGGCGGGATCTTAAATTACGTGAGCTCCTTCGGACAGCAAGACACATGGTTCTCCTGGGCCGGCCATACGGACAGGCATTCCCTGTGAAGATTCACAAGAGAAAGCAGAGCTTCCCTCTGCACAGCTGGACCAAACAGGACAGTCACAGAGCTCAATGTCCTGCAAACTCAAATATCATTGAGGAACTAGGCGATGGTCGGGACCCAGCAGTGACATCACTACATTACCACACTCCTGTCTCTAACGCCCGCCGTTGGGGTTACTGAACTGCCACCCTCTTCTTCCCTGACACCATCTACCACTCCAGTGGTCCTCAACCTTCCCAATGTCGCGACCCTTATACAGCTCCTCACGTTGTGGTGACCCCCAACCCTAAAATTATTTTCGTTGCTACTTCATAACTGTAATTTTGCTACTGTTAAGAATTGTAAAGTAAGTATCTGTGTTTTCCAATATCCGTCGTGACCGACAGGTTGAGAACCGCTAGCAGGGTCGCCTGAGACCATCGGAAAACACAGATATTGACATTACGGTTCATAACAGTAGCAACATTACAGCTATGAAGTAGCAATGAAAATGATTTTATAGTTGGGGGTCACCATAACTCGAGGAATGATATTAAAGGGTCGAGGCATCAGGAAGGTTGACAACCACTGCTCTAGATGGTTCTCCCTGCACAGTCAGACAGGTGCCTCACCTCAGGGTCTCCCTTGGGGTGCAGTGCAACAACCCCAGGTTGTCTTGAAGTCAGAAACCCGTCTCATGCCCACGTAGCCATCACAACCGCGTCCCAAGTATGGGGAGCTCTGGGTCACGATTCCTCAGAGGACGGCCGTGCAGAGTCTTTCCCAAGTATTCCTGAAATCGGAGGCAGGCTTGCTCTGGCATACCTGGTCTCCCCCAAAAGATTGCTGCGATTTAAAGGGCTTCACCGCTCCCTGGGAGTAGAATCAGAAATGTTTCTGGTCTTTTGTCATGCCATCTACCCACGTGGGTCCCATCACGCTGAGACAATGTTAAAATGTCCCTGAAAGCACCATGTTTTTGGGTCGCCCTGTCTTTACGTATCTGCTATCTTTGCCTGGAACGTCTCTCGTCAGCTCTCCGACGGGCAAATCCCTGCTCCTTGCCAAGTGTCAGCCGTGGGACCAGGGTGGGTTCATGTTGTTCTCTACCCATCCACAGCTCTGCCTCCTCCTCGTTGTGGTCTCCTGGGGAACCGCTGCTCCCTGACTCCGGCTGCAGTGGTCGGGGCTGCGTCGATGAGACGAAGTCTGCCCGGTGATCAGCGCCATGACTGATCCTGTTGGTCAGTCAGAACTTCCCTTCTCCTGGCCACGTGTTTGGATCAAGAGTAGACCCAAGCAAGAGCTCTCAGTCACCTGGGGCCATTTCACAGAATCGTTAGGGGAAAAGCTTTGTTTGTTTGTTTTCATAAAGTTGATTAACTGGTAAAGGACAGGCCTGGAATTTCCATGACCCATGTATGAAAAGGCCAGCAGACACAACTGGAGTTGAGAGAGAAGAAGAGAGATCTGGGAACACGATTGGAGTTCCTGGATCAAACTAAAACTGAATGCAAAATGCTCCCAAAATTGTCCTTTATGTTTAGCAGTAAATTTTTTCTTCTCTCTCTCTCTTTTTTCTCATTTGAGAATGATCTGAACGGTCTATTGCCTACAGTATAAAGAGACCTAACTAATGCAGGTTGCTTAGGCCGATGCCTTCTTATACCCTGATCATGCGGCATCACACGTGTTCTCACCTCTTCCTGCAGGAGACCGCGAGCGCCTGGAAGGCTGGCCTGTCTCATGCCCGTGCGGCCGGTGCCGACGCATCGGATGGTGTGTCGCTGGCATTCATCGTTATCTGATGAACAGATGGAAGGAAGATGAATAAACTTGGTAGCTGTTGGATTAATAACGGTATCTTCTGAATTGCTAAATGTGGGTCCACGTTGGTTCCCAAAACATCCAATTTTCATTAGGCTTAGCAAAATTTTGTTTCTTCATCAAACCTCAGATTTTCCTCTCTTCATTGTTTCACTGCAGAGAACATCCAGCAAGTTCAGTGCCGTGTTTCCTCAGGAGAATATAAGCACCGTTTCTTAGTCTCCAGCCCGTAGATCCCATTGCATTGGTTCGACAACAGTGAGCACTTTAATGGGGAGAGAAATGAGGCTGATGAGGGAGCGGGGCCTGGGCCGTGGAGGCTCCATTTCTATGCTAAGCAGCCCGGCTTTGACTGTGCAGGCAGTTTGGAGCCACCGGGGAGCAGGCAGGCAAGATTCACATTTTAGGAAATCACCGTGGAGGTTCGGGATGTGGGGAAGGGCCCGGAGGTCCCTGACCTGCAGCAGACAGAGGCCGGGGGCGGGCCTGCTCTGCCCCCAGCGGTGCGAGAGAGAATGGGGCATGAGAGGTAGGTGCAGGATGGAGCTGAGAAGAGAGACCCAAGGTGACCCCAGATTTCTGGCTTGGATGATAGCCATTCATTAAGGCCAAATAAAAAGTAAAATAACTAGATCTGAGGAAGAAATTAATTTGATTCTGGACATATCCATTAAAAAAATAGAGAGAGAGAAGGAATTTGAAAAAAAAAATGTCTTGTGAGCACCTGACCAGTGTGGCTCAGTGGTTGAGCATCAACCTTTAACCAGGAGAACACAGCTTGATTCCCCGTCAGGGCACAGGCCCGGGTTCAGGCTCGATCCCCAGTGGGGGGCGTGCAGGAGGCAGCCGATCCATGATTCTCTCTCATCTCCGAAGTTTCTCTCTCTCCCTGTCTTCCGCTCTGAAATCAATAAAAACACATTTTTTGAAAAGTCTCGTGGGCTTCACTCGTCGGCCTTCTCGGGCAGCAGGTCGTGAGCAGCTGAGCGGGGCACGGGGCTGTTCTGCTTGGCCCCGCACCCCCAGCCAGCCTGCCGGGGTCCCCTGACCCAGCTCACAACACCCCCTGAGCAGGATGCCCGGGAGGGCTTCTGGAAGCTTCTCTTCTGCCCAGCTCAGGGACACTGATTCGGCGGGAGACCTGCTACAGTCCAGCCAGTGACGGCCTCCCACCTGCAGGTGCTCTCACTCGGGCCTGAAGAAAGTGGAGAGGCTGGTGAGACGTGATTTATTTATGATGCTCTCCACTCGAACGCCCTCCGTCCCAGCGTGTCCCCATCGCTGGGACATTCGCCCTGGGTGCTTCGTCTGAGCCCCCAGCCGGGGGGCGAGGGGCCGGGCCAGGCCGGTGGGCGCGGGGCCGTAGGAGCCCGAATCCCGCTCATCCTTCTGTGTGATGCCTCCGCCGCTCGCCAACAGCCGTCCCGGCAGCAGCGGAAGGATGCTGAAAGGAGGCCAGGGGGTAATTAAGGGAGACAATACAGATGCCGGGCTAAGCTCCGCCGGTTTTATGTAATTTAATTAATACTGCGGAGAGGAAAACTGCTGGCCGGGCAGCATTCCGGGGGGAGGAGCTGCCGTGTGCCGGGCAGCCTCTGGCAGAACGGAGCGCAGGGGCCAGAGGCAGGCCGCGGCGGTGGCTCCATCCACAGCGCTTGGTGCTGCACGGCCACACGTGGGGCCACACGTGGGGTCCCTGAACCCCAGTGACCTACGGAACCCCAGCAGCTCGCTGACCGCCCTGCAGGTGCGCCGCCGCCTCCTCCGCCGCCACCTCCGGCGCCTGGGACCGCCAGCACCTGTCTCCTTGGGGGTCCTTGGATGTTGGGGGGCTCCTTACTGCGGAGGAGGGGGGGGAGGGAGATCTGAAGCGGAGGGTCGCTTCTCCCGCCTGAGTGAGATCCAGATGTGTGGGTCCCATTACCAGCCTTCCCTTTCCTCTCCTCGGCCCGGACACTTAGATAAATACATGTCCCATTTTCCGCGGAGAAGCGGGGGATAATGCCGCCGACGCCGGCTCCGAATCACTGCTGGTAATGGCTCCGGAGGAGCCGGCTCCGGGCGGGAGCGGACATGAAAGGAGAAGCCTGTGATCGGCAGACACACCCGGCCGCCGCTTCTCCTTGGGAGCTTCTGGGCTTCCAACGAGGGAACGCCATTTGGAATTTCAAAGGCTCTGGCGTCTTAAATTTGTCTTTATTTAAAACGCCCCCCCCCTTTTCTCTTTGTACCTCCTAGTCCCTCCGAAACTTTCATCTGCAGCGCAGCCCTCACTGCGGAGGAAGCGGCCCGCGGGAGGAGAAGAGGCAGGGGAAGCCGGGGCCGCGCCGCCAGGCCAGTGCTGGCCACGGGCCGCAGCCTCAGTGACCAGAGCTCCCCCGGGGCCCCCAGACCGCGTCCTGTGACCCCCTGTGCGCTCCCCTAACCTGGATCACAGAGGCAGACGCGCGTCTTCGTCAGAACACAGATCCAGCGGAAGCAGGAGGACATGGCGGGGGAGTGGGGTCTGGGTAGTTCGCTAGTTGTATGTGATGCGATGAGGGTTGGATTACATGTACGTGTGTTCCCTGGATTTTAGTGAAGCATATTTAAACCCCACACTGCAGCTCGGCGGGCGGGGCTCAGGGCTGAGCGTCAACCTGCGAACCGGGAGGTCACGGCTCAATCCCCGGTCAGGGCACAGGCCCGGGTTGTGGGCTCGACCCCCAGTGTGGGGTGCGCAGGAGGCAACTGATCGGTGATTCTCTCTCATCACTGATGTTTCTATCTCCCTCTCCCTGTCCCTTCCTCTCTGAAACCAATGAAAATGTTAAGAAATCAAAAAGAAAGAAAATCTACACTTCAATCGCTCTTTCTGCTCCCGACCTTTCGGAAAATGTCATCGCTGGAGCAGAGCAGCGACCACGATGTGACCTGGACCTACTCCTGCTGGTGGCCCTGTAGCGTGTCCACAGAGGAGGGGGCGCTGCTCCCCACCCGGGGGCTTCGGACAACAGCTGCTCGCTCGTGTGCTCAGGAGCCTGCGCGGCAGGCAGCAGGCGCGGCCCGACGGCTCCCTCCGGGCGTCGCCTCGGGGGGGGGGGGGGGAGGAACCGGCAGCCGGGCCCCTCCTGCAGGACCAGGGGGGCCAATGGCCCCAGCAGAGGGTCCAGCGGGGCTGAGGCAGAAGCTTCCGAGGAAGGTCCGGCGGTGACAGGCCCAGAGCGGCCTTCCTCTGCGTTCTCGTGGCCAGATCCAAGGACAAAAACAGGCCCCGTCCTCAACCAGAAGAGGAGCAAGAACACCAGCCGTCTACAACCTCCCGAAACCATCCTCTGTCACAAACCCTTTGTGTTGTCTGACACGCAGCACCCACGTGCCCCTTCCCAGGTCCCCTCACGTTCACCCCATCATGCATCTGACCTCAGGCAAAGACCAGGATCTCATCACGGGAGTCAGGCTCGGGAGCCAGAGGATGGCTCTGTGGCTCCTCAGGACAAGACACAGCGTGCCCTGGGAGCCGGGACAGAGAAGCCGCAACGGAGACTCCGAACCGTGTCCCCCGCCACTGCGTCCTGAAGCCCAGCGGCCCTCGTTCACCGAGGACTGAGGTGTTTCACTTTTCAGGAGGAATCAAAGGAAATATCCCAACTTCGGTCTTGCAAGATTGGAAAATAAAAATATCCCTGTGACGTGTGACATGTGTGTGTGTGTGTGTGTGTGTGTGTGTGGTTTCCTCCAAGACCACAAAACAAAGCCACTCTAGTGGCCTACGGTGCCGTTGCTGGTTTCTGGGTCAAAGCCGTATTGAAAGAGACTCGTGCTTCAGAGCAGACGGCCCCAGAAAGCCAGAATTGGCCGAGAAGGTGCCATTCGGCCCCAATTCTCACGCACACATAACTGGTGGCCACTGCCTTTTGTGCAAAGAGCAGCCATTTCTCGACTGGAGTTCCGGCTTCCCGGGCAGGTAGACGCTCTGCTAGTTCACAAAGAAAAGGCGTCACCTCCCCCCGAGGCGCGGCACAACGGGGCCCGTGCGTCTCGGGAATATGGATGAGGGGGTGACGGAGATTGATCTGTCTTTAGAGGATTGAAATGTGAGCAGCTGCCGTAGCAGCACTAAAAAGAATTAGACTCATCAAGCATAGTGATTCATAATGATGGCTGCGCTTGCTCTTAGAATATTAAGGGAATCAACCATCCTCCTAATTGCCGAAAAGGACGTCCCCACCCCCACCCGCGCCCCCTCCCCTCACAACATCTCTCTTTCAGTTTCTCTATATATCGATTTTTATATGGACAGATAGATCCCGACACGGTCTTCTCACTGGCGCAAGCATAAATGTAGCGAAGAAAAATTAAGATGAGCTAATATCTTTGATGAATGCTGGTTTCTATGCCCGAACCTGGAGCATAAATATCCCTTTAAAAGTAATACTGTCTGCAAATAAGATCAACTCCAATTTCAAGGCACTTTGTTAATGAAAAGTATTGATTTTCAGAGCATCGGGGCCAAACCGCGGCCATGTGTAATGTTTGACGTCCTTTCCGCCGAGGACTGGCACTGCCCTTCCCTTCTCCTTCACCCCCTCCAGCCCCAGCCCCAGCGCCAGCCCCAGCGCCACTCCTGCCTCTCCTCCTCCTCCTCCTTGTGGGCCTAATTCAGTCCTACAAAGTCCAAGTGGGCTGTGGCTTCCGCGCAGAGCTGTGGCTTCCAAAGCACCGTCTGGATCCGTGGACACCTCCCTTCCTGGTGTCCTCGCCCAGCTCACCTGGCCCTTCCACCCCCACCCCTTCCTGCGTGTTTCTATCGGGGTCCCCGCCCTACCTCTCCATTCACTCAGTTATCCGTCCCCCTCCACCCTCCCTCACCTTGGGGAAGTGAGGGGGAGACCAGAACCCTCGCCTGGCCTGGCTCCTCCCCGCTCCCTGAATCATGTGCTCTTTCTTCTCGCGCAGCACAGCGCGCCGGCCACGAGCATGAGGACCGGCTGCTCCAGCTCAGGCCCTGGTCCCGTGGGAGGGGGCGTGAGGCGGCGAGACAGGGGAGGGGGAGGGAAGAGATGAGGACACTGCTCAGCCAGTGTGGCCCATCAGATCCTCTGTGGGGGGCAGGGGACATATAGCCCCACAAGGCCACGTACTGCTGTAGACGTGGAGTTATTATCCAGTGAGACAGTCAGCCTGTAATAAAAGGCGACTCCGCACGTCTTACTGAAAATCGTTTTAAAGCGAGTGTTCTTACTTAACTTCCACGTGTCTATATTTAGTTCCCCAGCCACATTCCAGCTCCGCAAGAACAGCTGACGGCAAAGCTTCCTGCGCCCCTGAGGGGGTCTGCAGTCACTGGGCCAGGAGAACAGTGGGGATTACCCAGAAGACACTCTGTTTAACCAGCTGCTACTCTGGCTGATGCAACCAACCGGTAGGCCCTGTTAATTGATTTGCAATCATAACAGGAATGAAAACATTACCAATATTACTACATCGGTCATAGAGACGTCCCAAAAAAGGGAGGAAATAAAAAAACACTATAAAACCCATGAGCTAACTTCGTGGGCGGAAGCCAGGCCCTTCCCATCGTCACCACAGAGAGCCAGCTCGTGCTGACAGACGCCCCGCGTCTCCCCAGAAGCACCTTTGGAGCGGAGAGCCGGCCCCACGCGGCACAGGAGGTGCTCTCGGGGGCAGCCCCGCGACCACAGCCTCTCTCTCCGCAGGCGGAGGCAGCTCAGGCCGGACGGCAGCGCTGCCCAGTGTGCGGGGCAGCTGAGCCCAGAAAACACCAACCGACTGCGATGGATGGCTCACAAGGAAGACGTGGAGTCCCGGGGAAGACCCGGACGGAGACCTTGTCCTAGGTGGCATCCCCTAGGACGGGAAGTGGCGTGGGCGGGAACTCCACTTTGCACGTTGGCTTCTTCCTCCCACGCGTGCGTGGCGGTCCGTTCCACACCTGAGTCAGAGGACATGGTCCATAGGACAGTCGCCTGACCACATGGCTTACCGCTGACGAACCTTGGCTGAAGCATGAGAACAGGAACCAGGAGGGGAAAGTGACGACCAGGCCTACCAGTTACTGACGCAGATTTTGTCCTCAAAGAAAACACGGTAATTCCGAGAGAAACATCAAAGTGATGTCCATTATTCAAAGTGCTTTATTCAAAGTGATATCCATCACTAACCATGCATTTCCTCCATCTTTTAGGTCATTTGTGGGTACCGTCCCAATAGAACTTTTCTTGTTTTGAGGCAGACCATTGTCCACTTCTTCGTACGTGTTGAGGAGCTGCTCAGCAAGGGCGTGCGCCATCGAAGGGAACACGTGTAGCCAACGTGCCTCCCGATGGGAACACGTGTGGCCAACGTGCTTCCTGAGGCCCGGACCATCACTTCCACTTTCACCCTCAGAAGCACGATTTGGGAGCGGGGCGGGCTCGATGCGTACATTCTGGGGCGCTGGGAGTTCAGTCTTGTTGTATGACTGTGGAGCTATTTCAGGCCATGTGTCACTGCCCATGTTTCCAGCACAAGAATGACGGGAGGGGTGGGGGCGGGGAAGGTAGGCCTGCAGGGAGTGCATGCGAATCTGTGTGCGAGCACAGATTTGGGAACACCGGCCGTCCATCTCTGCTCCCACACGGGGCTTGTTAGCTGGTCCCCGGAGAAGTGACTGTCCCCGATGGACACATTAGAGTAATACGGTCCGAACCCTAAAGCTCGCCTGCGAAGATGGCCTTCATCTCGGCTTCTTGTTTAAGTGTCTGTCTTTCCTCTCTCCCTGGCTCTCAGCGCTGTATTTTGCTGCTCCCGAGGCAAAATAAAGAAGTCTCTACAAAGACATCCTCACGGGCCCCCCACAAATACCAATTTCCACCGACCCCGCCTGGACAGGGACCCAGAGGGGACAGAGTCCAGCAGGCCTTCTCCTTCCAGCTGTGGCCCGTCAGTCCTGCCCGGATCCCGGCTAAGTTACCCTATCGGGCCTCTGCTGGGCCCTGAACTCGGGGAAAGCATGGAACTCTGGGAAAGCGTGGAACCCAGGAAAGTGTGGAACTCTGGGAAAGTGTGGACTCTGGGAAAACATGGTAGAGATGACCTCCCGACCCTCCGGAAGACCTCCGATGATCTTGGCCTCCCGAATCAGAAGGCATGGGTGCAGCCCAGCGCACAGGAGCGTCTGCTGCAGTGAGAACTGCTGCCCGGCCGGCTGGCTCAGTGGTTGAGATTCGACCTAGGAATCAGGAAGTCAGGGTTTGATTCCTGGTCAGGGCACATGCCTGGGCTGCAGGCTCCATCCCCAGTAGGGAACGTGCAGGAGGCAGCTGATCGATGATTCTCTCTTATCACTGATGTTTCTATCTCTCCCTCCCTTCCTCTCTGAAATTAATGTTTAAAGAAAGTGAGGACCCTCTCTGGCCATGGGGCAATCACAAAAATGCTTTGCAAATTCAGAGTCTGGACTACCGTGTCCCCAAAAGGCAGGCCTGTGAGACCTCGGAGGGCAGGACTCGCCCACCCGGCTGCCGTGAGGAGGGGACCCCCGTGCCGGCTGCGGATTGTGAGTCTGCGTTCTCTCTCTTAATTGTGTGATGACAAAGCTGCCGCCCGGGAAGCAGTGGGAGGCAGTTTGCTTCCCTCGGGGGCAATGTTTCATCCGGTCCTGATGGGGCAATTTGAAAAGATCATTAAACAGACAAGCTGCACGGCAGAGGGTGGCAAAAGTGTGATTATCTTTGGAGATGAATTCTCCAAACGTCACGTGTTTCTGAGTGTGTGTCTCTTCCATTAAAACTCTCGGCTGGTAGCTGAGTTTCAGATAAGGTTTCAAACACTGTTTCCGATACACGGGGCCGGTCCCTCCACACACACACACACACACACACACACACACACACACTCACACACACACACTCACACACACACCTCGTTCAGGATTTTGAAAGTATCTAAATTATTTTAATATTAAAGAAACAACATTGTTGGATTCAATTATCTTCCCAAATGAAGAGAGGTGGTTTTTTTGTTTTGTTTTGTTTTTTCTTTATCCACTTGGACACATGCGAGTAGCAGCAGCAGAAGGTGGAGGAGGTGACCCCCGCAGAGAGGCGACCTGCCCGCTCCTTGTGGGAGCGGAGGGAAGTGTTTGAGAGCAAAGCCGGGCATTCGGTGAGGTGAGCTCTGACACTGGCCTCCTGGGCCCGGCAGCAAAGCCGGAGCAGTGAGGCCGGGAGCGGCTCCTGTAAGAGCTGGGCGCTCAGGTCTGTGCCGAAAGTTGCAAAGAACACAATGACCTGAAACGCATACGTCCTGTGTCGCCTTCCTCCTCTTTCCTGGTCCCGGCTGGCTCTGAGGCCGGTGGGCTCCGCATGCGCTGAGGTCCGGGCGGGGCAGAGACAAGGCTGCCTCCTGACCAGTGTCCAGAGTTGGTGCATCAACCACGTGGCCCAGTGGCTGAGTGTTGACCTATGAACCAGGAGGTCACAGTTCAATTCCTGGTCAGGGTACATGCCGGGGTGGTGGGCTCCATCCCCAGTGTGAGGCGTGCAGGAGGCAGCCAACCCATGATCTCATCACTGATGTCTCTCTCTCTCTCTCTCTGAAATATATATATATATATATATATATATATATATATATATATATAAAGAAAAGATGAAAACCGAGACTTCAAAAATGAATAACAAATGGTTAGCCTGTGCCTCATGAGGCGTGTTCTTGGCAGGACCTAGTGTCCCCTTACGGTATAGGTCGTGTCATCATTTACACACATTGTCATGTGGACATGTTGTCCATATCTGTGTCTGCAAGTGGAGATGTATAGACATGTCCCCCAACCCAACCTGGGGCAGGACAGGGCTGGCCTCGTCACGCCGGGGCCCAGAGCAGGGCCGGAAGCTGGGGGAGACCAGGTCCCTGGCTCATGTTCACGCCTCCTTCCCCCGAACCCAGGACCTTCCCTGGTTCCGACGCCCCCATCTGAGCGCGTGCCAAGGAGCTTCTCCAGGCCAGAAGGTAGCGTGTGACTTACACTCCCTCTTCTGATCTCATCTGATACCTTCTTCACAGACCCACCGCGAGGAAGCGAGTAAGTAGATGAACTGCTTTTGTACCGCACTCCCCGCGGATCGGAGGGATTAACACGTCCTCATCCGTCTTCCCGGCCCCCACACCCCGGCGTTACTCTTCGCATCTTGTTCTAGCCAAGCGGATATGCTTACACGACTTAGGCTCTTTGGCAATGCAATCCATTTGCTTTATCCATTCTCTGCTCAGAATGATGGATGCGGTACAAATACACAATAAAGACTTGTAATTACCAAGGAGACAGATCCCCCGCCAAGGCCCGGCTAACTGAGAGCGGAGTGCAGGGCGCACACGTTGTTTGATTAACTTGTGAGAGTCCCCAGGTCTTCCCCAGGCCAGGAGAGCCATCTGATTGGCTGGGTTGGCGCTGGGCCCGCCCCGGGCCGTGCTGACTGCCCCTCAGCCTGGCATTCCAATGAGTGCGGGGTGCACCGCGGAGAGGGGGCCGCTCTGGGCGGCTTTCTGGCACCCGGGCTGCTGCGGTGGGTCAGTGAGACCGCGCAGCCGCCCTGTGCTTCCCCGGGAATAACGAGGGTGCGAGGAAATCGATGGCTATTTGGCATTTTTTAAAGATGGGCATTCTTTAAAGATTTCTCAGAAGCCGTTTTCAGACCTGGACGTGGAGGGAGACGGGAGCTGCCGCAGACTTTCTGAGCTTCCTTTTAAATCCCCAAAGAGCAATGAGTCATGCAAACGAAAAACACACAAGTGTGTTTCTCAGGCAGAGCGAGTGTTGACGTGCGGGCGCTCTGGCGTGTTACTGACGAGGGAACAATGAGAGGCAAGCTCGCCATGTTCAGAGGCATCGCAAACGGAAAGGAAGTCAGCCGGACGGAGACGCGGAGATGGACAGAGAGCGACGTGGAGGGTCTGGGACACGGACTGGTGGACGCGGGGCTCCGGCTCCGTGTCCCCAAGCCACGTCGCAGCAGCGGGAAGCATGTGAAACCAAGTGACACGTGCCGGCCTTACTGCCACCCAGCGCCCTTGCTGCTTGTCCTCTTGATTTACTAGGCCAGTGGTCGGCAAACTCATCAGTCAACAGGGAAAAATAGCAACAGGACAACAATTGACATTTCTTTTGAGAGCCACGTTTTTTAAACGTAAACTGCATAGGTAGGCACATTGTTATTCACTTCATCAGGGTACTCCTTCAATCGCATGGTGTGTGTGTGTCCGAATGTGGCATTCTGTAGAAGAGCCACGCTCCAGGGGCCAAAGAGCCGCGGTTTGCCCACCACTGTCCTAGTAGACCCGAAGGACCCTAAAGCTGCCAGCTAACCGCTCCCCAACCGGAAGAAACACTCCCAGCTAATCCTCTAAGGAAGGGGGGTGCGGTCTGTACCCCATTTGCGTTTCGTATGTCCATTCTGCGCACACAGGGGCTGGGGGTGGGCCCTTGTCATTCCCCATCTTGAGAGACTGTCCTGAATTTCTCAGAAAAAAATTGGAAAACGCCCATGTTTTTCGGAGCCCAAGTTTATCCCTCGTGAACCGCTCTTCCCCGGAGAGAGAAAAGAGGGGGGGCCCGGGGCACACAGCACCCACAGGGGATCGGAACAGCTCTGCCTCGCTGCTGTCCCTCGTGACTTCCCTCTGGTTAATTTTCATTCAGATGCTCCTTTACTTCAGAAAATTGCTTCCAATTTCTAAAAGTCTTGAGAAACTGCCCCCAAGGTGGAAAGAAATGTCTTCCGTCCGAAGGGCCGTTCACTCCCAAGCGCTGCACAGTGTGGCCGGCCCGCCACGCAGGCCGCGGTGTCTCCCCCGTGGGGTTCCTCTGGAGCGTGGGAGGCTGGTGTTCTGGGAAGCATGGAGCTCTGTCGGAGCAGAAGGCAGCCACCTGCGTCCATAAACACAGCGTCTGTGCCGCTCGGAGCGGAGACAACGCCTTTCCTCTCCTGCCGGGAGGCTCCCAGCCCGAGCGCCTCTCTCTGCTGCTGGGATGAGTCACAACCGCCACCCCGTGCCCGGGCCTGGGCTCTCCGGGCACCGGGAAACGAAGGCGCCACGGCGACACCCTCCAAAAGCAAGGGGAGGTGACTTGGAGTTCTCAGTGAAAAAAGGCTCCGTGCTCCTCTCTCTCCTCTCTCTCTCTCTCTCTCTCTCTCTCTCCCTCTCCCTCTCCCTTCCTCCCTTCCTCCCTCCCTCCCTCCCTCCCTCAGTGAAAGCTGCGCAGGCAGCCTGGGTTGAAGAGAGGAGGTGGTGAGGGGTGGGGACCAGACCAGGATCCCCTGCCGCCTCCCGGGCGGAGTTAGAATATAAGGATGAAGTGTGTGTTGGTGCGGGCATTAGCCTCCGGCCTTGGACTCGCAAAGGCACTAAAAGGAGAAGTGACTGTTTTATTGCCATCGATCCCGAGAGCTGCTGAGTCGCAGCGTTACTGTCAGATTTATGGTCCGGGTGAGCTCACCGGCGGCTTCCCCGGGAGCGGGCTCCTGCGCGTTCAGCATTTATGACCTGTCACCAACAGGCTTCGCCCGCCGCTTAATGCTCTGCCCGGAAATACAACTTTTCATTTCACAGTGCATCCATCTCGCCAGGAGGAGGGATCGCGGAAGCGGCTGGTTTAAGGATGACGCGTGGCAGCGAGCTGGGGTTAAACAGCCACGTGAATACTGCTTCCGAGTCAGGTGTCTGCAGGCGGCAGGCTGCTGGGTCTGCCCAGAGCTCCCACCCCTTTCCTTGGGGAGCTGGTCCGCAGTCCCCAGCATTCAGACTCTCGTGGAACACACATCCCCGCACGGGGAGGGTGGGCGCCGGAGGAAACCACAGGAAGTGACGTCACAGGTGCCCTGTCAGGAAGCTGCAGGAATAGAGGAGGATAACCCTCAGGGTGAAAGAACACGCGTAGCCCCCAAAACCCGTTTGGCTCAGTGGATAGAGCGCCGGCCTGCGGACTGAAAGGTCCCAGGTTCGATTCCGGCCAAGGGCGTGTAGCTTGGTTGCAGGCACATCCCCAGTGGGGGGTGTGCAAGAGGCAGCTGATGGATGTTTCTCTCTCATCGACGTTTCTAGCTCTCTCTCTCCCTCTCTGTACAATATCAATAAAATATATATATTTTTTTAAAAAAAGAACATGCACAGCCATCAGGACAGCCCCTTGCTGGCCCAGGCGGCGTTGTCAGTGCCACTTCGGGGAGCGCAGGGCATGTGGGTCCCTCCCACGCTCCCGGGAGGGGTCGCCAGGTCCTCAGCCCCCTGCTGGGTGGCATGCAGGCTCCGAGGTCAGTTTGAGGGCTCGGAGGAGAACACGGCGCCGTATGACAGCCACCTTTCAGAAGCCCCAATCTACAAAGCTAGAGGATTGGCCCCGGGGCCTGCCGGTTCAGAACCGTTAATTCCCTGCCTGATTAACGCTCACAACAAGACGACTGGCTCTGTCTCCGAAGGAGGGGGAAGTGAAGAGAGAGGGGTAGGGACCCGGCCTCGGTGATCCCGAGCGAACGTGAATGTGGACCGCTAAGGCCTCCTCTCCCCGGACAAAGTCAGTTTCCGATTCAACAAAAACACGTTACGTTCCTCTGTGCGGCCCGGGCCGAGCGGCAGGGGCGCGGCCGGAGGAGGGACGCGGCTTCCTCGCGGAGCGGAGAGCCTCCCAGGAAGGGCGGACGGCGGGGTGATAATCGGGGGACCCCTGCGGCCTCCTGGGACAGGGCCCCAATGGGGTGAGCCTCCACTGGCTCGGTGGCCAGCACCGTAGACGCAGAGACCACGGGAGGCAGGGCGACTTCACAGAGAAAAGGATTTGACGGGATAGCAAGCCTAGAGGGAAGCCACAGAGCGCATGGGTTCACGCACTGGGCACTGGGCTCTGAGGAGGAGGCGGAGACCTGAGGTGGCGGCTCCCCATGGTGGGGGGGGGCAGAGAGCACTTCCACCCGAGGGCGTGGGCCCCAGGCCCCCGGCAAAGGGAGCCAGCGCGTTGGCGGCGGAGGGCTGGCGCTGGGCTGTGGGAAAGACAGGATGCTCAGGGCTCAGCCGCGAAGAGGGGTCGGCTCAGAGGCTAAGGATCCCGGGCTTCCCACTGGACCTTCTCCAACTACCCCGAGCCTCGGATCTCACAGGAGACGTTTGCGAGTCACATCTTCAAAGGAGAAGCATGAGTTTCCTGGGGGGATTTCCCAGAGAAGGACCTTTTAATGCCGCCTGCCCCTCACCCTGGGGAGCCATCCTGCAGAGGCTGAGGAGCTGGCAGGTTTGCTAAGAACCTGCGACCCTGGCACGGGATGGCTCCGCCCACCGGGTGCCATTGTCCTCAACTTCAGATCCAGCTCGATGCAATAACTCAAGGAATCTTAAAATAAAATAAAAGACCCGCGGTATGGTGAAACCATGCTTTCTGAAGCGGTAACACCAGTGGCAGCTGCCGCGGGCTCTGCAGGGGCCTGGCCGGCTGGTGGCTGTGATTTACCGGCCACAGGGCGACCCTCTCACCCGTCAGCCCATGAATGTCCCAGAGCCTGCCGGGGGTCGCCCGAAAACCCAGGGACTGGAACCTCCTCTGTGTATTTTCTGTGTATCCTCTTCTGTAACCTCTTCTGTGTATCTTCTGCGTCACTGTTAAAAGTCTGTGAGAGTGTGAGCGGCTGGAAGAGTGAGCCCCCACCCTGCCCGGCGCTTTCCGTAGACTCAAACACCGAAGGGCTGCTCTTTGAGGGCAGGTGATGGGACTAAGTGCTAAGATCACAACAAGGCTGAGGCACAGAGACGCCGCGGCGGAGTCGCACTCAGCGGATACAAGGTGAAGGAGACGAGCGGCCCGCGGGAAGCTGGGAAATGGCCGAATTCGCAGCCGGTGACGTCAACGGTCAGGCCCGGCTTCAGCCAATGGAAGAGCGGCCGCCCCTGCGCCCGAGGTTCAGCACCACCACCCGCCTCGCTCGGTACCCGCCCAGGGGCGCTGTAACGGGGCTGCCTCTGCGGGTTAAGGCAGACGGAGCCCCAGAGGGGTCTTCAACCCAGACGCCATCCCCATGCCGGAGGAACGCATTGAAAACGGGGGTTCTGGGAGGTCAATTCAGATGGCACTCACTTTTTTCCTCCATGTGTCTTTCTGTAGGAATATACCGGGTTTTGGCGTCTGTCTGTCTGTCTGTTTGTTTTTTAAAGTAAACATTAAAGATTTGGTTGAGTAGCTCAGTTGGTTGGAGTGTCATCTGGACACACTCGGGTTGTGGGTTTGATCCCCAGTCCAGGCACATACAAGAATCAACCAATGAGTGTGTAAATAATGGGAGAAGTCTCTCTCTCTTTTCCCCTCTTTCTCCCTAAAAACCGATCAGATTAATAGCATTTTTAAAAAAGCAAACATTAAAACATTTCAAATAGTTAAGTATGCCAATAATGGACCAGAAACTGGGTGTAATATCTATTTATTATAAAGGAGACAGGTTCCAATCAAGAAATAAGCAATAAGTAAAACAGAAATTCCATCCCCTCCCGTCCCTTCTCTTCCTGGGGTCAGCAGCTGTTGGCATCAGTGCCAAGAATTACTCCGTAAAGAAGGGGGTCTCTGTCTACGCAGAGGTCCGGGGTCTGAGAGAGGAAGGACAGCGTTTGAGGTAAGTATGGTGCTCCGGGTCTGAAGTGAATCCTTCTCAGATTGGGGAGTATGAGATTCCTTGGAAAATTCCATCCATCCAGAGGAACAGAGCTTGCAAGCCAAAGTTTGAGTTCTTGCAACAACATTTATAAAAAAAAATTTTTTTTAAAAAGGCAAAAAAACACCACCTGAAGAACTCAGAGAACAGATTCATCAAAATCTGTCTATATAAAGAGGCGATACGCAAATTAGCCGGGACGCTCGCTGTAACATCACGACTGCTCCGAGGAGGCTGTGCGCACAGGTGGGCAGGAAGGGCTGCGTGCGCAGTGAGGCAAGCCACGGGTGGCGCAGGCCCAGAGAGAACAGGGCCTGCCAGCTATCGGCTGCCCGATGGTGAGCGGGCCGGCAGGGAACAGGGCCCACCAGCTATCGGCTGCCCGATGGTGAGCGGGCCGGCAGGGAACAGGCCCGCCAGCCGCCCGCACCAGCAGTCCGCCTCTGTGCCTGAGCTGCACAGAAAACGCCTTTTCTGACCGCTCATTGGCTAAGCTCCCCGTACGCCACTCAGTGTTCTTGGTAACCTGGGTCATAAGAATCCAAGAAGGTGATCTAGGGTGTTTCCACCTCACTCCTGGAGGAAAAAGCAAAGGTCCACTGCTGGAGGACTAAGAAATGTCAATCCTGTCCTAGCCGGTTTGGCTAAGTGGATAATGCCTTGGCCTGCTGACCACAAGGTTTAAAATAAGGTAATAAATGCCCTCAACGACGTAAGGGAAGACAGTCATAGTATAAAGCTATTATAAAGCAGGAATAAGAGGCCGTGTACGGAAGTAACTGTGGTAAGGAAAGCACAGCAGCCAGGTAGGGAACGTGGAGGGAACACGCAGACGGACGGAGCTGAGAGGGAGCCGGAGCCTGGAGACCGGATGCAAAGGCTGCCCCCGGAGCTCAGGGTAGCAGAGGGGCCTGCAGAGAAGACGCGTGGGCGGCAGAAACGGGTTTGCCACATCAAGGTGGGAGGAGCTTGAGGGGGAGAGGAAGGTAGAGGCAGAAAACATATATAAAGAAACGAGGGCCGAGGCTTTCCCCAGAATTAATGAAATTTCAGACTTTGAGACTTCTCAAATGGAGTAGAAAATGAAGACTCGCATTTACCATAGACATCACATTAAAATTTAAGAGTAACAGGATTTTTAAAAATCTAAAGCCATTTTGAGGAAAATTAGATGGCAGATGATAATAGACAGACAATAGACAGAGATGACAGATGATTAATAGATGTATAAAGAGACAGTTATATACACACATATACACACATATACATACATACATACATCATACTGTACACACACTCATATACACACACTTAGCAAAAGACCAGAAACCTATTTGACTTCAAATCGCCAGAGGCCACGCGAGGTGCAGGACGACAACAGAGCTGTCTTTCCCAGAAGCTTCAGGAGAAACACCGGCCACGGTGGGGGCGAGCCGGCAGTCAGTCAAGGCCGCGCTCAGATCTCTTGCTTCCGCCTCTGAAACCTAGCCAACGGCACTGTCCGTGCCTGCTCCCTCACTGGGCTATTCGCGTCCAGATCCCAGGTCCCGCTGGGCACCGGCCAAGCCCCTCCAACCCGTCCTCTAAGTCTTAGTCTAGTCTACGGAGTTCTCCGGTCGCCCTCCTCTGCAGCAGTTTCATTGTCTTCCTCTTAGCCTTCCATACCCCAACGACCCCCGAGCCCCCCGCCCCCCAAGACGCTGTTAGCAGACACGTACCTCTTCCTCTCCCACTCTTCCGGTGGGTTCCCACGTCCGGGCTCACACCAGCACCGGGTCACCTCGTGTTCATTATGACACTGGGCCCCCGGCCGGAGTGGATCCCGGAGGGCAGCGTGGGCTCACTCACCCTGGGCTTCCTCCGGTGAGCGGCCCCCTCGGTCCCCGAGCCCCGCTCTGCTCGGCACCCGGGCAGGGCCTCTGAGCTGCACCCGTCCCAGGCAGACCCGGGACGGCCACAGAGGGAGGATCCGTCTCCACTAGGCCCGGGCACGGATAAGAGCGTTTCCGTAATAAACAAGGCCCGGGCCGCCGGAACAGGAGACCCGCCAGCGGCCACTCATCTGCACATGGGGCCGGCCGCGCGGGAGGCGCCGTTCATCACTGGAGCCCGGGACGCCCGTCGGAATTCAATCAGCCTCGGGGGCCGGTGTTTGCACAGGGCCGGCCGGGCCGAGGCGCACGGGCGTCCCTGTAAATAACCAGGCAGCCCGGCTCGGCCGCCCGTTAATTAAGTGTCTCTGCGGTGAATAAACAGTGAGGGCTGTCCGCCCAGCCCGCGGAGCCGTGATCCACAGGCAGCTGTGGACATCTCCATCCGTCAGCCGCGCTCGCTCCGGGGACACCAGCCCCGTGTCGCCGCCGCACACACGTGGCCCGAGCGTTATGTCCGCTGCAAGCTGGCCGGGCATCGGAGCTGGGGGAGCACCACGGAGGCCGGGGCCCACCCCCGGCGCTGGGCCTGAACGGCACGTGGCACCAGGGAAGGCCAGTGTGTGAGCTCGCGCACACACACACACACACACACACACACACACACGTGGACGGAGATAACCGGGCGCTTCCACTTCCACGAGGATGTGCGCGTCTGTTTGGAGAAAGCTCACGGGTGGCGATTGCAGACGCGCCCCAAACTGTCCGGTTTCCTGAAGCTTCCTTGTAGTTCAGCGAATGTCCTCAAAGGGATCACGGAAACCAGCGTGTGTCAGGAGCACGCCACTGCACAGAGGACTCTGTGTGCCTGCTCTTCCTCCTCAGGCCGTGTCTGTAAGCTGAGGTGCGGGCGGAGCAAAGGGGTGGTTCTCTTCCGTTGGAATTGCCCCCTCGAAGCTGTGTCCCCTAAAGAGGGACAGATCGCCGTGTGGGGCCCTAGCTCACCACAGGGCTGGGCAAACTTTTTGACTCGAGGGCCACCATGGGTTCTTACACTGGACCAGAGGGCAGGAACAAAAGCAACCTGGCCATGCTGGCACTCTCCTCTTGGGCTGCTGGTGAAGGAGCGGAGGGGAGAGCAAGAGAACCCTCCGATCTTTCGGCTCTGTGGACCGGATTTGGGCTGCGGGCTGTAGTTTGCCCATGGCTGCTAGGACCAAGCACTTCTCAAATGCTCCCAGGAGCCACCTGTACCCCACGATGGCCGAGAAGTTACAGCCAGGAGCCACCCCGCATGAGCAGCCCCGGCGAGTGACTGTCGGCCGCCCGCTGCATGAGGGGGACCCCTTACCAGCACGGCTGGGAGCGGGGCTCCCTGTGAAAACCAGCCGGCCCCTGCCTTGGGCCCAGCACCGGAATCCCAGCGTGCGCCCCGCCGCGGGGACAGAGCGGGAGAGGACGGGGGTGCAGAGACCGCCCTCCGCTCCCAGGTGGGGTCGCTGGAGGGGCCGGGGGATAACCGGCCTCGTGGCCCCAGGGGTTGCCCACCGCAGGCCGGAGCATGACGTCCAGGCAGGAGGACCGGCCGCCCCGGCTCCCCCAGCACCGCCTCTGTGGGGGGGAGGGGGGGTGCTGCCCAGGCCACAGCTCCTCCTGCCTGGTGAGACCGCCCGCCGAGGGGATGGGCTGGGCCGGACCCGGCCCGCCTTGCTGAGGACTGTGCTTCCATCTGTTCTTTTTTTCTTAATTGATTTTTTACAGAGAAAAGAGAGAGGGATAGAAAGTGAGAAACATCGATGAGAGAGAATCATCGATCAGCTGCCTCTTGCACACTCCCTACTGGGGATGTGCCCGCAACCCAGGTACATGCCCTTGACCGGAATTGAACCTGGGACCTTTCAGTCTGCAGGCCAACGCTCTATCCACTGAGCCAAACCATTTTTGGCCTTCCATCCGTTCTTGCCTCACCGAGCTCCAAGCGACGAACACCCCGTGCCACTCTCTGTGTCCCCGCGGAGCCCTCCTCGGGCCTCGGCCATCCGGAGGCTCAGGGCACCCTGTGAATGCACGAAGGCGGGATCAGTGGGCAGCGCTCTGGGGGTGGGGGGTGGGGGGCGCGAGGAGTGGGTGTCTGAGCGGAGTGGCCCTGGGGACGGTGGGGGGACTTTCTCAGGATCGGTCAGCGGCCTTGGTTCGCTGCTGTCCGCCTGAGGAGCCTGGGGGGGGGGGGCAGGGGCTCGCTGTGTGAGGAGTGCGGAGCGTGGATGAGGCCCCAGCAGGAGCAGGAGCTAGCGGGTCCTGAGGACAATGCACCCCAGCACCCGCTTCTGCTCTCGCGGGGTTCACTGTGCAGCCGGGGAGACCATGCTGCACGCAGCCCGCGGTCCCTCCAGAGCTGGCCGGGCGGCCGGGCCGCGGGGACACGGTGCGGCCGGGCCGCGGGGACACGGTGCGGCCTGGGGGCTCCGATGCGCATGGGGTGCTAGTTGGACAGTTACAGATTCGGTGGGAGAGCGAGGTGGGCGCTGATCCTTTGTGTAAGAAGAAACTCGGGCGCGGGGGGTCGCACATTTCCTAATTCCAGGAGCAGGACGGGCCCTGCTGGAGTGGAAGGACACGCACTGGGAGGATAACGGACCAGCCCACGTGCTCGCGTCTGCTGGTGCTCAGGGTTCCCCCTAGCCCTTCCTGCCAGCGGCCGGCAGCCCAGGCGCTGTAGATCCCTGCTCCCCGCGCTGGGATCCCCACGCCCTGCTCCACGAGGCCGCGCACACGCACCGCCGGCTGTGCCGTCCACGGTGTCTCATCTGCAGGGTCACGGCTCCCCGGGGGGGCGGGGAGGACGGGAGCAGGCGTCACAGCCAAGGCAGCAGCGATGACTCCTCTTTCCAAGGCGCTCCGTTTCTCCCGCAGGATCTGCGGACGCAGGAGGAGAGCCGTGCCGGGCCCCGCAGCGCGGTTCCCATTCCACGTCCCAAACGCAGGCAGCAGGCCCGCGGGGACTCGGCCCACCCTCACGCCTGGCCCCGGCCTCCGTGGCTCTGGTGCATGCGTGAGAGGCTGTGTTTGACGTCGGAGCCCCGGCTCCGGAGGAAGAAGAGATCGGTGGGGAGAACTGGCTCCGGAAGGAGGGGAACGCAGGCTTCGGGGCCGCGGCAGGCCCGGCCGGGAGCTGGGAGGAAGGCGTGGGGTTCTGAGAGCAGGGCCAGCGTGACCTCAGGAATACAGATCGCTCTGATTGAAGCGTGTGGGGGAATCAATACCTTCAACCACCCGGCAGTGGGTGCAGGAGGGAGAGCGCGGGCGGGCCCGCAGCGTTCATTTCTCAAATGGAAAAGGGAGAGAGAGCAACGCTCACTGCGCGCCCGGCGATGTGCCGGCTGGAGCTGTTCCCACACAAACAGCTTTATTCGCTCTGAGTGAAAGTTGATGCATTGCCCCACGCACAGGAGGCTGCCAGAGGAGGGGGGGGGGGGGTTGAGAGGTTCGGAGGAAGAGGAATTTGGAGGTGGTGAGTTCATCTCCTTCCCCAAGCGGACGCTTGTATTGAAAACTCAGCCTGCTCTCGGAAAGCAAGACCGGACTCTGACTCATTTCAACATTTCCCCCGGGATTGGGGGTCCGGATTAGGTCATTCCCTTCCTCCAGGCTGCACTAGCCTGTGGGCCCCAGCGAGGAAGCCCTCGGTTACATCTTCCCTTCCCTTTGAGCTCCTTGTTCTCCTTCACGCGATGGCACTGACCGGAGACTTCTGTAAATGCCCCTGCATTTCCTTCCTCTCCTCTTCCTCTGCCTCAATCCTGACTGGCCAGGAACTCCCACTTCTTCTAAAGTCATCAGAAGGGCCGGCCGGGGTGGCTCAGGGGTGGAGCATCGACCTATGAACCAAGAGGTCACAGTTCGATTCTGGGTCAGGGCACAGGCCCGGGCTGCAGGCTCCATCCCCAGTAGGGGCCGTGCAAGAAGCAGCCGATCCATGATTCTCTCTCATCATGATGTTTTCTCTCTCCCTCTTCCTTCTTTTATGAGAGCAATAAGAAATATTTTTTTTGAGGGGGGGGAATAAAGTCGTCAGAAGAAATGGAATGCCTTTCTGCCAGCTGACGCTCTGACAGCTGTGCGGCTGGCTCCTGCCGGCGCAGTCCTGGGCGTCACCAGCAAGGCCTGAGGGCAGAAGACAGGAGGGGGCATTCGTTTCGCCAGCTCCTGGGGCAGCAGGGCAGCGGCGGCCTGGCTCTGTCCTCCTCGAGGGGCAGCTCCTCCTCGGCAGGAGCCGGTCTCCTCGGCGGCTCCCTCCCTCCGGCTCCAGCGGCCGCTGCCTCCCTTTGCTCCTCGTCCCCGGTGACCAGGGCTCTGCCCTGTGACCACACTGTCCCTGCGGCTCCCCAGCGCTCTCTCTGGCCTTCGAAAACGGTCTCTTGGTGAAGCATCTCTCAGATACCGAATCTGCCGGTGCATCTGCTCCCCGCGGGGACCCGATCCACGCAACCGCTTACGATGTGACGGTGGCACTTACCTTCCAGCGGCCTCAGATGCCTCATCGGCAGACCAGGAGGGGCATTATCTATCCTTCAAAATTACTGTAAGACAAAGAGAATATTCTTCCTAAAACCAGGAAGCTTAAATTCCATATAATCAAAATATAACAAATATCCTATATAATAAAGAGGTAAGATGAAAATTGACCATCACCCCAACACACAAGATGGCCACCCCCATGTGGACACAAGATGGCCAGCAGAGTAGGGCAGTTGGGGGTACAAGGCCAGCAGGGGAAGGCAGTTAGGGAGGACCAGGCTGTCAGGGGAGGGCAGTTAGGTGCAATCAGGCAGGCAAACGGTTGGGAGCAAGCAGTTTTGGATTGTGAGAGGGATGTCCCAGATAGGAGAGGGTGCAGGCTGGGCCGAGGGACACACATGAATTTTGTGCACCGGGCTTCTAGTAGCATCATAAAAGCAATTTTTTTGCATAGATAAAATGGGGAGAAAAAAAAACAAAAGATAAATGGGAGGACATGTTTGTCATGCACCTTTTTGAAAACACACAATGAGCCTTTGCGAGTCCATGTGAAAAGCCAGAGAATGAACGCAATGGGAAATGGCACGATGTCGTCAGTACGAGGGGGAGAAAATACAAATGGGCTTAACATTTCAAAAAGATGCTTAACCACGGGAAAATGCAAATTAAACCGCAATGATATATGCTTTTTGTAACCTACTGAATTGAAAAAGATCAAAAGGAAGGATTATACACTCCGCTGGTGAGGAGGTGGGGAAATCTGAGCTCTCGTGCATCATTGACAGGAATGGAAACTGGTACAACCTCTCTGGAGTGGGACCTAGCAGCGTCTGATACACTGGGCACGCGGCACGCTCTGGGCCCGCCGCACCCCACGGGGAGCAAAGCTCGGGACCCACGCTCTCCATCACAGCACCGCCTGCTGCTGGGAGGGGGACCCCTCATTCCCACCAGCAGGGATGGAGGGGCGCTGCCTCAGAGCCTCTGCAGGTCTCTGGATTGGCTCACAGGGGGCGTGGGAGGGAGCAGAGCACAGGGGCTGGGCTTACTGAGCCGGAAAGGGGGTGGGGACACGTGTCCGGAGGTGCTCCTTCGCCGCCCCTGCACCTGCGCATTAGCTGTGGGCCGGGCAGCAGCAGGTGTGCGGGCCCCGGGGGAGGCTGGGGGGTGGGGGATGGGAGGAGGCAGGTGCAGGTCAGCTCCGTGGTGAAGCCCCGCCCTCCCTGCAGGGCGCCTGCACGCTCGACAACAGACGTGGCGAGAGGAAGGCGTGGCGCCCTCCACGCCCACGGGTTCCAGGCGGTCCTCGGTCCCCCGTCCTTCATGTCCAACCGCTGACCCTGCCCTGCAGACCGAGCACCGCGGGGGTCTTCGGACTCACGCAGGCTGCCCCGCGGGCCCCAGGCCGCGTCGGGCTAAACCTCCCAGTTCATTCCACGCAACGCAATCCGGAGTTACGGACACAAGGACGCGCTGCGCACAAACAGCACAGCCCCCAGACGGGACCGAGGCCCGGGTGCTGTCCTGAGCAGATGGGTGGTGTCTGCGACCACCAGCTCCAGCGCAGGAGACAGGGAGCTTTCTCCAGGCCCTTCCCTCATGACCCAGCCCTGGCCAGGCACCTGAGGAGCGGAGAAGGCCCGAGCACAGCCGCGGCCCACTCACCTTCCGCCACCGTGAGCGACACAGCCGTGGGCGCCTCCCGCCTCCCCCGCCGGCTGGTAAGTGGCTCTGCAAATGCATTCGAAACGGCGCGGACACGGGTCCCTTCCCGCAGCCCAGGACGCAGCCGTCTCGAGGGGACGGGGGGGGGGGGGGGGGGAGGGGGAGTTCGACAGCAATCAGCACCACGTGAAGTCACGGCCAAGGCCAACCATGCAGAATGGCTGATTTGCTTGAAGCCACGGGGAATGCGAGGTGAGCAAAGGACACGTCCTCCTCCCGGTCACCGGGCAGGCGGCCTCCTCGGTGGAGGTTTAGGCTAATGAGCCTGCGTTCCAGGCGCAGTGAGGCCCAGCGTTTCCATGGAGACTGCTCTCGTCTCAGCAAGCCTTCCAGGGTCCCCGGCTCTTGGGGACCACATGACCGACTGCTCACAGACCCATCTTCGAGCAGAACCTGCCGACCCACGTCCTGGAGCTGCAGCTCGCACGCGGGTGCTCACTAGCGGGACCTGGGACGTGCCTGACGTTCCCACCAAAACCGCCTTTTCAGGTGCTGGAGGGAGAGGCTCCTGAGCCTCCTGCTTCCTGCAGGCCCGTGGATGCCCCTCACGCAGCCCCCAGAACAGCTAGCCGTCTCCTCACGTGGAGCGGGCAGCCAGCCGCGGGCAGCAAGAGCCCCAAGACAGCCAGAGGGAACTTAGTATCTCGTATCCTCCCGAGCTGGCAGCGGCCACGCCCCTTCTGGCCAATGACCTGTTCCCAGGCGTGACCGGCAGACAAGCACCTGCCGGCCATCACCCCGACTTTCCTGGTATGTGTCTGTCCTCAGGCTTCCCGCCTGGAAAATGAGACCGGCAAACACTTCCTCCTCCCAAAGATAGACCCTTAGATACAGACACAGGCGTAGTTAGGGACAGCAATAGAGATAGAGATATGTAGATTACAGATATAGGTATGGATAGAGATAGATATGTATTATGGATATAATATAGATAGAGATATAGGTAGATAGAGATAGAGAAGGAGATAGATGTATAGATTATAGATATAGGTATAGATCATTATAGACATAATATAGATAGAGATAGGCATAGACATAGATAGAGATATAGGTATAGACAGAGGTATATAGAGAGATAGTGATAGAGCTAGAGAGACATAGACTTAGAGAGATATAACTACAGATATGGATATGGATATGTAGGTACATATTTAGGTATAGATATATTTAGAGATAGACATACTTGGATTCCAAGCTATTATTGGAAATAGGTAAATTTGTCCTCGAGTGTTTGAATAATAATCGCTAACCATTTATTGAGAACTAGTGGCCCCCGCACATGAACTCATGCACAAGTAGCTCGCTGCTGCTCGCCTCAGCGGCCGCCCTGCCCGCTGCTGCTTGTAGCTCTCCACCAGCTCCCTGATGCTCGTAGCTCTCCACCAGCTCTCTGCTGCTCGTAGCTCGCTGCCCCGCCTCCTGCTGATAGGTCCTTACATGAGGGCATCCCAGCCAGTGTGCATATCACCCTATGGTAAGTATGGGTTATATTTCAGGCACAGCGTTCGCTCCGTTGGCTACATCACCTCCTTTCACCCACAGAGCACTCCTGCTACGGCCCAACGCTGGACCACGCTGGGCCACGGGGACGTGCCGCTCTGGCCTCGTCGCAGCAGGCAGTACTCTTGCTGTTAAATTGTGCCGTCCCCCCAGCACCTGAGCTGCTTCCCGAGAGGCCTGTGGTCCAACGCTGTTACTGCTCCTGGTCTATTCCCTTCAGTTCCTGCGGCCTATCTATATCTACCTATATCTCTGTGTCTATGTCTGTCTATCTCTATCATCTCTATAATATCTATCGATGTCTATGTAGTTCCTGCGGCCTTGCCTTATACCAGCACACATGTCCCCCGACAGCGCTGCCTGTGCCACTGAAACCCCGTCTGAACTCGGTCACCAGCACGCACCGTCCTGGGAGGGAAAGGCCTGCCTCTCTAACTGCCGCCGCCCAGGCGTCTGCACCGGTGGCTGCGGGCTTTTGCGAGTGATTGCAGGGGAGCGTCTGCGCAGATCCGGGCGGCAGTCATTATCCCGCTCCACGCCGGCTCTTTGAGGTCCTCCCGCTGGGAACGCCAGCCTGATGCAAGCAGCAACGGCAAATGGCGCTGCGGCGGACTCCGTGACGCCCCAGGGTTCCTTGGGCTGCAGAGCAACGTTGGCTTTGAGCAAAGCGAATTATGGAGGGAAACTGCTCGCCTTCCCGCACGGATGTTGCCGTAGTGACCTGTTATAACGACAGGGAAGGAGCGCGGGGAGGGCCGGCTCTGACAGGTGCACCGTTTGGCAGCGTCACCGGGAAGCTGTGGCTTCACCCTCCCCAGGGGCCGCCGGTCTAGTCCTCACGGAGCGAGCAAGCGATGGAGACAGGACTGGGCAGGGAGGAGTGCTCTGTGGGTGAAAGAAGGTGAGGTAGCTAACAGAGCAAACGCTGTGCCTAAAATATAACCCATACTTACCATAGGGTGATATGCACATTGGCTGGGATGCCCTCACGTGAGGACCTATCAGCAGGAGGCGGGGCAGCGAGCTACGAGCATCAGGGAGCTGGTGGAGAGACAGGGCGGCCGCTGAGGCGAGCAGCAGTGAGCTACTTGTGCATGAACTCATGTGCGGGGCCACTAGTTCTCAATAAATGGTTAGTGATTATTATTCAAACCCTCGAGGACAAATTTACCTATTTCTAATAATAGCTTGGAATAATAGGTATATCTATCACCTCTAAATATATCCATACCTAAATATGTACCTACATATAGCTATATCCATATCCCTATCCATATCTGCAGCTTTATCTCTCTGTCTATGCTTCTCTAGCTCTATCACTATCTCTATCTCTACCTATAGCTACCTATATCTCTGTCTATGTCTATGCCTATCTCTATCCATATTATATCTATAATGATCTATACCTATTTCTACAATCTATATATCTCTATCTCTATCTATCTCTATCTATATTATATCTATAATACCTGTCTATACCTATATCTATATCTATATATCTCTATCTCTATCACTGTTCCTATCTATACCTGTATCTATTTCTACTTATATCTCTATGCCTATGTCTATCTCTATATTATATCTATAATACATATCTATATCTATCTATACCTATATCTATATGTATATATCTCTATCACTGTTCCTATCTACACCTGTATCTATATCTACCTATATCTCTATGCCTATGTCTATCTCTATATTATATCTATAATACATGTCTATACCTATATCTGTAATCTGTATATCTCTGTCTCTATCGCTGTCGCTATCTACACCTGTGTCTCTATCTGAGGACATCCCTATCTTTGGGAGGAGGAAGTGTTTCCCATTTTCCAGGTGGGAAGCCGAGGCTCCAAGAATGACTGTGGATCTCGGAGGGGAGTCTTCTCCGAGGCTTGCTGACAGCGAGGCCGGGGGGTGAGGGGGCCGCTGACTCTCCAGCGGAGCAGACGCGCTGGCACGGCCTCACTGGAAGGGTGTGGGCCCGTGTGACCCGCATCCTCGTGGAGACGTTCCTCCGGGTGCGATAGGCAGAGTGCTGCCGCTCCGGCTGCACAGGTGCAGGGGGCCGTGGGGAGCCGGCAGGGGGGACCTCTGGGTGCCGCGTGCTCTCCCCGGCCTCCTCCCGGCCGCGGCCACACACACACACACACACACACACCCCGCTGGGCGGAGTCAGCGGGAGCCTCCTGGGCCGGGAGGTGGTGAGCGGTTCCGGGGGCTGCGCCGGCGGCCTGGGAAGACAGGGCCGGTGCTGGTCCCCGTCCAGGACGGCGAGTTCCCAGGCCCCGAGCCGCAGAGCCCTGTGTCCCCGAACAAACACCCCCATTCTGAGGGCGGGCTTGGAGCCCCTCCCAACGCGGCGGGCAGTTTGGCACCGGCCTCCTGCTCTGGTCCCAGCAAGCAGGCCTTTGTCCGGGTCCCAGTCCGGGGCGGGGGGGGGGGCACCGCGTCAGGAAGCCCCCCTCCACCCCATCAAAGCCGCCTTTCTCCAGTCAGCGCCCCACTGTGTCCTCTGGCGCCTGCGGCCTGCCTCTGCCGCCACGGCCACTCTCTGGCTCCCAAAGAGGGGGGACAGACCCCTGGCTGGGACCCTCTGAATGGGACCCTGGCTGGGGCGGCTGGAGAAGGCGGCCGTGGCTGAATGCACCTAACACCCCCCCCCAGGAGGACACGTGGGGCTCCAGGGAGAAGAGCCTCACTTGGCACAGTCCCAAAAGCCACGGTGATGAATCTCGGGGTCTGCAAATACCGGATAAATGAGCCGGGGAAAACCGGGCTGACGTCGGCCTCACGCCTCCAGGGCATCCGGTTCGGTGCTCTGTCCCCGCCGAGGACTTGCCACCTGCCTCCCTCTGAGTCTGGAGCCAGCCGAGGCTCCCATGGGGCTGGGGGAGGGGGGTGTGGGGGGCGCTTTGGGGGATGGAGGGGGTCAGGGGGTGTTCAGAGACGCCTTGGAGCCCAGCCACCGGGCAGGCCCTGTGTGTCCCGGACGAGCGGCTGGGGAGGCACGGCCCGCGCCCTTTCTTTCCTCTCTCCCGGTGGAGGGAAAGAGGGGACGGGCGGTGAACCCCTTAAGAAAGGGGCCGGGGGCGGCTTTCCCATGGGGAGCGGCTGTGCAGAGCGCCACCGCCAGGCACACCGGAGGGGGGGCAGCGGCTCCTCCTTGTCCAGGGCCCCTCCTGCTGACCAGCGGCTCCGGACCCGAGGAAGACCCTGTCCGCAGCTCTCTGAGGCCGGTGGTCGCTGGTCCCCCCTTCCCTCCCCTCCCTCCCCGTGCACCCAGCTGGCCCGTCTCCTTAAGGAAAACAAGGCCCCATTCTGAGCTGAGCTCACACAGAGGGAGTGAGAGCGGCTCTTCTGCTCAGCGGCTCCTCAGGGCGTCCCTGACCCAGCCCAAACCCCGCACAGGGACACAGGTCCCCGGCTCTCAGACCTTCGAGGGGCGACGCCTCCAGGGGTGTCAGCAGCCCCTCAGGCGTGGACCCTCCCAGACTCGGGCAGCCCCGTGGGTCCGGCTCTCAGCCTGTGTGTCTGCGTGTCCCCTGCAAGTGATGACACTTCCGAGGAATGTCACGGCCACCTGACAACTGCTGCCCGGCCCGTGGTACACGTGGTACACCGTTCAAAGCAGAAACAGAAAGCCAGAGAGGAAGGAGAATGATGAAAGAAGGGGAATGCATAGAAATGCAGATTACCCGCCAATCCTGGAAATGGCTTTCAAGTGATAATGAATGCAAGAAAAATCAAAATACTCCTACTTGACATGGACTCCATTGTGATATTATCTTGGTGGCATTTCATAAGACTTCAAAGGAGCAAAACCGAGGGTTTCATTTGTCAGGAGCAAATGCCAAACAACATGCCATCTGAAATTAAAATACATTTCCAAAAAAAGGTCTATGACAAAGAAAATGGGCATCTGAAGAGAGTGTGACAATTTAAATAGAAGCAACCAAATCAATCTCACACGAGCAAATTTTTGACATTCCAGTGTTTTCCAGACAGAGGTCTGTTTTTATGCTAGAATTCGCACCAATTAAGCATATTATAAATCCGAACCACTTTTGCCATGAAATGTATAATAAGTTATATCAAACACACATGATATGTTATTCGATTACATCATAATATGAACGGCCTGTGTGAAATCTGGTATTTTAATGTTAAATTTTATATGATATAACTTCATGTCTCCTGAATATGTTAATTTGTGGGTCAATATTATAGGCCCTTCAAACAAATTATCTCTACTTTAATGTTTTGTGAGCCTTTAGAAGTAAGACTCAACTCATAATTAAATAAAAATATTCATAATTTTAACGTTTCATTGAAAATCTTATAATTAAGCTAGATCTGAGTGTTTAAATATATTGTTTTAAAATTATTCTTAGACTGAATGCGCAATATAAATGTTTCATTTCCATTTTCTTACAGGCCTTCTGAAGAACTTACCAATTAAGAATGACCTGGGCAAGATGGCTAAATTTAAGGGCACCATGGGTAATTCCCCCGCTGTTGAAGGTCACAGAGGTCAGAGATTCCCAAATGAAAGTGACTTGTGACACTCCCCTCAGCCAGGGCTGTGGGGGGAAGGGGGGTGAACAGCTCTCCTCGCTATGTTGACATTTTATATTTGGAGATAAGAGATATTCCTTAATATCATTTTAGTCTCCAGTTTTATTTATGCTCAATGATATTATATGTTCCCATAAATCTTTGCAAAATATACGTCAGAAAGAGCTGGAAACGGGGCTGAACTAGAGGGGTGAGATCGGGCAATGACTGCAGTTTGGGGATCACTAAGATGGGTCTAACGTTACACTTCGGGCGCTTCTCCGAAACAGCGTAATTAGCTGATTTCCCCCAAAGGCCGGCCTGGGTTGAAGGCCGGCACAGGAAATGCGAGGGCTGATGGGGAAGAGGGATTGGATTGCCCAGGCCGCAGCCTCTGCTCCGGCCCCTCGCCCCTTCCCGCTACCCCGCCGGGCAGCCCCGGGAGGGGGAGGGCTGGGGGGCCTGCTCTGTCTTTGGGGCGCTCCTGCTTTCCCCTCCAGGGTAGTTTTTTGTGATTTTTTATATATAAAGATTTTTATTGATTTCAGAGAGGAAGGGAGAGGGAGAGAGAGAGAGAGATGGAAACATCAATGATAAAAGAGAATCATTGATTGGCTGCCTCCTGCCGCTCCTCCCGGCCCCAACACACACACGGAGGACCCAGCCACAACCCACCCGGGCCTGTGCCTGGACCGAGAATCCAACCGTGACCTCCTGGTTCATGGGCCAGCGCTCACCACGGAGCCACGCCGGCCCGGGCTAGTGTTACGTTGTACGGCCACTGCAGACAACCGCCCACGCCCTCTTGGAGCGGAAAGCGAACAGCGGGCCAGGAAAGGCTCCAATCTGCCGGCTCGCTCTTCCTCCCACACTGTCAGGGCCAGGCTGTCGGCGCTGGCGGCCCGGTCTGTCTCCCCAGCTTCTCCCGCGCATCCGTGTCGCCCCTGCGCTGGCTCTGGCGGACGCGCAGTCCCCGCGTGGCGCCCTGGGAAGACGGGGCAAGGCCCTCTCGGTGCTGCGTGCGCACACCTCCTCCGTCACCGCCTCTGACGGTGCGATCCCAGCGGCAGAACCCGGGCCGACCTCCCGTTTGGATCTTTACATCAAGAAAAAAAAAGAATTCTCGCTTGTTTGAGTTTGACTCTTACGCCTAATTCTCAGCATTACCGGACTGCGAATGTGATTCAGAGCCACCCTCCGGTACACCCCGGAATCCCTGTCTCCAGCAGCAGCGACTGGCTTTATACCGTTTAATACGCCTCCTGCGCACCCGGCAGAGGAGAGCTTTGGCTGAAATAAAATTGCTTTTCTTATCGGAAGCCTCCTGTGGCGCTGGCACATCGTATGGCTGGGGCAGGGAGGTTTCCAGCTCGCCTCTCCAGCGGCCCGGCTCAGTGGCTGAGGGTCAACCTAGGAGCCAGGAGGTCAGGGTTCGATTCCCGGTCGGGGCACAGGCCTGGTTTGCAAGCTCAATCCCCAGTGTGGGGTGGGCAGGAGGCAGCTGATCTGTGATTCTCTCTCCTCACTGATGTTTCTCTCTCTCTCTTTCTCTCCCTCTCCCTTCCTCTCTGAAGTCAATAACAATTTTTTTAGAAAACAGCCTTCCTGGCCACAGTGCGCCTCAAATCTAGACGCCCTCCTGCTGACCTTTGAGGGAACCTCCTCTCCTATTAGTCATGCCTCCTGCCTCTGAGGAAACACCGGGAGGCTAACACAGGAAAGTTCCTGCCCAATAACAACATGGCGGGCCGCGGAGCTCACGGACCTTTCTGATGGTGGGAAGGGGTAGGAGGTAAGCTGAGCTCGTGCGCACTTCCTGGTCACTGCGGCCCCCGAGGAGCGGTCCGTCCCTGCAGCCGGAGCAGCACCTGGGCGTCCGGAGCCCCGACCGGGAGAGGCCTTTCCGCCCCGACATCATCTCCCATCATCCCCACTGCCGCCTGCCCTGCCCTCCGGAGCCGGGTGGCCCTAACCCGTCTTCCATGTGGGGCCCTCGGGGATCCCCGGCCCCTGTCAGCCCCACGCAGGCCTCGCTCCTCAGACCAAGGCCAGCGCCACTGCCGTTCCCGGGCAGGGTCTCGGGTCCCTGGCCACCGGACCCGCTGCTGCCCGGACGGAGGCTGACGTCCCGAGGGGCTGCTCTGCCTCCCCTGCGGCCCTGTGAGCCGACTCAGCGCCTCTGGGCGACCCCACGTCCACGGTGTCCGTCAGGGTCGGGCTGGCCAGCCCCGAAACTCTGCCACGGGCCTGCTGCTCAGCCGTGGCCCTTCTCCCGTGTGTGTACGCGCGCATGTGTGTACATGTGTGTATGCACATGCGTGTGCATGAGCATGCACATGTGTGTCTGCATGTATGTCTATGTGCGTACATGTGTGTGTGCCTCTGCCCCTGCCTCATCCTCATCCCCCGCCCCTGCCCCCGCCCCTGCCCCTGCCCCTGTGCCACCTCCGAGGGCAGTTCCTCGCACTCTTAGCAGAGCAGGGACAGAAAGCAGCGTCGTTTGAAGAACATGTCGTTTAACTTTGAGACATAAACCGATCAGGATGAGGAGGTAGAGTTCCGAAGGCAGAGAGATGGTGAAGGAGGTGTTGTCAATGGCCAGGTCTGAGGGGTGAGCGTGGCTGGGTCGGGGCTTTAAGACGACGATGACGATGATGAAGATAATGGCGATGAAGACGGTGAAGACGATAAAACTGCCTCCCACGTCGCCCTCCCCCTGCCAGTCTGCCAACGAACACCGAATAGTTCCAACTCCGGGGTTAGGGGAAACACACAAACCCAGACCATGCAGTCCTTAAGAGAAAAAGAATCTGTCCACAGCGCTTTCCGCCACCAGGGGGCGCGCCTGGCTCCGGAGCAGAGCCGGGGTTGCCAGGGGCCTGGCCTGGCCGAGGGAGGCCCTGGGTCATCACCGCGGTGGCCCTGCCCCGTGGCGTGGGTGGTGACCGGCTGGGGCAGGCTCTGCGCTCCGCCCAGGCCCAGGGCTCTCGGGCCGGGAGGTGCCCGTGGCGGCCAGTGTGGGCTGAGTCGGGGTGCCCTGGCCCCCAGCGCTGGAGCCCGGGCCCCTTTCTCCACAGGCACCAGGGGATGGACTCTCCCAGCTCCTTGCTGCCCAAGTCCAGCCCAAACCACTTCCCGAGGGTGCCAGAGGGGGCGCCGCGTCCCCGAGATTGAGAACGGAGGCTGCTGCGGGGTGCTGGGGCTGGGGCCGGGCCCGGAGCCTCGAAGAGCCTGGCCGGGAGGGGGGGGGGTGCAGGGGGCCCGCCAGGAGAGGGCTGGAGGTGGGGAAGGGCGGAGACATGGTTTTCCTGTGAGTCAGGGACAGCAGCTGTCACCACGGGCGGGGAGGGGAGGGGGGTGGGCACCGGGCCAGGCCCTCTCCGGCCCGTCAGCGGAGTCAAAACAAGCGGTCAGACCCGTGGGCCGGCCCCAGCGCAGCAGGCCCGCTCCGCCGCCTCCTGCGTATTTATGGCTCATCACGCAGCTCCGGGCTATTCTCATCGCTCAGCTGCCGCCCGGCTCCCTATCTGGGTGACAAAAGTGCCCGAGGGCTACTAGGATGACCGGGCCCTCGCCCCGGCCGCCGGCCACCACGGTGACAGCCACCTCCGGAGGGAGGAAGAGCAGGCCCTCCGCTTCCCCTGTGGACGCCTTCCCGGCCACGGCCTCTCCTGCTGCCCGTGCAGTGGCCACCTGAGCAACACTGGTGGGTTTACTTGTGCCGCGTGGCCCAGCATCGGGGTGCGGCAGGTAGAGGAGGTCAGAACAGGCGCAGGGAAGCCACGGGGAGCCAGGGGGCCTGCATGGAGTGGCTGGGGAGAGCCAAGGGAATGGCCACGGTGCCACGGGAGCAGGGACCCACGAGGCGTGTCAGGGCAGGAAGAGCCAGGATGTCCTCCCAGCACTGAATTCCGTGTCGCGCTTTCCGCTGAGAGCACTGATCCCGCCCACGCAGTCCACGTTCACGACACGTTGGAGGCTGACGAGCTTGGGAAGCCACCGATGTCTGTTTTCCACCCACCGGCTCGCAGCCCGGGTCTTTGATCTCAGGTCTGGAGCGCTGCCCAGTGCCCTTCCCGGCCCGGGGCGGCTCCAGGGCCCGGGGATTTATCTGAGGCCTGGTCCCCCCCCCCCCCCGAAGTTTCCGAGCCCTGTGCCAGCACTCCACCGACACCTGTCCTCACCGCCCTCGGCCTGAAATGCATCTCGGCGGCCACTTAAAAGCCATCCCAAGATAGCTCGGGTCAGAATGTCACCGCCGCCTGGAAATAGAGGTCCCATGACGGAGCCCGGCGTCTGACGCCGGCCTCGTTTCCAGCTGTTGCATCAGCCGGAAGCACACACACACACACACACACACACACCCCGGAAACACACACACACACACACACACACACACACACCTGAAACACACACACCCGCGCTGTGCGGGATGGCCGGTCTCAGCAGACGCTGCCTCTTTCTAAATTTCTGAAGCCGCATTGGATGTTGGCAGGTCCTAAAGGGTAAACATGTGGAACACAAGCTCACGGGAGTTTACGTCCTGATCCTGCTGCTCCCCTGGAGCTGACAGTAACAGCACACGCTTACTGTGGGTCAGTCCCACCGTGTCCAGTGTGACCTCAGTGACTATGCTTCAGAGCTCTCAGGGGGGGCCCTGTGAGACGGAGACATTGGGGGACAGTCAGATGACCATGAACTTGGTGAAGATAAGCAATGGGAGCTGGACACTGAGCCTAGACAGATTGCCCAGAAGCTCCCACCACCCGCCACTCACACCACCCACCACTCAAACCACCCAACGCTCACATCACCCACCACTCACACTGCCCACCATTCACACCATCCACCTGCCACACCCATCCATACCTCATACCACCCACCACTCACACCACCCCCATTCACACCACCCAACGCTCACATCATTCACTACTCACACTCATCTATACCTCACATCACCCACCACTCATAACACCCACTATCACACCACCCACTATTCACACCAACTTCCATTCACACCACCCAATGCTCACACCACCCACCACTCAAACCACCCAACGCTCACATCACCCACCACTCACACTGCCCACCATTCACTCCATCCACCTGCCACACCCATCCATACCTCATACCACCCACCACTCACACCACCCACCACTCACCCACCCACCACTCATAACACCCACTATCACACCACCCACTATTCGCACCACCTTCCATTCACACCGCCCAATGCTCACACCACCCAATGCTCACACCACCCAATGCTCACACCACCCATACCTCACTCCGCTCACCTCTCCTATAATCCACAGATCACACCATCCACAGTAACGGCCTCCTCCCCTCTCCCGGCCCACTCAGCCTGGCGAAGGTGCCACGTGCCATGTTGTACGAGTGAAAGCACAGCCCTGTTTCTTTGGTAAAAGAAACCGATTTCAAGAGGAAAAAATAAGATGAAGTCCTCCCTAATCCCTGCCAAAGGCACGGCAGCCCAGGGGCCTCCGCAGCCCGTGCTCAGTTCCGGGGCTGCCGTCGTGGCTGCTGCCCATTGACTTGTTTCCGTGGCGGGAGGGCGCCTGAGAGCTCTCCGGGTTAAATGGCTGAAACGATTTCCATGGTATCCATGGAGGAGTCCGACCAGGAGGGGAGGGACAGCTGGGGGTGGGGGTGCTGCTGCTGGTGCCTGAGGTGTCTGCCCCCACCTTCTGTGCCCCCACATCCCGTCTGGCCAAGGACCCCACTGCAGCCTGGCTCAGGTCACTGCTGGGAAGCTGGCCGGCGGGCAGAGAACGGAAGGCATTTCTGAGCCCCGAGGCTCTCGGACCCCAGCTCGGTGCTGCCGGGCGAAGGTAGGCTGTGTTTCCCGGGCCTGGCCTGTGAGCAGCGGCGCAGGCCGGGGTGGTCAGGGGCCCGGGCACACCTCGTGGAGCAGGGAGCACAGTTCCGAGGGCGGTCCCACAGGCCAGCAGGGGGAGCCGGGCCTCCGAGTGTCCCCTGTCCTGAGTGCCCGGCCTGGAGGGAGGCGTTCACTGTCGGGAGGGGGGGGAGGGAGAGGAGGGAGAGGAAAAGGAGGAGGGAGGAGGGAGTGGGGGGAAGGAGAGGAGGCCTCAGCGCAGCTGTGGAGAAGGTGGGGAGGCTGCCGGAACAGAGTCTTGGGACGAGGTGGGAACAAGAGAGATTCACAGCCCCCTGAGCTGGGGGAATGCTGTCTGAGAAGAGAAGTCTCTAGAACTCCTCAGTAGTCCATGAATTCCAGCAACGACCATGCTCACGTAGAATACGCCCTTCACAGAGCGGGGCTGAGAGAGCCCAGGCTGAGGGCGCGGAGCTGCCGTGGGGTGTGATCCAGCCCAAGGCACAGAATTCCGGCCCAAGTGTCAGTCTGACCGGGCCAGCCCTCCCCCTCGGCTCTGCACCCCGGGACCCGGCCCTTCACCAGGGCGGCGGCGGCCACACGGCGGGTGGGAGAACACGGGCAGCGATGACAATGCAGGAGAAACGACAAACATCACTCGGTCAGTCTAGACCAGCCGTGGGCAAACTACGGCCCTCGGGCCAGATTTGGCCCGTTCGGCTGTTCTCTCCGGCCTGCGGAGCCGAAAGAGCGGAGGGTTCTCCTGCTCTCCCCTCCGCTCCTTCACCAGCAGCCCAAGAGGAGAGTGCCAGCGTGGTCAGGTTGCTTTTGTTCTGGCCCTCCGGTCCAGTGTAAGAACCCATGGTGGCCCTCGAGTCAAAAAGTTTGCCCACCCCTGGGCTGGACGCTGAAGGCCAGGACGGTGACCAGGCCCCACCACGGGGAGGGCGGCAGGAAACGCAGTCCCCCCGCTGGGACTTCTCAGTGACTGGCTCCAGGGTGGACCAGGGGCTACGTTTGTGCGGCTGGGGGGACAGGCTGACCACACCGCCGTCCTGTGACGGGGACGCCCACGCTGGCGCTTTCCGCAGTGTCCCCCACAATGCCATCCGCCGTCACTGTCCGTGGACCCCCGCCGGGGACCAGACTCCCCACTTTGCGGAAGTCCATCCACGTTCTCACCCAGAGTGAGGACGTGGTGTCACGCAGTCTCCACCTGCGGATCTTGCTTGGACCCTTCTGGACTCATGCGGGATCAGCCCACTTCACCTTCCCGGTGACAGGCCACCCAAAGACTGACCACCCCTCGCCTCCCTCGAGGAATTCATCTTCTGAGCACCCCCAGCTGTGGGTTTCCCTGCCGAGATGGCGCCGGCCACCCTGCGGGGACAGTCCTAGGACCGGCTGGTCCTTCTTAACACGGCGGCTCGGAGCTGAAAGGGCTTTCGGGACCAGAGGGGGGTGAGCATGGGACTCTGGGAGGGACACTGGGCTCCTCTTATTCTGGAAACCCCTCTCGGGGTGCTGTCCTGCCTCCCGGCCCCTGGGTGGCCGGAGCAGAGGGCTGGCCAGTCCGGGCGGCTGGGTCTCCGGGGACAGGGCCCGCGGTCCCCTCGCCCCGGCGGGGCCTTGAAAAGAAAAATAGGGCTGAGCTGAGACGCTCAGAAAGCAGCCTGTGTGTGGCCCTCCTGTCACAGCGGGCCTGCTTCAGAGCGGCCCTGCAGGGTGTGTGTGTGTGTGTGTGTGTGTGTGTGTGTGTTAGACACAGGATCTTTCATTTCAGAGTAAATTCATAACGTTTAGGTTAAATATCAAAGGGAAAAGTAGAAGTCCATTCTCCTGGGCGGAGGCTCCGAAAGTGAGGCTGGCCGCTCTGCCCCCCTCGAGGCTGGCGGCGGGGAGCAGTCCCCACAGAAACAGTGTTTCCGGAGGCCATCTTACCCGCCGGCGCGCTGGGAATGGGGCCGGAGGCAGGCTGCCCCTCCTGTCCCCTCCTGTCCCCTCCTGTCCCGGTTGCTCCGTTCTGCCGGGCCGGGGGGCCGGGCAGTGAGCAGCCTCTCCCTGCGGGTCAGACACGTCCCGTGGAAGGGACACCGCCGCTGTAACCACGGGTTTCCTCTGTCAGCCTCGCTCTCTCTGGGCCTCTGCTATCCACAGCCACTGCCACTTTCTGTGGCTGATTCCCTTTGTTGGTCCCACAGGGAACGTGGCTTCCGGAGCCCTGGATGCTGCGGCCACGGATGTTCCCGCAGACACAGGAAGCACCGGTGCACCCATCTGCGGGCAACCTGAAAATGAGCTTCCCCTGCTTGCCACGCCCCCGCCCCTCAGGCAGAACGGCCCTGTGCTTTGAGCTGACAAGATACAAACTTGTAGTGACACATACATTTTACTTAAAAAAAAATAATAAAAATAAAAATAAAAATTTCAGAGAGGAAAGGAGATGGGGAGAGAAAAACATCAGTGATGATCATGGATGGGCTGCCTCCTGCACGCCTCACACTGGGGACCAAGCCCTCAACCCAGGCCTGTGGCCTGACCGGGAATGAAACCGTGACCTCGTGGTTCAGAGGTCGATGCTCACCCACTGAGCCACGCCAGGCGGACCATACATTTACTTTTAGAAGGAACCTGTAGACCATAAACCCCTTCTCCGCTACGAGCCTGCATTCAGCAGAGAACGGCGGGCAGGCTGGGACCGAGGGGCAGGGGGCCGGGACCACGGGGACACAGGGACGTGGTTATCCAAGGCGTGCTCCCCACCACGCCGTGCGTGTGTCTGAGCGGACCTGCTGACCTGGCGCCTCGGACCGCGGCCACAGCGGGCCCTTCAGAGAGGCTCAGGGAGGGGACGTGGGGGTGGAACTGGGCAGGGGGTGGGAGGTGTCAGACCTCAGAGGGAGCAGGCGCCTCCGCCCAGTCCCTGCAGAACCCACCAAGCTGCAGGTGAGGAGGCCTGCTGTGGCCTCAGAGCGTCTCCAGCCCGCCCTCTCTGCAGCATGGCCGGCTCTGTCCTGGGGAGAAGGCCGCACACCTCCTCCTCCCTGCCTGCTCCTCTCCTGATTTTCAACGAGAGAGAGAGAGAGAGAGAGAGAGAGAGAGAGAGAGGCGAGGATGATGGTCCCTCCTCCATCCCTGTTGATCCAAAGGGAGGACTGCCCCCCGGGAACAGGTTCTGTGTCGCCGGGACTGGCATGTTTGCGGACGGCCTGCGGGGACCAGGCCTGCCCTCGCCTGGCTGGAGGAGAGAGCCCCTGGGAGGAGGCCGGTGGCCACGGAGCTGGTGAGGGGACGGCGGTGACGCAGGGCGCAGGGGGAGCAGCCGCAGGATGGAGACGGAGCAGGGGGAGGGGAGGCCACGGTGCCACAGCCGGATGAGCACCTCAAGGCGCCATTGACTGGAGGCCTGAGGGACGGGCAGGGTCCAGCCCTGGAAGAGCCTCAGGCCCCGGCCAGGCAGAGGGAGAGGGAGCACACGGCCCGTCCCGGAGGAGGGAGAGGGAGCACGGCCCGTCCAGGAGGAGGGAGAGGGAGCACGGTCCGGGCCAAGGACAGCCGCACGTGTAGGAGAGACCCGGGGAGGCGCATGGGGGAGGAGCCGGAGAGGTACAGGGAGGTCAGGCCACGGGCCCTGGCTTCCCCAGGAGCAGGGGCAAGCATGGGGCTCCCCCGCAGCTTGTGTGTGTGAGGAGGACGGTGACCTGAGCACACGCAGAAGCACAGAGTGCGGCTACCTCCCACGGCCTCGCCCGCCTCAACAATGCACAGGTCGCGCCCTTCCTTGTCTCCCTCAAGCCCCACCCAGCGCTCGCATCCGGACCAGATCTTAATGCGAGTTCCAGATGTTGTTGCCTTTCACCCACAAATCATTCAGCGTGTCCCACAGCTAAATATAGAAGAATGTCCTGGCCAGCGTGGCTCAGGGGCTGAGCGTTGACCTAGGAACCAGGTCACGGTTGGATTCCCGGTCAGGGCACAGGCCCTGGTTCCTGGCTGGACCTCCAGTGTGGGGCGTGCAGGAGGCAGCCGATCGGTGATTCTCTCATCATTGATGTTTCTCTCTCTTCCTCTCTGAAATTCAATATAAATATACGAGGTAAGTAAATATAGAATAATTCTTCAAGAGCATCAGGTACACCATTAACCAATGCCGTGCCCGTGCTTGAAGTTGTGTGTGTGCACATGTCTGTCTACTTGGTTTGAATGAAGGAACCACAGGTCCAGGCGCCCCAGCTGGGTGACGTTTCCCAGTCCCTGTGGGCACATTGGCTTCCTCACTGAGAGCCCTCAAGCAAGGGGTGCCGGGCTTGCCGCCTGGTGGAGAGCACACTCTCCTCCCGCGTGAAGACCCGCCGGCAGGAGGGCCGATGGAACAGGCCACAGGCGGGGCTACGGCGACGGAGCGTGGAGAGGACAGGGCGCAGGCGCACCCGGCACCATGCGATGGAAAGGATCTGGACTTCCTGGCCTGTGGAGCTCAGGAGGTCAGGGTTCGTTCCCGGTCAGGGCACAGGCCCAGGTTGCAGGCCCCACCCCCAGTTGGGGACGTGCAGGAGGTAGCCACTCAAAGACTCTCTCTCATTGATGTTTCTATCTCTCTCTTCTTCTCTCTGAGATTAATTAAAACAAATTTTTTTCAAAGAAAGAATCTGGACAAACGTAGGATTTGGTAATTCACAATTCAAGTTTTCAGGGAGGGCTTCCCAGACTTATAGTTTAGAGATAGCCACCGGATTTGCAGACTATGCGTGTATCTGGGGATAAATGGCAGGCACACACCTAGGAATCAGATCCCTAAAATGCATGCACACATGGAAACATGTGTATATAAAAAATGTACATGTGTCTGCAGCATGCCTTGCCTGCACAGCCAAGAGGGAAACACAACCAAAGGAAGTCTCAGACTCCCGTACACAATCCCTGTGTTTACATCACCCCACCGCAAACCCAGTTCCGTCCGTGTGCCTCATGTGGATCGTCATGTTGATGACATCACTGAGATTCTCACCAAGTATGTGAAAGCAAGCGTGCAACTTAGAAAATGGATTCCCCTTCACGAGAGACAGGGAGACTGTGGCTGAAGGAGACGGAGGAGATTGGCGGGGATCAATGGGAGCCCGGAAACGAGGCCTCTGAGCTGAGACTTGCCTGCTGGCCCGAGGCTCTGGCTGGTGGAGTGCTGGCCCCGCACATCCGGAGGACCCAGGGCCAACCCACGGAGCCACAGAGCCGAGTGAAGTAAGCCACTGCTGGGCCCCAACTCCCCAGCTCCGGTGTCCACCGAAGGCGCCCACAACCATGTCAGCGATGACTTCCCAGTTCTCCAGTGGATCTGCTCCAGGCCTTGGCACAGTGGCCCTTCTGGGACCTTCTGTACTGTTGGCATTCCTGTATTTCTACAATGTTCCACTGCTGATGTTCCCGAATGCCTTGCTCTCCTGGTTTCTGCTTCCCTGTTGGATGCATCTTCATTCCTGGGCTCCACTTCCAACCATCCATTCGCCTCACTGCTTTGGGGAGAAGGGGAAGGAGGCAGGGAGCCAGCTGAGCCTCTTCTTTGCCGCTTTGGAAGCGTGCATCCCCGTTTAGCTTTCACTGTGGTGGAATTCTCCTGACTGCTGCTGTCCGTGCAGTTTCCGCTCTGTGGATCCACCGCCTCCAGAACTCTCTGCCCAGAAATCCCACCAGCGTGCCACCCCTGGCAGCTCTCAGCGCAACGCTCAGTCTCCTGTGATCGGTTGTGGGGCATCTCCCTGTGTGATGTAGTGTCCCACCCATTTGCCTGCTGGGTGAGCCAGAGTCGTCCTCCATGCCCCGTCCCACGTGTCCACAGACAGTCAGTGAGCAAGCACCGTCTTTTCTTCCTTCTAACATCACCCAGATCCGTCCCTTTGCCAAGCCTCCTCTCAGGAACTGCTGCTGAGTCGTCTCGTTTGGTGCCTGGAGGGACATGAGGCTTCGGTTGGAGCCTGAAGGTCATGACCTCCAGCTCCAGGCCGTGAGTCACCTGCCCTGGGTTCCCTCGGCCATGGCCTGGCGACTCACTTCCGGTGCCCACCTGGGCTTGTGCCCCGGTAAGAGCCTGTGTCCTGGTGAGCCAGCACTGCACGGAGGCTCGGTTCACCCTAACTCCCCGAAGGTCATAAACAGCATTCGGGTTCAGAATTCGTGTAAATCCATACCCATTAGAATAAGGGGTGGTTTCCTCTGTTTCTCTGTTCATACTGTAAGCTCCCTTCGTGGAGCCATCTCCATCAACTCCTGGGACCAAGCTTCCATTTGAGGACACACCACGTCCCTCCGTCTTCAGGGAGAACGTGTTGGCCATTTTACCATTCCTGCCCATTGCCAGCGGAAATAGGCCAATAAGATCAGCATGTGTTTCATGATAGGGATGATAGATAGATAGATAGATAGATAGATAGATAGATAGATAGATATAGATAGATAGATAATAGAAAGAATTCAAGGAAGAGAGGAAGGAAGGAAGGAAGGAAGGAAGGAAGGAAGGAAGGAAGGAAGGAAGGAAGGAAGGGAAAAGAAAATGAAAGGAAACAAAAGAGAAGGAAGGAAGAAGGAGAAAGATGTTCTTGGGAAGAAGACAGAACTGAACGCCCTAAACTGGCGTATGACCAGCACTAGCGGCCCAGGCCATGACGCCGGGCAGGTGGGGCTCCTCGGGCCTCGCTCCTGCCATCAGGGCCATCTTCTGCCCCTTCCCGGTCCCCAGTCCCCCGCCCTGCCCTCAAGCCAGGGAACTGAGAGGTGCTCAATGCACCTCATGTGACCGGCCATTTGGCCGTCACAGTCCTCACGGGCACTGGCTTTTATATATATATATATATATATATAGGCAAAGGACTCAGCACTCAGTGCTATGATTCTGTTCAAAGGCAAAAAGATAAACAACAAAGGAAAAAAGTGATCCAAGCTATTTTTAAAAACAAAGTGGAAAAAACATGAAATCTTGGAAACAGATGGAGAAAAGAAGTAAAAAAGAACATTGATAACAGGAGGCAAAGCTCTAGGATATCAAGAATGAAAGAAGAAAAAAAAGCTGGGAAAAGCAGCCGGATCACACAAGCTGGTGTAATATTAACGTGGGGCACAAAGCAGTGGATTTCACCGTTTTTTTCTCCTTGGTAATTTCACCCACAGGACACAGAGCAAGACGCGGTGTGGGCAGAGCTTGCACCTTTCCCCTTCTGCTCCGGGGTCCCCTTGCTGCACAGTAACAGATGCAGGGGTTCGAATCGCTGTGCACATTCACCCAGACCAGGGTCTCCGTCAGCCTCATGGCGAAAATGAGCAACACCAGAAGTGCCAGCACATTGTGGGGAATCAGGAGACTTCTGCCGGTGCAATCATTGGGAGGCAGTGGGTGACATTTCATATATGTTGTTCTGTACGCACGGCTGCCATTTCAACATTAAAAATCACTTAGCTCTCCGTTAGGCAAGTGTCTAATTTACAAACAGAAGTTCTGGAGGAAAAGGGGAAAGCCTTTGATGGAGGGTCTGACACAGCTTCGGCTGGTGCACGAGCCCGTCCTCCGTTCCCCGCCCATGTGCCATGAACACCCACACGCCACGTACACAGACTCGCCAGGTAAAGGGTCAGGCATGTCCAGAGAGAGCAAGGATGACCTGGTGGTTGATGGAGGCCAAAACGAAACGGTTTCCCCAGCCTGGCCATTACTGATTGTCTTCCTGTTCTCACAAGAGGGAAATGAGTCAGTTCATTCTTTTCCTTCTGAAGGGAAGCCGAGCTTAACACATCTCGGGTTTCAGGCGGGGACGGTCTTGTTTGAAGGTCCGCATGGAGCTCGGAGAACAGCGGTGTGGATGGTCTGACGCCGTGGTTCCTGCCGCTGGTTCCACATTAAAGGCGTGATTTGCTGGTGAGGGCGCCATCACCCCCAGCCGTTGGTCCTCCGTTGCCGGGGGCGCCCTGCCGGCCTGCACTGGGCGGAACCAGGAGTCCGTCTTCGTAGAAACGCCCCAGTCTTCGGGGTCACGGGGGTCCTGAGAAGAGACAGTCCCCTTCCCCGGACACTCTGGTGATATGCCAGCCACGCGCAGACACGAAGCCTCGGCTAATGTCAGGTTTCCCAGGACAGATCACCTGTTCCGACATTTCAGAAAACAGAGGACGAGGAATTTCCCCTCCAGAAGTCCAAGGTCTAACACACTAACAAACTCCGCGCTCCGTTCCACAGCGAGGCAGGAGCGGGGAGCGCCACGGGCCAGGCCCAGGGCAGCGGGCGGAGCTGCCGTTCCCACGGGCATCCGAAGCTCCGGGTCCGTTAGCCTCAGTGCATCTGAGAGTCCGCTGGTCCCCCTGCGGCCAGGCCGCCCGTGCGGGGCAGCACCTGACGGGGCGTGTGCTGTGCCTGACGCAGACCGAGGAGAAAGGGCTGTCACCGCTCAGCCCCAACTACACTGAAGGGGTGAGTTCACACACACACTCGCACACACACATACTCATGCACACACACTCACACACACTCTGGCGTGCACATGGGGATGCATGCATTTCTGCGCCCCCCCAATTTTTAAAAACCTCAAGAGGGGCGTCCCTGGTGAGCCTGTGTGATGAAACCCAAACACACTAGAGCCACGCGTGTCCCATCCGGCTGTCCCGGGCCATCCTCCTGGCTGCGGAGGCGCGGGCCCACCAGGTGAGGCCTTGGGTGCGACCTCTCCCGCCTCCACCCGCACACGTGTGCAGACAGGTCCCCACTCGTGCTGCTCGAACATCAGCAACACCGACATGGCAGCCACGCCAGCCGTGGGGATGTCTCCCCCTCACTCTGGGTGTCCATGCGCTCGGAACTCTCCGGGAGGTGTGAACGCTGTTTCCTCAGGAGGCTCACCTGCGGAGGGCGCCCCGACGGTGACCAGGGCCCGGGCGGGGGGGGGGGGGGGGGGGGGGGAGCGGCGGTATCGCTGCCAATCACTCAGCGGAAATGGTTGTAACATCCGGGGGACAAGCGCCTGGAAATAGGGGAGACGGGGAGGAGGGCGGCCTCCCTCCAGTCCCAAGGCCGTGGGCTCCGGGGAGAAGCGGCCTCGGGAACCGGAGACCGGAGTCCTGGGCCCAGTCCGGGGCTCCGGGGCCGAGTGGCACGTTTCTCCGCTCTCCTCCCAGTCCGCTCGGAGTCGACATCGCACACCCGGGCGGTGAGTGGGGAAGCCATTTCCCTCGGCCTTCCGGCCTTCCTCTGCTTCTGCTCCCCGCCGCCCCCCACTTCCCCACGGGCCCAGCCCACCCCCCACCCTCAGCTCGGCCCCCCGCTCCGGGAAAGGTGGAGGCAGCGGCTCCCGGCCTCGCTCAGAGCGAGCACGGCCTGAGCGGATCCGCTGCAGCTGGAGGCCAGCCCCGGGGGATCAAGCGGCCCATTGTTGGCTCCCAGAGCCCCGACTTCCTGGCAACTGCAGATCCCACCCAGTCATTCATGCATTCGGCCTCAGAGGCAGCCACTGTTTCCCAACAAAAAGGCTTTCAGGCCTGCCTGCTCTGCTGAGAGGAGGGGAGGGAGCGTGAGAGAGGGGAGGGAGAGGGGACGGTGGGAGGGGAGGGAGAGAGCTCGCCAGGCCTGGGTGGCACCTGCGGGCCCTGCCTCTGTGGGAAAAGCAGTGATGTCACCCCGAGGGCACCGGCGGGGTGGCCCTGCTCTCCCCTCTTCGGCTGGCCCCGCTCTCCTGCCTCCTGGTCTCTGGCGGCCTCCCTCCCTCCCTCCCACCTCCTTCCCTCCCCGGGGCGTCCTTTATGTGCAGAGGCGGGAGCTCACTGCCATGGCAACGGGGTCCATGCTCTGGTTTTCCCATGAAAAGCCGGAGAAAATGCTCGACAGGGAGGACAGGACGAAGGGGGACGAGGCCAGCGTGGCTGCCATGGGGAAGGAGGGAGGAGGGGAGGAGGGCAGGGGAGGGGAGCGGGGAGGAGGGGGAATGGAGGCCAGGGCGCTCCGCCGCTGAGAGGCCTCCAGGGGAGCAGGCCAGGGCGGAAGGCAGTTCCCTGGCAGCAGGCCTGGCTTCGGGAAACACCTCAGAGGGGGCTTCCACAGTGCACCCCGTCTTCCCAGGGAGAGAGACACAGGAGAGGAAGCTCTCCAGGACCCGGGGCTGGGCGGAGGGAGCAGCGAACCGGATGATGTGTTTTCCAGAAGGTTCCGGAGCTCCCCACGGGCAGCAGGCTCCGCTTCTGAGCTGTCAGCGCTGTCAAGTCAACTCGGAATAACCGAGGGGCACAGAGAGCGGCTTTCACGCCGAGCTCCCTCCCCCACAACGTCACCTGAACCCCGATAGGAGCCAGAGTGTGGTCTCAGCCGCTGATGCTGAGGGCCATTCTCCCCAAAGCAGAGCACGGCCTGGGGGCGGCGGCTCCTGGGGGCCCAGCCCCCCACCACCACCCGGAGCCAGCAGCCTGGGCCGCTGTGTCCCCAGGTATTTTTAATATATTTTATTGATTTCAGAGAGAAGGGAAGAGGGAAACATCACCGATGAGAGAGAATCAGTGATCCAGTGATTGGCTGCCTCCTGCACCCCTCACTCGGGGAGCCTGAACCCGGGCCTGTGCCCTGACCGGCATCAAACCGGGAGTGACCTCCTGGGTCACAGGTTGACGCTCAACCACTGAGCCACACAGGCCGAGCTGTTATATGGGTGCTGACTCTCCGGCTCCCCTGTCACTGGGCTCCTTCTCATTTCCATCCGCCCCTGGTCCGTGTGAGCCCAGACCCCACCCCGCCTCCCCTCACCTCCCTGCACGACTCAGAGGTTAAGCACTGACCTATGAACCAAGAGGTCACAGTTCGATCCCGGGTCAGGGCCCAGGCCCAGGCTGCGGGCTCCATCTCCAGTGTGGGGCGTGCAGGAGGCAGCCAATCAACGATTCTCTCTCATCATTGGTGTTTTTCTCACTCCCTCTCCCTTCCTCTCTGAGATCAATAGCAGTAGATTTAAAAATAAAAAGTATGTAAGTATAAACAAAAGAGGACCAGGAAGGGTGTATGAGGAAAAGCATTCCAAGGAAGAGGCAGGGAGACTCTGACGCAGGGACCTGGGACCTCACCCTCACCCCGTGGGAAGTGGAGGCCCGTGTGCACGCAGGATCCCCCCCCCCCCCCAACCAGAGCCCGTCCCCCAGGAAGATTGCAGAGGGCCTCCTGGGAAGGCACATGGGCATTCTTTAAATTGTCAGCTGAGCCCGAGGCACTGGCAGAGTCTGTGTCCTGGTTACACACACAAATCCCTAAGAGGGCGGGGGTGTTATTCAGTTTCTGACTTACCTTTGTCCAGGTGTCGGCAGGGGCGGGTCTAGATATGTAAATCCAGTATGCGAGGGCCTAGCTAAGAAGGCAAATACGCTCCTGTGACCCTATAAATACACCTGCTGCGTGGCTCAGTGCTCGCTGCCTCTCCATCAGAGAGGGTGGCGCCCACCTGGCGCCCAGCTTGATGAATCTGCGCTTTGGTGTGAACACACTCACTCACACTCACCCTCACACACTCACACTCACTCACACTCTCAATCACACTCACACTAACACTCACACTCACTCACACTCACACACTCACACTCACACACTTAGCTCACTTTGGGTTCCCCGTGAGTGCACAGCAACGTGGAACAACCAGGAAACAGATGCAGCCCCAGAGCGGATTCCAACTTGCAGCCGAGCAGACGCTCAGAGCCGGTTGAACGCAGAGGCAGTGCGGCCGCAGCGGCGGAGCTCCCACTCCGAGGCGCCCCCCATCGGCCTGGGGCCAGCGCCCCCCACTGGCAAAGGCAAAGGCGGGAGGGGCGAGGCCAGGGCTGCTCCTGGCCAGCGGCAGGGTCTCTGGGTGGCACAGAGGCACCTTCCCCAGCCCCTCCAAAGCCAGCTCACCAGGCTTCTGGGATCGGAGGTTGACCCTGGGGGTAACCTGAGCTGTAGAGCCGGCTTTGTAACTAATAGAAACGTCTGAGAACGGCCCTGACCAAGTGCTTTCTCCTTGGGCACACAGGACCGTAGACCCACGTAGGCAGCTTTGGGACAGGGAGGAGGTCCCGCCGGCCCACTGCTGTGCCCCAGGAGTGAGCCCCAGGCCCCTTTGCCCTCCTGCCTGGGCATGGGCCCGGCACAGCCTCTCCTCCTCCAGTCCAGAAAGCCCAGTACACCAGGTGTGCCAGCGGCCTGTCCTCCAGTCCAGAAAGCCCCGTACACTGGGTGTGCCGGCGGCTCCAATGCCACTTTTTCTGCGGCGTGAAGCTCAGCCTGTCACTCTGGAGGCCGCGGTGACGAAACAAGCAGCTCGTCAGCCGGCCGGACCACAGACCGCCCAGAGGACAGCACTGGTCCTCCAGGTCTGCCCTTGGGTGAGAACAAACGCACTAACGAGCTTTAACCACTACACCTGGGCCGTGATGTCGGGGGCTCTGTCCACACCTGTGCCGATGCTGTGGCTGGTGGAGAGGACCCATCAGCAAGGCGCTCCAGACATTTTCGTCCAGACAGAAGGGTTTTCTCTGTCCCTTTAACCCCGTGGTCTCCTTGTGCCCTCTGCTCCCAGCAAGCCCCCCCGCCCATTCCCACGGGGTGACTGGGAGAGGCCCCCACATTCCCGAGGGGTCACTGGGCGCCTCTTGCGGGTGAGCAGTGAGGAAGGGGCCCGGAGCGCGAGCTGCACCGCCCTTCAGCGAACTGCCGAGCAGGCAGCCGGGCGGTGGGTGCGGGCCCGTGGGTGCGGGCCGGTGGGTGCAGGCCGGCGGCCGCTGCTGGCTCTGGGAGCGGGGCCCGGGTGACGTCATCTCGCTGAGCCGTGGGAGTGGTGAAAGTGTGTCGCCGCCGTGCTGGGTGAAGTCACCAGGACTCCGGGGAGCAGAAGGCCGGAGGTCAGAGGGAAGAGCCCTCGGCAGGGTCCGAGCGGGAGGCTGGCGGAGGGGAGAGGCGTCTGAGGGGGCCAGCCACAGCCTGGCAGCCCGGTGCGGTGCGGAGACGAAGCTGCCTCCCTCACGGGCTCTCCGGCCTGCGGTGGGTGCTGGGCCCCGCCGCCCCACCAGAGGGGCACGGGCTCTCCCCGGGGTGCGGGGGCACGGCCTGCCCCTCCAGCACCCCGACGGAAGACAGAGAAAGCCCGCACACCCGTCTCCGCACACCCCGTTCACGTGCGGAGACCTTTACCGCCTCAGCAGCACCTTTTAGAAAAGGAAAACGAAGAACTGATGTTCTTCTCACGGGCCTTTACACAGGAATATTCTCCCCATTCCCCAGGAGACAAATATTTACTGACTCAGATTTTATATATTGGAAATAGGATGCTTTAGAGTGATAAACAATGATCTCACAAACTAACTTTTATATGTAAGAGGAGACAAAATAGATTAAAGGGATTCTGCATGGGGGTATTATTTTTTACCCTTCAGCCCTCCAGTACACAATGGATTAATCATTATTGATTAGTATTAGGGACATCTTCTTGCGTAACTGCAGCCCGGATACCCCTTTACCCTTTGGTAAATTTAACGCTGAAACAGAGTTTTAGCCAATCTGCCATCTATATTCCAGCTCTGCCATTGACTCAATGCTGTCCTTTATGACTTCCGTTGCCTGGACAGGATCCGATTGGGGGTCGGGTATTGCACTGAGAGGTCCTGGGTCTTCGGTCCCCTGTCATCTGGAACAGTTCCTCGGCCTCTTCCTTTTAATAGCTTGACATCTCGGAAGAAGACACGTTCACCTCCTCCTTTCCACCAATCACCGAGTTCCCAGGTAAAGCATGTGCGTCTGCTCCACCCTCTTTCTGCAATACTGCCAACAGCTCTCCTCCACGCTCCGTATCAAAACGAGCTTTAGCCCTGGCCTGTGTGGCTCAGCGGACAGAGCGTCGGCCTGCAGACTGAAGGGTCCTGGGTTCGATTCAGGTCAAGAGCACATGCTCGGGTGGTGGGCGCATTCCCCAGGGTGGGGCGTGGAGAAGGCCGCCCATCGATGATCCTCTCTCTTCATTGATGTTTCTCTCTCTCCCTTTCCCTTCCTCCCTGAAGCCAATAGAAATATATTTAAAAACAAACAAATAACAACAACCAAGTGCCCAGCATGAACCTCCCAGGTCGGTCTTCCCTGCTAACGCAGAGCAAACACCCCACGCCCTCCAGGCGCGCGGCCTGAACTGCGTCCCCACACGGCCCAATCCTAAGGTGCCCAGACGTCCTGCTTTTGGCGGGACAGTCCCGATTTTTAACAATTTGTCCCTCCGCTTTTTATGCTGCGGGACAAATTGTTAAAAATCGGGACTGTCCCGCCAAAAGCGGGACGTCTGGGCACCTTATCCGATCCCCACCCTGGGCTCCCTCCACGGGCTCTCTGACGGCCGAGCCTCCAGCCAATGCCGCTGTCCGTACACCTCGTTCTCCCGGGAAAGCAGGAAAGAGGAAAGCTATTATGTACGCCCCCCCCCCCCCCATTCCTCTCCTTCCTGTACGTTTCAGACCAGTGTCAACCACAGGCTGGACGTTCTTGGGGATCCCTGAGCACACGGGGCTGGGGTCCCCGCCAAGACTTCTGGCCTTAGGCCCTCCCTTACCGCACCTGCCAGAGGTTGCCTGCCCCCTGCGGGGCCTTCCCCTCGCCCTGGCCCCGCCCCCGGCCACTTCCCCTCCCAGGCCTGACCCCTCCCTGGAGACCCGCCTCTCCCAGCTCCTGCCGGAGTCAAGGCAGAGAATCGGCTGCCCCTTCCCTCACACACAGCCCGCATAGGACCCCCTGTGCCCAGGAAGGACGCCCCTCCTGCAGCTGTGCACCCCTTAACCGGAGGCGCAGGGGAAACCAGTGCCATCGGTTCCCCCCCACCCATCCCCCGTGTCCCCACAGGCCCATGGCAGACACACAGGCACTGGGTTCCTTCCCTCTCCTGCGCCTCCGCCCTCACTGTCACTCCACCCTCCCCCGGGCTGCCCCCTGGGGTGCCTGGGGCAACTCAGAGCGGGTCAGGGAGGAGACGGCGCCGGGGAAGCAGAAACACGTGTGCTGAGTGCGGTCCGGCCGGAGGAACGCACCTGCCTTTAAATCTCCTTGCTTAGCGGAGGATTAAGAGCGCTCTCTTCGCGTTGTCCTCCACCCCAGAGACCGTTTTGCTTATGAGATGGATCAGCTCCCCTCACTTTTTTCTTTTCCGGGGCGCCTTCTCCTTTCCCACCAGGCAGCGCCGTAAGCGCTCCTTGGTGGACACCGCGAGAAGAATGTCACGTTTGAAGTCACAGCATCTGGTGGATGTGTGAAGAGCCCGGCCTGCTTACAATTGGAGAGCAAATCCAGAGCGAAGTGACATAAACAAGAGCTGCTTCCCTCACACACACCACAAACACCGTTTCCCTCTTCCGGGGCATCTGATCAAAGAGCTTTTCTCGGCTTATAGTGTTTAAAGTGCTGAACTAATTTCTAAAAGAAATAAATTGTATATCAGAAGTCTGGAATATAATAACATAGGATACAAATAATCCTGAGTCCTTCAGTAATAAAGTGGTAAAATGAGTACAAGAAAATTTCAAACGGATATACTATTTATTGTAACTGCTTTATGTTAAACTATCCATGATATTCTAAAAGTATTTTTTTAAAAACATATTTTTATTAATTTCAGAGAGGAAGAGAGAGAGACAACCACCAATGATGAGGGAGAATTACTGACCAGCTGCCTCCTGCACGCCCCCCGCGGAGGATCAAGCCCACACACCTGGGCGTGTGCCCTGACCGGGAATGGAACTGTGACCTCCTGGTTCATAGGTCGATGCTCAGCCCCTGAGCCATGCCAGCTGGGCTAAAAGTATTTTATAAAAATGGTCAGTGAGATTTCCATTCATAGCAGACTAGAGGCCCGGGTGACCTTGACCTTCTTTGTTACAACAATGAAAGGGCTGGAAGATGGACGCTGGGAACGGAGCGCCAGGCAGAGTGGCAGGTGGTGGCACTGGCGCCGTGCCACGCAGTCGGGCGGGCCAGGAGCGGCGATCTGCAGAGGTCGGAACGGAAGGAGAGCAGCGGCCTGGGAATACGCGGGAAGCAGAGTGGCCTTTGCGGGGGGATTCATCAGCCGCCAGCTTTGCCTTGTTGAGAAGCGAGAGAAAACTCAGACCTGCCCAGTGCGCAGTCTCATAAAGCTGAAGCCCTAAAGGAATAAAGCCCCTGTCCAGACAGGAAATGGGGGACTTCCATTGTGGTCCTGACTACATGGGGAGTAAACCCCCTGAAACCAGTGCAACCTCACACAGTTTACAGCTCAAGCACAACATCTGTGTGGGAGGAAGGACGGAGGGAGGAGGGAGGGAGAGAGAGAGGGAGGAGGGAGAGAGGAAGGGAGCTGGAAGGAGGGATGAGTATAATTTCAAGTCGTTCCAGTTTGGTTAAGGTGACCAGATGCCCCGCTTTGGGCCGGACAGCCCCGATTTTTAACAATTTGTCCCGCGTCCACCACCCTAAGTTGGGTGGAACACCAGGAACTGGCAGAAACAGACCCAAATCCCAGCTGAGCCCAGCCAGGCAGGAAGCAGTCCCACCTGTGAGTCCAAGGAGAAGAACCAGTTGCCATAGAACATAAAACCCGACGGAGACAAGGCCCGGGCACGGGCCGCCAGAGAGCGGACGGCAGGAGGCGGTCCACGCGGCGTGCACAACGGGGATTATCGGGCACAAACCATACGTGCCACGTTCAAAGAAACGAGAGCTCAAAGATATTTAAAAAACAGCAAGAGTTCATGTAAAAGCATAAGAACTTGAAAAAGAGTGATCTCATAATCTGATCTGCTATAAATGGAATTAAAATTCCACCAATGGATTAAACAGCAGATGGGAGAAATTTGAAAAATCATTAGTGATCAGAGAGCAGTGGAGAAACTATCCAGAAATCAGAAAGAGGAGAGGGAGATGAGAAATAGGACAGAAAGGTGGAGACACACACACATGCACACGCTCATGCACACACACACACACACACACACACGCATACACACATACACACACATACACACGCACACAGGGAAAGTTTTAATTTTTGTCTAAGGGTTCCAGAGAGAGCAAACAAAGACAAAGGATAAGAATCGATTCACAAAAGGCTTAGCATTTCCACAGTCGTCGCCATGTAGGGGTTGCTATGCCCCGGAAGTCCCAGGTGTTCGCACCCACGCACACAGAAATCACACGTGCTGCTGAGAAACGGCAGAGAGCGAAGGGGGACAGCGGACCCCCCCACACTCGCACCCGGACACGGAGGCCTTCTCCGCAGCGAGGCCGCAGCCAGAGGCGTGGACACGGCAGAGCGCCAACGCTAATAGGAAGTAACCACCGTCCATTTCACGTTTCCCTGTCAGGAATGGGGCTCACACAGAGGTGCATTCAGGCTCATCAAAATCGGGCCTGCTGCTGGCGGCCCCTCGCTGAGGGCCTGCTCGGGTTCCTGGCCGTGAGGCCAAAGGAAAGCGACTTCAGCTGGACCCGCGCCGCCCAGGCGATGGCCATGTGGCGGGGCCCGAGGGCCGGGCGCCGGAGGCTCCGTGCCCCAGACAGTGGGTCCTCAGGGTGACTCTGAGCACGCCGTGACCTGGGAGCTGGCAAGCTTCAGCTGCTGGCACCGGGGCCGCTCAGCCTGTGTGTCCGCGGGAGGAAGAGAACTTCTGAAACCCAGCGAGAGCCATCTACAAGGCGCCGGCCATGGGCACCATAACTAACGTCTGATGGGCATCTCCAAAGCCACAGCGCAGGGTCGAGGGGTGCTGCTATCAGAGAGAAGGAACTCCCACCGTCCGCCCCAGCGTGGAAGGACCGGGACAGCACGATGCTGAGGGAGACAAGCCAGTCAGAGGCAGACACGTCTCACATGGTCTCACATGTACATGTGGAATCTAATGTACAACAAAAACTGATGAACTAACTAAATGCATCCAGAGATATAAAAGCACCGAACAGACCGTCATAGCTCAGAGGCAAGAATGGGTGGGGTGGGAGGTGGGGAGGGGCTAAGATAGAAACAAAGGACTTGTATTGATATAAGGGACACGGACAATAGGGGTGAGGGCCTAGGCTAGGGGGGACAGGGGGTGGCAGGTCGGCTGGAAGAGGACAATGGCGGGAAGGGGACCTATGTAATACTTTCAACAATAAAGAATTTAAAAATATATATTTTTTTAACTTAAAAAAAACAACAACAAAAACAAGTAACAGTTGCATAAGGCAGCTCCTGGTGCTGGTTTCCAAGCTGACACCCGATCCCACGCCAGCCGCTGGCAGCTGACGCTCCCAGTTGTTCAGAAACTCCCAGCCCCTCTCCGCCGGTGACAGCTGAGGCTCTGAGCGTCAGGAAGTCTCAGGAACGCTGTCGCCAAAAGCCATTTGGGCCCACAAGGAGCACTGCCCTCTCCCTGGGAGGGCTGGATCACCTTCCGCTCAGCACCCTCCCCCTACCCACTCACCCCCGCCCCCATTCCAAATAGAGCAGCTACTGTGGTCTTTTCAAAGCTTAAGCTGGGGCAGGGGCTCCCGCCACACTCTGTGCAAGCCCGTGTCCTCTGGGCCCTGGCCCTTGCTGCCCGTCACCTCTCTGACCTCTCCTCCCCTGCCCCGGCCTCACTCATTCCTGGCCCGCTGCCTCGGCCTCTGTGATGCTTCTGGAACACAGGAGGCATGTTGGCCTGTTCCCACCTCATGCCAGGGAGTAACTAGTGCCCCTGCCTGGAACATTCTTCCCCAGATATCCCTGTGACTAACTCCCTCCCTTCCACCAGTCTCTCATCCCGGAGCGGAGCACCAGCCTGGAGGTCTACCAGATGACCTAATTTAAACCTCCCACCTCCCACACCTGACTCAGCTTTTTTCATTATTTTCCCGGGTCACTTACCACCATTACAACATTACGCATCCAATTTAGCTACTTTGCTGCTGATTGGCTGTCTCCTATCTTTTTTCCGACCTTGTTGAAAATGTAAGCTCCTTGAAGCCCAGGATTCTGTTAGTTTGGTTTACTGGCGTGTGCTAAGCCATGTCTGAATAGCTGTGAGTGAATGAAAAGGCACAAGCATTTTTTTTAAAAAAAAAAGATCAAAACCAAAATAAGTAAACATAGTAAAACAGGCAAATACAGTAAAGGTAAAACTAGAATTAAACAGATTTTTAGTTTTAGAAAGTATGATTAGCTACAGAAGTTTTAAGAAATTTACAGGTAAATTATTACAGTCAGTAAAAGAAGCTGGCAGATTGCTCTACACGAAGTCAATATTAAAAGGTATAATTGCATTCCTGCTATACAGCAAAGTTATTGAAACAATTAAAAAGAAAACACCGTCTTACATAAGAAAGAAAAAGCACGTGGACCTTAAAATAAACTGGAAGTGGAATTTTAAGCAATCTAATGAAGTGTTATCTCACCAAAGATGTATAAGACATTTTAAAATAGATATCAACAGATGTCTAAAGAAAAAGCGATAAGCCACATTTTTTTCATAGAAACTCAATATTGAACATACATTAGTGCCACACAAATTGATCTATAGGTTCAAGATAATTCCGATAAAGTCCCCACCAGAGTTTCTCTCAAACTTTAGAGGCCATTTCGAAAATTAAGAGGGGAAAAATAATTGGCCAAGGGTCACTGAGGTCCTCTCGCAGAAGAACACGGTAGAAATAATTGTCCAATTAGACATCCGGGCTTCTTATAAAGTAATAGCAAATAACGTGCACATACCTAACACAGTAACCGCAACCAAAGAAGTCTTGTGAATAGGGCTAGTTAAAAGGCTGGGCACTAACGCAGAGATAAACCCAGCGGCCAGACCCAGAGCCACAGCTGCGGGAAGGATTGATGACTCAGAATGCATGGCAGCTGACAGGAAGGGGTGAAATCTACATATAAATAGAGCTATTCATATCGATGCTGCACTTGATCTTCGCCAAAGGCCCAGAAGTGATTGAGTTATTTATTTAGAGAAAGAGTGAAGTTTGTACTGACCTGTCTATAAAAAAAAATGAGAGCTCAGGCAGTGTGCTCAGTGGTTGAGCATCGACCCAAGAATCAAGAGGTCACTGGTTCGATTCCTAGTCAGGTCACATGCCAAGGTTGGGGGCTCCATCCCGATTAGGGGCCGCGCAGGTGGGAGCTAATCAATGACGATTCCCTCTTACGGATGTTTCTATCTTGCTATTCCTCTCCCTTCCTCTCTGAAATCAATACAAATATGTTTTAGAAAATAAATAAAAGCCAGCTGTATCAAATCTACAAGCCTGTTCCATGCTTTTAGATGACAATCCAAGTGGCACAGAGTAGGCTGATTTTTTTTTCATGGGTTTTGATTTGGTTCTGTGACCTTCCTTAGGAATCCAAAATCAAGCCTAACCTCAGCACACACCGCAAACACAACGCAAAGGAAATGTCCACTCGGAAGTTCACCTTTGGGTGCCTGCATTCTCTGAGGAGCATTTACTCGGACAGAGCTTCATCGGGCAGGGACCGCACCGGATCCCAGCTGCAGCCACCCCGTGGGAAGCCAGGTGGACAGCGAGGCACAGACACGGACATGGAGAGAGCCGACAGCAGGAACCTCCTCACCTAGCGTAACCGGGACAGTGATTGAAATGGCACTTTCGCAAGCTCAAGACACTTTTCCTCAGATGCTAACATAAAAAGGTCAAAATATAAAACAAGCAAAACATGGGCAAGCATAAATAAAATATAGGAAATGCAGCCTGTTCTAACATTTACCATACGCAAGACTACTAGTGCTGCTGGTGGCGTGTGCTCTTTCCGGAAATTAAAAAAGTAAATGATAGGGCACAACCATTAACACGTTGACATGTGGTTGAACCAACCACCACAATTCTTCCTCACCGTGGATTCATAAGATATACAAGCACTGTCAGCACTCAAGAAGGGCTGCAAAACAACACTGGAATTTTACAGGTCACACAGCATGGCACTATTTTTAGTTCTGTGAACTATTGTACTTGCAAATCAATTACCCCTGTTCTCCAAGAGAGAGTGGCACAGCACAGCTGCAGACAACAGGATTTTCTCCAAGTAACTGCTCTCACCTCCAGGCCTCCAAATAAATAATCCCAAGGTGTTTGTATTCCATTACTTAGAAAATAATAATTGTAACATTTATACCATTTCCCGAGGGACCAATCACTGAGCAAATTAAATGTAGTGGAAGATAATTATATCACCATTATCTTTCAACATTGGAGAACTAGACCAGGGCAAGCAGGAGCTTCTATCTATCATCTATCTATCTATCATCTATCTATCTATCTATCTATCTATCTATATGCCAATATGACCATTATGACTAAAGGACAGGAACAACCAGAACAACTGCTTGACCAGTCGCTTTGATGCTCACTGACCACCAGGGGGCAGACACTCGATGCAGAAGCTACCCCCTAGTGGTCAGAGCGCTCCCACAGCCAACCTCCCTCGGCCCCTCCCCCCTGACAGCCAGCCTCCCGGAAGACCTGACCAGCGGGCTGGCTGGCCAGCCTCCCAGGTCCCTCCCCCTGGCCGGCCGGCACCCCAATAGGCCTCAATCACTGTCTAGGCCAAGAGAATCCACCTATGTGCGAACTAGAGGCATTGGGCCTCTAGTTCAGTAAGTAATCAACTGAGTACCGTCACACTGTTAGCCCTGAACAATAACCATAGGTGGTTATTGTTTGACAAGCTGCCTTATAATTTTAAGGCAAAGAAATCAGGAGGAGATTTGTGTGAACAGAATCTAACACTGAATGAAACAATCTCAGTTTCTGCTTTAACAGAACATGCCTTCTTCGTCAACTAAACATGCTTTCGGATTTGCTGAGCCTCGTGAGACGGGAAGCAGAGGAAAGAGGAAAGCGGGGGCATTCATAAGACCATGAGAACATGGGAAAGTCTTCCCCATCTCAGGAGTAGGCACCTCAGTGTGTCCTCTCCAAGGCTGGGGTGAGTTCAACTGAAAAGTAAGGAGCTTCTGTACCCCCACGCCAAACAGACTTCCCCAAACCTCAGGAATGATCCAAATCCACATGCGTTTGAGATGATCCCACAGTACCATGGGTAATCGCCCCCTGCTGGCCGAGGGAGGTATGGCTGTTCTGATGCTCGGTCACCCTGGGACATGGTCCCTCCAGGGCGGGGCTCCAGGCAGAGAGGGCGCCGCTCGCTCTCAGGGCCAGGCAGCAGGAGAGGACCTGACCCGGGACCTGAGGCGGAGGAGCCTGCGGGTTCTTGCGGTTCAGGTGAGATCGGGTGGCCATGGCATCTGCAGCCACAGCGGGCAGAGCAGTAGCAGGCTTCCCCTGAACAGGAGTGGGGCGCCCACACGGCACCTGCAGGCAGCGACAGGCCGGGCTCTGGGGCAGCCGGCAGCCGGGATGTGACGTCTCGTACCCGGCAGGTGTGCCAGCCAAGCCCTCCATGCCCACCAGCAAGGGGATCAGCACAAGCAGCAAAGGCAGCAGCTCGGCACTGAGACACGTGGGCAGAGGCCGAGCCGGGGAACGGCACTGCTCGCCGCCCGGGATCTGCGGCACAGCCGGGGGCAGAGGCTGGAGGAGGGCCGGCAAAGTGAGCGTCCGGAGGGGAAGCCGGCGGAGGGAGACCTAGAGAATATAGAAGGGAAACGGAACACTTCCCACTGAGAGAGGTGAGTGGTCAGGCTACCCCAGTGGTCGGCAAACTCATCAGTCAACAGAGCCAAATATCAACAGGACAATGATTGACATTTCTTGTGAGAGCCAAATTTTTTAAACGTAAATGGTATAGGTAGGCACATTGTTATACACTTCATTAGGGTACTCCTTCAATCGCACGGTGTGTGTGTGCCCACAGTGGCATTCTGTGGAAGAGCCGCATGTGGCTCTCGAGCCGCAGTTTGCCGACCACTGGACTACCCGGTTAGGCTACCCAGGGAAGGCTGGACTTGCCAGCCGACACCGGGCTTCTGTAAGAGGATACGAGGCGTCTACTGTCCACCACGGTTCCAAAGGCTGGGGGTCCCTGCCAGGCCTCACCCCTCGCTTTTCCTGATGCAGGTTTACTTTCTCATAACTTTCTGGGAAGGAGGGAGGGGGCATTTCTGCTTTGTTCCAGGGGAGCCTGGTGTTCGGGCCTGGCTCCGAACGTGGCCTGGCGGAACGGTGCTCCCCGTGAGGCAAGGGAACTGAGGCGCCGTGAGCAGGAGCGGAGCTGGGCATTCGACAGCGAGGCGTTCTCACCAAGTTCATCTTGTTACTGTCCGTCCGCAAGGGACCGTTACGTGTGAGTTCTATTAGCGCCGGGTGTCGTGTGGGAGGAATATTTGGAGACGCACAGCACTTAAAACAGCTTCCTTCACCTTTATGGGGCTCGGGAGGTTTAAAAACATGATTTATTTTTCCTAAGAAATGTATTTTGACACGAAGCTTTACAAAACGTACCACAAAATAGATAAATGCACCTCTTCACTCAATAAGGCCCATTGTGGGCCAGAGACAGAAATCTCGCCTAGAACTTGGACTTAATCGGCGTTGTACATCAACCGGCACCGGTGCCGAGCCATCCGTCATGGCCAGGCGGCCTGGTCTGGCGTGCGCCCACGGAGGCACGCCTCGCCCGTCTCTGACACTCTCCCGGCTGTCCCGGAGTCCTCCCCACGACGAGACACTCGTGGCTTTGCAAACAGGAAGCAAGGCCTTCCCGTTGGTGCGCAGCTGTCACGACTGAGGGCCCCTCCTCGGGTCGCTCTCTTGTTCAGGTCCTGCGTCTCCACGTCTGATTAGCCGGGGAGGACAGCACAGCCCGGGCTGGGAGAGCAGCTTGCGGGTCTGACGCCACCGCACACGTGGTAAGGACGCCTCGGTCCCCCCCGAGTCAGCCTTCGACGTTCTCCTCATCCATGAGTCACGTCCAAGTCGCGCCATGCACCGGCTCGCCATTTGTGGAGGGTGGTTTTACTTGAGCTGCAGCAGCACGTGCATGACGTGACCAAGGAGTGTCCCAAGCTCCCGGCGGTCCCGTGCGGGAAGGGACCGGGGTCTGCGTCAGGCTGTGCTGGGGGGTTGGGAGACGGGGTATTTCCAGAGCTGCCCCTTGAGACTGCTGACGCGCACTCTGCACAGAGCCGGCGGGTTCCGGTTAATTCTGCCGCGTGGAGGGCTGGCCGGGGCTCCCCTCCCCGGCGAGCGCGTTGGTACACACATCACATCGGCGCTGGGAAAGTAATTACCCTTCCCGAGGCCAGCGAGCCTGATGGATGGTAAAAGCCTCCGGTGAAGTCTCCGCGTCACCCGCGGCGGCCATAAATCACCGGGCAGCCCGGCCAAGTCACTTCATTAGGGCGCGGCGCCAGCGATGACTCCCGCATTAGCAGCGCTCACTCAGGAGGCAGCGGTGTCACAGCCCGGAGCACGTGACCGGCAGGGGCCATGGCCTCCATTGTGTGTCAGTGACATGCAAAAAAACAACCAGTCCTTTGGACAGTATGTTTGGGGCTTTTCCGCTTCGCTGTGGGTGCCGATAAAGTATTGCTCCTCTGGCCTCTGACATGGGGCTGCCTGCCTGGGGGCCCCGGGAGAATCATCCCCCACACTGTCCTGCCCCCACTCCTGGGCCCGGCCCCACTCTCTGCCTCTTACATTCCTGCACAAACCTCAGCTCGGTTTACCCCGGCCTCTCTGCGGGTGTCCTAAGGAAACTCGCCACCATGACTGTGGCCTCAGAGGGCCCTGTCACTGCTATACCCGGTCACTAAGGTCCCTGGCAGTGAGTGCCCCTGAGGGGAGTGCTCACGGCACAGCCACTTTCAGAGAGGAGCCCTGGGTGCCACTGAGGCCTGGCCAGCAGCCAGTGTCACCGAAAGGTGGCCGCGAGCAGGTCCATGATACACAGCCCTTTCCCCCCGGGGTTCCCTGTTCTCTGTTCCCTGTTCCCTGTTCTCTGTTCCCTGTTCCCTGTTCCCTGTTCTCTGTTCTCTGTTCTCTGTTCTGTTCTCTGTTCTCTGTTCTCTGTTCCCTGTTCTCTGTTCTCTGTTCCCTGTTCCCTGTTCCCTGTTCTCTGTTCTCTGTTCTCTGTTCTGTTCTCTGTTCCCTGTTCCCTGTTCCCTGTTCCCTATTCTCTGTTCTCTGTTCTCTGTTCTGTTCTCTGTTCTCTGTTCTCTGTTCTCTGTTCCCTGTTCTCTGTTCCATATTCCCTGTTCCCTGTTCCCTGTTCTCTGTTCTCTGTTCTCTTTCCCTGTTCCCTGTTCTCTGTTCCCTGTTCCCTGTTCCCTGTTCTCTGTCCCCTGTTCTCTGTTCCCTGTTCCCTGTTCCCTGTTCTCTGTTCCCTGTTCCCTGTTCCCTGTTCTCTGTCCCCTGTTCTCTGTTCCCTGTTCCCTGTTCCCTGTTCTCTGTCCCCTGTTCTCTGTTCTCTGTTCTCTGTTCCCTGTTCTCTGTTCTCTGTTCCCTGTTCCCTGTTCTCTGTTCCCTGTTCCCTGTTCCCTGTTCTCTGTTCCCTGTTCTCTGTTCCCTGTTCCCTGTTTCCTGTTCTCTGTTCCCTGTTCCCTGTTCTCTGTTCTCTGTTCCCTGTTCTCTGTTCCCTGTTCTCTGTTCCCTGTTCCCTGTTCCCTGTTCTCTGTCCCCTGTTCTCTGTTCCCTGTTCTCTGTCCCCTGTTCTCTGTTCCCTGTTCTCTGTTCTCTGTTCTCTGTTCCCTGTTCTCTGTTCCCTGTTCTCTGTTCTCTGTTCCCTGTTCTCTGTTCCCTGTTCCCTGTTCTCTGTTCCCTGTTCTCTGTCCCCTGTTCTCTGTTCTCTGTTCTCTGCTCCCTGTTCTCTGTTCTCTGTTCCCTGTTCTCTGTTCTCTGTTCCCTGTTCCCTGTTCCCTGTTCCCTGTTCCCTGTTCCCTGTTCTCTGTTCCCTGTTCCCTGTTCCCTGTTCTCTGTCCCCTGTTCTCTGTTCCCTGTTCTCTGTTCTCTGTTCCCTGTTCCCTGTTCCCTGTTCCCTGTTCCCTGTTCTCTGTTCCCTGTTCCCTGTTCCCTGTTCTCTGTCCCCTGTTCTCTGTTCTCTGTTCCCTGTTCTCTGTTCTCTGTTCCCTGTTCTCTGTTCCCTGTTCTCTGTCCCCTGTTCTCTGTTCCCTGTTCTCTGTTCCCTGTTCTCTGTTCTCTGTTCTCTGTCCCCTGTTCTCTGTTCCCTGTTCCCTGTTCTCTGATCTCTGTTCTCTGTTCCCTGTTCCCTGTTTTCTGTTTTCTGTTCCCTGTTCCCTGTTCTCTGTTCCCTGTTCTCTGTTCCCTGTTCTCTGTTCCCTGTTCCCTGTTCCCTGTTCTCTGTTCTCTGTTCCCTGTTCCCTGTTCCCTGTTCTCTGTTTTCTGTTCCCTGTTCCCTATTCTCTGTTCCCTGTTCCCTGTTCTCTGTTCCCTGTTCTCTGTTCTCTGTTCTCTGTTCTCTGTTCCCTGTTCCCTGTTCTCTGTTCCCTGTTCTCTGTTCTCTGTTCCCTGTTCTCTGTTCCCTGTTCCCTGTTCCCTGTTCCCTGTTCTCTGTTCTCTGTTCTCTGTTCTCTGTTCCCTGTTCCCTGTTCTCTGTTCCCTGTTCTCTGTTCCCTGTTCTCTGTTCCCTGTTCTCTGTTCCCTGTTCCCTGTTCCCTGTTCTCTGTTCCCTGCCTGTTCCCTGTTCTCTGTTTTCTGTTCCCTGTTCCCTGTTCTCTGTTTTCTGTTCCCTGTTCCCTGTTCCCTGTTCCCTGTTCTCTGTTCTCTGTTCTCTGTTTTCTGTTCCCTGTTCCCTGTTCTCTGTTCCCTGTTCTCTGTTCCCTGTTCTCTGTTCTCTGTTCTCTGTTCCCTGTTCTCTGTCCCCTGTTCTCTGTTCCCTGTTCTCTGTTCTCTGTTCCCTGTCCCCTGTTCTCTGATGGCACTCACTAAGCACCTCCCCACAAGGGCAGAGGAGTGATGTGCGAGCTCAGGGGGGGGGGGGGGAGGAATATCCACCTGCAGCTGTGCCTCTTCTGGAAGAACTGTGTGTCCCGTCTCATCTACTTCGTGTTTATTCGTTTCTCTGAGAGAACTGAACACAATTCTCCCGCTGGGTTTCTCCTGCCTGGCAGGCCCCGGCTTCAGGCCCCAGGCCTCGGCTGCAGGTCTGAATACACGAGGGGACTTCTTCGCTGGCTGGGCTGGTGACTTGAGACAGAGCCGTCCAAACAGCATGTTGCTGTCTCACCGGAGAAGGCCCAGCCGGGCTCTGTCTGCTCCCACCTCCGCGCCCTCCTCGGGGCTCACTCTCCTCCGCGGCCTCGCCCCTCTTCACTGACAAGCCCACGGGGCCCCAGGGCTGTCCGGAGGTGGCTGTCCACAAATGGGCCCTGCACCCACCCTGCTCGCCTGGACCCCTCGCTCCCTTTACCCCGTGCTTTCTTCAGCGTTCCGCACGGCAGCATCTGGCTAGACACCTCAGCAGGGTGCGTGGAGTAGCAACAGCTTTACTGTCCGCCCACTCTCATTGCCACTGGCCAGCACTTCTGCCACCTTGGGAACGTGCCTGGTCTCCTCTGCCATCGATGCCCCCTCTTCCGCTGGAGAACTCCCCGACTTCAAGTGTCAGGCCCCATCTGCCACTGTTGGCCGCCTCTATTGCTCCGCGGCTGCTGGGAACTAGAGCGTGAATGGAAGGCCCGCGGGCCCAGGCCTCAGCTGGGCCTGGGACAACCCGTGACCCAGACAGTCCCCGCACAAACCACTAAGCGCAAGGCCGCTGACGCCCGGCCTGGCCACGGGCAACGGAGCGAGGCTGACCCAGATGCAGAGCTCGAGCCTCGTCAGGGCCTGGGCACTCCACGCAGAGACATGGCCAGATGGCGGGTCTCACCGCGGCCCCAGGCCTGGGTCCCCGCCTCAGCAACACCCTGAGCAAATGAGCGAGAACAAGACAGTGTGTCAGACACACAATTTCCCCTCGGGTGATGGATGGCTCATCGTGGCACCGGCTCCTGGGCCCTCTGAGACTGGTGGGCGGGGCAGGGCTGAAGACACCGATACTTGACGTCTGTGGCCTGAAACTATGGGTCTCCTCCATACGTGTCCTTTCCTCCCACCTCCTCACCCGAGAGGCGTGTTGCAAAGGCCATGGTTCCAAGATGCACACCATCTGGAGGTACGAAACATCGTTGCGACACGGGGGAACGGGTCTTTCTCCTCGGGAGGACTTGAGAGTAACAGCCAACCAGAGAAGGTGGAAACGAGAGGTCAGAGGGTTTATGAGTTCCTAATAGGATCCCTGCTCACTACAAAAATGGTGTAAAGTGACTTACATGATTACCTCAATCACAGCAACACTATATAATGAGAGTGTAATATGCTAAGTGTCCAGCTAATTGGTCGACTGCTTGACCAGGCGCTATGATGTGCACTGACCACCAGGGGCAGATGCTCCGTCTGGTAGGTTAGCTTGCTGCTGGGGTCCAGCTGATCAGGACTGGAGTGGGCCTGACATACCCTGGAACCCTCATGTGGTCCTTCCCTGTCCGGCTGGTCCCCCTCAGCCCCAATCGGGACTGGGAGAGACGGTTCGATAGGCCCCACCTGTGCATGAATTTGTGCACCGGGCCTCTAGTGATTTATGAAGCCTGGGGTAAAGGAAAACCACGAGGGGAGAAGTGACGCCAATGAGCGCATGTGTGAGCTGCTCCCTCCGTGATTAGAAGAGCTTAGAGTTGACCCTGAATGTCACCGACAACAGAACAGGCACTGGAAATAGGAGTTGCTTTTTGCTGATTCTAAGACAGTAGAACATTGAAATTTCAGACCTTCATAAGGAACTTCTGGAATTCATTAAACCACATCTTCAAAAAATAATTTTTATAATAAATAAATGCTAAAGTGGTTTGCCAATACACTTGACCCTTGACCAACATGGGTTTAAACTCTGCAGCTCCACCTCCATGTGGATTTTTTCCAATAAGAGGTTTCACTAGTTGTGATGGATGGTGGTTAGTGTGTGGGCGTGAGGAGCGGCTGTCCGAGTTGATGTGAGCCCTTCGCACAGGGGACTTGCCCATCGGCAGAGTTTGATGGGGGGGGGGGGGGAGTGGTCCTGGAACCAGCCCCACAAGGATACTGAGGAACAACTAAATTTGGGGGAGCCCAAGTTACATCCAGGGATCAGCACCCCTAGCCCCCGAGTTGTGCAAGGGTCAGCTGTGTTTCTTCCAAGACTCATCCTTCATGCCCGCGGTATGACAGCGAAGGGCCATTTGATAAGAACAGATCGATTTTCAGCTGACACAGTGCAGTCTCGACACAATAGGCCTGTGTGGCCGGGCACAGAATGTAGATATCTAGAAGAATAAAGAGCCGATCAGGTCCCACCAGGGCCAGGGGGCGCATCACCTCACCTGCTCCTTCAACGAGAAAGCCCTCAACGCGGAGGGACACAGATGGCACACACAGGACACACTGCCGGCTGGGCAGCAGGCCCCTGTGCACTGACCGCCCCAGAGGCTGACGTGGAGGCGCGGGAGAAGTTAGCCCAGCACGGTGAGGAAGAACGGAAAGGGAAATCTGTCTGAATCATCCGACCGAGGGCCAGCAAAAAAATTTAACTCCATCGCTTCATCTTTTCAGTACAAGAAAGATTATTGTTAATTTATAAGGACAATCATTAAGTTGTGACTATTACTGGGCACAGACCTCTAAACAAACAAGCTTTGAGGGGACCAAAGCTTGTGTCTGATGTCATGGACAGCGACGTGGATCTCGCCATAGGCATCCCTTACCTCTCCCAGACCGGGCCCTCCCGCACCCGATGCTCCCAGCCCCCACGGCACACACCGCCCGCCCCGTCCGTGTGGCGTCTGCCCGCTCACGCTGGGCTGTTCCCTCCCCGGGAGCCGTTTGCTCTGAGGCGGCCACTGCGTTCGCCCCCAAACCTGACCCCACGAGCTGGCCTTGTAATTACAGTCCTCCGAAGAAGCATTCCAAAAATCAATAGCTCGTGAATGCAGAAAGAAAGGCTTCTTGTATTTTTACAAAAAATAACTGGGATGCTCTGGAAATACGACCAGGCGGAGGAACTCTCAGGAATGGCTCCCGGTAAGGTGCGGGAGCCAGCTGTGATAATGGGAGGAGGGCGAGGTCTGGAAGGCTGCCACGCTCAGAGGCCTCAGACATGCCCGGCGTGGCTCCTCTGGAGGGAGCTGGAAGGAGGACTGTTACCAGGCGTGGGACCGCAGGCTGTGCACCAATAAGAGGTGAGCTCCAATCCGCACCTATCCTTCCCCCTCCCCTGCCGCCCCCCCCACCCCCCCGCCACACCTGAACACGCCTCTAGGTGAATTACATCCAGGCAATGAAGCCACTTCAGCTCTGGTACAACCGCCCACAGTTCACAGTGTCAGGGAGAACATTGAAATGGTGATGTGTAAAATGCACACTTGCATTTTTAAAATTCAGGTTTGCATAAAACTGGTTTTGATGAAGACGTCAATGTTTTTAGGAAAGTTATCCAATGAGAATCATTAACTCTAAATATGCAAAAATTCATGTTTTGGAATGATGTAGCAGAGATAGATTCCAATGCTGCAGCTTGCAAAAAACACTCCTAACAATTACAGTAGCAGTTACATCGGCAGAAGGATCCTTCTCAAATCTAAAAATAAAATTAAAAAATCGATAATTATTTGAGATCTTGCGTTTGCCAAAAGCAACAGCCACTTTCAATTATATTGATTGGAAGCAAAGTTATTAAATGTATGAGTTTCTATCATCTACTAAATGCATTTCTGGAAAAGTGAGCCAGAAAAGTCATGTGGTCAGTCAAATCCTAAGTAATAAAAGAGTAATATGCAAATAGACCCAATGGTGGAACGACCAGTCACTATGATGCACACTGACCTCCAGGGGGCAGACACTCATGCAGGAGCTGCCCCTTGTGGTCGGTGTGCTTCCACAGGGGAGCTCCGCTCAGCCAGAAGCTGGCTCACGCTGGCCCAGCAGGGTCGGTGGCGGGAGCCTCTCCCACCTCTGTGGCAGCACTAAGGACGTCTGACTGATGGCTCCCTAGGCGAGCGGGCCTGAGCCATCAGTCAGACATCCCCTGAGGGCTCCTGAGCTGCCAGAGGGATTTCTGACTGCCAGCTTAGGCCCGATCCCCTAGGAAGTGGGCCTAAGCCGGCAGGTGGACATCCCTGAGGGCCCCCAGGCTGCCAGGGGGCGCAGGCTGGGCTGAGGGACAATCCCCCTCCCCACCCCCGAGTGCATTACTTTTCGTGCCCTGGGCCTCTAGGGTAACATAAAGCATTATCTACCAAAGTTTCATATTTTAAGTTTGTAAGACCATGCTCTTGTTTATGCATGACTGTTACCTATTGTGTTTATAAAAAATAAAGCATTTTAAACAGAAAAATCTATATGTTAGTGCCTTCAAAGGCACTTTAACCCTGGTTTTCTTAACCAGAGACCTGGCATTTTAATTTTTTATTGGATTTCTAAATTGTGAATTACGCAAAAATTATTGTAGCTGGACCTGCCCACAGACATTTGCTTTTGGAATTGTCGAACACTGGTCAAGATCTTCTGACCACAGCTTCTCTCCCAAAAGCTTAGCTCCTCAGTAATGTTTGATGCGTTTGATCAGAGAGAATTTTGGTGTTTTCTCTCTTTCAGAAATAGAAATTAAATAATGGATCTTTTCCAAAAGTTTCCTATTTCTGAACGACTACAGACCTTTCTTTGGAGGCTTTCTGCTTTTAGCCTCATTTGCAGTAATTTTGTGAAAAGTGCCCATTGGCTCAGGGAAGAGAGCACCGAGCGGCCGTAAGTGACCGACATGAGGACCGTCGGGAGGAGCCTTTGTGAGTGTGTGTATCCTGAGAGGACGCTCCGTCCCTTTGGGAGGAGAACGCGTCGGAGGACTTACTGAGGCCACAGAAATGTTCCCAGTAGTAGGCCTTTTGTTTTCATCTTAACCTGTGAGGAGTTCTGCTCTGTTAGCCCAGGAGGAAAGTGTTAATCCGATAAAGGAGGCAAAATACTAACCCGTCAGCTCCCCGGGCTCTGAAAAAATGATGACTGATAGACACAGCAACTGATTTCTTACGGAAAAAATAAAAGCGAAGTCCTTGTAGGAATGGCACCAGCTCTGAGGCTGCTCAGCCCCCCGCCCCCAGCCCCCAACCCCCAGCCTCCAGCCCCAGCCCCCAGTCCCCAGACCCCAGCCCCAGCCCCAGCCCCAGCCCCCAGCCCCCAGTCCCCAGACCCCAGCCCCAGCCCCAGCCCCAGCCCCCAGCCCCAGCCCCCAGTCCCCAGACCCCAGCCCCAGCCCCCAGCCCCAGTCCCCAGCCCCAGCCTCCAGCCCCAGCCCCAGCTCCCAGCCCCAGCCCCCAGCCCCAGCCCCCAGTCCCCAGACCCCAGCCCCAGCCCCAGCCCCAGCCTCCAGCCCCAGCCCCAGCCCCCAGCCCCAGCCCCCAGTCCCCAGACCCCAGCCCCAGCCTCCAGCCCCAGCCCCCAGCCCCCAGCCCCAGCCCCAGCTCCCAGCCCCAGCCCCCAGCCCCAGCCCCCAGCCCCCAGCCTGCCTGGTTCAGGACCACACCTTCCCATTTTCCACTGACCCACTGCCTGTCCCAGGAGTCGGAGTCAGTTTCTCTGGGAAAATAGGCTAATTCGTTTTATTGAAAAAAATAAGTTTTCTATTCGAGGTGACGTTAGCCTGGCTCTGTGGTCAGAGATGGAGGGGGCTAATCCCCTCAGCTCCACGGGGTTCACATCCAGTCCGGTGTGCCCCCACCGGGAGCCCCCTGGGAGGGCCGGCGTCCCGCTCCAGGACACAGAGATAACCCTGGCATCCTCACCCCGAGTTCCCGTCACTTCCTCGTTACCTGGGGATTGTGGCGCCTTCGGATTGTCATTACTAGACTCAGCCTGAGATTCCGCCTGATTTTCATCTGAGACTCCTCAAACAGCCTCTCCGCGTGGAGGGATTGTGTAAAAACGATATGAAAGATGTCAAGATCGCTGCTGATCAAGGCGATAATCTGCCCAAAGTGGGCTTCTGAGGAGCGCTTTTATCTGCCCTCGGCGTGAGCAAACCCCCGCCTTCTGTTTCTGAGCAAAGCCTACCAACGCTCATCAAAACCCACTTAATTTCCGGGCTGGGATCCTCTCTGCACCACCAGGCCGGGAGTTCCTCCCTGCGGACCGTGCTTCTGCCGGGCCCGCCCTCCTGCCCCGGTGCTGGCCTCCAAAGAGGTAGACCAGAAGGCTCCGCAGTGTCTGCCAGACACACAGAGGGCAACGGCCCAGCCACCACCACCCTCCTCCTCCTCCTCCTCCTCCTCCTTCTTCTTTTCACCCTAATGTTCTATTTTTTCTTTATTTTTTATTTTTTAAATTAATTTTTTTATTGATTAAGGTATCACATATTTGTTCTCAATCCCCACCCCACCCCCACTCATGCCCCCACTCATGCCCCCACCCCCTTATTGTCCATGACCACTGGTTAAGCTCCTATGTGTGCACACAAGTCCTTTGGTTGATCTCTCCCTTTTACCCCCACCCTCCCTCTGAGGCCCAACAGTCTGACCCATGGCTCCTCATCTCTGGGTCTGTTCTTATTCATCAGTCTATCTTTTTTTTTCTTTTTTTTAGTATAATTTTTACAGAGAGGAAGAGAGAGGGATAGATAGTTAGAAACATTGATGAGAGAGAATCATCGATCAGCTGCCTCTAGCACAACCCCCATTAGGGATGTGCCTGCAACCAAGGTACATGCCCTTGACCAGAATCGAACCTGGGACCCTTCAGTCTGCAGGCCGACGCTCTATCCACTGAGCCAAACCGGTTTTGGCCATTAGTCTATCTTGTTCACCATTTCCCCCAGATGAGTGAGGTCATGTCCTCCTGGAAATATACTTATAGGAATCAAACATGAGACAAGACACATCGCAGTCCATGGTCTCACACATGGCCACACAGGCAGGAGCACGCTCAATGCTAAAAGTCTTCCTTCACCCACGTCTGGCTGGCAGCCCCTTCTTGAAATAAGCAGAGAGATCATTTGCTTCGATCCCAGGAGAGTGTGTCTGGGGCTGGCCCACAGCGAGTGCGTAATAACAGGCTCTCCCTTCCATTTGCCGCGTCTATCCCATAGGTTCCCACCGGACAGGCGTCCGGCTTCTGGCCCGGCGGTGTCTGCAGGTAACTTTTGAAGAAAGCGAGAATATACACAAACTCACTCCCTCTCACTGTCATTACTGTAGTCATCGTCATCCTCGTTATGTCGGAAGTGATGTATCCAAGAAGGATTCTTCATGGAAACGGGAGCTTTCCCCCTAAAACTTGCCTTGTTGGGAAGCACGGGACAGACTTCTCCATCAGTACCAAACGCGGAACCGTGGCTTCCGTGGGCCGTGGTATGTTAGGAGCCTCTGACCAGCTGGCCACATTCCTCCTGACGGTTCGCGTGTCCGACATTATTCAGAAACGCCAATTAGCCTCCCCCTGGTCCGGCTGCCTGCTAGGAGCTGGGAGCAGCAGTTTCCCGGGCGATGCCCTGGGGTGTCTGTGCTTCACACGCGGAGGTGAAATGAGGCCCCGGGAACCTGAGCCGCCGCCGCGGGCCTTGGCCACCCAGGAGGCCGCCCTCCGGGGAGCCCGTTAGAAGCCCGGGCGCTCACGTCCACCGCTCAGCTGCCTGATGCGAGCAGCAGCTCCTGATGGGCCCGCCAGCGCTCGCCCCGTCACCCCAGTTCCGTCCGACACGCAATGGCATTTGTCCCGCTGCCTCTCTCCGCCTCCCCGGGGCTCCCAGGGGGCTGTGCCGACAGCATCCCCTCGGACCGTTGAAAGGGTGACATCGTGACCCTTTTCCGGGCCTCCCCACGTCACAGTCTCATCTCGCATTTGGCACGGGGGGAGAGGCCAGTGCATGTTAAACACCTGCCGACAGGCGATGAGCCGGCGCCTCATTACATCAGCCGGCCTCCCGGCTTCCCCGAGTCTGAGCACGTTCGGCTGCAAATGCCGTCACTGTCTCCCGCCGCCCTGCCGGCGTCCAGCGGCCCAGCCGTCCGCCGCCCGGTGACGTTCCGCAGGAAGCCCGCAGGACAGCACCTGCTGCTTTTGGGCACCTGGGAGCCCCTCCGACGGCGACGCCCCTGATGGTGCGAGGAAAGGCTCGCCTCTCTGTGTCACCCACAAAGCAGTCTCACTATGTACCGAGTGCTCATCCCCCCCCAGGCGGGACTGGGATTCCTCGCCCCGTCCCTCCACCCTCCTACCCCCGGGCCACAGCGGCTTCCCTGGCCCGGTGTCCAAAGCTTCTGACAACGGCCGTGGCCTGTGGGAGTCAGCCCGGCACAGTGACATTGGCGTCTTCCTTGTTGTTGCCGCTCTCACGGCGGACAGGAGCGGGCGGGCTGCATTTCCAAACCCAGGCCGCACGGAGGTGGGAGGCTCCCTCCCGAAGGGCAGGTCTCCCTGGTCCCCTCACACCTCAGCGTGGGTCTGCGAGGGGCCCGGTGGGCCCTCAGTTGGAATCCCTTCGCCTGGCTACCCCAGGAGGGTCCGTTCTCCCTCCCCCAGGTTGGATTTACGTTCCCCCAGATGCCCGAGAAATCCGTTCTCTCTCTCCTTGTCTCTTCTGCTGGCTCCTCCCAGTTCATCGCATTTTAGAAATCCCAGGTCACGCCGCATGTGGCAGGAGCTCAGTGAGTACTGTTCAATGAGCAGGGACCTCCAAGGTCCGTCCAGAGAAGGCGGGGACGAAAGAGAAGCTGGCTGGCCGTCAGCCGTGAGGAAGCTAAACTTCTTCTTACCCGCGGCACCAGCCGAGGCCTATTTGATGCTGATTCTCAGTGACACAGGACGTGGGCCAGGGAAGATCAGGGCCCGCCGAGGGACTCCGGAAAGGCCTCAGCAAAGGGAATAACTTTGAGGTGAGCATGATGAGATCATATTCTGACGGGGAGGGCGGGGACAAGAATTCAGAGAGAGAGAACAATTCAAGAGCTACAGAGAAGCCAAAAGGGCCGTGAAGCCCAGAACTTACTGGTGTCTCATTCGGAATCAAGCTCTCTCACCCTCATTTTCCTGATCTCTGCAATAACGGCAGGGATGCTTGCATCGGAGCAGTTGTGAGTAATTGATAAGATAATTAGAGTAAGATTTAACATAGAGTCTGGTAATCATAGTTAATAGTTACTGTTATTGTTGTCAGTGCTGGTGCTTTCATTAACAGTGAGGGGTAGTATCGTTAAGACAATGAGCAGAGCCAGCCTAATGGGTTAACTGTTTCAAACGAACCGCAGAGGGAAGGCACACCAGTGAAAAAACCTGAATGTGAACTTCCCTGAACGTGACTGTGAATGCAAAAAGCTGACTCTGTGAGCAAGGACTTACTCTATATCCCCCAAAAAGAAATACTGTTTTAGGATGGTTCTTAAAAAAAGAATAACAAAGGAGAAAGAAAAGGAACTAATTTTTATGGTACAGAATAAAAGGACCTTACTCATCTTCCTTGTGTTGCTACTATTTCTCTGCAGGCAGGGGTAGGTGTGCTATAATTTAAAAAACTGGACATGCATAACGTTGTCTGGATACTGGCGAAATGATTGGTGCTTTGACATACATTATCATATTTATTTTCTTGCGAGACGGTAGCAAGAACAGGAGCTAGAATTATAATCCATCCATGCATGATCCCCGAACCAATTTCTTCCTAACAGTCAGCGCTGCCTCCCTGACTGAAGGTCACCGCCAGACTAAGACTTGCGCGGGGCTCTGATAAACCAGAGCCGGATCAGCACACCGCCGTCCGAGGGTCAATCCTGTTTTTGTAAACGAAGCTTGACTCGCCCACGCCCACGCCCACACCCACTTGCTCTGCATCAGCCCTGCACGGCAGCACCAGAGCGGAGTAATGGAAGCAGCCCTACCCCTGCAGGCCTGCGTGTTTATTAGCTGACCCGTTAACAGGAACGTTTGCCTGCTCCTGGCCTAACGTACAGCCAGACCCTCTAAACCACCTCCCCCCCTCCGTTCTCTCTCTTACCCAGTCCAAGTGCACCTGCCAGCGTGGTCGGGGTTATTTCACTGTGAAATCATCCCGCGTCCGCACTGACGTCCACGTAGAGCTCAGCCTTCCCACCACGGCGTCTCTGCACCCACCTTCCCGCTTCCCCCATGCCACATGACCTTCCACCAGCAGGCTCAGTTCTAACAGCCCCGTCTGCCCAGGATGTCCTCATTCCACTGCGGCTGTTCCCCTCTTCTCCATCCTCAGCCCAGATCAAAGGTCAGCCCCTCCCACGCACCCCCAGGCCCACCTCCTCTCCGTCAGCACCCACCTTTCCTTCTTCTGAACTCAGATCCCTCTGCGTCACGCTTGTTTTACACCCGAGCCCGGGGCATGAAATCCTGCGCGGGGAGGGTCCCTGGGCCCGGCGGGCGATCTGGGCCACCAGGGCCTGCCTTTGTCCCCCGCCGCCCGCCGGTGGTCAGTGCACGTCATGGTGAGTGGTCGGACTCCCAGTTGGTCAAACTCCCGAAGGGACAATCTGCCCGTTAGCCTTTTATTATATGGGATGTCTCATTTTCTGCATTAGGCTGTCAGCTCCTGAGGGCAGGTACTGTCTCACAATCATCTTTACTGACCACACTATGGAGCCCACGGTGGGTACATTTCTAAAAAACCCGAGTGGTCACTCAGATTGCACAGTAAACAATCTGAGTATGTTTTTTTGTTTTGTTTTGTTTTAATATATTTTATTGATTTTACACAGAGAGGAATTGAGAGAAATAGAGAGTTAGAAACGTCGATGAGAGAGAAACAACCAGCCGCCTCCTGCGCACCCCCCCACTGGGGATGTGCCCGCAACCTAGGTACATGCCCTTGACCGGAATCGAACCCGGGACCTTTCAGTCTGCAGTCTGACGCTCTATCCACTGAGCCAAGCCGGTTTCTGCAATCTGAGTATGTTTTGATTTCAAATATAAAGTAGAACAAAGTCATATTTATATAAACACAAAATGTAAAGATTCTTACATTCCTAAATGTTATTCACCATTTCATCATCTCAAGGATGAGGAAAAGGCTACCCTCTCAGGACAATCTGTGTTGCTTGGAGTCTTCCCCAACATCCAACCAGGGGAGCTGTGTCGTTACGGCCACTCTGCACCGGACCGGGTCTCCTGTCTTCCTTCCCCGAGAGCAGCTCAGGTGAGGGTGTGAGGCCGGGTCCTGGTGGGGGTTTGCTCTGCAAAGGGCCCGGGCGCGACAGTCACCTCCCACCAGCACCAGGACAGCCATCCGCCCTGAAACTCGCCTGGGAACATGAAAGTATGTGGACATCTCCTACTCAATCACCTTTTTCGTTTTTAATGATGTTTCACCCAATACTTTGCTAATTGTATTCTACTTAAGATTTTATTCCCTAGATCTGAGATTTCAAAAAAAACAACACATATTTTTTAATGATTTTGCTGTTTACAATATATCAGGTCCTCAAATAATTTCATTCAATGTTGTTTCATTATAATGTTCACATGGGGGGTGGGGGGGAGGATGACCATACCCATAAAACCCAAAGTGAGGCGTGTCTTCTCTAAAATTAAGAATTTTAAAACCTGTAGTAAAAAAGCACCTCACTGTTCTTGGCCCAGAGCAACAATGTTAGCCGTGATCTAGATGAGTTTCTATTTTGTGGTCACCAACCATGCCTCACTACCTCAGGAATGCTATAACAACCCTGCCGGCCAGTTCCTGACTCGTGAGTTTATCTCATCGGGTCTACTTGTATTAGTAACCGAAAGTCCCACATTCATTGGCACCTGGTGACTTACAAGCTTTCCAATTTTGTATAACCTCACTTAATCTCCCCAAACCACAGAGAGAATACATTTTTACCCATCGTGTGGCTGAATAAGCCAGGCTCAGCTCCACCGGGAGGCCTGGACCCAACTCCCCTCGGGGGCATGCGCCATGCATGGATGTTGTTGGGTTATCTGACAAAAGAAAAACAGTAGCGTACGCACACCACAGCTCAGTGCATTTTAGACTATACGTTAGGGTAGGTTTGTGAGAAGGGGCAAAAGAAAGGTCCTGAAGAGTGGGCAGGCCTGGGTAGGCCCCGAGAGCCAGTCAACATGAAAGACAACAACTACGCCAAAACTGGTTTGGCTCAGTGGATAGAGCGTCGGCCTGTGGACTGAAAGGTTCTGGGTTCGATTCCGGTCAAGGGCATGTATCTTGGTTGCGGGCACATCCCCAGTGGGGGGTGTGCAAGAGGCCGCTGATCGATGTTTCTCTCTGATCAACATTTCTACCTATCTATCCCTCTCAATTCCTCTCTGTAAAATCAATAAAATATACTAAAAAATAAAAAAGAAGAAAGAAAGAAAGAAAGGAAGAAAGAAGAAAGAAAGAAAGAAAGAAAGAAAGAAAGAAAGAAAGAAAGAAAGACAACAACTAAAAGGCTCGGAGGGGAGCAGCTGCCACCTCCACACACGCCGAAGCTCAGAAGTGAACCAGGTGACAGACAAGCAGACTTGGGTCCGTTCTGTATGGAATCCTTTCCTCTACATTTGACAGCCAGACACCCAAGTTCCAGATGGATGGATGGATGGATGGATGGATTGATGATAGATAGATAGATAGATAGATAGATAGATAGACAGATAGATAGTTAGATAGATAGATATAGATAGATGATAGACAGGTAATAGATGAATGAAGGTGGAATAATTAGGTAACCCCAAGCTTCCATTTAGAGCTAAGAGATTTCCTTCATTTCAACTAGAATCTCCATTGTTACCTGTCACCGTTAAGAAAAGGGGGAGATTATCCATTCCAAAGCAGCTGCCATCCAATTAACACTTGACTCCAAGTAATAGATCACATCAGAGATTGTATTGACAACCTGTAGGACGTTATCTTTCCAATGACACGTGGCGTGACCTTTCACTCCAAACGCCTGGAAGGGGTGTGAGCGCAGCCACTCAGAAGCCGCCGCAGCGCCCGCGCAGGACACGCCGAGCACCAGCGCGGCAAGGAAAGGGCGCGCTGGCCGAGATACAATCACCGCTGATTAAGTGCCATCAGCGTCCCGTGAGCACACCGCCCGTTTTTAACACGCATACTTAAAAGCCAATTGAACTGGATTTCCTTCCTCAAGAGTTTATTATTGCTACTGTTTTTTTCCTACAGAAAAATCAAATGTTCTATAATGCATTTTGTGTAAACACTGCTCTAATACCACCGAAAATGCTGTTAAATGTCAGAGGAATTTAAAGCCTTGTTGTTGAAAATCACAGGCTCAGATGTTACAAGTATTTAGGTCTTTGGGAACGTGAATAAGCGATGAGTGGAAATCTTTCCGGAGTCCCGATTCGGCTGTAGAACATGGTGTGATCACTAGTTTATGCAAAGAACCAGTCATTATGGCTGCGAAACGCAGGAAAGACCTGGGATGCTTGGGCTTTGGTGCCACAGAAGCCTGCACTCCCGCACCTCACACACCTCAGGCATGCGCCTTCATTTTCATTCCTGTGCTCACTGTACCAAGCGGCAAAGTGTGTAAGGCGGCTAACATAACTGGCTGCCTCGGTTTACCCTGAGAGCACTGAGGCAAGGAAACACAGGCAGGACTGTAACCTACAGGGGACACTCCAAAAGACATCAAAAGGAGCTCAACTCGGGTTAAATGCACACACACACACACACACACACACACACACGCCCATGCACACCCATGTGAACACGCAGAGACACACATCACACAATTATCCAACAGTCCAGAATAGAAACGCTTGGGTAGTTGTTCATGTTCATGTTGACCAATGTCACCCCAATAAAGTTTAATTAAAAAATAAAGAATCATGAAATCACGTTCTCTGATTCTCATAACCCATTTCACCAGTTCTTACAAACCGATTGCAATTTTTAAAAATCCTCCAAGAGAAGCTGCCTGGCGTCAGTGAGGCCCAGCGTGAGCTCCCTGGGGTGCCGGGGGGGGGGGGGTGCAGGCACAGGCACACTGGCTGCCACAGAGGACATTCTAGCCGCCCTCACTCCAACACTCGGCTCTTCATGCTAAAACTAGAGGCCTAGTGCATGAAATTCCTGTGGAGGAGGGGTCCCTCAGCCCGGCCTGTACTCTCTGCGATCCAGGACCCCTCCAGGAATGTCTGGCTGCTGGTTTAAGCCTGTGGGATTGGGCCTAAACTGGCAGTTGGACATCTCTCTCTCTCTCACAATCCAGGACATCTGGCTCCTAACCACTCACCTGCCTGCCTGCCTGATTGCCCCCAACTGCCTCTGTCTGTCTGATTGCCCCAACTGCTATCCCCCGCCTCAAACCCTGCTACTATGGCTTTGTCTGGAAGGACATACAGAAAATGTCAGGTCTAACTGGTCTAATTAGCATATTACCTCTTATTAGTATAGATGAGAATGTCCGTGGCTCGCCTGGGCAGTTCATGTCCTGCCCGGCACCCTCTCTCGTGAATTCTGGGCGGGAGTTTGCAGGGACAACCCTCCGTCAGCCCCGCCCACGACCAGTGCTGGGGGGGACATGCCCACGTGTTCCCAAGGCCCCTTAGGAGCCAATACTCCAACCTCTCAAACTTCATCCCAAATGGCCGAGAGGGACTCAGCTCTTCCCGTGGACACCGAGTGTCACCGTGAGTGTACGACAGCGATGACGGAGTGCAAGAATGCGGGAGCACCCAGTTCCCCTGCTGGGCCTGCAGCCGTGGCTGCTGTGCTGTGGTCTCTCTGTCCTCCGGGCCACACAGGGCCCCTCCGTGGGCCCGGGCCCACGCTGAGCAGCTGTGCCCAGGCCTCTGAACTGGGGACTTGGAAGCCGGTGGGGTGTCTGGTCACGGCTCATCCTGAACCGCAGGCAGCGTGGCCTGTGGAGGGGAGCTGGGCTGGACCTTCCCCAGGAGGACACACCAGCCCCTTCCCTTTTCTGCCACTTTCCCTCTTCCCCATGCCCCGCCCCTTTCTCTCCAAGCCCCGCCCTTCTCCACCAAGCCCCTCCCATTTCCCATCAAATCCCGCCCATTCCCACCAAGCCACACCCCTTCTTCCCCATCAAGTCCCTCCCATTTCTCATCAAGCCCCACCCCTTCCTCTCCACATCCCTAAATGTGAATCACTTTCCTTCTCCCAAATGCCATCCTGCTCCTCCTGCTCCTCCTCCTCCTCCTCCTTTCCCATCCTTTCTCTTGGAGATCCCTCCTGCTCCTGTACCCCGTGTGTGGAGTTTCCGCTGTGCTGTCCTGGAGCCCCGCTGCTCCCGCAGGGCTTAGCTGCAGAGCCGCAGGCAGTTACTTAAAATCCCCGCCTCCGTTTCCTGTCTCCAGCAGGGATGACAGCCTGTCTCTTCACGGGCCCTGGAGGGCTGCGCTGATGCAGACCCTGTGCTCAGAGCACTGCCCGTGGAGGGGCCAGCCCCGGCCGTGCTGTCCGCATGCGGCGACTCTGGGATTCTTATGCCCACGGGGAAATCCCACCTGCTCTTCGAGGACACTGCTCCCCACAAAGGTTTCGAGTAATCCTTCTGCACACAGAGGAGAGAGGGAGATGGAGAGAGGAGGGCGGGGAGAGTGGTTACATGTAAACCCAGGGAAAGAACGTGTGTAATAAACCTGAGTGGAGAGGAGAGTCCCCTACCCTCGTGTGTGACTCGGGCAGAGGCTAGCCCCAGCCCACCCCCCACCCACGGGGAGAGAACAGGAAGGCAGGCAGGCAAGCAGCTGCCCAAAGATGCCTTGTGTTCGGGGAAATGCTGGCGACCCTGCAGGGGGAGAGCTGGCCTGCAGCCCCAGCGGTGCGGTGGGGCCTGGGCTCCGGGATGGACGCTCCCCGCCCTCCCGCCCCCTGCCCTCCCTGCCCCTGCCCCCGCCCCCTCTGCAGGCGCGGGTCTGGCCCCCAGCCCCCAGCACAGGTGGCCTTGGTCAGGAGGGAGCACCACGTGACGGGCCAGGCGGAGAGAAAGCCCCCAGGAGGCTGTGCTACCCTTAAATACCATCAGCCTGTTTCCCTTAGACTTGGGCTTAACACCGTGAAGATAAATCAAAGGCTCCAAATGAAGTCCCCCCCCCCTGCCTACCCCGCAGCAGGGCGCTGAGGATCACCCCGAGACTGTGCTCCAGCACTGGGGTCACCCTGCCCGTTGGATTCGTATTGTTTGATTCAGATTATTTCTGGGAACAGGAGAATTGTCTCCTGGCTACACAGTCCCCAGGCATTCATTCCCCCAGGCGCTGCCATGCAGGGCGGGAGGAGGCCCAGCGCCCATCACACCCTCCCCGCGCCCACTCCCCCACCCACCCCTGCCCCCAGCTCTGGGGCGGAGGCCAGCTTTTCAGGGCCACCCCGAGAATGCAGGGCAGGGGACCCGGGGGGATTCTCCTTCGTTTTAAGGGGAGACAGTCCAAAGCAGGGAGGAGGATGAGAGCTCTGTTAAGAGTAAGAAGGACCCTGAAACCTCTCCTGGCAGAGTCTTGCTAACAAGCCAAGAGCCGGAGCGTTAAGATGGCTCCCGTGACTGCCTCCCAGGGTGTCCTCCCTGATTAAGGATGCGTGAGGGTTATCGAGTTTTGAATTAGACGCACTTTAATAAAACAGTGGAATGTGCTTATCTGATTGCACCTGTATTGATTGTGTTAAAGAGGTCTCTCCTTGGATGGGGGTCAACGATTTTACATAAACTTACCAGGGACTCAGACGGTATTCGTTTTCGGATTCTTGTAGGCTATCCAATTTGTTAGATTTCACTAATCTGAGGAATTTAAGAGTGTGCCTCTTGTTGAGATTTTTTCCCCCCACCACCTGTGTTAAATTTCACTCAATCTCCATGACTACATCCTCAATCGAGGTAGCAAGAAAGGCTTGGTTTAAATCACAGAATTCATGTCAATTGTTTTTAAAATTTAAGAGGCCTTTCTACTCTACCAAAGTAAAATGCCTAGCTAAATGTCAGGAAAACTCGCTACATAGCTAAATACAGTGGAACACACAATTCATAATTAAAATGCAAAATGCCTGTTCAATTGACATACGTACGTTCAACAGTATGTTGCAAATTGCTACTTATATTGTTTCTGATGGCTCCCAGAAAATCAATTTGCGAGTAAACTCATGAGCAACCTTCTCATGGCAGTACCGTGAACTTCGCTTCTGCAAACAAAGGCATTAGCTGAGCTGAGGTCTGGAAATTTTCAGTGGCATGTGTACGAGGGCGTGAACACAATCACGTATCTTAAGGGCATCTTCGAGTGTTTTCCTAAATGAGAGAGATCTTCTTGAAGCAGGCTTTTAGATTTCACAAGCAAAGCAACACCAACAGCTCAACATTAAACTTGATGAATTAATTCAACTTTTGTTTTGTTTGCTATCCTGGGCCACACTGAACAGGTCAGGTAGGGGCAGACAGTTAGTAGTGTTGGGTTTAACCAAAATGGTGTGGGGTTTTTTTTTTTTTTTGGGGGGGGGGGACAAACCAGGGGCAGGAAGACAGAGCGCTGAGGGATTGTCAAAGAAGGCACTGGATGGGGACCACGGAATCCGAGCTGGTGGCCAGGGAGTGGGGGGCAGAGTAGGATGGGCGTTGGATGGGTAGGGGTAGGTGAATGCGCGGTCTCAGTGGAGACGAATCCATCTGGATGTAAAAGGACCAGAGCGGGTGCCCTGAAGAGCAAGGGGTGGGGAGAGGATGCTTCAGTACGAGATGCTGCAGGGAGGGAGTTATTGGCATTCATGAGTGCAGGGGAGCAGATGGGGGGAGTGGAGGAAGAGAGTTTGCGTCGGAAGTGGGGGGATAAGGGGGCGGGGCGCTTGACAGTCCTGTGCCTGGATGTGAGTCATCCGGAGTGAGGATCGTGTGCCGGTGGGAGAGAGACGTGAGAGCCCACCTCGGGCCCTGCCCGGGGGGACGGCAGCAGGCTTTGCCGAGGAGAGGCCGGTGCTTCTGGGATGCAGTGGGCTCGCCTGCCTGGTTTGCTTGTTCTAGGAAGAGCGAAGGAGACACGGCCCCCTCCAGGCCCTGCAGAATGCACCACGGGCAGCCATCACCTGGGGGCTTGCAGGGGAAACTGAGTCTGCAGGAGGCAGTTAGGTCTGCATCAGAGCATCTATAATAAGACTCTACATGAAGCAAACCAACACGAACAGGAAGGCAGGGGAGAGAGAGAGAGGAGAGAGAGAAGAGAGAGAGAAGAGAGAGAGAGAGAGAGAGAGAGAGAGAGAGAGAGAGAGAGAGAGGAGTGCAGCCTGAGAACACACATGTAGGCTCTTCAGTGTGAGCTTATGAGGAGCGTCTTCCGTTTGGGGGTGGGACCGGGACCAGTGGGGAGGAGTGGGCTCTTCCTGTCTCAGACGTGTCAGTGGATACAGCTGGTTGTGCCCCGGGCCATTCATTCCAGCCCACGTCACAGGCCCACGAGAGAGTGCGCAGAGCACGTGTCTGTGACGACAGCCACTGTTCTCGCCAAGGCCCCTTGCGTGAAGTCATTTCATCCTGGCGGTTACTCTAGAGCAGGGGTGGGCAAACTTTGTCACCTCCCCGTACAGAGAAGAATTGGAGGCTCACAGAGGGCGAGGGGTCGGCCCTGGTCCATGCAGACGGGGCGCCGTGGAGCTGGGACGCAAGCCGGCGGACTGCTTCCTAATCCACACGGCGTCGCCCTGTGTGGCCTGGTCACTCGTGGGAGAAACTGGAGAACTGACATCGCCACGGGCTTCGCAGGAATGTCTGGATGACACTAAATGCGATCATGAGGTCTGCCACACAACACGCTCGGATTCTGTAAGGACCTTCAGGTTCCCAAATCTACCAGCGGGCCGGACGCGGGCCTCCTAACCTCGTTACAGCTGAAGAGCCGAGGCGAACGGGCAGATGAATGATATTCCAAATCAGCGTTTCCCCCTCCAGGGCTAATCTGCAAATCAGACATTATCAATTTATTTTCATCCCGTTCCCAAATCAAATAATTGCCGAGACTCTCTCCTGGCTGAGTCTGAAACAGAAGTCCCCGGAGGCCGGGGCCTCGCAGCTGTGGTGCGCGCCTTCCTCCGCTCAGGAGGAGATTTATTCGTCCGGGCAGGACGCGGCCTTGGCTCCCGGGCTGGGTGGGCGGGGAGGCGGGGAGGCGGGGAGGAGGGCTGGCAGGCCCCGCAGGCCTGGGCGGCAGAGCCACATGCATCAGCGTTTTCCCCGGATACAATGGGGACCTGTGCAGACGCCTCTTTCACTGGCCATTTCATTTTCCGCTCTTTAAGGCGTTCATGGGAACGCTCCCCCTCCCGCCCCCCGGCCTTGGAGCGGTCTCCCAGGCCGGACAAAGGCGCCATTCAGGGCCGAGCTGACACCGGGGCCAGGACGGGAAGCCTCGGCCGTTCCCAGGCAGCACGGGCCACAGAGCTGGCCACAGCCGCCGGGAGGGGAGGGGGGCCTGGCGCCTTGGGAACGGGCCGAGGGGCTGGGCCGGTCCCACTGAGGAGGGAAGGCTGTCATCACTAAACCACCCAGTTCTCTCCTCCCTCTCCCTCCCTTCTGGAACCTTCCCATCAGCATTCCGGGATAAGCCACGTGGCGTGCGAACGCTGCACACCCAGGAATGGGGCTTTATGGGGAAGGGAGGCGGGGCGAGGAGTCACCCGTCCGACCCACTGAGCTCACTGTGAGGCAGGGAGAGGGGTGCCCTGGCCCCGCGGAGGTGCGAGCTCCCCGTGACCATCCTCGGACCCCGGACCCGCGCCGCCCTGTGCCGGCCACACTGTCCCGGCTCAGCCCGGCCGCCCACCCCGCTCCTGCAGACAGAACCGCTGGGCAGCTGCTGAGCCGTCACAAGGACCAGACTTATCACACATGGCTCTTTACGTCATCAGCCGATGGCCCCCGTGCTCCGTGCTCAGGAGCCACTCTGCCCAGAGTCCGCCCCGGGGCTGGACCGGTTTCCGGAGCCTTCCTGCCCGCGCCCGGCCTGTCAGCATCACCCACGGGGGCCGCTGCTCCGGGGCGGCCACAGGCACCGGGCGGGCTGTGGGGCGGGCACGTCTCTCCCACGGCATGAGGCCCGAGGCGGAGCCTCCTCTCGCCGGCCACGCTCAACAAGGGCCGTTTCTTCTGGAGCCCATTTAACGACGGTCTGTGCGGGCAGCGGCCCGTCTGGAATGTCCCTGAGACCCAGTCCCCGTGGCGGAGACCTTGGCTTCTGCCCAGCCTGCGCGGAGCCCAGGAAACGGCATTCCGGCGCCGGCACCTCCGTGCGCTCACCGGGCCGGGTTCTGGGGTCGCCGGACGGGGCTCTCTCCCCCCTCCGGCAGCACGCCCCCCCGGAGTGGGCAGTTTTACAAAACCCCGGCCCGGGGCTGCTTCTAAGCCCGGGTCCCCCACAAAGCAGCTTGCCCTGAGGCCCAGCCCGTGGCCTTCCCGGGCCTCACGGTCACCGTGGACCCTCCTGGAGGCGGGACAGCGTTGGTCCTGTCCGGCTCGCGCGCTGCGCCCCGAGCCTCCCGCCTGCGTGGTGGGCAGCAGTGCTGGCCCCCGGACCTGCCCCGGGCACGTCCACACGCCCGCTGCCCCTCGGCGAGCCTCGGGAGGTGCGCAGCCCTCCCTGCCTCCCGCTCTCCGCCGAAGCCCAGCCCAGAGGCGGGGGGCCTCTGAATGGCAGGGCCGTGGCTTCTGTGGCCGCCGACTGCCCACCCCGAGCGGAGGTGGGGACCAAGCCAGCAGCGCGCCCGTCCCCACCCTTGCGGCTGCTCACTGTCTGTTCTCCTTCGGTTCTTGCCACAGGCTTCTGGCCTCCGGACCGCCTGGGAAACACTTGCTGTCAGGAGGAGGCGGGCACTTGCTGGCCCACCCCCTGCCCCCCTGCCCCGGCACCGCCAAGATGCCAGCAGGTGAGTGTCGGTGGGAGAGGACCGCTCCCCCCCCCCCCCGGCTCTCACACCGGGGCAGCCCAGCAGCCGGAAGCCGGTGATCCTGCGGGGACACTCCCTCCCCCGCATGAAGGGGTTTTGGGAAAGAGAGCACGAAGGGGAATGCCAGCCATAACCTGTGCCCCAGGGAAAGGCAGCGGCACCGACCGGATCTGCGGTTTAACTGGAGCGATGCTTTTTAATTGAGTGACTTTCCCCGATGAGCATCTGACGTGGGACACGCTGAGGAAATGGGACTTTCTCCCAGGAAAAGGCCCGGCTCTTTAGAAAAGACAGAAATCCGGGAGCCAGTTTCTTCTCAGAGTCCGATTTAATTACAGGCCACCTGCCCGGGACCCGGGCGGCAGCCTCGAGAACAAAGATGCCGGCCTGTGACGGGCAGCCGCTCCTCGCTGCCTCTCCTCCCGGACGCCGGCGACGAGCCAGCCCTCCCACGGTCACCCAGGTCAAGGGGTGGTCATACGTGGCCGTGCCTGTGCCCTCTCCCCAGACAGCGAGGTTTCTCCTTGGGCTGCTGTTCTTTGTCTTATTCGCCCTGTGGCAGGTGTGTCTCTCCGCACTGGTGTTCACAGGGACCTTTTTCAAAAGACATTCTTATTGATTTCAGAGAGGAAGTGAGAGAGAGAGAGAGAGAGAGAGAGAGAGAGAGAGAGAGAGAGAGAAGCATCAATGATGAGAGAGAATCATGGATCAGCTGCTTCCCCCATGCCTCCACTGGGGATCCAGCCTGCAACCCAGGCATGTGCCCTGACCGAGAATCATAGGTCCATAGGTCGATGCTCAACCACTGAACCACACCAGCCGGGCCACCGGGACCTTGTACCCTCAATGCTTGTCTCAGCGTTTGAGTGCAGCCGCCAAACACACAGTAAAAGCTGAGCAGCTGCTGGTGGCAGGGGTCAGGATGCCGTGCCCACCCCAGCACCTCGCTCAGACCGCTTCAGCACCTGGAACAGCTCCCTCCGCACCTGTGGGCCCCGCCTCCTGTCCTGTGGAAGGGACACCCCACCACTGCTACCCCCCCCCCCCGGAGTGATCTCGGGTTCGGGCCTCGGTCTCCCTCCACCCTCAGCTCGTCCTGTTTGGATGTGAGGTTTTGCTCAGAGCAGTTCCACTTCCCAGATTTTCTACCCTTTTGGGTTCCGCACCCAACTCCTGCCCTCAGCCCCCGACCGCACCTGCCTCGTTTGCCACTCAAGGGCCAGGGCCGCCTCCCAGGCTCCTTGGGCGGACGCTGGGACCCGGGGCGTTGGCACACTGCGCTCACAAGTAGAACGGGAAGAGGAGGGTGACAGCAGATGAAACACGGCGTGAGCTCCTTCCTGTGCCTCACAAGTTCTTTATAGGTTCACAGGCATCAGGGCCAGGCCTGTGGACACACTGTGTGCTGGGCGCTCTCCTGGACCCTGGCACATGAAGACGTTCCCCGCTGTTGTCCTTGGCCTCATGTCGCCACTGTCCTCGTGTTGTCACTGACCTCGGGTCTGCTGTTCAGACTCTCGGTGAGTGCGCTGCAGAGATTCGTGTTTAATTTTCATTACGGCGTGGAGAGTACAGAGCAGGACACAGGGGCTTCGTCAGGCCCAAGGGCCAGCACCGCATTAGTGATCCCTACGGCGAGGTGGCCCAGGGACCAGGGCTCTTCCGCCCGGCCAGCCCCAGCCCCACCGCTGTCCCCAGACCCGGCTTCCTAATGACACGCACGCCTCCATCCTCGGTCTTTATCTTCTCTCCTGGCCCACAGAGAGGCGGGCTTCTCACGGGGAAAGTAGCTTTGGGTCCTGCGACTCCTCCTTTCTCCTTCAGGGCCAAACTTCTTTGGAACGTGATTGAAAAGCCACTCCCGCCCCCAGTTCCCAGCCGCCTGCTTGCTGCCCCCTCCACGCTTGGCTGGAAGAACCGCCTGGAAAACCGCCACCGGCCTGAGGTCAGCTCCTCGGGGCGTCTCTGAGGCTTCGTTCCCTTCTGCTGCTGGAGGCACAAGGGTCCGGCTCTCCGCCCCCCTGGCCTCCATGCCCGTTACCATGCTTAAAACGTCCTAAAACGAGCAACAGAAGTCTTTGGTATGGCTTTTAATATTAAGGCTACACAGCTATATGTATAATTAAATCTGAAAATATTATTTCTCCTAAGACAGAGCCTCATTCGTTCATAGGAACAGGTCTTCCCTTATTTTCCTACAATGTGCCATTTTCAAGGGTTTTGTTTTTGCCCCCCCCCCTTCCCATCTCAACAGGGCGTGTATGAAATGCTCACTTCTTTACAGAGCTGAAATTTATGAACAACGAGGAAATGGGGGAGAATCCACAGAGACCCGTGTCCACGTTCCACGGAAGTGTGTAAATACTCCGCTCACACACTCCCAGCGAGGCCACCATGAGTCCTCCAGTCCTCCTCCTCCACTGGCAGCGATCCTCGGCGGCGATGGGTAAATGGCACGTTTCAGAGACCCTGCATGGTTTGGATGAAGCATAATCCATTGCCTCTGTTCGGCCACCGTGGACCTTCTGGGCATGAGCGGAGTCCACCTGGGCGCTTGCCCCCGGACTCCACAGAAGAGAAAGCCACAGGGGGGGGTGGGATGCCGGCCCGCCCCGAGGGCTCCGGGCCGCCAACCGCTCCCTCCAGAGAAGGTTCTTCCCAGGTGTGATACCTGATGCTTTGGGACCTTGGAGGCAGGGAACTCCCCGGGGCAATGCTTAGGCCTCCAGTGAGGCAGTGGCCCCGGACCCCCAGGGCAGGAGCAGAGCCCGGACTCGGGAACCCGGCTCCCGGCTCCCGGTCGGCCAGGGGCTCCGTGGGGAGCAGCTGTCCCGCCCTGAGGAAGGCGCCACTGCAGCATCCTGCTAAAACTCAGCGCTGGGACCCCAGAGCTGCGAGGTGTCAAATGTCTGGGCTCTACAACTTCTGTTTGCTGTTGCTTTTATTTTTTCACTTTGAAAAAAAAATGTAAAAGCTTGAACCTCACAGGAGAGCTATTCAAAAGACCTAAGTACTTGAAAAATATAGTTAAAGTGGAATGTGATCTCGCTTCCCTCGGCTGTACCTACCGCGCGGCCCTCCTTGCATTCTCAGCGGTCCCCTCCCACCTCCGCCTCCGCTTTGAAGAGCCAGAGCTTCCCCGAAGGTCTGATTGATCAAGGACCAAGCGTAGAAGATGGTCTCCCCCCCCCCCCCCCCGCACCCCGCAGAGCCACCTGCTGAGCAGGCGGGTCCCCCAGGCTCTGCTCACAGCCAACGCGGCCTGCACCTCCGGGCAAATTCACGGCCCAGATGCCCACCCACCGCTGTTCTGGACCCGTGTCCGTACGATGAGGGTTTAAGTCAGCTGTGGGCAAACTACGGCCCGCGGGCCGGATCCGGCCCGTTCGGCTGTGCTATCCGGCCCGCGGAGCCGGAAGAGCGGAGGGTTCTCTTGCTCCCCCCTCCGCTCCTTCACCAGCAGCCCAAGATGAGAGTGCCAGCATGGTCAGGTTGCTTTTGTTCCGGCCCTCCGGTCCAGTTTAAGAACCCACTGTGGCCCTCGAGTCAAAAAGTTTGCCCACCCCTGGTTAAGTCTTGGCCGTCATCAGCACGGCTTCTGGTTATTCCAACACAAGGCAATTTTCCTTTCCCGTCAGATACGGGGGTCACGTTCTTTTGATAAACTCACACCCTCCTTCTGGAAGTTCCACTGCTTCCATCTCACCCTCACCTTCCTCTGCGCTTTGCTTGTACTCAGTACAGAGCACCCTGAAAGGCACTCTTGGAGCGTCTGGCCGGCGTGGCTTTCTCTGGCCACCTACGTGAGACGATAAATGGGCTCACCTCTAACTAAAGTGCGAGACCAAGGCGCGAGGGTCCATCCTCAGCCCCCCGCCCTCCCCCAGGGAAGCAGCGGCTTCCGGGGAGCTGTCCACGTGAATGCCTCTGTGCTCTCCTGAGATTCGGCTCCCACTGGCCCAGCAGGCACACGCGCTCACGTGGCTCCGAGGTCAGCACATGACCAGGGGAACCTTTAACAATACAAATGCAGACCCATCCTCCTCAGCGCCTGTCCCGCCCGCCCCGCCCCCAGCGCGGCCGCAGCCCAGCTCCGCGTGCCAGGCCGGCCCGCCGGAGGGTGGCACCGTGGCTGAGCGATCATCGCACACGAATCCCTGCGCGGAGAGAGCTGGCGTTTGGGAGCTGCCCCGGGCAGTGCCGAGTCTGGCCGGCGGCTGATAAAGGCTGTGGCTTTAGGCTGTGACTTATTAGCATGCCCCCCCCCCCCCCCCGTCCACCTCGGGCAGCACCCACCGGCGATCGCTATCTGTTAATTGAATTCCGGGCCAGCCACCGTGCCCAGCGCGCTCAGTTATAACGCCCAGGATCGTCCCTTCACTTCCTCGTCATAAATATGGGGGGCGCAAATGGAAAGTCGTGTGTGATGCATTCCCCAGAGCGTGCGGGGGGCAGGGGCCCGTCCCCTGTGCCTGCTTACATGCATGGGGGTGTCTCTGCTTTTTACAGAGACTCTCGGGAAGCCGCCGTGTACTGCAGGAGGCGCGGTGGAACCGGCCAAGCGTTTCTGTCCGGACACACACAGGCCAGCGCCGGGCAGGCTCTGCTCGGCATCGCCGGCATCTGTAAGAGAGAAGCAGGCATTTCTCTCCGTGGCACAATCATCGAGTCTGACACCGGGCAGCCCGGCCTGTGAGCAGTTACAAAGCCGCTCATCGGTCCGCCTGGCGGCTTCCCCGGCGGCAAGAGCGGGCGGTGGCCCGGAGCCCTCCTCGCTCTCGGGCTGTCTGTGTCCGTGTGCCCCCGCCCCCCGTGAGGACACACCCTGGGTCCTCAGATTCGGCAGCTGTGCGAGTAGGGGGCGGGGGCTGGGGAGCCTTCATGTCCAGGATTTCAGCTACCCCGGGTCAGCCTGACCTCCGCTTCATCTCATCAAAAGGAATCATTGGCTCCAATTTTCTAAGATTTGGCCAATTTCCCAAGGCGGGGCAGGGACTGTACGCCTCCGGAGCTGAGCAGCATTTCCAGGAGGCGCTGGCCAGCCTTTGGCAAGAACACAAGGTGCCCACCTAAAACTAATCTGGAAAGAGCATCCCCGACATCCTGGTGACCCCATGGGCCCTGCAGTGGGTGGACTCGGTGCAGGAGAGATAGGCGCTTCGGATTTTCCCGGGACGCGTGGCTGAATCTTGGTGATTCTAACCGCTACCTTTGCAGGGAGTCCTAGTGATGCCCAGACCCCTCCATCTGGAGAAAGCGTCTCCGGTAGCACCCCAAGCAGCGTGGTGTGGCCGGGTGCAGCACGAGCAGGGAGTTCCGGGAACTTCTGGCGCCTAAGCATGTGGGTGAGAGCGACAGTGTCCTCCCTCTGGACTCGGGGGAGCCATTCATGAAAAGCCGTCAACCACAGGAAGGGACGCAGTTCTCTGAGAACTCTGATTGGGTCTGGAGGCAGCTTCTACGTGGTTGCGGCCACTCCAGCCATGCAGCCAGCACTAAGCCACACACGCCACCTCAAAAGCCCATCCATCTGCTCACAACAGCCAGCCCTCCCGCGGCCCGCGCCCGCCCCACGGAGAGCGGGACTCTCTGGAGCAGAGGAGGAGCAAGGCCAAGGCTCTCAGCCCCGCGGCCCCGCACCCGGACCCTTCCGGTCCAGGCGGACCCACCGATTACGTTTATCCACAACGTGAGCGTTCCAGCTGCACTCCCAGCCGGCCCCTGTGGCTTGGTTTAGGTTTTATGGCCTCTGTGCTCTTTCCCGAGCTCTCAAAATATTCATCAGGCTGAAACCAGTTTGGCTCAGTGGTAGAGCATCAGTCTGCGGACTGAAAGGTCCCAGGTTCGATTCCGGTCAGGGGCATGTACATTGGTTGCGGGCACATCCCTGGTAGGGAGTGTGCAGGAGGCAGCTGGTCGATATTTCTCTCTCATCCACATTTCTGGCTCTTTATCTCTCTCCCTTCCTCTCTGTAAAATATCAATAAAATATATATTTTTTAAAACATTCATCCAAATCAAGTTTGCAGAGCCCACGTGGAACCAGCTCATCCTGGTCATCTTCTGTGTATGCCCTTTCTTCTGTTCTGGTTTTTGTTTTGTTTCTCCAGACGTGAACCTGGGAGAAGGACGACGAGACACAGACAGGAGAGGCCGCGCTTGGGAAGTGGATGGAGAAACAGAATCAGCGGCACGTCGCGTCCGCTCCCCGCCCGGTCCTGCCCAGGAAAAGCACTCCCGGACGGACACAATCAGCTGCGGTCAGGGAGCCCCGCGCTAACGGGTGGCCCTGTCACTGCGGGCGACGGCAGGGATGCGGAGCGTGTCTGGACAGACAGGTACACGTGTAATCTGCTGGGAGGAGGAGCGGGCTGCCTTTCTCTCACTCCAGACGTCCCGACATTTCCCGCCGCTGCACAGACCGTGGCCCGGCGGTGTCTCCGTCTGCGTGGGCCTCCCTGACCCAACAAAGCAAATCTAAGTGACACATGGCCGTGAAATGCTTCATTGTTTCCCATCACTCACCGTGCTCCAGGGTCCACGTAGCTGGGAACTAATTACTAGAAATAGCTCACAGCCCTGGGAGGGCCTCCAGGTGAGTAGAAGCAGTGGGCATCATCGGCTCCGAGCGCCAAGCATTTCCTGTGGTGCTGATGCCACGTTGAGCCGCGCCGGCACGGCCATGGGTGAGCCTGAGCGGGCGGCGAAGGCGGGAAGACGGACGAGAGGATGAAGCTGGGCCGGGAGGGACGCTGCCTCTCCGGTGGAGAGACCGCCACGGCCTGCAGGCCGAGTCTTCCCTCCGCAGCAGATCCCCCGAGGCAAAGCGAGGGCGAGGTCACAGGTTCTCACTCAGCTACCGGCACCCGATCCGGCCTGTTTACCTGCTGCTCCTCCCGCAGCCCACGCCGCTCAGCCACGGGGGGCCACAGGTTCGGGCCATAGGTCAAGTTTACCCCGTAGCCTTTGGCTGTAATTGTGCTGGGACTTGCACGTGGCTCTGCCACGAAGGATCCTGCCCTCTCATTAGTCCCAGGCTTGAACCTGCCAAACGCTGTGGCCGCTCTCCACACCACGTGAGGCAGGAAGTCCGTACAGAGTGAGACTGAAGACACAGCCGCCTGGGCAAGGTCAGAGGAGCTGCCGAGCAGGACCGTAGAGTGTTTTCCTCCAAAACCAGAGAGGCAGTAGCCCTCGCCAGCCTGGCTCAGTGGAGAGAGTGTGGGCCTGTGTCCTAAAGGGTCCCGGGTTCAAGTGCAGTCAAGGGCATGTACCTCAGTTGCCCAGGCCCTCGCCAGGGCAAGTGCAGAAGGCAACCAAGTGATGTGTCTCACGTCGATGTTCCTCTCTCTGTCTCTCCCCCTCTCACTCTCTCTAAAAATCAATGGAAAAATATCCTCAGGTGAGAATTAAAAAAAAAAAAAAATAGAGGAAGTAAAATCCCAATATTTTCAAAACACACACACATTCGTATTTGAATGTGTGAGTGTACACATGTGTACAGGTATATATCAGTATATATTCAGGATCTCTGTGTGTGCGTACTCAGAATGTCTAGTTGTGTATCTGTGTGTGTGGGAGGGTCCCCTCTGCTGTCCGCAGCTCTGGGCCGGCACAAGCCCCTCCCGCTCTGTGACAGAAGCGGGGTTTTCCACAGAGTCCTGTGGCCAGGCTTTGGGGTCGGGGTGCAGCACATCTCAGGGTCCACCCTCGGAGTGGATTTGAGCCATCGGTTCACTGACTGAGGGGCGAGGGCTGACCTTTTTAACCGCACCGTGTGTTTGGTCCTGCGGTCAAAGTAACAAGGCCCATCATTTTCCTGGTTACACTGTTCAAGAAAAATTCCAACCGGCAAGGACAAAACGGTTTCACAGGGCGCTGCACAGCCTTGCTGCGCGGTTTGTCAGGGAAGGCCGTGGGAACCAGCAGGAGAGGGGCTGCCAGGCCTGGCCCGCAGGGGCCATGGGGCCGCAGGCCTTGGGGAGCCCCGGTCCCGTGGCTCGCCCCCGCCCCGTGGCCGAGGGAGGCCCTGCCGGCGGGGAGCAGGTGCTCCGTCCGATGTAGGCAGCGCTGCGAAGGCCTTCCGTGTCCCCCGAACCTCTTCCCCAGAGGAACGCGTCTCTTCCCCGCAGAGCGGCTCTTCACCGCCGGCGGTGCCGGCAATCACAAGTACAAGTTACATTTATGTCAACATCCGCCACTACACCGGCATCAAATCATTAAGAAATTTCCATCGAGCAAATTAATTATCAGCATTGTATTGGCACAAATACATAATGACATTATTCATGCAAATAATTAAAAAGATGCCTCCTGAAAACAAATGATCCTGATGGAATGAAATGTCACTGTGGCTTCCTGGCAGCCCACCGGGCTTGGTTTTAGGCACGAGAGGCTTCCGGATTCCCGCCCACAGCGGGCGTGAGACGAGGGGGTGTGGTCGCTGTTGTTGACGCCAACAATGGGGACCTGCGAACAGACCACAGTGGCACCCAGGCGGCCTGAGAGCAGGAGAGCACAGAGCCCTGCCGTCTCGGCCTCGCAGACCCTTCAGCACAATCGCCTGCGCCTTCAGGCGACGTGAGCGCCAGCCCTCCTCGGCCAGCCTGTCGCTGTTGACGACACACCAAACATGCGTCGGCTCCCCACGCCTGTCCCCGCCCTCCGTCACTGCTGTGAGGACTCAGCTCGATGAGGCGTTGTGCGGCCAAGTCCCCGTGGCCTGGTCTCTTTCAGAAACTTAGTTTTTCTTAGTTCACCAAATAAATCAAGAACATGGAGACCCGCTAGCCACGTCTCTGGATCACGGGCAGTTTGGGAAATTCTGTAATTCCATGATACTCGGGATCTCCTCCTAGGATGTCAGTATCGTCCCACTTTTTGAAAAGTTGAGTATTTGAGGTTTTGTGGGAATGCACGGATACCCTCGGCAGGGAGAATAATTTTACCCCTTATTTCCAAGTATCCAAAAGACGCGTTCTTTTCTGATCTTCCCAGACGACCAGAAATACCCGTGACAACAGTGCTGAGCGGTCGGTCACGTTCCCAGTGAGAGTGGAGGGTGGTAATATCTGGTGGTAATATCGGGGTAGGAATATTGGGGTGGTGATATCAGGTGGTAATATCGGGTGGTGATATCGGGGTGATAATATCTGGTGATAATTTCGGGTGGTAATATCGGGGTGGTGATAATTGTTGCTGGCTTCCCATGACTCAGCTCTTTCACCTGTACATCATTTCCTCCTAATCCCAATTTGTTTAAACATTTTATTAGGAGTACCTGCAAAGTGTACCCAACGTCTCACTCATAATTTTCCCCCTGAAAGAGGTTGATGTTGTGGATGGTCTAAGACAGTGGTTGGCAAACTCATCAGTCAACAGAGCCAAATACCAACAGCACAACGATTGAAATTTCTTTGGAGAGCCACATGTTTTAAACTTAAACTTCTTCTAACCCCACTTCTTCAAATTGGCTCGCCCAGGCCGTGGTATTTTATGGAAGAGCCACACTCAAGAGGCCAAAGAGCCACATGTGGCTCGAGAGCCACAGTTTGCCAACCACGGGGCTAAGAAGATCCCTGATAGTGAAGCGTAACTCCATTCCTGGAGTACTGTCTCTTTAAATGGGTGCCACCCAGGCGACACTGCTGGCTTTGAGTTGCCGTGTTTAATTTAGGGTGCTTGCCTCTGGAGTTATAGGGGGGCTGTTCCAGCCAGTTTGCCCCTCCCCTACATTTCCGTGTTCGCCTGATTCACCCTGTGGGTCTGCGCCCGGCCCCGCTCCCCCGGGCGGCTCTGCGTGACCGCGGGGCGGGTCTGCCTGCCGTGCCCTCTCATGCCAGTGCTCCCACGCAGCCCGACCTCGGCAGGCAGCCACAGTGCCCTCACTGACACGCACAGACCAGGCCTCGGGGCCAGATGCCATCACGATTACAACATGCCAGGAAGCAGCCTGGGGACGATGTCACGGCAATGCCCTCAGGGACACGGAACAGGACGTGATGCGGAGGGAAGCTCGGGTGTGGGTCGGGGCGTGCTTCCCCGGGAGGGTCTGCACCCCGGAATTCCCGGTCTGTGGCCGAAGGCCGTTCTGAGCTCCTCGCGCCCGCTGCTGCCCGGCCTGAGCCCGGGCCGGGGGCGCCGACCGGGGACGTGCGGGCCTGTTTCCTCCCGCAGCCCCCGCACCTCCAGGCCGGCCCCGCGGGGAGCGGTCCACAGTGCGCAGGGCCAGGCACCGCTGGTCTCCGGAGGCCGGAGCGCCTGACCCTGACCCTGACCGCGCCAAGCCCGGACCCGCCGGGCTGCCCGCACGGCCCTCCCCCTGCCCCGGCCTCGGCTTTGGGGCAGGAGTTCTTGTTTGTCTTATTGACAGGCCTGGGCTGACGCCGCCGCTATGCAAACATGCCTGGTGCCCCCCCCCCCTCTCTCTCTTCTCTTCTCTTTCCCTCCCCCCATCCCGCACAGGAGAGCTCAGGCAGCCGGAACGTGGAAGATAAACATCATCCTGTCCTCCAGCGAGGAAGGTTCCGGAATGTGTGAGCTGCGGCGGCAGTGGCGAGGACACGGTTTGGGGAAGCATGTCCCCCCCCCTCCCCCCCATACACACACACACACACACACACACCGTGACACACACACCTGGAATGAATCCACGGTCAGAAGACAGAACTCGGACAGACCAAACGAGGCCTATGACACGGAGCTGATTTTATTTTTCAGACTCCAGGGACATTCCTCACGAGGACGCAGCGGCGTCGCCTGGGCCTGGTGGGAGGGACAGAGGTGCCTACAGACCAGACGGCACCTGTCGGGCCGAGGCGGCCCCGCCCTAGGACTCCTTTGGAGCGGCGAGGGCCCTGTGTGAGGAAAAGGCTGCCCCCCCCCCCCCCCAGGATGCCCCTCCTGCCGCCGCCGCGCTCAGAGAGCCTGCCGTCCGCTGCCTCCTGCCCGGGCAGCAAGGCCTGAGCGTGAGCCGCCCCGTCCGCCCCGGCCCCGGCCCCGCTCCGGGAGGAGCCACGCCAGACTGCGAAGTCGCTGCCCTCTGCCTGTGCCCCGGCCCCGGGCGCAGGGGCAGCGGGAGGGCCGTCCGTCCCTCCGTCCCCGCTGCGTGGGGACAAGAGCTCGGGGTTTTAAATCTCAGAGACCTCGGTGATGGGACCGTTCCCAGCCCTGCAAGCAATGGGGTGCAGGGGGGGTCCCCCCTGAGGCCAGACCGAACTCTGCCCCGAGGAGCCAGAGCAGCCGTGCGGGGAGCCGGGCCAGGGCCAGGCACAGCAGAGCCAGGGCGCCCGCGGGAGGCGCTCTGGTGCCCACTCGGGGTTTCGGGGAGTCATTTATGCCCCACGGGGGTGGGGAGGGGGAAGCCCAGGCTCCCTGACACCGTAGTCCCCGGGAGCTGAGAGGAGCACCCCGCCCAGTGGGTGACAGCTCCGTGCTGCTTACACTCGAAACAAACTGGTGGGCCTGCCTACTTTTAATTAAAAATAACGTTCATTGCTTTTTCATTGCTACAGCAACGCACGCCGGAGGAAATAAAGATAAGCAAAAGTTCTTTAAAGAATTAAAAAGCATCCATTATCTCACTGCGCGGGGATAGCTGCCGGAGCGCCCTGCGTGTGCCGGTCTCTCCGCCCGGACGTGCGGGTCTGTTTCTCACAGAAACGGGCCCCGATTAGCACGGCTCTGTGCCACCCTCCCTGGTTTCCTAATGCGTCCCAAACCGGGCTCCGTGCGGCAAAACATCCTGCAGACTATCCTTTTAACAACACCTTCTTTTGCTGTTACTTAGGACAAATTTTATTTTATTCTTTTTAAATTACGAGGTTAAATTTAGTTTTTAATTTCCATGAACCGCTGGGGGTTTCTTCAGATGCCTCTGGCGTTCTGCTCATTGGGCACATCTCGGGGTCAGAGGTGCCCCTCCCGTCCTCAGGACTGGCTGGTGACGGAGCAGGCCCAGCCCGCCCACCGCAGCACCGCGTGCGGGAAGGGGCGCCTGCTGGGCCAGGGGTGGGCCTTTCCATACAGAACCAGGACCTCCTTTGCCTGTAAATCTAAAGTGCAAACCACTGTCACCGCACGGTTTTAGAACAAAGCATGCCGTACCCACGAGGGAAAAATAGCCTTTACAAAGTTTAAATGAACGAAAGTCTAAATCAGGCTACTATAGACACTGAACAGACATCGGCCGGGACGAACATAAGATAGCACTGACCACCTTGATGCAAAGCACCGTGCCCCTTGGCAGCGAAGAGAACAACGCTGAGGAACACTGATGAGGAACGGCCCCCAGTCAAATGGTCAGACTAGAGTAAAACTAAAGTGAAATACTGGTCAAAAGAACTCTTAGAAAAAAAATGAGAAACGCGAATGGATTTCCTACACTGATGTTCTGTGAAACACTTCCAATAATATTAATAAATGTGCCAACAAAATCAAGGTCCATGCTCTGACGCACTTCAGGAAAAGTGTGTGTTGTTTAAAATGTCTTTTCACATTAAAGACCCTGAGAAGCTCTGCTATAGAGGGTCACATTCAAAGGGAATGGCGGCCGAAACTGGTGTGGCTCAGTGGATAGAGCGTTGGCCTGCGGACTGAAGGGTCCCGGGTTCAATTCCGGTCAAGGGCATGTTCATTGGTTGCAGGCACATCCCCAGTGGGGGTGTGCAGGAGGCAGCTGATCAATGTTCCTCTCTCATCGATGTTTCTGACTTTCTATCCCTCTCTCTTCCTCTCTTTAAAAAAAAAAAATCAGTAAAATATATATTTTTTAAAAACAAAAAGTGAATGCCACATGCCATCTTATTCTGCAGCCATTTATTCTTTACCTTTTAAAATGGTCATGCTCTATTGCCCTTCGTCCGCCATTTTCAAAACTTGCCTCTTCTTCCTGCCTGGGTATCGGCGGCCTAAAGAGCAGTTTCTCGGGGGTCACTAATCTGAGACCCTATGGAGAGTCAAGTGAAGCAAAGGCTCTGTCCTTGTCACCCCATCTTTCACGTGGACATAAAATGCGATCGGAGAAATCCCCTGCGATGACGCAATCCCTGCTGTCGTCAGGGGCAGCCCACGGGTTCCTTCCCCGCCTCAGGGGGTGAGCTCTGGCCTCCTGTCTCCCGGGAGACCCTCCTGCTTCCCCGGGGAGTCTGGTCCCGGCCCTCCAGCAGGGGGCTCTGTCCACCAGGGCTGGCCATGAAGGACGCGACCTTCAAGGGCAAGATGGCTCCGCAGAGCCAGCCAGGCGGTCATGCGGCCGGCGGGGACTCAGTTAGGAAGGCGCCATCAGGGCCCGGGAATGCGGCACGGAGAGCCGGGCCCCTCGCTCGGCTTTGCCACGGGCCTTCGTCACGTGCGCCTTTCCTCCGGGCCAGAGGGCCCGGCCCGCGGCGGGACTGGACGCCCGGGACTGTTTTTACGCAGTAATTACCGAATTATCAGACTGCCGCTGGAAAATGACGAGGACTTAGAAGTTTCCCTACACGGCTGACAACTCGAGAACGCCGGTTTTCTGTCAAAACAGTGCAGAAGAACTAGCGTGTGGAAGCAAAGTTGAAAATAAATTACTTCCCCTGAGATGCAGGACGAATAAACACTTCAAAAAGATCCCCCAGCCGGCAGGAGCATGTGGCTTTGGTAAAGCTGCATGTTTGGTGAAGTCCACACCCTTACCCTGCGTTATTCTTTCTTACCCTCCTTCTCCCAGGCCCCCCTCCACACCTCCCCACCCCCCAGGAACCGAAAGGAAACAACGAGAGTGCTTTAAACCCTGCCACACCGAGCGGCGGCGGAGAGAGAGAGAGAGAGGCACTGGTGGGAAGTGAAAGCCGTGCCCGCTGGCCAGGCTGTCGGAAAGAGGGCAGAGGAAGGAGCGGGAGGAGATCAAAGGCACAAATAGAACATGACTCCTCGGGCCGCGCTCCCCTCGGTGAGTGGCAGGGCCCGTGGCTGCGTGGGGGCAGGAGCGGGCGGGCGGCGGGGCCGTGGCTCGGGAGCCATGCGCTTGCAGAGGCTGGCCCCGCGGGTCCCCCTACCCCACCTCTTCCCCCCACCCCCACCCCGCCCCGGCCCCAGGGCAGCTTACATGCAACGAACAGAAACCGGCAAACCCCGGCCGTTCTCTCACCGAAATGCCAACACGAACCCTGTAAACAAACCACGTAAACACACACACACACACACACACACACACACACAGGAGCAGACTGCTCTCTCATCTCCCGTCATCACGTGCAGATGGCTCCGAAGCTGTGATTCCGCGGATTTTCCTTTCGGATCGCATTTGGAAGCCGTGTTAAGCAGAGACGTTATTCCCAGCCCGGCTGGCTCAGGGCTCAGGTGTTAATGGTTGACCTCTGAACCAGGAGGTCACAGTTCAGTTCCTGGTCAGGGCACACGCCCGGGTTGTGGGCTCCATCCCTAGTTGAGGGGGGGAGGCATCATTGATGCTTCCATCTCTCTCTCCTCTCCCTTCCTCTCTCTGAAATGAATAAAGACATGTATTTTTTAAACATGTTATTCCCACATGCTCTGTCCTTTTAGTTACTTTTTACTTCGCCCGGGAGAGGGGTGCTGGGAGGCGGGCAAGGTGTCCGCTGAGGGCGGGAGGGGCAGGTTGGGGAGCACACGTGACAGCAGTGGAGGGTACGGGGGCTCCGCAGAGGGGCCGTGGCTTGGCCTGTCCCTGCGCCCTCGGTCCCTGGGGACGTGGCGGTGGGGCTCGGCTTTCCATTCCTGCTGGCAGGCCTCCCCCGTGGCCACATGGTGGCTATTTCTAGCAGCGGGAGTGAGGACCTGGGAGGAATGACACAGCCCTGATGACAGGGAGGAGACAGAGCCACCAGGCCCGGGGCGGAGCACGTGCCTGCCCCTCCCGGCCCCTCTGTCTACGCGTCCAGCCGGGAGGCCGGAGGCCAGGGGACTGTCTGGAGTTTTGCAAGGGCCACCTGACCCAGGGGTGGGCAAACTTTTTGACTCACAATGGGTTCTTACACTGGACCGGAGGGCCGGAACAAAAGCAGCCTGACCATGCTGGCACTCTCCTCTTGGGCTGCTGGTGAAGGAGCGGAGGGGAGAGCCGGAGAACCCTCCGCTCTTTCGGCTCGGCAGGCCGGATAGGACAGCCGAACGGGCAGGATCCGGCCCGTGGGCCATAGTTTGCCCACGGCTGCTTTAGACACACGAGCCCTGGGGCAACACACGCAGGCCCAGCGGCCAGAGGAAAGAGCCTCGGTCGTGGCTTTGTGTTTGTGATGTGGGCCAGCTCCAGCCACGGCGGGAGTAGGCTCCTTATGGGAAGGGTGGCAGACCTGGGGGTGCGTGAAGAACCAGGTGCAGAAATGGGGGAGAGCGTGCAGGGGCCCATCAGCGTGAACTCAATCGCCATGGGCCCCGGAGCCGGCAGCACCGGCCCGCCTGGTGTCCCCGGCACGGTGCCCGATGCAGGCGCAGGCGGCAGGTGAGTGAGCGTGAGGCCAGCAGAGGGGGTCACGTGCCCCCCCCAAAGACAGGCGGGGGGTGCCTCCCCGGAGGACAGACAGGCTCCCCGGCTCAGGGCATCTCAGGAGCATCTCAGAGGCAGGAGGACTTCCGGGAGGGCTTGGTAAAGCAGTGTTTCCCAAAGTGTGGCACTCGGACCCCCAGGGGCGCGGGGAGAGTTTGGTGGGGGTACGCGTGGCACCGGGGTTTGGTGGGGACATGCACTGCACCGTGCTCAGCTGCGCCTAATTCTACGTTCTCATCAGTCAAGTCAATGTCATCCTTCTCATTGATCCAAATAAATGTTATTTATATTATAGCTTTTATTTACATTTTATTAGGAATAATTTTATTTTTTGTTTATTGTTATTTTGTGTATGTACCAAAAAAATAAAAAAATAAATATATTTTGATTGTTATTAAAATACATCCTTTTTTTTTTTGACGAGGGGTACTCAGCGTTACGAAAATTATAGAAGGGGTGCACCTATGTCAAACGTTTGGGAAACACTGTGACATAAAGCAGAACATTTCCAATGCGGGGAGGCGCCAGCTCGCCGACCTGCTGCGGTTCTCCTGAAACCCGGCCCGCCCCCCTCTCTGTGGGTCCCCCGCGGAGACGCCCGCCTGCGTGAGGAGGCTGCGGAAGGAGCTCGCTCCGCTAGCACAGAGCTGGCCGGCTGTTTCCTTGGTAAAAAAACATCCTGTCCATAGTTCTAAACTCTTCAACACCACCGCAGCCAAAGCCCCAGCCCCCTCGCCCCTCGCCCCTCGCCCCGCGCCCCCCAACGAGCCGGCCCCGGAACCCCTGAAGGGTCCTCCCAGGCCCCCAGCTCCTGGCTAATTGCCCGCTCCCCCTCGCACCCGGGCCCGGATTCTCAGGGAACAGAGAGCGTGCTTGCCAAGAACCCCGCGGAGAGGGTCCTGGGAGAGAGAGGAGGAAGGAAGCGCCTAATTGTGGGGGACCGCCCCTGCCTCCCCAGAAACCGCGCTGGAAGTTTGGGCATCTGGGCCTCCCTCCGGGCCCTGGACTTGGGCCCAGAGCCCATTGGCATTCAAATGAGCCGGATCCCAGGGCTCGGCTCCCGGCCTGTCAGCAGGCCTGGGAGAGGGCGGGGAGCTCAGCTGGGGGACCGGCCGTGTCCTGGCCCCCGGAATGTATGTCCCCCCGGCTGGGGGGCCGGGAGGGGCGGGCAGGCTGCCTGGATGGGGGGCACCCTCCCCTTTGGTCTCTGTTTTCATTAAAACAGACGCAGGCGGCAGACAAAGCCTCTCGCGGAGATGAAGGGAGGAGAGGAAGGGGCTGTGGGAAGTCAAGCTCCGCATTCAGCCGCAGCCCGTTTCCATGGGAACCGGAGCTGCGCTGGGCGGCCGGGGCACCTCCCCACGCCCTGGCCCGGCGCTGCCTGTGTGGCCAACTTTTCTGCCTCCTCCGTCCATCCGTCCTCCCGCTCCCGCCCGCCCCCTCCCCTGGCCTCAGAGGGAACGGGGGAATGGGGGCTCAGCATCCGGGCGGAATGGAGCAGACGGGGCAGGGGAGCGCCGGCCACGGGGCCACGGGAGCCGGCCACTGCCCCGAGACCACACGGGCCGCTGCCTCTTGCTTCCGGCCTCGTTTTCATTTCCTCAGCGAGCCGGTCGTGACCACGGCCGCTTAACCCTCTCTCTGCGCAGCGCACACGCTGCACACGACTTTAAATGAACAGCTCACCGCCTGCCTGCACCGCTGGGGAGCATCGGATGTTCTAGAACAGCCACAGGAGTGACAGCCCAAGAGGGAAGCAGACTCACTGCAAGCCTGACCCCGCGCTCTGTCTGTGTGGATGCCCATGAGGGTGGGAGAGAGAGGGAGACGGGGGGACGGAGAGAGAGTGGGTGGAGAGGACTTTGAGGCGAGCTCTGCCCACCAGGCCAGGGCAGGCACTGACACAGGCTGTGAGCGGAGGAACCCACGTCCGCCTCCTCCCTCCGCCTGGGTCCCTGTGATCCGGCGCCTTTTCTCTGACTCATTTTGACTTTTAGATTTAAAAAAGGAAATATTTATGAGTCTATTACTCAGGAGCTGCCAGGCAAAACCTTTTAGCGCATAAATCCTCATCATTTAAGCAAGTGCCAGGGCTCTTTTTATTATTAAAGGAAAGCAATATTTCTGAGCATTGTTCATAAATCACCGCTGAAATATTTAGTGCTACAAGTTCCTCTGCTTCCAGAGACGGCTTCCCCGGGTGGCTTCGCGGCGTCCACCCCCCGAGAGGCCGGGCGCTCCGGGCGGGCGGGCCTCCGACGCGGGGACGGCGGCGGCGGGTGGGGTGTCCGTGTCGGCTCGGCGGGTCCGGAACGCGCTTGCTGTCGCAAGGTGAGATGTCAATGCTCACCCTTCAGATTACAGCGCGTAAAGAAACAGAAAGCAAAAGGAGGCTGACGTGCCTGTGTCTAACCCATCGCCGTCCTGGGATGTGGGAGGCTGAGGGCCAGGACAGGCCTTCCTGCGTAAACGTGTGACTTGCTCCGGAAAGCCAGGGGCCCCCTGGGGCTGGTCTCTTCCTCACAGCCTGCCTCCTGGACTCAGACGTCCGGGCCACAGAGATGTGCGGGTCCTGCTCCTGACACAGAACTGGGCCCCCCCCCCCCTCCAGCACGGTCTCCCAACCGGGAGGCAGACGGGGCGTCCGAGGCTGCGCTGTGTTCGCGGTCACGGCTCCGTCCGGTGGGCTCCTCCTCCGTTCACTGTCCTCTCTCCCGTCTCTCTCCTCTGGTTCTCATTTCCTTGTGCCCGAGTCTGTTCCTCCTGCTCCTTCGAGTTCTCAGGGAACTTCTCCGGAACAAAGCATCCCCAGGCGGACGCCCTGAGGGACTTGCTCCCGATCCCTTGGTCCTCCGGTCGCTCCTACCCCCGTCCGGGGCGGACACAACCGGCTCCATCGCTCCTGGAGCCCCAGCGCTTCCTGTCCCCAGTCGAGGCCACGGAAGGTGGCATCACCCGCCGGTGCCCCTACCCCGTGTGACTTTGGCCCGCAGCCCTGGGCAGCCCCCCGGGAAGGCAGGTACACACACACGCACACACACATATGCACACACACACACACACTCTCACACACACACACACACACACGCACACACGCACACACACACGCACACACGCACACACACACTCACACACTCACACACACACCCGGGACGCCCTGGGAGGACAGTGCCAGCGCTTTCCCACGGGGCCTGGGCCAGGCACCCTCGCCCTCAGGTCGGGGACAAGAGCCTCCGATCAGGCCCCGGAGCCTCCGCTCTGGGCTCCGTCCCGCCCTGCCCACCGGGCACGCGTTCCTCTACTTCACGTCCTCCCTGGTTCCATCGCTCCGCCTGGGCGCGGGGCGGTCTCCAGACCCCGGGCAGGTCTTCACCGCACTCACCTCGCCCCCTCACCCTCTCCAGTCACCCCATGGCATCACCGGACAGGGCACCGCCTCCCTCAGCGCCACACGCTCTGCGCGGGGAGGCCTGGTCATGCTGGAGTCCCAGCGGGGGGCCTGCGTCTCCCTGGTACTCTGTCTCCCCGGCCCCCTGTCTCCCCGGCCCCCCATCTCCCTGGCCAGCTCCCCGGCCCCCTGTCTCCCTGGCCCCCTGTCTCCCCGGCCCCCAGCTCCCTGGTCCCCCTGTCTCCCCGATCCCCTGTCTCCATGGTCCTCCTGTCTCCCTGTCTCCCTGGCCCTCTGTCTCTCTCTGTCTCCCTGGCCCCCCAGCTCCCCGGCCCCCTCCGTATTTCTCCAGTCTGACACCCACTGGGCCCGGCGCCCGCCCCAAGGTCTGGGGCAGCTGGACTCGCCGCACGTCCGCTGCTGTGGCCTCCGACTCTGGCCTGCAAGCCTTTGTCTTCCTGTTTCTTCTCGCTCGGCTTCCTGCTGCTCCTCCGCCTCCTCCCTCATCTGGTTTCCCTTCCTCAATCCGATCCCTCTCTTCCTCCTGCCTTCTCTCCTGCCCGCGGCCTCTCCGCGTTCACCTAACAGATCCGTTAAGAAAGCGTGTCTTTCCTAAACATCGCTCTCCCTCTCGCTGCATGCTGGGTGCTGCGGGGGCTCCTCAGCCCTGTCACCCAGCCCTGGGCACAGGGACGCCCCCGGACAGAATGCCCTGGTCACCCATCCTGGGCACGGGAACGCCCTCCGGACAGATAAACGCCAAGCTCAGACGCCCGAGGGCCGGGAAGAGCTGCCTGGACAGGTACGAGGGTGCGTGGTCCTGGGCTCAGAGACGTAACCCTGAATCCCCGGGAGGCCCGCCCGTCACGGAGCCGGAAGGCCACCGGACGTCCGAGGTGCGGCGGGCACCCATTCACTCATTGGCACCCATCCCCCACCGGCACTGAGCAGCAGAGACGCGCAGAAAACACTGCAACACTGAGCGCGCAGCCTCGTGCAGACAAAGGCACGGAGCCGACGGCCGAGGTCCCCGCCACCGTTAAAATCCACGGACAAAGAGGGCGCTGGGCGATGAGAGCCGCGTGCCCGCCGGCGGGGGTGGGGGCACCTGGGAGGAGCCGCAGGTGGGGGCAGGTGGAGAGGTGGAGGGCGTTGGGGCACTGGCAGGGTCCCCGGGCTGAGGGGGGGAGCGAAGCCGTGGGCGACAGAGGGAGGGCAGGTGGTCGGGAGCCACACCACCAGGGAAGAACGTGTGAGCGAGTGGTTTGCCCAGAACAGCCCGGAATCGCCCACAGCAAAGGGAAGCCGGAGGGAGCCGCGCAGCACAGCGTGTGCCCTCGGAGCTGCTTTCCGAAGTTCAGGGTGAGTCACCCAACTTTCTGTTCTTGCTGCCAGAACACCAGAACCTCCCGAGGAAGCGCGATTAACTGTGCGGGTGGCATCTGGGGCTGACACGGGCGGACTGTGGAAGCCCGCTACTGCCCAGGTGCCCACGGCGGGACAAGGGGGGGGGGGCGCCAGGGAAGGCGACCGCGTGGTCCAGGGAGGGCGGGGGCAGGCCAGGGCTCCGCTGCCCCCGCGGGCGGAGACATAAATAGCCGAGGATGACACGCTCTCCGCTGGAAACGGCAGCTCACCCAGCTGGGCGTGGGGTGGGCGGGTGACTCAGCACCAAGCTCCGTCCTGCAGCCCGGACCGTCCTGGGTGCCCCTCGGGCACCTCCTCCCGTGGCAGCACTGCTTCCCGAGCCAGCGGCTCCCAGAGATTCTCACCCAGGGGGACCCGGCCACTGCCCAGGGGCACCCAGCCACCACCCAGCCACCGCTCAGCGGGCGAGCAGGGACACCTTGGGAAGGCAGCCACGGAGCCCCTGCCACGTTTGTGTGTCCGTGACCTGAAACACAGATAAGATTTCCAAATCAATGAAGAATTATCCTCCATGTCCCACTCTTCACCCACCACCCACATGTGAATAGACACACGATGGCAAGATGGCGTTGACCTTTGCACTGAAGCGCTCTGAGGTTAATTTATTTTTATGCGCATCTGAACGCGGCCACTGCTGCCCTAATACTGGCTCCTCTGATCAAAGGCCGTCTTCCCCCTTCATCGTGTGAGCAAAAGCCTCTTTATTTCCATTGCCCCCTTTCGTTCTGATTATTCTGAGATGGGTTCTCTATTACTCAGGAAACCAGAATAAGCGATGTAAGTGTAGTCAGTCATTCAGATCCATGCTCACCAGGAATAACGCGACAAAAAGGATTTCTGAAGAATGTGGCTCCTCCCGGTTACCAAGTTAAATGAGCGTGCTCCATCACTTCAACTTTCAGGGAACTGGTGTTTCCAGGGTATTTCCACTCCTATTCACTTTCTTCTTCTGGTTCACAACTCATTCCTTCACCTGTGTTCTGAGAACTTTGTAAAGTTCAAACATCATCATCCCATTTCAGTTTAATTGGCATAATGCTCTGAAGGTTATTTGTGAGGGTGTAGGTTCAGCTGCTATCGCGATAGTAGAAAATGCATGGACTTCTCAGACACATGATTGTGGGTGACAGTCCCGGGGCTGGGGGGGGGGGGTGGCCCCCTCCGTCCAGCTTGTTTCCCTGCCCTACGTCAGGTGCTGTGCTTCAGGCTGGCTCTCACCATTCCAGGGCACAGAACGGAAGAGGCAAAGAAAGAAAAACCCCGTCTGTTTCTTCCAGGACATCGTCAGGAAGATTTACACACCACCCGGCAAGTCTGTTGGCCGGGATGTAGCCAAACAGCCAAAATTTCTGCCCAGGAGCCTTGCCAAAGTGGTCCGGTGACACCGTGCCTGGTTAAAAAAGTTCTATCGCTCATGCAAGAGAGAGGGGATGGGTGAAGAGCTAGTACTGGCGATCTCTACTATTTGGTTTTTCTTTTCACCTTTTCAACTTCTGGCAGCAAAGGAAAAATGTACAGCAAGACAGTGACCCCCCAAGAACCAAATACTGTTCACAGAGGAAGAGGAAGAGTAAGCTAGTGCGCCTCCACCATGAGCACAGTAAGCACCTGGAGACCCCCATCCAACCCTTCTCTCCCGGAGCAGACGGGGTTTCCTCTCCATTAGGAGAACGGGGCTTCAACTGGTAGAGAATGACCTAAGACACGGAAAAGGAAAGGTGGACATTTTTATATCCGCAGTGCGGTGAGAAGGACGCAGAGAGGGAGGAAGTCAGAGTCAAAGGAGGAGAAGCTTGGGGAAACACGGGTGCACCGGGAGCAGGGGGCTCGAGCTGCCGGCCAAGGCCCTAACTCCCCTTTGGGACCGGGAAGACCTTTCCTCACGGGCGTCTCTGCCCCTGCCCGCGGGGGTGGGCACAATCTGACTTCAGAAGGAAGGCTTGGGGTTCGGCCTCCAGGTGCTCTCGGCTCCCTGTGGTACTGAGTGCTGGTGTGGAGTCAGCAGTCACGTGGCCAGCCAGGGCGTGGCTCAGTGACCCCACAGCTTGGGGTGGGGGGGTGCACAGTGGGGCGGGAGGTAGGAAGCAGCTGAGACGCAGGAAGCCCAGCCCCGGCGGAGGGACCCCGCTTTGTCCAGACCAAAAGGAGGACCCCCGGAGTGCATCTGTGTGTGTTTTTAATATCATGAGGAAGACAATTAGAATGTTCTCCCAGACTCTCTCCCAACAGTGCAAGAGAAAAGGAATTTCTAAGACAAACAAATAAAACCCTTGTTCTGAACACAAACACGCCATGGTCTTGAAGAGTACACTTCAAAAGGTGGGTCTGAACTGCCGCCAATCTGTTATGAAGAAAAGGCAGAAGGCACCCCACCCGCCAGTTCCCAAAACCTCTGAGGGAAGCTCTTGCCTTGATTCACTAAAAACAAACAAAACCCACAAGGAAACGTCAGAAAAAACCTTGGAACCATTGAAAACAGGCCATCCTGAACTTACTTAGGAAGCACTGTGTGCCTTCGACTGTTCCTTCCCCAGAGTCCCTACGTCCCAGCGTCCTCACGTTCCAGTTCAAAGCTCACGGAGGCGCTCCGGGAGTCCTCTCGGCGGGAGAACAGAAATCTCGTGCGTGCGGATCTCACTGGGTCCTCCCTTCCTTTTGTCCTTAGTGCGTCTTCGTCCCGTGTCTCTACAAACAGCTCAAGCCCCACGCCCCCAGAAAACAAAAACAACCTTCCCCGGACCCCACTCTGTGCACAAGGCGATAGCTGACCTTCCTCCTTCCTCTCCCAACCACGTTTACCCAGCAACGGGCACGGCTTCTCCGGCCGCCACCAGCCACACTGCCACGCAGGCCCTGTCCCGGCCCCTCCACCGGGTGGTCCCAGGCAGCACTGCCCCCATCCTCTCCTCCAGGTCTCCCCAGATGGCTTCCCAGCGAACGGCCCCTTTGGAGACGCCGTCCTCGTTAAACTGAGTATCGAATGCACCTGCCTCTTCCAGACACCCTCCGTCTTTGACAACAATGGTCATGGTGTATTCTCTTCGCTCCCTTCCCACCTTCCTCCCCCTTCATGAGGACGTGCAGGATCCCTCCTGGCTGCCTTCCTCAGGCCCCTCAGTCTCCTGTCTCCTCTGGGACTTGCGGGCCCCGAGCAAGCGTCCCAAGGGGTCCCGGGGTCGGGGAGGTCCTGGCGGGCGCCGGGGAGCCGGGCGGTGAGTGTCCTCGGCGCGGGCTCTGCGGGACCGCTCTCCACCTTGAGGCTGCACTCAGCGCGCCCTTCTTCGGGCTGCGCTGGTCCTCCCCAGGTCTCCCTTTGCCCAGCCTCCCGATGGGAGCCTCAAATTCACCCCGCTGTTAATTTAATCTGTAGTAAGTCCAATGGCTGCCTAGCCTTCCATATTTTATAGGCTTTTAGGCTCTCTTCTCAAATCTCAGCTATGTAGTTTGCTGAGTTTTTCATGGGTCCGTTTGCCTTTCTGGGGGTTGGGTTTTATCCTACACCATGGATACTGGTTTCCGTCAGCTCTAGGCCTTCACAGATAATCTTCCTCCCGCCTCCTCCATTGTTTAAAGCCATCTCTTATTGTGGAGAATTCTTGGCTTTAATAACCGACAGTTTCCTCAATCTTTTCATTTAAGGTTTGCTTTGTGTATTATATTTAAGAAATCATGGTTTTATAAGATCAGAAATATCCTTCTGTTATTGTCTTCTAAAAGTCTTACTGCTCTGTTGGAGGGTTTAATTCACCCCCTTTCAATGATTTCAGTGTAAAGGGGGAGGTACAAACGCAATCTAGATTTTTGAAGTACGTAAGCAGCAGTCATCCCATGAGTAGTGGATGCTGTCCTTTGCCCCATGGGTCTGGGCTGCTGCTTGGGAGTCTGTGCACACCGTGTGTCTAATTCTGGACTCTTCTCTCCACTCCATCCGCTATTGCTCTGTCCCTTCTCTCAGCATCGCTCCGTTGCTATGACTACTGCCCACAGGGGAGTCTTTCCCTGTCGAGTGTCCCCTCAGCAGGCCTTCCCGGGAGTCCTGGGTGACCTTGGGTGAGGGTGCTCAGCTTCCGCTCTCTTGGGTGTGATGTCACCAGATGTTCCAGAAGTATTCCCAGCCCGGCCTCGCTTTTTAATAATTTATTGGCCTGAGGGCTCCTGGGCCCCAGGGGTCGGATGCATTTCAACCCCCAAAGCAGGCGGAGGCCACTCTTGCGGTTACGCCATCCTGGAGGACACTCTTCCCACGCAGAACCCAAAGGAAGACGCAGCCGCTCCCTGCCGTCCACCCCCCCGGTGGGCACGTTTCTGAGATGGAAGCCTCCCACCTCGGCATTGCTGTTTGGGAACCCCAGTTTTATGCTCATACTTCGTCACCCCCAGTCTCTGCAGCTTAGCGTTTTGTGGGCCCAACTCCGCAGTTATGACAGTTGTTTTTGTTTTGTTTTTAATATATATTTTATTGATATTTTACAGAGAGGAAGGGAGAGAGATAGAGAGCTAGAAACATCGATGAGAGAGAAACATCGACCAGCTGCCCTCCTGTACACCCCCTACTGGGGATGTGCCCGCAACTGATGTACATGTCCTCGACTGGAATCGAACCCGGGACCCTTCAGTCCGCAGACCGATGCTCTACCACCGAGCCAAACCGGTTTCAGCTATGACAGTTTTTGTAACACACACAGGGAGGGGCAGAAGCAGGGCTACCGTGGTGAACACACGAAACGTGGGGTTTGCTCTGTAGTCATTCCTATAGAGGCCTGGTGCACGGAATTCCTGCATGGGGGGGGGGGTATGAGGTGGAGAGGTCGGTCGGGATTAGATCAGAAGCAGCTTTCAGCTCCACTCCTGGCAGCCTCTCCCGCGCCCCCGCCCCGCTCCACCACCCAGCCTGGCGGGGCCCAGCGCCCGGGAGAGCACCGGGAGGCCGCCTGAGCTCCGTGAGAAGCACCGGGGGCCGCCCTCAGAGACGCTCAGCCCGCCCTGGGAGGTGGCTCTGGGCCGCCCTCTGTGGTCCCGGGTCCCCCTCTGCTCTGAGTTCTGGCGTGGAAGGAGCTGGCGCACCCAGAGCCCTGCGGAGGCGCCTCGGCTGCTGGAGCGGGAGTGTAACTGCCCCGGGACGCATAACTCCCCGGGGGAAGAGGTGCCACACCAACACGTTTCGGGAACCTTCCCTGCAAACGCATAGAAGGACCCAGCTGCTCGGCTCGGCATCAGAGATGCTCACGCTCCGTTAAAAACAATAAAACAGCGCGACAAAGTTTGTTTTCTGAAATAATGCCGAGCCCCTTACTGCCAAACTATTATTAACATTACTTCTTATTCCTGTAATACCTTACGGGGACCGCTCCCAGAGCAGTCAATTGTCGGGCAATAAAGCGTGATGGGGCATGCCACAATTATGTAACAGCTGCGGAGGCATAACAGATAGGATTTAGTGCCTTCTCCCCCCGGGATATCATAAAAGGAAGATTTACAAAGATGTCAATAACGCTGGTAGAGCAATAGCAGAACAGGTGAGTTTCAAGGGCTTTTTCAGCATAATGCCACCAATGTGTACGGAAGGGAAAGAGGAGGAGGAGGAGGAAGTGAAGAAGGAGAAGGAAGAGGAGGAGGAACAGAAGAAGGAGGAAGAGAAGGAGCAGGAGGAGGAGGAAGAGGAAGAGGAGGAGGAGGAAGTGAAGAAGGAGAAGGAAGAGGAGGAGGAACAGAAGAAGGAGGAAGAGAAGGAGCAGGAGGAGGAGGAAGAGGAAGAGGAGGAGGAGAAGGAGGAAGAGGAGGAGGAGAAGGAGGAAGAAGAGGAGGAGAAGGAAGAAGAGGAGGAGGAGAAGGAAGAAAAGGAGGAGGAGGAGAAGAAGGAGGAGGAGGAAGAGGAGGAGAAGGAGGAGGAGAAGGTGAAGAGGAGGAGAAGGAAGAAGAGGAAGAGGAGGAGGAAGAAAAGGAGGAGGAGGAGAAGGAGGAGGAGAAGCTGGAGAGGAGGAGAAGGAAGAAGAGGAGGAGGAAGAGGAGGAGGAGGAGGAAGAGGAGGAGAAGAAAGAAGAGGAGGAGGAGGAGAAGGAAGAAAAGGAGGAGGAGGAGGAGGAAGAGGAGGAGAAGGAGGAGAAGGAAGAGGAGGAGGAAGAGCACTTCCTCCCTGAGAACTGTCCGTGGGTGTGAAACCCCCAAACCCCTCGGTGAGCATCAGCAAGCGACTCTATCAGCAGCCACTGCTCAGATGCGCTTCGTGTTTCCAGCACTGAGCTGGGGGAGGGAGTACGGGGCGGGGGCACTTTCATTTAAAGTTGTTTCCACAGCACGCAACCCCTTGCAGCTGAACAAGTGTCTCTTGTGTAACTACTCAACTCACATGCCCTCTCCTGCCCAGTGAGCCCCGTCACCCCCCTCCCGTCTCCCCGAGCTCACGGTGATCCGGCTCAGCGCAGGGTGCGGGTCCCTGTGTCCCCTGTCCTCACAGCCCCTTCCCCCTTCTACCCTCCACCCCCCACCCGTGTCACCTGCACAGTGGGCGCCGTCCTGGGCACGGCGGAGCGTGGGGCCTGGAGCACTGGGGGTGCTTCTCCTGGGGAATCGCTCAGTTCTGTCCATGGCATTCCCGTGTCCAGAGCCCCTGGGCCTGGGGTTCCTCTAAATGACCGTGCACAGCCTTCCGCCCCGGAGTCCCGGAGAGGGGGCGACCTTCCTGCTCCTGAGCTGCACCCGAGTGCCGGGGCCCTGACCCCCACCCCAGGGGCCGGGGGGGATCAGGCTGCGGGGCTCCGGGAGGCCCAGGCTCCGGCCACCTCCGATCCGTTTCCTGGGGCAGAACCCTGCCTTCACGTCTCCCCTCCCTTTCCCGCCCGGCCTCCTTCTTCACCTTGGAATCCCACCTGCCCTCGGACCCCAAAAACCTTCCTGTTGTTCTCTCAGTCTGAGCCATTGCCGGAGAGTCAGGCTCTCAGTGGGCGACGCGACCAGGCCGCTCCTTGTGCCCCGTGGACGTACTTCAGAGAGAGGGGGAGCACGCTGTGGACAGTATTACATAGACCTCCCATTCTCCCCCCCCCCCACCAAACCTCTACCTCCCCCTACTCCATTGCCGTGTCTGTGGGCCACGCATAGGAGTACATACGTCCTTTGGTTTGACGCTTCTTGTCCTCCCAGTGCCGAGGTCTGCCAGCCTAGCACCACCGACAATTAGCTTACCTCACACAGAGCCGGCAGGTGGCCGCCCTAGTACTGGAGATGTTAAGACACAACAGAGCCTTAGAGTATTCTTAAGAGGTTACACAGGTCAATCCAAAGAGGGAAGCAAAAGGTGTTACTTCTGAGAAATTGATTTGGTTCATACTGAGAAACACACACACAAATACATACATACATACATACATACATACATACATACATACATAAATAAAGTATGTGGTAGCCAACGAGGTTTAGCTTACAGCATTCTCCTGGGTTTCGATCCTCCTCAGTTACATGCACCTGATCCGGCTTTGTGTACCTGCAGCCGATGTCACTCGGGCTCGTGGGGCCACGTGTCCGGACCACAGGTTCAAGCTCACAACCACAGCTGTGGGCTGTCACTGTGCGGGAGGCTCTGCCCTCCACATGGGGCTTGCACGTGGCCCCGAGAGGACTGTGCCCTCTCCTCAGTCCGAGGCTTGAACCTGTCCGAACACTAGCCGCTCTCCACAGATTCCAAAGCAGTGGGCCACGATTAGTCCATTCTTGTCCGGAGGCGGGTAAGAGAGAATCGGCAGGAACCATAACTGGCTGGCGGGCCGGATGGCGGGCTTTGCCGGTTGGTTCATCTGGCGGCTGGCGCTCCTGCATTGCCCCTTTGTAACACCGACGTGTTAAGGATTCGTTCTCAGACACGCATGTCCGGGTCCCCCGGCAGTGCCTGCGCGGTTCTGTGTTGGGCCCGGCGCTGGGTGTGCGGTGGAGGCCGTGGGAGGTGGAGGGAGTGACGAGCGGCCATGTGGACGAGGCCGGAGAGAGGGCATGTGAGTGGCCGTCTCAGGAGCTGCCACTCCGCCTCATCATGCCGAGCGCCACTCCTCCCACGTGGGTCCTGTGAGGCTCAGGGACACACGCCACACTTTCCCGAGCGGAACCGGAAGCAGTGACGGCGTTAAAATGAGCATCTCCACGCCTCTCAGGGCACAGCGGGAGCGACTCCTCTCCCGGCCTGTTGCTCGGGGCCCGATTCCCGAGTCCCCGCTGCAGCCCTGGCACTGGCTTCCGGTCTGGGTGGGATCATGTAGATGAGTGGTCGGTGGGATCGTGTAGATGAGTGGTCGGTGGGATCATGTAGATGAGTGGTTGGTGGGAGAGGAAGGAGACTTCAGGAAAATGCACGAATCGAAGAGAGATGAACTACATGCTGGAAACAAGCGGAAATACCTCCAAAAATTAAGTGCTCACAGCTCCCTGGAATGTTCCATAACTGTTACTTTCCAATGTCAGAAATTATTAAGCATTGAAAACACATATTCAACAATCACGCCTTGCAATAGCACGTTATCTGCACACGCATTTGTCACACTGTCAGGGAGTGGTCTCTGAGAAACAGTGTGCTGTGGATTCAGAGTGAAAGAGAGCCACAATCCTGACTTTATAGATTTACAGAGGAGTGAGGGGCTCACGGTGGCGTGGCGTGCAGGGGACAGCTCTCTCTGAGCACATGCAAAGCACATAACATGGCACCGGGGGCCCAGTGGCCTCCTCGGGGAAAGAGACGGAGCAGAAATGGGGAGGAGGGTGGGAGTGGCCAGGAAGCAATGCAGGAGGCGCTGTGCAGGCGGCGCTGTGCGGCGGTGTGCCAGCGCCCAGAGGGAGGTCGGGGCTCTGGGGGAGGAAAAGCGAGCTGTCTGTCTAAGACCTGACGTCAGCTAGGTAAAGGCTGGGGAAGCAATCCGGGGACAAACTGGACCAATACTTACCAGCCACAATGAAGACTTGAATTTACCCCTGATGACCACCATGGAAAGGACATATTTATGGCTCTATCATCTATCATGCAGTATCTATCACCTATGGTTTCTACCTATCACATACCTATCACATACTCATCTGTGACCCTATCATTCTATCCATCACCTATCACTCCATGTATCTATCATTTCTATCCATCACCTAACACCCAATGTATTGATCATTCCTCTCTGTCATCTCTGTACCTACCTGCCAGGAAGTCCCAACAAAGCCCAGACAGTGTCTTTCTGACCCATGACTTAGAGAAGCACCTGGCCCATTCTGGACGTGCACTGCGTACCCTTTTGCTGAGTGAGGGAACTCGGTCCTTAGCCGGGGACGGCCTGACACTGTAGCCGATTGTGGGCCCACGGGCAGAGGCTGGCAGAGACAAGGCCGCATGTAGACGAGACGATGGTGGAACAAAGTCACATGCATAGTGGGAGGCGCAAAGCAGGCGGACATGTCAGTCCAGCGTCACAGCTCTGACACGACAGTGAGCAGATTGGCCTAGTGGGTGCATCGAGGTGACTGGATTCGACAAATGCAGAGCTCACATTCTTTTGGAGCATAAACAAAGCCCCTGAAAGCCCTGACCACATTCCACCCCATAGAGCAGATCCCAGAGTTCATAGCGTTAAATCGTACAGGCTCGTGCTCCCATGGCAAGATAACTACACTAAAAATCAGGAACAAAAAACTAATATGAAGACCTCCAACGTTTATAAATTTAGAAAAACTGCCAAATGACTCATTTGTTAAGCAAAATAAAATGGAAATTTAAAAATATATTAAAGTGAATGATAATGAGCACACTGCATACCAAAACTTACAAGATGCAAGTTGTGCCTCGAGTGAAATTTATAACTATAGGATACAAACATTTGGGGGAAGAGATGCTGAAAAAGCCAGAGACTAAGCATCGATCTGAAGGCAGAAGAGCACAAAGCATGCACGAACCAGGGTGAGAGAGGAAAATGGCAACATTCGCAGAAAACGCACGGTTTGGTGACTGAGCAGGGCCGGAAGGGGGCCTCGGGCACTGAATCCTCGGGTCTGGGTTACGGCTACACATGCGTCCCCTTTATCATAATTTGTTTGGCTGTGGGTTTCGGTATTATATGCTTTTTAGTTTGTAAGTTGTGTTCTTACAATAAAAATGGTTTAAACATTTGTGTCTGTAAGAAAACCAAGAGATGATGGTTATTTAGACCAGAGCAGTGAAAAGGGGAAAAGAATTAGGCAGAATCGATAGATACCAAAGTAAAATGGACCGGACGCAGAGAAGATGAAGCCCTGGCTTCTAGTGTTTGTTGGTTGGTTGGTTGTTGTTTTCTTTAAATATATTTTTTATTGATTTCAGAAAGGAAAGGAGAGGAACGGGGAGATAAAATCATCAATGATGAGAAATCATTGGCCAGCTGCCTCATGCAGGCCCCCCACTGGGGATGGAGCCCACAGCGGGGGCGTGTGTCCTCACGTGGAATCAAACTGTGAGCTACTGGTTCACAGATCAATACTCAACCACTGAGCCACGCCGGCCGGGCTGTTTGCTTTTTCAGAAGGAACCTGGAAGAGGAGGAGGGTGGACCTACCAGTTTAGGAAGGCTGTGGGTGCTCTCCAATGGCACATCCACTCGGCAGTCAGGGGTCTGTGTCTTGCTCTCAGGTGAGAGGCCTCAGGACATGGGAGACTGAAGGCTCATCCATACAGTGCAGACGGGCTTTGAGGCCAAGGGGTCAGAGGAGGAAGTGAAGAGAAGGTCAGAGGGTACCTGTAATCCAGAGAGAGACAGAGGAAATCAAGACCCCACAGACACTTCTGGGCCCACGGGCAGGAAACCAGGAAGGCGTGGCCACACAAGGGAGTGACTCAGGGATTAAAAATGGCCCCAGGGTTTGGTGCTGCCCAGACTGAAAGGAGGTCAGGATGGAGAGGCATGCTCTGTGTCATCGACGCTGGGAGGAGCCCTGAGTGGGAGCACTCTTCCATCCTTCTGGGGGACACAGGGAAGTGGGGACGCAGGCAAGTGCGTCCGTGGCGAGGCAGGAAGACGAGGTCACGCTGACAGGCTCTCGCTCCTCCTGAGGCGGGAGGGAATGGCGCCAAAAGGATCGCCAGCCCGGGAGGGAGGCCGTGGAGGGCTGAGGGCCAGAGGGAACCGGAGAAAGGGACAAACTGGAGAACGTGGGAGGACGAGGTGTCCTGTGTGCAGGTTCTGGACCGCCTGGCTCCTCGGTGAACCTCCCCGGGGGGGCGGGGGGCTCCATTTCAGATGCTGCTGTGGGAAATCACTGCACTCTTCATCTCTGGCTGTCATTCCGAGCCTAACGCGCTGCCTCTGATGTGTCTGGATCTCACGCCGGTTTCCATCCTGGGAGGGCCTTTGATTGGGGAGCCGTGGAGCGCCGTGTGAGAGTGAAATGTGCAGGACTCCCTGTGACAACGTGGACATGATGGTTTGTGCCGGGGGTGACCCCAGCAACGCACAGGGAGGAAAAACACTCATCACGTTACGCGCCTGACACGCCATCCCCGACACACATGCATCACCCTCGGAAGAGAGCTCCGTGCTCACGTCAGTGACAGGCCTGGATCAAACCCCGGGAGGGTCGTGCGGCGCCAGCGTCCTGTTCTCCGGGCACGGGGAGGAGGGTCTGCCTCCCACAGCGTCTGCAAAGAGTGAACCTGAGATAACGCCTGAACAAAGATCAGTGATTAGGAACCGTGCACCCAGTAACTTACAGTTACTTCAATCATCATCATCGCTGTCATCACCATCGTCCCGGCTGGCATGCTGCTTCCCAGAAATCTCGGTATAAACAGGGGTCAGTCGTGTCAATAACTCGCTGGGTGACCCCTAGGCCAATTACGTGACCTCTGTGGGCCTGTTCACGCAATAGGGCTGGTTTGAGCGGGAAAACTCTAAGGATTGTCAAAGGCATAACATTTGGTATTGCTCTGCCTCCAGAATTCCTTAATATTTATTCAGCTGTTACTAATTTTGACACTTACGTGTCTTTCTAAACATGGAATTTTGACTACGAGCTAATACAAATTTCCCTTTTTCGCCATTTTCCAAATTTATAATATAGAAACTTCATTTAAATCTGCACTTCTAGGCCAAGCCCTAGTTTTCTTTTTAATGTAAGTTTTTGCATTTCTAAAAGTCGGAGGGAATTCTGTAACAGGCTAGTGTTCTCACCAACACAGACACAACCCAAGAGAGAAAAAAACATTTTCCCAAATCGGAAGCGGCAAATGTATGCATTTCTAGATTCCTTTCAGGAAAACCGACATGTTTTTAAACTAAAATACATGCTCCTAACTCTGAGGCAATTGCGCATTTAAATCTGTGCGGCTTTTCATGAATGTGGTTAAACTGCTCAACATATTGTTTTATCTTTTTAAACAAGTAACGCTTAAAGGACAGATAAATCTACATCAACGATTTCATACCGACTTCACTGATTTATTTGGAAGATGATACAGAAAGAATAAGCCGTTAACAAGACATTCACAACTCAGAGCCATCGCGTTAGTCAGGGCTCCGGGACATGCCTGACTCTGCGGGATCCGCCTGCGGTTCACGTCTCTGCGGATGTGAGATGCTTCGCGGTCGATCTTCCCGCAACGCGGCAGGCAGCCCTCAGCTCAACCATCAGCCCCAAGTTCGTTCCGGGGAGGGAGCTGAGGCCCAGGGGGACCGAGTGTCTGGGCACAGCCCCAGGTCAGGAAAGAGTGGGGTTTGCATCGGAACCCTAACCTTTGCACCCCACAACCTGCCGCCCTCCCTCACACGTGCATCTGAGGGAAGAGAATGTTTTGTGAGACAGTGTTGAGCTTCCAGCAGAAAGTGATGTCGCTGCTCCGCCTCCCACAGGGGAGTTCCACGCTGACCGGCCACAGCCACGGCCACGTACTCTAACGGGCGGCCCTGAATCACCCTGGGGTGGGGGATGGAGCCCCAGGACAAAGGGCACTAAAGACCACTTCCCATCAACCCCAAAGCTCAGAACCCCACCCATCAACCCCATAGCTCAGAACCCCGCCCATCAACCCCATAGCTCAGAACCCCTCCCATCAACCCCATAGCTCAGAACCCCTCCCATCAACCCCAAAGCTCAGAACCCCGCCCATCAACCCCAAAGCTCAGAACCCCACCCATCAACCCCAAAGCTCAGAACCCCACCCATCAACCCTAAAGCTCAGAACCCCACCCATCAACCCCATAGCTCAGAACCCCACCCATCAACCCCAAAGCTCAGAACCCCTCCATCAACCCCATAATTCAGAACCCCACCCATCAACCCCAAAGCTCAGAACCCCACCAATCAACCCCAAAGCTCAGAACCCCATCCATCAACCCCATAGCTCAGAACCCCGCCCATCAACCCCATGGCTGAGAACCCCGTATCTTACACCCCTTAGCAACTGTACTATTTCAAAGTGAGTGGGTCTTCATAGTCACGTGACATTTTCCCCTTGACATCCAAAACAGAGACTTTAGCGATTTCCCGGAAGGCACAGCCGAACCACAAAGGACACGGTCAGCACTTTGCTTGGCTCCTCAGGCCACACTGAAGAGCCAGCTCCCTGGTGTGGGAGGGCGAGGCCCGTGGCCCGGTGTGAGAGTTCCCTTCCCACCCGTGCGGACACGTAGCCCGGCACGTGCAGGACTCCACAGGCCGTGGTGATTCCAGGCTCCCTCGTGCTCACAGCAACACACGAGCAAAGGCTCTTACTCCCACCGTCACGGGAGGAGGCTGGGCCCAGGAAGCAGGGCACCGCGGGGCGTGTGGGGGCCCTGGAGTCAGTCCCCCGGCAGGACGGGGTTTGGTGAAGGAAGTGCGGTGCCGAGAGGGCCTCAGCTCTTAATCGCCATTCACACGCACCCTCCCTGCAGACGCTGTCCAGTGTGAGCTGGCCCCTAAGGGGGGGGTGAAGCTCAGCGCTCGGCCGCAGCGGGTCCGCCCCGGGGACAGCGGATGGCGAGCCAGCGGCGGTGCTTTCTCTCGGTTTACACGGACGTGCTGAGCCCGCTCCCCTTTAATGGGGTTTTATTTGCTTTTCTCACCCTGTTTCTCTCACCCTTTTTCTCCTCTCACACACATCGGTGCGTAACCCGGAGCTTTATGCCTCCTGCGCGGTGGGTATGCCTCCCGGCTACGAAATGCCGTGTTTACGACCACGGGCCGCTGTCGCTGGTGATTCATTTGGGGGGCAATCCTGGGAGTTTTAGCCCCCTAAGTCCCAGATTGCTTTTCTGCGTCCCAGGGATTTGTCTGGTTCTGGCCGTGGCCGGAACAATTCCCTCCGAGGAGGTCCCAGGCGCCCCGATGCCCGCCACGCCCGGCCCCCGACCAGGGCCTGTGCCCCCTCCGCTGCCCTCGAGGCCCCCGGGGCCCCTCTGCTTCGGGGGCCAGAGAAACGGGCCGGAGAAAGGCTGGGTCAGGGCTGTGGTCAGGGCTGTGGTCAGGGCTGTGGCTATAGGAGTGAGGGGCAGAGACCAGAGGTCATGCCGCGTGCGGAGGTCAGGACGAGGACGGGCACAGGGGTGTACCCGACCTGAGCCCCTTCCAGAGGCCTCTCAGGCGCACCCTCACGGGGCCCCTCAGCTCGGCCCGGACCTGGTGCTCCGTGCTGTGCCCAGCCCCGCAGGTCCTCCGGGCCCGGGGCCCCGAGCACGGGCAGAGGGGCTGCCCCCCGTCCCCCCTCAGGTGAGGGCCTGGCCCCCCGTCCTCCCTCAGTGGATAGAGTGTCTGTTTGGGGTCCGAAGGGTCCCGGGTTCGATTCAGGCCCCGGGCACGGACCTCGGTGGCAGGCTCCTCCCTGGCCCGGCCCTGGTCAGGGTGCATGCAGGAGGCCGCCCATCCGTGCATTTCCCTCACATCAACGTTTCTGTCTCTCTCCCCCTCTCCCTAAGAACCAACGGGAGCACATTCTGGGTGAGGATGAGCAAAAAGGGGGGTCACTTTCGGCCGGGGTCGCAACCGCGCCTCTGCCTCAGGGAGCGTTAAATCCCGACGCCTTTTCCGGACAGTGGGAAGCTGGGGGGGGGGGGGCAGTTTTCCCGAAGGAAAGTGAGCACAGTTTCTCCTGGACGCCCTCTGCCATGTCCACTTAGACACGGGTGCGCCCGGCTGAGCTGCTGCTTTTGCAGGGAGGGGCGAAGGGGCGCAGGCTGCAGGTGCCTCTCCCCGGAGCGCCCGCACCGTCCCCCCGCAGCGAGGAGCGCCCCGCATTGGAGGCTGCTGCTGCCCCCGGCGCGATGCGGGAGCCTCTCTTGTTTATGAAACCGCGTGTGCGGACACGGAGGTCACGGGGAAGGTCACGGCTGAAGGCGATGCGCTCCGCTGGCGAAGTGCTCCCCCGGGGCCGGGCCCTGCCCGCCTCCACGCCTGGCACCCCTCCCGCCTCCGCCAGCCTAACCACCAGCTCGTTAAGGCTGTCCTCGTGACCGATGCCCGCACCAGCGGGGGCTGGGGACAGATGGGAGGTCAGTGAGGGGAGGGGGGGAGCAGGAGCCACCTTCTGGTCCCCTGGGCCCGGGAGGCGGGGTGACACACACCCGAGACGCCCCGGCTTCACCCCACGGGGACACGGGGACACGGGGACACGGGGACATGGCCGGGGAGGAGCGGGCCGGCTCCCGGGCTCTGCAGTCACAGGAACACTCCTGCAGGGGGCGCCGCACACGCATGTCTGGGCCCATCGAGCATGGGTGGCGAGGAGGGGGGGGGCCAGGGCGGGAGCGCGTGGGTCTCCTGCCGAGGTGACGGATGGATCGTGGGCCCCGGGGGACGGTGAGACAGTCTGTCTCTGTGGCCTGGCGCCGCTGCCCGCCTCCGCCTCCGCCTCCGCCTCCGCCTCCGCCTCCCTGTGCTCCAGGCGAGCCCCCGCCGGCCCCCCACAGTCCCCCCACCAGGCCCCCGCTGGCCCCCGCCCGTTCGTCCAGAACCGGGCGGCTGTCGCTCGGCCTGATATCAGAAAACACAGGACAGCAGCTCCGCGCCCATCAGGTCCTCCAGCGAGCCGAGCCCCGAGTTACCGGGGAGCGGGAGCCTCAGCCCCGGGCAATGCCCGCTGCGTCTCAATGCCCGCTGGTCCTCCTGCGGCCAGAAGGGCCTCGGCGAGTCATGCGCCGGGCGGGCGTTACTCCCGTTTCCGGGAGGCCCGCGCCTCACGCCTTCTGTTCGCTGGCTTCTCAGGGAGAGAGGCCGGGCGTATGAAATCTCATCTCGGGCACCCACTTCTTCTTCCCCGGGCCCCGGCCCCCACTCGGCCCCCGGCCCGGGGAGAGGCACCCCCGAGCGGGAGAGCAGGGCCGGTGAATTCCCAGATCTGGCCTTAACCGTCCTCGGTGGCCAAAGAGATCACAGAGGTGGCACCTGTTGTCCTAGCTCTTGGCTCCTAAACCTTTGTGTGTGTGTGTGTGTGTGTGTGTGTGTGTTAAATGATGCTTTCCTCAGACTGCACAACAGCAAACACTCACGGCAGGGAAAGATGGCTGATGTAGCAGCAATGCCCCCCGCCACGTAGCGCTGCCTCTCGGCCGGCTCGGCACATCCACGCAGAGCCCTCGGGGGCACCTCCAGGCAGACCCCCCCGACGTCTGAGCAGCATGCCTTCAGTCACGCCCTGAGCAAGGGAGCCTGAGGGCCCCTGAGACCCGGCGGAAGGGTCCTCTCCAGGTCATGGGGTCCTCACAGCGCTCGTCTGTCCTGCTGTGAGAGCAGTCGTCCTATCGAGCTGTGAGGTCACCTCTCAGTGTCCCTGGGGCCCAGCCACGCAGGATGCCCCGGAGAAGTGAGGCCCGGCCTGTGGTCCCTTCCGACGCCAGCGACGTGTGCTGGTCGAGGTCGATGAGTGCTGGGCACTGGGCAGGTAGACCGGGCTTGCGGGGTCCAGAAGAAGGGGGGCCTTCGTGAAGCAAAACTCACACCCAGCACCGACCCAGCACACTAGCCCCGCCCCCAGGGAGCCCCGGGTGGTCTGGGGAGCGGAGACCCCGCCGGGGTGGGACAGACCCCGAGAGCAGCCTCGGTGGAAACGCAGACACGCCGCCCCCTCCTGCCGGCCCCTCCCGGCCACCCACCTCGGCCAGGCCCTGCGGTCCGGAGCGGGTGCGGTTTGGTTTGGGTTGGGTTTTCTGTTCGGTGGTTTTGAGCCGAGAGGAGGGAGAGGCCTGCTCCCCCGGAGAGGGAGGAGAGGCCGCGAGTGACAGCGCTGCCCGCGGAGGCGGCCTATCTCGGGGCCATCGCACCCCCGCGCCCATCAGCCCGCCTGGCAGCCGGGAGATACATTTAGATAGAGCGGCCGGCACCGCCGATAACAAGCCCCTCAAATGTCAGCCGGCACAAAGGCCGGCATTGATTGCTGCTCCGGCGCCTGCCGGCTCCCTCTCCTGCCTCTCCCCTCTCCTTCCTCCCTCCTCCGCCCCTCCTCCTCCCTCCTCCTCCCTCCTCCTCCCTCCTCCTCCTCGGCCCGGATTATCTGCTGTGGAAAGGCCATTGTGCTGGACAGCATTGTGTTCTTTCTAAATGGAATTTAGCAACGTCTCTCCAATTCCCGGCCCCTCCTCCACCGCTCTGGGCGGGCTGCCCTCCCGCCGGGCCCAGCTCACTCTCCTCCCTCCTCCACCTCCCTCTTCCTCCTCCCTCCCCCCTTCTCCCTTCTCTTCCCCCCTCCTCCCTCCTCCCTCTTCCTTTCTCCCTTCTCCTCCATCCTCCCTCCTCCTCTCTCCTCCCTCCTTCCCCCTTCTCTCCCTCCTCCCTTCTCCTTCCTCCTCCCTCCTGGAGCCCAAAGGCAGGACCAGGCACTGGGCTGACACCTCAGCCTCCTGGCCGGACAGGGCCGGGGCGGGCAGCAGAGCCCAGGCGGGAGCTGGGAGGCGGAGGCGGGAGCGGGAGGCAGCGGACACGGCTGCAGGCACCGTTGGGGGTGTCAGGCGGCAGGAATGTGGGGCCAGTGCAGCCCCGCCTTCCCCCCAGCTCCTTGCTGTGGAGGGAGCGGCTGGCCGGCCCTGTGGGGGACGTGAAGGGACACGGGGAAGGAAAGGGGGGTGGAGACCATGACCGAAGGCAGGACCGGCCCAAAGCGGGCCCAGTCCGGCCCACCCGTCCGCCTCTGCCAGCTCTGTGCCCCGAAAACTCCTGAGTCAACGGAGCCAAATACCAGCAGGACAACCACTGACATTTCTTTGGAGAGCCACATTTTTTAAACTTAAACGTCTTCTAACGCCACCGCTTCCAAATAGACTCGCCCAGGCCGTGGTGTTTTGTGGAAGAGCCACACTCAAGGGGCCAAAGAGCCACACGTGGCTCGTGAGCCGCAGTTTGCCGACCACGGTGCCAGCAGAACCACCCCTGACCTGGCCAACATGCTGACGTTGGCAGAAGCGGGCGGCCGCGCGGGGCCCGGGTCAGGGAGCAGCAGCTCCCGCAGCGGGGACGGTTCTAGGTTTCCTCGGTCCTCGGCGTGTCCCGCCCCGTGCGGGGTGACCGTGGCGGCGGTCCAGGGTTCCAGGCCCGTGCGGAGTGCCTGCCCAGCCACCGCTGTCCGGGTTGGTGGCCAAACACGACGCCAGAGCCTCCGGGGAAAGCTGGCCAGATGCAGGCCGGTCTGCGCACCGCGGCCGCCGGGGTGGGGGGCATCGCGGTGGCGCCCACGGTGCTCCGAGCAGCCGCTCTGGAGCAGAAACGGGGTCGGACGTCCACTGGGAACCCCTTCGGAAGGTTTAAGGGGCGCTGACTCTAAAAACAAACGGAAGAAACAAGATGAGGGCACACTAAGTGAGCCAGAGCTGGAAGGCCCAAACATGTTCCCCGGAACAGAGAGAAGGGGAGGGAGGCAGGATGAGCGTCCCCACGGATGTCCGCGTCCCGTGCCCCCAGCCGGTGCGTGCGGGAGGCCGCCCCGCACACAGGGAGGCTGCGGGCGGAACGGGGGAGGCGGCCGGCTGCCCTCGGAGCGGGAGGTGGCGCTGCGTTCCCCGGTGCCCGGGTAGCCACGGGGCCCTCGGAACAGGAGGCCCGGGCAGAGCTGGCAGCGGCTGTGACACGGCTCGCTGTCACTCCGGTCGGGTGAGGGAAGTGAGGTTTAAAGGCTCAACGTCTGACGTCAGAGCTGCGGCTCCGCTCCCGTGCTCCCACGAGGAGCCCTCGCCTGCTGCGTTCTGAGGGATAAAGCTGCCCCGGGCGGGAGCACTGGGACAGCCCTGTCCCCGGAGCCCTCGTGCTGCGTCCAGAGATCCCGGGTTCACAGGGGAGCCCAGAGCCGGGTTTGCCGCCCCTGTCCGCCGCCCGCCGCAGCGTGGGGATTCCGGGCCGGGGTGTAGCCGCCCGCGTGCAGCCTCCCCGGAGCCCCTGCGCGGCTTCTGACGGAACCAAGTGTGACGTCTGTAATGGCCGGGAGAGCCGCTCCCTGCTGACCCCATCACCGCCGCCGGAAATCAGCGGCGACGCTCCTAACGGAGGCGCAGTCCCGGGGGCCGCGGCGGCGACCCTCCATGGAGCTGAGCAGGGAGGGCGGCAGGACTCGCCACACTCCCGGGGGCTCGCCTCCCCAGCCCCACCTCCGTTCCCCGGGGCCGCGGCTGGGAGCTCGGGTGGCTGTTCCTGTGTTCCTGGCTCCGGGTCTTCTGTAAGGGACATAATTTGTGCTCGCCCACGTCTGGAGCAGGCAGCCACACGGGGGTCCGGGCTCAGGGGGCTCAGGGAGCACAAGGGTCCAGGGCCCAGAAATCTCTGCTCTGCTCAGAGGGGGGTCCCTGCGGCTGATGGCGCACCCCCAGAAGCAGGGAGCCCCCAGGAAGCTCAGCGGCTGTGTTCATTGTTCATCTGTTTCCTTAGGCAGTTAACAAAGGGGAAGGAATTCCGTAAGAAAAGACATAGAATGCTTAGCAGAATGCCTCGCACACAGTAGGTCCTTTTTCACCAGGGGACACTGAGGTTCGGGCACTGGGCAGACTCCACCCTGCTCCACGCTGCAGCTCGGAGCTCCCGGTGGCCGCGGCCCCGGCAGGAAGACACGGAAAGGGAGAAAGGAACAGACACGGGGCTCCGGCCTCCACCCTCGTCTACAAACTTCAGGTCAAAGTCAAGAGCACGGGACCGAGGCCGAAGCCCGCCAAGCCGACCCCGAGCTCCGCTCTTGACCTCTGAGAGCTGGGAGGTCTTTGAACTCTTCCGAGTTGCCAGGACTTGGGCCAGAAAGGAAAATTTCTCGGCTGCTTTTTCATGCCTTCCAAATGAATTAATTTCCTAAATGGAAAATTGAAGTAATTAGGTTATAGACTGAGTGACATTTGCGAAGGAGAAAAGCAGGGAAATTGCATATCCTTTATTAAACCGTTATTAGATGTATTAAGCAATATGGAGTAATCACTTTTATTCCCGCAAATGTGATTATTCTTCTCATGCCAAGGCGAGCTCAGGGCCCCGGGCCCAGCGGACCATGACAGGTCACAAAAGCACCGAGTGGCCTCCACGGCGTTCTGCGGGGGAGGACAGGGGGCCTGGGGCCTCCTCGGCACGCACCCCCCACCCCCCAACCTTCCCTGACCGCCCACGCCCTCCTACCCACCGGCCCAAAGCACGTCGGCTCATCCATTCAGGATGATTTGACGCTCACCTACTGTGTGCTGACGCTGTCCTGAGGTCTCCAGCACTGAGAACCACCGACGCCCCTCCGTCTCGTGGACTCTGCGATCCAGGAGGAGGCCACACGGCAGTGACATCGGAGACGCCGTGGCGAGTGAGCGGGCATCGCCCTGGGGAAGGGGACCGTCCCGCCCTGGGACACGCAGCGCCAGGAGCTCTGAGGGAGGCACGGGAGCCAGCCACACAGCGACATCATCGCACAAGAGCCCCGCCGTGGTCCGGGGTCCCGGGAACCCCAGGCGGGAGGGGCCGCGGCGGGTACGAGGTGGTGGGGAAGGGGCCGCAGGGGGCAGGCAGTCGCGGTGGATGTGTGACTCTCCTCAGACGCAGGAGAGCGTAGGGCGGGCGCTCCCACCAGCAGACCCACGGGTGGCCGTGGAGGAGCTGCGTGCACAGTTCAGAAATCCGCATCCCTGGAGCCTGGCCTCCCGGTCCACCTCCCCAGTGACCCTCGGCCCCCTGTCTGACAGGCAGCCCACTCTCTGGTCTTCGTCGTGGGGGTCTTGGGAGGCAAGGTGAGAATGGGGGCTCGCTGGCACAGGCGGAGACCCGTTTTTAAAAGTACATTTTATTGATTTTTTACAGAGAGGAAGGGAGAGAGTTAGAGAGTTAGAAACAACGATGAGAGAGAATCATCCATCAGCTGCCTCCTGCACACCCCCCACTGGGGATGTGCCAGCAACCAAGGTACATGCCCTTGACCGGAATCGAACCCGGGACCATTCAGTCTGCAGGCCGACGCTCTATCCACTGAGCCACACCGGTCTCAGCTGAGACCGTGTTTAGAATGTTGATGGACAACAGCCGGGGAGGAATGCTGCGCCTCCGGAAGCCGAGCTGCCCCAAGGGCTCCGCCTCCTCCCAGCCCGTCCTCACGTGGGCCGTGGGTCGCTGCACAGATGGCAGAGGCAACAGGTCTGAATGGTTCTCGGAGCTTTTTTACTTCAGGGACGACTTTCCGCCCTGGCAGGGGTGGCTCACAGGCTAGCCAGGGGTGGGCAAACTACGGCCCTCGGGCCAGATGGCTGTTCTAAACTATTGAAATGAAAGAAACAAAAGACCGTACCCTTTTATGTAATGATGTTTACTTTGAATTTATATTAGTTCACACAAACACTCCATCCATGCTTTTGTTCCGGCCCTCCGGTCCAGCTTAAGAACCCATTGTGGCCCTCGAGTCAAAAAGTTTGCCCACCCCTGGTCTAGAGCCTCAGGCAGAGCACCGAGGATCACGGGTTCCATTGCCAATCGAGGGCACGTGCCTAGGTTGTAGGTTCAGTCCCTAGCCCTCGCCAGGGCGTGGGTGGGAGGCAATCAACTGATGTCTCTCACCTCTCCCTCCCTCTCTCCTCCCTCACCACCCAGCTGTCTCTTCTCCAGCCAGAGAGCCCTGGAGAGGCCTCTCCCCCGGCCCCTGCCCGTGGGTCTGCCATCAGCATGCCGCCTGCCTGGTCCCCGCCAGCCAGGGGGGAAGCCGAGCCGAGTGTCAGGCTGTCACTTGGAGGGAGCGCAGACACCGCGGTGATGTCACCAGCCGCGGCGGCTCAGACATGTCGCTATCAGCAGACCATTCATCAGGACGTGGGGCCTGTGACAGCCGGGACGCGGACGCGGACACGGCAGGGCCCACGCGGTGTGCCACGTGAGAAAAACGGAAGCTGGAGGGCCGTTTCCAAGATATTCCAGTGAGCGTGGGGCTGGGAGGAAATGACAGCCCTGGTTTTGTTTTGTTTTATTTTATTTTATTTTATTTTATTTTATTTTAAATACATTTGTATTGATTTCAGAGGGGAAGGGAGAGGGAGGGAGAGATAGAAACATCAACGATGAGAGAATCGCTGGCGAGCTGCCTCCAGTAAGCTGACCGTGGCCACCCATGGAAGGCTGGGCCAGTGCTGCTGGGTCCCCCTCCGGCTGGATGGTCGGGGTGAGGAGTGAGGTCCGCTCCATGCTGGAGCCACCAAAAGCGACCCCACGAGCAGGCCACATCGGCCCCAGGACCAGGAGGGCGTGTAATACGGGCAGTTCGATGTCCACACGCGACAGGCTGTTTGCTGCTCTTCTACATGCCCTGAGGGCTCCGGAGGACATGGTTTACGGACAAACCCGACGCCGTGCCCTTGTTGGCCGTGTGTCTGACCTCTACTGCCCACAGTGTGTCCGCAGGTCTCCTGACGGCCGCATGGCAGAGCCTCTGCCGCCAGGACGCTCTGTGCCCGGAGGAGGGAGAAGATTCCAGTCCTCGCTGCCAACGTCAGCGCTGAGCGAGGGGCCTGCTGTCAGGAGGAGCCACGGGTTCCCGGTGCCTGGGGGCGAGCGTCCGTTCGGTGCCGCATTTCCCGGCTTCCCTGGCACCGGGGCTCCCCGGAGCGCGGAGGAGGGACACGTGGCCCGTGGCAGCCCGGCGGGGGAGGCTGGGCCCGTGGGACACGCTGACCGGAGGGGGGGAGGAAGAGACGGGCTGGACCGGGAGTGACAGTCGGTGGGAGGGGCCATCTCTGCCCTCCCAATGGCAGACTCTCCCCGTCCCCCCCCACCGGACCGCTCCCGCGCCTCCCTTACCCGGACTCCTACAGGAGCCCAGTCCCCCTGCCTTTCTTGCCACTTGACCCCGCATTTTGCAGCCGCTCCCCCGAGAAAGGCCCTCCAGGGCTTCGGGTCTGAGAATTCGGGGGGTGCTTGCTCCTCGCCACCGCAAAGCGGGACAGGCCTGTTAGCGAAGTCAGCTCCGGTTCCCGTACCGGTTTCCCGACGGCTGGACAGCCGAGCGCCCTCCTGCTCGCCTTCCTCTTCGCCGGGACCCGCCCGCCTCGCCACGCCGCCTCCCGCACAGGGGGGCCCATGCCACGTGCCTGGACGCGGAACACAGACGGGACCGGTTCCCTCACTCTCTGCAGAAGCTTTGTGCCCAGGAGTCCTTTCTGGGAAATGGGGAAATCTTCACAGAGATCGAAGGGAGCCGAAACCGGTTTGGCTCAGCGGATAGAGCGTCGGCCTGCGGACTGAAAGGTCCCGGGTTCGATTCCGGTCAAGGGCATGTACCTCGGCTGCGGGCACATCCCCAGTAGGGGGTGTGCAAGAGGCAGCTGATCGACGATTCTCTCTCATAGATGTTTCTAATTCTCTATCCCTCTCTCTTTCTCTCTGTAAAAAATCAATAATATATATATATATATATATATATATATATATATATATATATTTTTTTTAAGAATTGAAGGGCCGAAACCGGTTTGGCTCAGTGGTAGAGCGTCGGTCTGTGGACTGAAGGGTCCCGGGTTCGATTCCGGTCAAGGGCATGTACCTCGGCTGCAGGCACATCCCCTGTATGGGGTGTGCAAGAGGCAGCTGGTCGATGTTTCTCTCTCATCGATGTTTCTAGCTCTCTATCCCTCTCTCTTCCTCTCTGTAAAAAATCAATAAAATATATTTTTTTTTAAAAGAAGAAATCGAGGGGAATCGGATGACTTCTGACTGGAACATGAACTGGAGGAAAACGGGTGCTGGGGGCGGGGCGGGGCGGGGCGGGGCGGGGCGGGGGGTCCCCAGCTGGAAGCGGAGGTGCCCTTAGAAAGGTTGACGGCTAGCAAGGGGCCCTGCACGGCCCGTCGTGTGCTCTCCGCGCTGCCGGGAAGCAGCGAGTGTCCCTGGCGCCCGTCCTTCCTGACCTTGAGCAGAGCGCGTGCTCTGCCAGGGAGAGGGCGGCGGGCTGATGGATCCCCTGTGCCAGACGCCGGGTGTCACCGCCGAGCGGCCCTGGGCTGTTTTAAGAGCTCGGCCTGCTTTCCCTCTTACTGGCCCGCAGCCCGCGGCTAATTTACTTAAGAGACTGAACGGCCCCTGGTGGCTGGGCTCCATTTTAATCTCTAAATGGCCCACTCCTCCCGATTGAATTCAGAAATGACGACGCTACACGCTCAGGCCAGAGGCTGACTTCATCCCGCACCCGGGCCGGGGGCGGGGCGGAGCCTGGGTCGTGAGCAGCATCCCCACCGGCTCGCAGGTCACCCCCAGAGCCCGGCGGACAGCCACCCCGAGCCTGGAGTCCGAAGCCCGGTAGCCCTGCTGCATGGATGGCATCACAGATACCCACGCAGCGCCCCGGGGACCACTGTCGGCGCGGCCCCGGCCTACCCCGTCCACCTGCACCAAGGAGACGTGCCATGTTAATGCTGACAAGCAATTCTTAAATGGAAGAGTAAACTAAGTCCACGCCAAGGCGGAGGACATTCCAACAGGAACGGTTGGGCAGGCCAGTCAGCTGAAACTGTAGGACCCGAAGCCTGGGTCTCATCCCCTCTCACCCCTGTGAGGAGCTGGAGAAGGCCCTCAGAGGCCGACCAATGCCCGTCTCATCCCTCAGTCTTCGGCGGGCTGGGGCGCAAACATCGCCAAGAGCGTCAGAAGGCAGCGCTCTGCACCCCAACGCCGGGCACGCGCCTCTTGCTCACATCCCGTGGGGAGGGGCATCGCGGGGCGTGTGTGGCCCACGGTGGAGGCGGTTTCACTCAGGACCCTCCAGTGTCTCGATTCCGGATGCCCCGGCCCCGTGATAGAGGTCGCCTTGGGGAGCTGGGCACATGCTTGTTGCCGTGTTGGGGTGAAAAATGTGACAAATGCTTTCATCGTCCAGGACTCCCCTGCCTCGTGGGCCGTCTCCGTGGATAACGGGGTGCCCGCGTTTGTCCCCCTCCCACGTCACCCCGGCCTCCTCCCTCCCCGAAGGCCCTCGGCTGTGCTCGGGGGTGGGTCGTATTGTTCGGCCGCGAGAGGAGAGCAGGTGCTGCAGGGAAGCCGAAGGCCCGTGCTCGGGCCCTGCCGGGAGCGCTGGCTGGCAGGCAGGCGGAGGGGGGTTCAGTTAGAACTGGCGGACAGGAGGTTGGCGTTCCTGGGCATCGGTCCCGCACAGGCCGATCCCGTTCCTGAGGGTCCGGGGAGCCAGCGATTGGTCTGTGGGAACGGGTGTGTCCATGGGTTGCTGTCTTTGCAGATCGCCTTCGCCCAGAACCCCTTCACGGCTGTCTCCCCGCCGGGTTAGACTGAGGCGCTGCGCCGGGGGCAGAGCGCGGTGCGTGCCCGCCCGGAGCCCGGCCCGGAGGCCTGGCCAGCAGGCGGACGCCGGCCACTCTGCATGCAGCCGGACCCGCAGTGTCCTCCTGCCCAGCCCCCGGTGTGTGGACTGGTCACCCGCCCCGCCCCGCGCAGGGGCCAGGAGAGCACCCGCTTCATCTCCCACAAGCGAGGGCATTCGAGCCCATTTCTCCCACAGGACACCCCTGTCCAGTCACACACCACTCACCCCTGCCCCTGGCCACGCCCGCTGTACCCTCAGGCTGGTGGCGCCCCTGCCCGGGACCGACTGCCCGGTGTCCGCCTCCCCCCCCTCCCCCCCCCCCCCCCCCCGCCCTGGGCCACGACGCCGCGGAGGTCGCTGCGGCCCAGACGCCGGGCACTTCCTCGGAAGGCGCGCTCGTTGAGAAGGTCAGCCGTCAGACGGGGCTCATTTTTCACGGGAGACGTGGCGGTGCGAGGTCCTCCCCGCCGGTATGGGGTCGGCCGGCGTCGTAGGCGGCCTGGCCTGGGCCCGGGGGCCGGTTCTCTCCGGAAGGAAAAGTGTGGTCAGAGATTTCAGTCGAGCTCTAATGAGATTTGTGAAGCAAAAGAGGGAGCAAAGGTTAGGGCTGTGTGTCGGGAAAAGATCCTCATTGAAGAAATCTTATCATGTCAGACTTCAGCATTTGCCCGGGAATTATTTTCAGGGAGTGAGGTAATAGGCCTGCCAGGTTAGAGGGAGAGGCAGCAGAGAGTGAGACCACAAAACAATGCTTCCTATTCCGTCTTACTTTCATGAAACGTTTTGGGGTGACGGTGGTTAGTGGGTCCTGTAGGTTCCCAGGGCACATCCTCTGATACACGATCTGCATGTTATGGGGTGTGCTCACCCCCCGAACAACCCTTTCATTGTGTGAGTTAATTCAAGGAAACTCTAAGAAGCGTAACGTGACTGCTATTAGCAGCCTGCCGCTGGCGGGGGAGCCTGGAGACCGGGCTGGTGGCATTCCGTGGCTTTGACTCTGGGCTCTGGGAAAGAAGTGATGGACACACACACACAGAGAGAGAGCATTCTTCTTCCTCAGCCTGGTCGTTCTCTTGGCTTCTTTTTACTTCCCCCTCCTGCCTCTCCTCCCTGGCTTCTTCCTGTCCTCGGATACCAGTGCTTACCTCCAAGGTCATATCATCGTGGCACAAGCTCACGTGTGTACATCTAAAACGTTGGAGGCCACGGATGCTCCACGAAACGTAGCCCCTTGCCCTGCAGCTGGCTGCTCGCACTTGCATTGCATCCTGGGAGTTCTCTGGCCATGGAGATAGCTCTCCTCCCGCGGAAGGGAGCGGCAAATACTTCTTTCTTTCACTTTTACTCACACGTGTACATGGAATATTAGCAAAGCTTTCCCGGCACATTTGGGAGTGATCTTGCAATCTTTCTCTTTAAAACCTGTTAAATGTCAAATTAAATCATTTTTCCGTTTGAACTCCCCTTTAATTCCCGAAATGCCTCCATGTGGTCTGTTCGGATGAGAGGGACACCAACGGACTGCTTCCCGCACCCCCACAGCCAGGCCAGGGGTGGGAGCCTGCAGCCGAGGCCCGAGCCCTTGAGCAGAACTGAACCCAGGCCCTTCCGTCCGTGGGGCGACGCTCTATCCACTGGGCCACACCAGCTAGGGCTTTTGTTCTCCCCACACCACTGAGGTCTAACAGGTCCCTTCCTGAAAATGTGACCCGTCCCTGGGACTTCTCTTCACGCTCACTTTCTGACTCTCCGTGATGCACGTAGTTTGGGGGGCTCCGTGTCCCCCAAGAAGGATGCCTAATCCATCGCCCGGCCGCCCGGCCTTGTGCCCAAGAGCCCCGGCCAGCGAGCTCACACGGGCCGGCTCCACAGCCCCTCTGCCTCCCGCACTCCTGTGGGCACCTGGCTGAGGGCTCCCATCCACATCCCGCCCAGGGTGGGTGTGAGTGTATGCACACGTGTGTGTGTGTGTGTGTGTGTGTGTGTGTGTGGTATGAGAGTGTGTGAGTGTGTGTGAGAGTGTATGTGTATGAGTGTGTGTGTTGTGTGTGTGTGTGTGTGAGTGCGGTGTGAGGGTGTGCATGAGTGTGAGTATGAACGAGTGTGTGTGTATATGTATGTGCACATGTGTGTGCATGTGTGTTCCTTGGTCTCAGGCCTTTCCTAGCTTTCTTCCAGGAGGGGAGGCGAGGTCTTTGCCTGTTACATGGTACAAGGAGCCCCTCGCACCCTCTGTGGCGTGGACACCGCAGTCAGGTCACTGAGGAAATGCGTCTGCTGTGAGCCGGCCCCGCTGGCCTCTGGGATGAGGTGCGCAGGCGCCGGGCTGTGGCCGGTGGGGACGGGCGCTGTGCCTGGCCCCTCAGATGGACGAGGGTCACCGACACCCCTGCTCTCACCGCGGAGCCTGGACGGCAGGAGGCGGGCGGTGTCTGGAATCGGAGCCCCGGCGACAGCTGCAGAGACCCGCCCACGGTGACGGTTACAGCAGGCCTGGGTCAGCCCCGGCCCGGCTGGGCTAAGCCCGGCAGCTGTCCGAGCCCCGCCCCGGGGAGTCACCACAGTCTCTGCTTTCAGCGGCTGCTCCTGAGCCTTGTCCCAGGCCGGGTTTGCCGGAGCCGGCGCCCGCGGCTCCTGACCCCCTGCCCGTGGCCCCCTGCCCGTCTGAGGCTCCGAGTGGCATCGGCTTGCTGCAGCTGTTCTCACCCCAGCCCATGGCCCTCACATAATCCCCCCGCCCCCCCCCCAGGGAGAGAGACCGAGGGGGAGGGATGAGGGGGGTCTGAGAGCAGGCAAACAGGCTCAGGGCCACATGGACTGCACATGGACTGCACACGGACTGCACATGGACTGCACACGGACTGCACAGGGCTACACACGGACTGCATAGGACTGCACACAGACTGCACACAGACTGCACACAGATTGCACACAGACTGCACACGGCTGCACACGGACTGCACACGGCTGCACACGGACTGCACACGGACTGCACAGGACTGCACACGGACTGCACACGGACTGCACAGGACTGCACATGGACTGCACAGGACTGCACACGGACTGCACAGGACTGCACACGGACTGCACACGGACTGCACAGGACTGCACAGGACTCTCGTTGGGTGAAGGCTCCGTGAGGCTGAGAGCAGCGCTTTCGCGAGCAGCAGCGCTCAGTCTGGTCCAGGCGGGCTCAGCGAGTTCACGCAGGCTCCTGCCTTCGTCTGGGTTGGGGTGAGGGGGATTGCTAAGGAGACCAATGTCCGAGCTTCATACACGCCCTTTCCACGTGACACACTGAATTAGGCACATGTTCCCCAGAGCGAGGATGCGGGCGGGAAACTTCATGTGCAAAGGCCAGTGCTGAGTGTGTTTGGCTGTGTGGGCCATGAGGTCTCTGCTGCAGGACTCCATTCTACTGTAGCCGGAGCGGGCGGGGCCGCCGCCACAGTGTGCGGGCTGGAACAAAAGCAACCTGACCACGCGGGCACTCTCCTCTTGGGCTGCTGGGGAAGGAGCAGAGGGGAGAGCAAGAGAACCCTCCGCTCTTTCGGCTCCACGAGCCGGATAGAACAGCCGCACGGGCCGGATCTGGCCCGCGGGCCGTAGTTTTCCCACGGCTGCTCATTGACCAAAGGGCAGGCGCTGGTGCAGGCCACAGGCGCTGGTGCAGGCCACAGGCGGTGGATGCCGGCCGTGGATACTGGCAGTGGATGCGGGCCGTGGATGCCGGCCGTGGATACTGGCAGTGGATGCGGGCAGTGGATGCGGGCCGTGGATGCCGGCCGTGGATACTGGCAGTGGATGCGGGCAGTGGATGCGGGCCGTGGATGCCGGCAGTGGATGGGGCAGTGGATGCGGGCAGCGGATGCAGGCAGTGGATGCGGGCCTGCTCCAAATCAGGCGGTGAGAACCCTGGAGAGATGCTCTGCTAAGCAGCCTCGGTGGCCATGGTCAGCTCCTACCCACTTCTCCCACGGAGTTCCGTTTGCAAGGATCAGACCCATCACAGCGACTGGAGATTAAGTTTTAAGCGAACACCACAAGGAGGGTGCGGAACCACGCAGCGCGGAGTGCAGACACGCCACACCCGCAGGCAGCCCGCTGACCGCCGGGAGCAGCTCCTCGGAGGCGCGGACAGCCCTCGGGCGATCTACAGACCCGGAGGGCGCCTAACCCGCCGCACGTGGCGCTCTGAAGCTGAGACAACGAGACAGCTGAGGCTGGAGGGCGTTTCACCTGCCTCTGTGGGCTCTCCCCCCGTCACATGACTTTCAGAAGACAGACCCTCCTCCTCCTCTTCCTGCTCCTCCTCATTGCCATCATCATCTTCATCCTCAGCCTGCCTTCATTTATATCTTCATTTTCACCCGGCTCCTCATTGTCACCCTCCTTTTCATCTTCCTTAGCAGAAACTTAATAAATATTTCCTTAAGTGAGTTCATGAACGGAGACAAGGAGAGAGAGAGAGAGAGAGAGAGAGGAGAGAGAGAGAGAGAGAGAGAGAGAGAGAGAGAGAGAGAGACAGAGAGAGAGAGAGAGAGGAGAGAGAGGCTCAAACTAGCAGGTTACAATCTTGCCGTATAAGAGACTAACCACACAGCAGGTGCCGCACAAAAGACGGCCGTTTTGTCAGACGGCACAGGGAGCGGCAGGCAGGCGGGCAGGAGGAGCCTCTCTGGAGCTGTGGTCACTGGGGCAGAGGGTGAGCCAAGCTCAGGGGAAGCAGGCACACCAGGGAGCTCGGAGCCTGCTGCCCCCGAGCGGGAACCACGGCCCGGTGGTCGGGCTCCGCCTGATGAGAAGGAGAAAAGACATTGCAGTCATCCGGGCTCCTCAAGAGACCCTCCGCCACCCTCCCCAAGCGGAGTCTTCGGGGCGGGCCTTTCCGTCACAGGAAGTGCAGGCGGCCCAGGAGCAGACAGCGACAGCGCGATGAATCCCCATTGCTCAGCTTCCACAGCGATCAGCTCATCGATCAAAATCAATAACCAAATCCCATTTCATCGCGAGCCCCGCCCCCTCTTCCTCCTGTCACTCAAAGATGGCGCCCTGGCTCCCCGATGCCAGCCTCACACCTTCTGGGGCTCCACGTGGGCACGCGCAGGCTGGCGTGGGAATGGCGCCTGCTCCGGGGTCCGCCCAGGAGAGCGTGCCTGCGCGGCCTGCTGAGGAGAGAGCGTGGTCATCTTCTCGTCCCTCCCAAGGCCATCCGGTCAGCTGGCAGCCATTCGGGCCGAAACGGAAAGAATTGCTCAGCCGGGCCCAGCCACGACCGGCAGAGCCTCAGCGTGTAAGCAAAAACGTGCATTAGAATACCTGAGTGATTCTTTTCCTCCTCGTCTGTAATTTCAGTGCCCAGGTACAGGGTGTTTGGTTGTTGGGGTTATTTGCTATTTTTTTTTTAAATAAAAGTTTGGCTTGCTAGCATCGTCCAGTGGTGGCCAGTTAGCCATATTGTTTTGACCTGGGGGTTTGTGCACCATCACAGGCCCAGGGATATGCATGTATTTCAGGTGCAGCGCTCCCTGCAGGAATCGTTCATGCTGACACACAGAACACGCGGCATTTCTCCGGTGGGACTTCCTCGGGGCAGCTCCTGGTTCTTTGGGTGCCGTGGTTCTAATCTAGGCCTTGATGCTGGCGTTCAGCTGGCATCCTTCCGTCCCCTCGCCTGGCTCAGCCTTTTCTCCAAGGACCCGTGACGCCTGCAGAGGGGCGGGATGCGGAGGCCACGCTCCGGGCTCCGCGGTGCTCCCTACTGCTGGGTCGGATGTTGTTTCTAGGTCTTTTCCGGGAACGGAGCCAGAAGGAAATGTTTTCTTAGCACAAAGCCCATCAGGACTTCCTGTGGATGTTCCAGATCGCGTTCGGGGCCCCAGGGTTCAGCGTTGCTCCTACTACCTCACGTCTTCTTTGTTCCCTACAGTTTCTTATGTTTGTTCTTAGTGACTTTGGGGATCCCAGAATATCGTACAATTGTCCATCTATTTTATTCCCATCACACAGAACAATCTCTCAGTTATAGCAGTGCTGTGCAATATGACGACTGAAAACAGCTTATGATTTAAAAAAATATATTTTTGTCCTCGGTGTATGTATGCACGTGAAAGAGGGCAGGTTGAATTATTTTATTCTGAACTGCGTTAGGCAGCTGCTGCTGTGGGTTATGGCACCAACTGACTATGTCGCAGCTGTTCCTCCGACTACTAATTGGAGTCAACTTCTAATTTCGAGTTGTTGGTGTTATTTTTTTTCCCAATTTAATTTCATGTCCTAATTATGTAACGTTACATTCATAGAGTCAACTGTGTGTAAGATTATTCAGAGAAGGCAGAGGAGGACAGTTCTCATAAAATACCAAGTGTCCAAGTTCCTGGGAATGAGGAGGGCTGAAGGCACGTGCATCCATAAGTAAACACATTCCAGTAAAATTCTTACGTCCCACTCAACATGGATTCATGCTGGGAAGTGGAAGTGGCGTCATATTTGGCAGCTAGGACGAATACAAAATATATGCAAATGATGACGCAGCGTAATAAAGCAATCACCTATGAAAGCTCCACAAAATTAGAAAACATTACCCACGGTTTTTATTCTGTCTGTGTCATGCTTTGCCACTGTGTCCTTTGTTTTCCCCCTTAATAGCACTATCCTAAACTCCACGGTTATATATATATATATATATATATATATATATATATATATATAATATTTATATGCCAGAAGCCAATCATTGTTCAGAGAGCTGTGGACAGGGAGTCCGGAGGTCTGGTCAACCTTAACTGCTCTAAAGCAGTGTTTCCCAAACGTCTCTCATGATGAGAATCACCTGGTGGAGTTGTTAAACTACAGATTCCTGAATCCCAACTAAGAAGTGCTAAACTAGAATTTTTGGAACATATAGGTAAAATTGTATACTTAACTAGTGCTCTAAGCTTATTTTGGAGACACTCCTAAGCTTAGAGCACTAGTTAAGTATACAATTTGTATGGTAGTTGAAGCAGCCCCCACCGGTTAGTCCTAAATTCACTGATTGGCTTTGATTGGAGTTTCCTGCCTAGGGCATATGGGTGTATCCTATAATTCTAATCTTAATAAAAGGGACGGGAAAGCCAGAGCGAGGAGTAGTCCTTTCATTAGAGGTGGACTACCGCCTGGCCCCCATTTCCCACATTAAATCTTTTCAAAGTTTCTTTTCCTTTGTGTGCGGTCTTCTCCAGAACCCGAACCCTGAACCAGAACCTTGAATCACACAGAACATGAAAGGGGCTTCCACATTTATATATATAAATATACAAAGATAGATGGATATACAAATTATATATCTACATATATCTATATATATAAAAGGCTAATATACTAACTGTCCCCTCTGGAGTTCGTCTGGGAGACCAGGAGTTCAATTGCTCACCATGATGTGCTCTGGCCACCAAGGGGCAGCACGGAGCAAAGGAAGGCCCCAGCTGGCAGCTGGGAAAGAAGGCTGCCCGGTCAGCCCTGATTGCTGTCCAGGCCTAGGGACCCCACCTGTGCATGAATTTTGTGCACTGGGCCTCTAGAATGTGTATACACACACACACACACACACACACACACACACACACATAGATCTTATACTTCTATAGTTTTCTACAGTTTTCCCACACAGGTATATCTCTAAGAATCGTAATAATGCATCAATTTCAGGTCTTTATACCTCTCCATACTTTTTTATTCATTCACTCGTTCTGATGGGAAGCACGAGGTTTGGGGTGAGGAGACTGATGACTCGTGGACTGTTTTGCATGTTCCCCTGCCCCAGACCCCCGAGGGGTGGCGCAGCGAGAGCCAGCGGGGCTGTGCGCGCCCGCACCTGGGAGAGGAGCCCGCGGTGATGCAACCGGAGCTCAGGGAGGCGCCGGTGCAGCTGCTCTGCTCCGTCCGGAGGGCTGGGAGGCAGCGCTTTGTTCTCTGAGCTAAACACGGGCCTCTGGGGAGAGGCGGGGACGGGCTGGTTTACACAGCCTTCTGGAATGCAGCACATGCCTCACTCACCGGGGCTGTGTTTTCCTTCCCGAGCCGAGGAGCACCACAGAGCAGAACACTCTCCTAACCAAGAACAGGGCGGTACACACGGTTGCATAAGCACGACCTAGCCGTAAGCGTCATCCTGCAACATCCTTAGGCTTGGAAAACATGCTACATAAACATGCTAAGTAAACATGTGCGCTCCGGAGATCTGATCGGAGGCATTGGCGTCAGCGTGTACCGACGCTTCCCTCCCATCACCTCCCCCCACCACCGGGGCTGTGGGGGGCGCGGACTCCGATTCCAGCGGCGAGGGCGGCGGGAGCCAATGAGGTCAGGTGGCCGGGGAGCGGGGAGCACCGCCCCGCAGAGCTGAGACGTGAGGCCAGAGGGGGGCGCTGCTTCTGGTTACTTCTACCCTGTGGTGGCGAGGACGGTTTTCTATGCGAATGGAGTTAATGAGGTAGAAAGAGTCTCCCATGCCCGAGAAACTCAGAATTTTAAAAGTAGAGGGAAAGCCAAAACCGGTGTGGCTCAGTGGACAGAGCATCGGCCTGCGGACTGAAAGGTCCCGGGTTCGATTCTGGTCAAGGGCATGTACCTTGGTTTCGGGCACATGTCCAGTAGGAGGTGTGCAAGAGGCAGCTGATCGATGATTCTCTCTCATCGATGTTTCTAACTCTCTATCCCCTCTCTCTTCCTCTCTGTAAAAAAATAATAATAATAATAATATATATATATTTTTTTAAAAAGTGAAGGGAAAGCAACCCAACGTTACAGGGAAATGCAGTCATCTCCGGCGACGAGACGGCAATCCACGGGACGAGAACCGCAGTCACGGTGGATGGGCCGCCCCTGCGTGTTAACATTCCAACCAAAGCAACGCCGTGAACCGGGCAGATGAGGGTGACCCGGTGTGACACCACTGCACCTGCCACCAGGAACACCGGGCAGCCTCCCGCCCCATGCAGCGGTGCGTCCTGATGACCTTGGGACCTGACAGGCCCGCACCGGCGGGAGGCCTCCGCCAGCCTGACCGACCGGGCCCGGGCCTGGCCTGGGTTCTCTCTGGTGCCGCGGCGGCTGTTCCCCCAGCAGCCCCGCCTGCAGGAGCCCGCGTGCCCTGCGAAGCCTTCCAGTTCCCGAGCCGGGCCTGAGTCACCCTCTCCCGCCCGAGTCCTCCCCGAGTCCTCCCCTGCCCAGCGGCACGTCCCTGGCCGGAGCAGGAATTCTAAATGCCTCTGCGGCCCGTATGCCCGGAGCTGGACAGCCAGCCAGGCTCGCCGGGGACTCGGCCCCTGCAGGGGTGCCCGAGGCCCAGACGTGATTTGTTCTCCCATCAGCCCCACGCTCCGCCCACGGAGCCACACGGGTGGGCCACGGCGAGGGGCTAGCCCACCTCCGAGAGCAAGGCCTGGTCGTGTG